>OY987257.1:28329557-29578707 GCA_963920725.1 Rhamphomyia laevipes
GCTGATATCCAACTCGACCATTTTCCAGCTTTCAGCTGCCATACAACCTATAGGAACCTTTGGGGTAACCCAGGCTTGAGGGTTTATAATAATCATAATTATTTTTAACGTTCTTACAGAAATTTTAACATTAGACTATTTAACGGAATATTTATAATATAATTTTTAAAAAAAAAATTACACCTTGGGCTATATTCATTTTGACTAGTTTTATAATTCTTTAATGGATTTATTTTTTTACTATTGATATTCAATTATCTAATTATCATTATTTACCCAATATTTACATAAACAATTAATAACATCAAATAATAATATAAATTCTTTCAGTGTAAACATAATATCACCATAATTTTATAATGCGAAAATATTGCGAATAGATATGTCGTACCATACATAAAATATTTATAGTGCTTTTATGCTGCTACCATCTATAACTAACTATTATATATAAATAATGTTGGTCTCGTTTGGTCACACCACAAAAATCCCATTCTTGGGAGTATAGCAAAATGTGATTTTCCAAAATGAACAGACAAAAATGATAACTATATAACTAAACTTTTTATATATAATATTTTTTACTTCGCACATCTTTTATAAAGTATCTGTATTTTTTTTTTTTATGAACAGCACATTTTTTGTTTAGTTCAGTCTGTTAAAAGATTTTATCTGAAACGAACGTGTACTTTTAGATTACGTACAATATAAAGTGAATTTTAAAATTATTAATAATAAAAAATTAATTATAAATTAGTTTACTTTCGTAATTTTATTACTACTATTTTTTATATATTTTTTTTTTTTGTTAAGTTAAAAATAATTTTATTATTAATTTTTTTTTTATATATGTACAACTTAATGAAAATTATTTAAAGATACATGTCCAATAAGAATAATAATAATATAAAAATAAATAAATCTAATAGATTTCGTGAGTACACAATAAGGAAGTGAATTAATAAAAGAATTAAATTTTTGTATCACAAAATTTACAAATTTAATTGAATTCTTTGTAAAAATTTAAAAAAATATGAATTTCAATATAATTTATTTTATAAGGTAAGTAAATTAAAATTATTATTTTTTATGATATCCTTTTTTATATGTCTACTCTTTGTGGTATCATTATTTTCAAAAAAATATCCTTTAAAAACTATTGAAATCTTTGTACATATATATTTATTTATTATATACTAAATAACCGGCATTTTTTTTTATTATATATAATCATTGAGTGTATTTTTTAGTTTAGTGATTTCTGATTTGTTAATGCCTTTTGGGATTTATGTATTTTTGTGAGTAATAGGAATTTTTATAATTTATGTATTTATGAGTAAATTCATATACATATTTTTATGTTGTTTTGGTTGTTTTTTATTTGTTTGTACAAAAATAATAATAATATATATTGTGCATATAAATATTTTGTACATTTTGTATATATATATATACATAAATATCAATGTAACATTTCCAAATGAAATCAGTCTATATCGAAAATATTACCACCAAAATTTTTTTTTAACGAATTTTAAATAATGATGAATTTAATTAGAGTGTTAATTAAGTTTTTAAATATTTACCAAATGATAGTATAAATTCACAATTAAAACCATATATGTAAATATTACCACTTTTCTAATCGATTAACTAGACAATTCCTAGTCTCTATATTGATAGTGAACAGTACAATCCTGTCCAAGATATCTAAAATTAAAATATTCAGGTTGTAATTGAAAGAATATTTCATTAAATACTTATAATTATACTTGCTTTAAGGTTCTATAGCTTTACCCCTTAGTAGAGTCAAGATCGAAGAACTTCATAAAATACTTCTAACAAATTTTATTTAGATAAAAGATTTAATTTATTTAATTATTTCAATAAATGGGACAGAATCGAATTTATTTTATAAATATTTTATTACTTATACATTCTTTAAAATATTAGGACACAAGATTCAATTAATTTAATTTTATATTTTTACAAAGTTTCACCCTTTCAAATTCAGTAAAAATCAATTTTTGTTTAAAAAGTATTACAACTTAATCTGAAATTGCTAAATATTTTCATGAGTAATATTGATTTTGTACTGAGTGCCATGCAGCCACATAATATTTTCTTAGTACATAATTTAATTTATATAAAAGTCCGGAACGGACAGAATCAATAAAATTTTTGTCGGCATTTTTGTTTCTCTGTTTTTTGATTTATATTTTAAATTTTTTACCATTTTCATTTTGGTAAAAATCTGTTCTCTTAACTTGTACAATTTAATAGACTTACACATAAATATATATATATATGTTAAGCATAAAAGCATATTCGTAATCATATATTCATAGTATACCGAATATAAATTCTTTTTATTACTCAGCTTTATAGAATTCCCTCAAAGGTATAAAAATAATGTATATATACAAAAGGAAATTTATATATTTGACTAATTGATGTAATTGATTGAAAAGCATATAGAACCATAATATTCTTAATTTAGCATAATTGATTGAGTTATATGATGTGATGTTTTATGTCAATGTTCTTATGATGGGGATATTTGAACAAGAAAAAAAGATTAAATAAATAAAAAAAGGTTAAGTGGTTAGCTATTAATAGATTAAAAGCAATTATTTTGCAAGTATGCAAATCGATTTTAATGAAGGAAGTTGTACTTAAAATGAAATATGGGAAAATCAATTAATAAGTACACTGATAGAAATTATGGTAAAACTGTATAATAAAAACTATATATTTTTGAATTTTTTTTTTTGTTATATTCCGCTTGTGCTCATAATATTACCTTATGTTCAGATTTTCCATCTTACTCGGTTTTGTGCCATGTAATTTATTTCCATTCGACACATTTTTTTTTTAAATTTATTTTGTTATTGATCTACTACTTGTATTTCTTAGACGTCCAAAAACCTTGAGGAGTTCATTTTAGTGCTTAATTTGTTATTGTATTACTTCTTATTTTTCGTTTTCTGAAGCTTACTGTATAACCTTACTGTATTAATTTGTGATAACATGTATAATTTCATAATGTATGATTTGTTACTGCTATCACAAGAATTTGAATGAGCTCCAGTACTATCGTACTCGTACTATCAAACTATGACAGGATATTTGCTTCTTCTGTCTTCTATTTGACATAGATTTATAAATTGCACTATTACGAGTTCCGCATAATGTGTCCTACATAAACTAATTTTCTTCCTTTTATAAATAATAACAGCTCACCATCTATGTTGAGATCACGTTTGGTTGGCTATTTTCTATCTGTGTATGATATTTTTTTCGTTATAATTAAGACTGCTAAAAGTCAATGGTATTATTTCTTTGATAGAAAAGGAAATGTAATTTAAAATTATTATTAAAACCAAATAAATTTTCAATTAAAATATTTTAATTATATACTTGGATTCATTTACTTTTATCAGTGGTTCACAACCTTTTTAAGATCACGGCACCATAATATTAATTATGATAAATTCGAGGCATCTTTATATTTTTAACATTTAAGTTAATTAATGACCCAAACAATTGTTGTTTCTTATATTTATTTCCTACTTACCACTGATGGTATCACTGGAAAGCATAGCGGTTTCCAGTAATACCATCAGTGGTAAGTCAGAAATTTAACTAAATAAGTATCTGAGCGAAAACACTTTGAATACTTTGTATTCAAAAAGTATTCCCAATAAAATTATATTTGAAAATTTTGGCATCCTGGTTGAGAACCACTTATAATATATAATTAATATTATTTTGTATTTTATATTTGATTATTTTACAATGTCTATCAAACAGAATAATCCTGTTTATTATTTTTTTATATAATTGATTATTTCATTTAATAGCGAAAATGTAGTTAAAAAACTGTTTAATTCGTAATACAAACTTGAATATCTACATTTCAAATTCTAAATTTTATAGTCTGGATATTATTATTATTAATTATTAAAGGAAACACTATAAGACTTTTTTAACAGAGGATGTGTAAATTATCAAGTACACTTGATGGCAATAACTTAACATACATTGCTCCGATATGATAGTAATTAAATTACAAATTTATTTTAAATCAGTTCTTTTTTTAAGATTAGATTATAGATTATAATAATTTATTAGTGTTGATTTTTATTATGAAGTATGTACATATATATAATTTGTGTTACAATATATCAATTTTATCTATATATAAAATAATTAATTCCATCTGAATATTACATGAGCGTTTGTTAATTGGCATATTTTTAATGATCTTTAAAAATTATATATAAATTTTTATCATTAAAAATGTGTAGATTATTAAAAATGTTACACTAGAATCAAATTCAAAATCGTTAGATTATTTTCAAATTATGCTTGAAATGTTGCACTTATAAGTCATGTTAAAATAGATTCTGTACTCGAATAAAAATTTATGATTTTAATTAATATAGCTAATGGTTAGGAAAATTCATTAAAGTGGATAATTTAATATTGGTAAAGAAATGTTATAACACTGTCTTTATCTGATGCTCGATAAGTGTAATTTTATAGATTTTTAACAGAAACAAAAATCATGCTTCAATACACAATAAACAATTATTATAAAATTTAACCAATTCCCCTTAAGACTGGTTTGTTTTAGACTAGACTACACTATCTAATAGAGGTCTTCATAAAGATTATCTGGAGTTATCTGCTAAAGCCTAAAGGATATGTTGTGTTTCTTTAAAGCACTGATCTCGGAGGTTGTTTTTAACTTATTTCACAATTAGGTTCTTTCTAAGTAATATGTCGAAATCCTTTTTTAGTAATTTGTCGAAACTTTTTAAAAGTAAGAAATTTTAAGTTTGTCGAAATCCATAAATCGATGTTCGGCCAATGACTCATAATTTAGAAATAAAATTCTAAATGACTGATATATCACAAATAAATGTTTATAAAAATTAGGAATTGTAAAATTGTTTACATTGCACTATACAAGATAATAATTACATTTGAAATAATTATTATGATAAAAATATAAAATAAAAGAAACATATTTCACGTAATTTAATATGCAAATGTTTCCATTAATATTTCATCTGAATTTCTAAATGAAAAAGTAAAGAAGATAAACATAATTTTACCATATTATTTGCTCAAATTCTCAAAACATAACAATTGAGAACAATGCAATTTTTAATTAATTGCTAAATAAACAATACGACAAAGAAATATTTCAAATATGTGTAACCTAATTAATGTTTATCTGCAACATAAAATAAAGTTTTCTGCATTTATTTTAATATATTTTCATATTCAACAACATTTTCTATAATAGCATTTTGAATTTGAATTAATTAGAGAAAATTTATCAATGTTTTTATGGTGGCATGTAATTTTTGTAACATAGGAAATAAAAAGAACGTAATTGATTTGACGTTTAATAAAATTAACTGTCTATCTATCATTCACGAAATAAATATATAAATCTCATATACTTTTCAGTTTTATATTATCATTAGTCACTAAATTAAAAAGTGATCATATTTCCTAATTGCAAGTAAAAGTATACACTTAACTTTAATGATTGATATATGTATAAAAAAAAACATTTTCTGAAACACAGCAGTGGGTAGATATTTTAAGAGGATTTTTTTTTTGCATAGAATTTGAATTAAATTGCATTAAAAATTGTTTTCAAATTAATACATTTCATATTTTCTTTTTATATGTAAATTTTATTGCCAACAGTATTAAGACATCACAATAATGTATTTTACATAATCTAAATATTATATGATTCAGAATAGTTGTTGAAAGTTCATTGGAATGTGTCTATATAATTTATTAAGATAAATTTTGCATCGATTTTAATATTGAATATTATTGATTAAGTTTGTATACATAATAAATCATTTTAGAAATTATTTAATATTATTTTCTAGGTATGACTTTTTCACAGTGTCTGTCGTTTTTGTGTGACCAATTACTGTAGCGATTTTTCATAAAAAATTTGCTTATTCTATAAGTGATAATAATCAAAGAAAATATGAATTACTGTCGGATAAAAAAAAAAGCTGCTAACTAGGGGGAGCAGATAACTCATAGTATGTTGTTTAACAGCGATTTATGTCCAAAAGTTTTTTGTAATTAACATTATCTTTGTAACAAACAGTGGTTTCTTCAAAAATTGCTCATCTTTATTATTTATTGATTTAATTTTATATTTTTATTTGTTTAATAATAAATAATATTATTAAAGTAACTATAATAAGTATAAATATGCGTAATCACGAATTCAACCTGTGTACAAAATTTCATTGAAATTTAATAATATTTACCATATGTTCTAGAACATATGAAATATTAATCGGAAATTTTAGCATGGACCCCCTCAGGCTACTAACTTCTACCTTAGTCTACACATGCGTAATCACGAATCCAACCTGTGTACAAAATTTCATTGAAATTGAATAATATTTACCATATGTTCTAGAACATATGAAATATTAATCGGAAATTTAAGCATGGACCCCCTCAGGCTACTAACTTCTACCTTAGTCTACACATGCGTAATCACGAATCCAACCTGTGTACAAAATTTCATTGAAATTGAATAATATTTACCATATGTTCTAGAACATATGAAATATTAATCGGAAATTTAAGCATGGACCCCCTCAGGCTACTAACTTCTACCTTAGTCTACACATGCGTAATCACGAATCCAACCTGTGTACAAAATTTCATTGAAATTGAATAATATTTACCATATGTTCTAGAACATATGAAATATTAATCGGAAATTTTAGCATGGACCCCCTCAGGCTACTAACTTCTGCCTTAGTCTACACATGCGTAATCACGAATCCAACCTGTGTACAAAATTTCAATGAAATTGAATAATATTTACCATATGTTCTAGAACATATGAAATATTAATCGGAAATTTTAGCATGGACCCCCTCAGGCTACTAACTTCTTCCTTAGTCTACACATGCGTAATCACGAATCCAACCTGTGTACAAAATTTCATTGAAATTGAATAATATTTACCATATGTTCTAGAACATATGAAATATTAATCGGAAATTTTAGCATGGACCCCCTGAAGGTATTAACTTCTAACATGGCCAACACATGCATAATCAGAAGGTCTACCTTTGTGCCAAATTTCATTAAAATCAGATAATAATTACATGCTATAAAACACGTAATTATATAAAATTCGGAAACTAAAACTGTTTTCTAGGAACCCCCTGAAGGTCTCCAAATTTCAGGAGAGCCAACTAGATCCCAAAATTAGCCTATATATAAAATATCTTTGAAATCGGTTAACAATTACTATATGCTGTAGAACATATGAAAAAAAAAAAATTAAAAATTAAATCGGAAATTTAACATGGACCCCCTAATCCTACTAACCTGTAATTTGGTCAACCAATGTAGAATCATGAACTCAACCTGTGTACCAAATTTCATTGAAATCGGATAATAATTACAAACTGTAGAGCATAAAGAAAATATTCTTCGGAAACTAAGTTGCTCATATATTAGTTTCCCATGAACGTACTGTACCTACCAACTACAAATTTGTGGAGTATCAAATAGATAACTAAATGAAACTGTGTGTTCAATATCATTGAAATTGGGTGAAAGGTACGGTAGATATAGATAGTTGAACTTATGAAAAGTAATTACGGATTTTTACATGGACCCACTGAAGTATTGACTTCAAATTTTACAGACACCAAGTACATACGGAAACTATCATATGTACCAAAATTTATGCTAATTAGATAAAAATTACTATATGCTCTAGAGTATACGAAATTTTAATCGGAAATTTTACCAGGGACCCCCTGAAGTTACAGACCTGTATCTTGGTAGGCTTGTGGACAATCATGATACCAACCTATGTTTTAAATTTCATCCAAATCTGAGACATGAAATTTTTTTTTACATTTTCCCGTAGAACAAAAACACGTAGGTTGCCACATAAATGGGGAAATCTAACATGGTCCCACTGAAAGGATCGATCTCATCTTGTACCGGCACCTGCGCGAGGTATGTTAGAGCCTGTGTGCCAAATTTCATTAAAATCGGACAAGCGGTTCTAGGAGATGTTGCTGCGCACATAAAAAGCGTACGCGTACGCGTACGCGTACGCGTCCCCCGGACACTTTTTTTTTTTTGCATTTTCGGACTCCCCGACCTCGGAAACGCCTAGAAAAAAATTTTGAGCGAACTTTTTTTTTTGACCATCCAACCCATCACCAGACTTCATAGTATTTCATACTATTCGTAAAAACATAATTAAGAGCACAAGGAGCGTGTGTATACATGAATTATACGTTTTTTAAGAAATTTATTTGAATTTTCCTGTCATATTTCATCATCAATCATACAGTAATTGATTTCAGTAATAAAATTACAGTGTATAGAGATATTTAAATTCATTTAGTTACTATTTTTTAGTTAATATGTAAATTCTCGTTTCCTGAACGCCCACGAGATCTATCTAAATAACCTCATTAGTAAAACATAAAACTCCTCTCTAGCAATAGCAACTGTTGTTATTGTAATTGTGTAGAGTAGAGTGTTATTAGTGGCAAAGTAGCAAAGATCTATTTGAAGTGTTAGACAGCTGTCCGGAACTCACCACTTTAACCAACCAACCCATACTATTTTTTCCTTCTGTAAGTTAAACATATTGCTCCTACATAAATTCATTTGTAAAATGAAATAGCAAATTGTTTTCTTCATTAATTTGTTAGACAATCCATTAATTCTGGGAAGCTTTTTTAATATATATATTAAAAAAATATTTGGAACATGTTGTTCAGAAATAACTAAAAGTATAGAAAAAGTCTCTAAAACATTTATTTATTAATTTTTTTAATGTTTTATAATAGCTTCTACGACAAAAAATATGTTTCTTGATTTGTTTGTAATATGGCACCCCAGCAAGTAAAATAGATATTTTCTTTCTCCATCTGTCAGAAAAGTTAATTTTTAATTAGTATTTACCCAGGTCGAAGAGTTTAGTAGTTCTTTTTAATTTTTGTTACACATTTCTGACAGACTTTTGTTGTTTATTCATTGTACCACATTTATTAGTAAATCGCATGTAAATTGCATACTTGGTAGTCAGAGAGTTAAAATTAATTATTAATATTAGAAATATACATAATAAATAATTAAATATGAAAATTGTATTATATTTGAAAATATGATGATTAATTAAATTATATTCTATTTTCTTTGCAGTCTTTTGTGTATAGTTTTAATTAATGCAAAATCTCAAGAAATTTCACCTCATCAACGTAAAATGGATACAAGTCAGCACGCTAATCAAAAGATTTTGAAAAATTCAGATAAAAATTCTCATATTAATAATAAACAACTATTAGGGTATGTAAAATTCTATTGTTTCTAATTCAAATGAAAATCATGCTATATTTTCTATATATATAATTTAAATATTTTTTATTAAAGAAAATTAGGATTAAAAGAAATTTGGATACCACCAAGCCATAGTCGTAAACGATTAGCAGTTGAATCTCGTCGTCATTCACATCCAGATGATTCTAAAGTTTTTATTGTTAAATTACCACCAAATCCACATTATTATGTTAATTCAAAATTAATTAATGCAAAAAATAATGTCGTTTCATCAAATGATTTAAATAAGGTATAATAAATTCGATATAAAAACAAATATGTATGTATATATAAAAGAAATTTATTAAATTAAATAAATTAATTTAGGTATCATTTAAATCAAATGGTAAATTAGATAAAATTTATCATTGGAATTTACCAGTTTTAAAAAAAATCATATCTGATCGTATTAATAAAAAACCAACTGCCAGACATCAAAATACAAATGATTTAATTGATATTAAAAGGATACCAACATGGACAAATCCATGGGAAAATGAAACAATTGAAAAATCATATGGAAATTATAGATCTGTTAATAAGAAATCATCATTAAAGAAATCAACACCAATATATTTTGCACCACATAATTATTATAAAACTGGTAATAATTTTCATAAAAATTTTCCAGGTAATGGTAAATTAAATGGTTTTTATGTTATTAAAAAAAATGGTAAAAGACCAGCTTATTATAAAAAACTTATTCCTTGAAGAATGAAATGAAAAAAATAAAATAATAATAAAATATTAAAATTATACAATAAATATAAATAATTTTTGACTGATTTTATGCATTTATTAAATTATATTTATAATTAAAAACAAATAAATTATATATTTAAGTTTTATCATTTAATTATGAAATAAATTGAGAATTAATTATTTATTTGATAATTTTTATACAACTCAAAATTAATAATTACACGCACATAAACGAAAGTGAAAGACTTAAAACTTAATGGCCTATAGTAATTAAAATATAAATATTATATTTTAATAAAATTTTATAATAAATAAAGATATTCAGTTTTTTTTTTTTGTTGTTTTTAACATTAAAAATAATATGAGAAATATTAACTTAAGAAATTAAATACACCCAGGGATTTAAATTGACTGTCTTTTCAAAAATTGATGCCTTCTCAGACAAGGATTGCACCATAAAAATCAATTCTATTTTATTAAGTGGTGCTAAAAAAAATAACAATTCATTAAATTTGTGGAAAAATCATTGAATCATTAAAAGTTCATAAAATTATTCAAAAATTTCATTAATTTTTTACTTATGTATTATTAAAATTTGAGCTCCTGCTTAAAAATTAAAGTTTTATTATTTGAGTTAATATAATTACATAGTAATTTAAAGTAAATTAAAAGCTTAAAATTCTAAAAAAAAAAAATTGCATATAAAGCTAATTAAAAGCCTTGTACTTAATTAAGTAGAAAAAAATTGCTTAATATTTCAACTTCAGAAATTTAGTGTCCTACATAAAGAAAGTAGCTCTAAAATAAAATATCACTTTTTAAAAATGTATAATTAATATATAAAAATTACAATTTAACTTTAAATTATAAATTAACTAAAGATAAAATTAGTTTCTTACTATATAAAAATTAAATTTATACTAAATATTATTAAAATAAAAAAAAACAATGAAGAATTTATGGAAATACAATTAAATCATATCTAAATATTCTTATAATTAGCAATTAATTGATAATGTAATTTTAAATTATCCAGAAATGTAGAAAAAAACAAATAAATTTGAAATTCATAAATTTGAATTAATATATAGAATTATTAAGATTTCTTTAATTTTATGAATTTTTTTCATAATATTTATGTAACTTGTTTTTGTTAAATGTATTTACTTTTAAAGTATAAATGTATGAATATAGAAAGTTCATTAAAATATTTTTTTTTTCAGTAATTTGATTATCTTTTATTTTATTTATTACTTGGTTCGGTTGTTATATATAAAGGAATTGGTACTGTGTATAACAAGGAACATGCAATATGCATTGACCTCCAGCGTGTATAATATTCTTCTACAGCTCTATTATCTGAATAAATTAAATATATAACGACTCTTTCACTAATGAAAACTAATAAACTTTGACAGTTTTTCAGTTGGTAGAAGTGCATTTGAAATCTAGGGTGTGGATGGAGCGTAAATAAATATCAATCAATATGAATAAATTTTTGGGTTCTAAAAATGAAATTATTGGTATAAGAATAGCTAGGACATGTAAATAATATTTTGCTAGTTTAAGTCATCGCTTTTTACTTTTTGGCAAACGCTATATCTAATAAGGATGACAATGTAATAAGTATATATATTGAACACCAATGGATGTAATTGATTATATTACAAAATTGATTATTAAAGAGCTTAATAAAATTCCAGTTAGAAAAAACCATATAATCATTCGACTTTAATTGTATCTAAAGAAGTTTCGTTTAATCTAAATCCAACCAAAATATGAAATATTAATTGTTATGGTTAATTGAACATAAATTACTTTTTGAAAATATATAATTCCAAATAAAATATTCTGCAAAAGAAAAATATTACATAAATGTTTTTAAAAATGTTTTGTATTAAATTTTCAAAAATATAATTTAAACATTTAATTATTATCTAATTCTATTTAGTTGAAAACCATATAGAGAAATTAATCAATGGAAAATTCTGATGTCAGCTATATAAACCTATATATAATTATTTATAGAGTCATTTTTTTTTTTATAAAAAAAAATAAATCTATAATCATAAATTTGGTCATAATTATTATAAGATACATAAAAAAAAAATTTATGCTAATGAAGATTTTATAAAGATTCATAAAAAACTAACATTTTATAAAAAAAAACTTACTTTGAAAGTGATATTATAACATGCAAAATAGTGAGGTGGCAAAGATTCTTTACTTTTAAATAGACCATATTATTTATGATATCTACGAGTATCATAATAAGAATGTGCATGTTAATAACAAGTTAAAATTCTTTTACATTAGCCTGGCGCTCTTTATCTATTTCTTTTAAGAAGTTGGCAAAAAAAACCCACGAGATCACATAATACTATTTACATATATATACAATGAATTTCATACCTTTATGTATGATTCACTTTATCATTCTTCAAAGCGTTTATAGAAGAAGAATAAAAAAAACCCTCAACATAATATTAACAATAATATATCGTCATAGGTGAGAAATTTTTTTGATATAGAATTATTATGTGAAATTAATATGATATTATATGTATTTGAATTATATAAAAAAAAACAGGGCACAGTGTCACAATTAATATTCTGTATATAATTTATGAATTCACTGAATCAATAAAAACGAATTGAATGAATTTTCAATAAATAAAATCAAGTAAATTGGATTAGAGAAGAATATGGTCACAAAAATATTGTTCAGAATTATTTTTCGGTATTCTTTTTAAATTCCCCAGAAAAATAATTGCATTTTATTGACTAGTATTTAATTGAGATTGATTTCTTTATATTGTTAATATTTTATATTATTAAAATAAATTTATTAGTTTGAAATATTAATTTAATATACTCAATTTATATTTTTATGATTTGCGGTAATATATTCCTTTTTATTTTATACGAGCCCTGGGGCATCGATCCTCGTACGACTACTCAAATGTAAATTATAAATTAAGTTTACTTAAATATTAGAATTAATAAAAGTTCTGCATATATTAAATTTTATTTTAAGGCTAAATAGAATGAGGAATATAAAATAGTAAAATAAAATTAAAAATTATTAATTCTAATTATTAAAATAAACATAAACCATTCTTAAAATCTAAATTCAACAATGTTCGTACGATTAAGTTTTACATCAATACGGTTCGTATGATCTGTATTAATATAGTAACGTTACCTTAATCCTAAAAAAACAGAAATTCTCTTAAATACTACAGTTTTTAGCAAAATTACTTTACATTTTTATAGTATACAAGGTTCGATAACACAGGGTTCGTATAAATAAATTATTTAATTTATAACATAATAAAAATAAATGAAAATATAATTATATCTAGAAAATATTATTATTATATTATGTTAAGATTCATTTATAGAATAATTGGATTTATATATTTAATTGCATACTTTTAGGAGTTAACAAATGTAACTTAATTTTTTATAACGTTTCACACTCTGTAACTATAATCCTTTAGTTAGTTTACTTCTTAGTAATTCGATATTTGGATAGGCTCAATAGGTTTTCTGTAAGACAATCAAATTATTTTATTTATTTATATCTTTTTTATAACAATATTTACAGCAATTATTTATACCATATAAATTTTGTATGGAAATTATAATCGTAAAGAAAGGAATACTATAAATTTGAATGGATTTTAACGCTTTGATGTTCCATGATTTGAAAATGACCATTTATATAAAAATATTTGTCTGTATGCCTTCGATCAAATTTCGTATAAAATAGAATAAGAATTTGATGCTTTAAGTTTTCAAAGTGTACTTCTTATTGCTTATTCTCTGGATCTAAATTTACTACGCCATTTGAAAGCTAAAAGTCTCAGATTAATGTCGCAGAATTATTGGTAATTTATTGTTTTTTTTTTTAAAAATAATTAATCAATTTACTATCCGATTTTGATGAAATAAACACAATTTGAGACTTTTAGCATACAGTGATTGAGCATTACAGTAATTGAAATGACAGATCTCTAGGCCCACTAACAAAATCATGTTAGAATTTAAATACTTTAAATTTTACATTTTAAATATTGAATTTCAGAGCTGAATATTTCTATTGAATTTTTGTTAAGGTTTACTCCAGGCATTCTTCATTATAGTGTAAAAGCTTAAATGGATGGCCAACATTAAATCTTTCTAAATCATTTTCTTTAATAGCTTATTTTCAAATACTTTATATTTTAGTATTCGAAATATTTTATTGGTTCAGTGATTAAAATATTCGTGTAAATAAACAATTTAATTCATGACAAGATACGAAATATACAATGATATATGATACAAATCTTGTTGAAGTCTTTCAATGGTAATTTTTATTAAATTAATTCTCTAATTGAAGGATATTTTTGTTGTAACAACTTTTTTAAACAATTATAGCATACATAAAATTATTTAATTATTTGATTGCATAAAAAATATATATCTGAGAGATTATAAATTAATATCATTAAAATTAAAACTATATTAAAAAATTGCATAACTTTATTATTTTGTTAGGTAAACACGCAAATCAAATTAAATCCAAAATTAACAAAACGGAAAATATAATAAAATTGCATTAAAAGTTAGGTAGTTTTAGTTAATAAAATAAAAAGTTGTTAAAATTTATTAGTATCAAAACGGTAAGATTAGATTAACAAGTCCATAATTAATGAAGATTATTTAACAAATTGTTTTTTATTATTTTTGTAAAGATAGTATACTACGAAACGGATGGGAAAACAATAAAAACTCCTCTATAATATTTTTTTTTTAGTTACGTTTTAGGTTTTTAGAAAAATATTTAATTGAAGATTGACTTTTCTAAAAATTTAGTCAAAACAACATAAATTATTCTAAAGCCAAGATTTTTTGTGAAGCAAACAAATATTTTATGTTAACACCTTTTCGTCTATCCGTCTTACAGTCTGTCCAACCATTGTAAAGTCTTTCATATCATTATTTAACAAAGTTAATGACATAGCTAAGTTATTGCTAGATATCGTGTTGGAAGGATATTAGGATTCTGTATTGAAATGTGATAAACTGGTCACTAGTAGGCGCTATTCTGTATTTATCAAAACATGTCTTTTAATGAAAAAAAAAAATTATTTAACCTAGTAAATTGATGACAAAGATAGACTACATGATGAAAAGGAGGAGAATAACTTAGGAATTAGTATTTATTAGGTTTCATCCACTAATGCTGTGTATCGCCAAGATGTATTTATAATAAACTTAATACAGTTATTAAATAATTTAATTCATGTTACATTTATACGTTGAAAAAAAGTCAGTCATATATAACAATAATAAACCATGGACAAAACATATGCAAACCAACAGAAAAAAAACATAGACTGAATTAATGAGTAATAAGCGATTATTATAATAAAACTATACTAAAAAGAGATACATATAGAAATTCGGTATACAAACTAAAGGGGATAGCCAGTAATTCTAATATGGAAATCCTGCACGTTTCCAATCAAAAACACTAAGATTAATAACAGATACACCTTGGTTCGCCACTAACGAAAATTTACATCGAGATTTGCAAAAAAAAAAACCGACCGAGAGGAAATTGATCTAGCAGGAAGTACCAAATAAGGATGTCAACTCATCCTAACAGGCTAACAACCGACCTACTTACGGCACCAACAATAAACCAACTCAAAAGTCATTTTATATGTTAGCAACTAGATAATTGAAAGTATATAAAATTAGATAAAAACACTATTTGTCAGAACAGAACAAACTTTAACTAGTTCAAAGGTCAAGAGTGATTCGTCAAGGGACGAATTCCATTTGTAATGCCATATTTGTATGCGTGTGAAAACTTAAACAAAAAAAAACAATTATAAGAACTACTGAATATTCGTCTTGGAGATAGATTGTATATTCTATGTCTAAAGTGTTTTGAGATTTGATATAAAAAGTTATTTTATATAGTAAATGGAGGCACCGAACATATTAGACCCGTATTAGAAAAACTATAATAAAATGAAGACAGATGCTGTTAGTAATTTCAGACAATATTCGTAAAACTATGTTGGCATTCTCAAAAAATCCCATTATTATAAAACTACTGAACTAGTAATTCTGTTGTGCTGCGGCATTATTTTAATTAATAATATTCTAACTTAACTTTGTAAAATTAATAGTTTTGATATAAAAAAAAAAACAAATAATGTAATCGCGTGATAAAAATCATATTTATTACATATATTTTAGATTACTGAAAATTTTATGCATAATCACATAATGCAATTTTCTATATTACATATATAAATAAAAGTAGAAGTTAGAAAGTATTTGCGACTTCCGACATCATCAAAAGAGAATTAGTGAAAAGTCGGTGCTTACTTTGTAATTAATTTACAATGAAATTACAGCTAACAAATAAATATGAAATAAATATTAATATAATTATTCTTATAAGAACATTTAGAAAAAAAAACTAATTATAATTCTAAATTTTCTCATGAAATAATTTTATTATAAAAATTATTAAAAATTTATAAATTAAAAAAATTAAATTCAGTATCATAAAAATTGTCTCTTTCATTATAATCTTAATATTATGGTTAAAGAAATTCCCGAAATCAATATTAATAGCAAGTCATTATTAAAATTTATAATTCATTTTTGTAGCTATATAAAACTAACTTTTTTTTTTTTTGCACATTTTGTAAAAAAGATTCTATTAAAAGTATCTATTGAAAATTAAAAATTAAATTTTAACATTATTTTCAATTTTGCCATTTTGCCCTATTTCCGTCTGTATATATATATATAAACTATAATTATAGATTTTCTATGCTTATTTTATTAATAACACCAAAAAGAACCAGTAAATTTATAATTTTCAATAAATCGGGTTTTAATATTAATTTCCAATTTTCATTTTTTTTTTATATTTTATATAATGTATCTAATAAATTAAATTATGTTGATGCTGCGTAATATAATTTGTTAAAATTGTTAAAAATTTCAATAATTTTAAAATTATAAAAATTGTAATACATATATCATTAATAATATAGTTGACTTAAATAATTCATCTTTTATTAAAAAAAAATGGCAGTAGTAGACAGACTCTATATTTAATATAAATTTAACATAGTACTGGCCAATATTTCATATCACTCTCTTTCTAATTATAGTGTTTCGCCTTCGCCACATAGCATTTTGAAATTTAGACTTACTATCCATAAAATCCTTTAAACCAGTTTCTTTAAGGCTTTGGAAAAAGTCTGTGAACATAATATTCGGTACAAACTACCTTCTGGTTTGGTTGGTTAAAGTTGCGGGTCCCAAGCAACACGCATGGCGACTTCAATTAGCGCATATGCACCGTTTTGCTACCACTCATACTCATGAAACCAGGCTATGCTACGTGGTGGAAAGAGGCAGTTTAGACCCGCCTCGTGTGATTCAGGAAGCATACCGTGTCTCTGGGTTGCTTCGTGGCTAGGTCGATGAGTTCCTAGTTTTTCCTTATCTAGAGATAAATTTTGTACGATATTTCGGGTTTCGTCCGAATCATAGCAGATCAAAACTCAAAACTAACCAACTTTTAAATTATAACAACCTAATGGAAGCTATAGTTTGCTTCAATATGCTAATTAAGTTTAACAGTAATCAGCAGAGTCATTACTTGACAAATTATCTATTAGAATTTCCAATTAGAATCACCAAGATTTATGTGACAATTTAAAATTCGGTAAGATTTATTTCAATAAATATAATCCAATTAAACATAAGATACAAAAAAAAAAACAATATTATGAAATCAATTAAATCGATGATAGATCATCGATCAATAAATCATAAAATTGATAAATAGTTTAATATGAAAAATTTTACACTCAGTTACAATGATAACACCTCAAAAAAAGTGAACAAAAAATAAGAACATTGTCAAGATTTTTTTTTGTAATTTTTTCTATAAATTCTAACTCATAGTTGGTGGGTAAATTTAATATAATATAAAAAAAAATATTCTTTACTTCCACAGCAATAAAAAAGCATATATATATAAAAAATATAAAAAAAAAGAAAAGAAAAAAAAAACCAAAGAAGTTTTCTTTAATTTTCTTTAGAACGGCTTCCTCACTTTTACCCATTTTACCAGTCATGGACCATAACATTTTTCATATAAAAATTTCTTACAATTCTAAATCAGGCTTCATTTCAGTTTAGTTATTTGGTCTGTAAACATCAATTTTTTTTTTTTTTTAATATATTAAATATTAATATTTTATTGAATTTTGTGTAATTTTCTAATATCATTTATTTTTCTGAATTATTTCACAATTAAGGTAAGAAATGTTATTTTTTATAATAAATTAGTGATACTTTAAGTGATATAATATTTTTTTTTTAAATTGTTATATTAAAATTTATTAAATTCTATAATTTTATTTTATTGTGAATTAATGAAATTGATCACAATTTAACATTAATGTATGATAATTAAGTATTTTATTTTTGAAATAATTTTTAGCCATTTTTTTAATTGGAACTTGGAACTCGATCAAACATTTTCTTAACTTAATAAGAAATTTCTTTAAAATTTAAATATTTTTTTAAATAATTTAGAAAAAGTGTTTTTTTATTTTAATAATTTTGAGGTAAAATTGATCCTTTCTTCAATTTTTTACAGTTTAATAATTTTAAATTAATTCTTTCTTCAATTCTGTAAGACCTGAGCTTTATATTATCCTGATCCTTTTCTTAGAAGATTTATCAGTAAAATGAGATTATAGTAAATTAAAATATTATAAATTTAAAAATTACTTTGGAAGAATAACTATTTTTTCTGTATAATATTATTAATTTAAATCAAATTTTCTGAAGGATCTTGTAAAAGATATAAATTTAATTAAATAAATTTGAATATTGTATCTATTAAATTATTAAAATTATTTCAAAATCCTTAAATTATAATTTCAATATGGAAATTCACTAATAATTTATTTCAGATTTATCTAAACTCACAAGATAAACTACAAAATTCTATTTATAATTATTCATCCAATTAAAATCTTAATTTCGCACTTGAAATATATAATTATAACATATTTATTTATTTACGATACTCATCATCATAAATTTTAATGATTTATATGTAAATATATTTTTTACTGGTTCAATGAAAAGTGAAATTATTATATAATTTCAATAATTTTTATATATAGAGTAAAAATAATCCATCTATAAACAAAATACCGATAATTTATAAAATCAAAAGAAAATAGTTCAATTGCGGTAATACAATATTATGTTACATAAATTTACGGTTCATAATGAAACATAAATAAGTATATATAAATGAACAAGAAGATAGTATTTAAAATCATGATATTAATATAAACGCATTTGCTCTACATGTATTCACAATCTTAAGATAATTTTCCAGTTCAATTAAGAAAATCAAAATATATGCATTTATAAATCATAAAAATTAAAATAAATAATTTTTATTTTACATAATTTAAATTCTACATATTTTTACCGGTTAATTATTAGTTTAAATATATATATATAAATAAAATCAACTTCGTAAGGAATTAATGTGTAAGAAATTACATTTTTTTAATTGCAGACTATATTTATAATGATAACCTACGAGCCATATAATTTTATTAATTATGTTTGTATCTTCTCTCTAATTATTATCTGAAAATCTTATTTATTTAAAAAAAAAAAATTATTCTATATAGCAATTAATTTAAATGTTAGTCTTTTAAAAGATTAGTAATTATAGAAAATATTTTTTAATGTATAATTTGTTGTAGATTTCTTGTTATAAAATATACAAAATAGTAACAAAATAAAAACAAATTAAATTAACATTTTTTTAATTAGTTTAGAAGTAAGTCTACAATTTAATATTTTTCACACCACACTTCAAATAAACATGTACTAACTCGGTTTTCTGACCTAAATTTATTTAGGCTATTTAAATAAGTATCTATATTTGGATAGCCTGAAAGAAATGGTGAAGATTCTAATCATGGTTCTTTTTATATTTCTGAGGAAGATATTTAATGAGGACATAAGTTATTGTTGTTTCAACTAAAGGTATACATCGCCCAAATAATGTCAGTTTGTTAGAAATTCGAATTTATTATTGTGAAAATTATAATTCAAACTATAAAATATATAGTTAGTTATACATGAACCGAAATCTTAAGAACTGTCTATAATAGGAATAAGACATTATTTAAGGCTCTTAAATTTGATTGAATAGATTTTATAAATCATGATGTGTTTTGGTTTTCCTTGATTATATAATATCATTCACGTATCTTTTGAAAATACGTTACCAATTAGATTAGATTAGAAAAGTTACTATCATTTCAACGCACTATGATCTATATATGAACTAAAGATTAGTTATACTCACCTAATTATATTTGATCGAGTTCCAAGATTCTGGTGTTGCATAACGTTCGTTGCTGCTGTGTATATAACCTTCCATGGGGTCAAAAATTCTTTTGCCCACATATTTCATCTTTTTCCAGACATAGTTGTTTTATATTCGCAAAGAATATGCTTCGCAGTTTCAACATCAGAAACTACAATCAATGTTGTCTGGATTTTCAAAATTTATTCAGATTACAGCTTAGCAAGAAGTGGCCTGTGAAATGGCCATAGTTATATTGTATGAATCGCAATTTTGCTAAGTGCGAATACTTATTTAGCATCTATTTCAGAAAATCTATAAACTGCTTGACCGGATGCATTCCTCCTGTGCAATCATTCTAATAAATATATTTCAAATTATATGGCTTTCTGTGATATCAAATCAAACCAATATTTTTAAAATTTTATTTATTTAAATATCCAAAATTTTCTAAAGTATAATAATTATTTTAACATAATTTTTTAAAACAATTTTATGAATTTTTTAATCAATTCTTAATAACATCATTAAGCAATTGAAATATACTTTAATTTGTTTAAAATCGATGTTTATCTATTAAATTGAATTAAATTTCGATTATCATCCAATAATGAATCTTTATTATCACATTTATTTATTTAAATAGACCAATTCTCCACCTCTTAATATCTATATTCTTTTATTTAAAATTCTCGTGCTATTATTTTATTTAAACCTACAAGAAAAAAATTCTGATTTCTTGACAATATTAATTTTTATTACATAATACTAAAACGAAATTATGTTAAAAAGAAATTGTGTAAAAATTCTTAACAGTTTCTATATAAAAAAAACACCTATGTTCTATAGACATTGTGCATTAATGAATTTCATTAAACAGAAACAGTTAGCGAATATCTGTACGCAAATAACTTTCATATCCAATTACATAATTAATGCAGACAAGTAAAAGACGTATTTAAAAAAAAAAATTAAAAACAATACAAATCAGAATTTTCTGTATACTTTTCTACAGATTTTGATCTAATAATACTATGCAAGCTTACACTTTGTTTTAATGCTTTACTTTTAGACTGTGCATTTTAATTTAAATTAATTTCCATTCAAAAAATTAAAATTACACAATTTATATTCATTAAATTTTCCCAAAGAGTTTTGTTTTATTTCAAAGAAAATAAATCCTCTCAAGCTATATACTTTTCCTAAAAAATAAAAAATTAATATGCCGGAAAATGTCATGTTAATTAAATCATATAAATATAGAAGATTTGTAGGCAGTTTCTTTAGTTATTATGTTCCAGCTAAAGTTGCATAAAATTGATATAATTATACATTAATTAAAATTTTTAATATTTCCTATTTTAATGAATACAAAATTTTCATTATCAATTTCAGAATTTCCGATCAAAATGTTTCATTCAATTGTGTTTTGCAAAATGTTATTAATTTTTTTAATAATTGAGTTACTAACAATTTGTATTGGATCAGCAGCTGCAAATTCATTGATTAATCATAATGGTGGTGGTGTATCATCATCACAATCATCAGCACCTTCTTTGTCAGATCTAAATCATCAACAAACAAACACAAATTCAATACAGTATTCAATGAATAAAGATGATGAACAACAAAATACAAAATCTACACAATCCCAAATACAAATGGACGAAAATGATGCTTTAAGAATTTTATTACAAAATTATAAATTAAATGCTGATTATCAATATAATCAACAACAACAGTATCATCATCAATCAATATTAAATCCATGGTTACGTAATAATGATGAATTTCTACGATCAACTGCTAATGCTGGTAATACAAGAATTATACCATCAGCTGCTACTGTTGCTTATATTCAACCAATTTATATACCTTATCCAGTTTTAATAAATCCATCATCACAAAATTTACCATCATATATATCATCTGGTGGTATTACATCCTCCACAAATTTTATTGGTGATTATGAGGATGTAATGTCACGTGGAAATATTAATAGACGTGGTGGTGGCAATAGTGTAGGTGTAAATAATGGTGGTGGTATAATTGATAATAATGGCAATTTTAGAAATTCACCAATTTATTATGTTCGTTTACCACCTACACCATATGCATTTTTACCAAGTATTGGTGGTTATACATCAGCACATAATAATTTTGCTACATCACAATTTAATCCATTTATACAATTAAATACACCGATAAGATCATATCCAATATCAACATATCAACATAATCAATCACCACCACCTACACTAAGTTCAATATTAAATTTACCAGTTAATTTTTTAGCTAATGGTAAACCAACAAATGTTTATAATTTAGATTCATCACATGAATTACCATCAATTACATACCAACGACCATCATATCAACAATTACAACAAAATCGTCCAATCAATAATAATAATGGTAAACCAATTCAAACGAATTTTATTAGACAACCATCAGCTAATAATTTTGCAAATCTCGATTCAAAAATAACAAATCTAAAACGACAATATTTATTTAATGGTAGACCAGATGATGAAATTTATTTATTACCAAATGAATTTGATCGATGGAATACAAATTATCAAAATTCTATTCCAGAATATTATTAAGACAAACTGGTAAATTTTATTCTGACTCAGTTATGGAGGTTAAAACATTAATTAACGCACGATAGTTAAAAAAATGTTTAACTATGAATTGTGAAATTACAATTTTTAAATATTAATATAATTTAAAGAATTTATATTTAAAATTGATACAATTTATTTAATTTAAGACAATTAATTTTATTTTCTTACATTTTTAAAAATTAAGATTTGAAACCTTTAAGACTTTTATATTTTATAAATATTTGTATTAAGAATATATATTAATATTAACACATTTTAACAGCATTTATTAGAAAATAATACTTTAAATAAATATATATAAATGTATTTAGAAATTGATTTTTTTTTTTAATTATATTTATTAGGAAATAAATTTTCAAATTTTTCCCCATCACACAATATAAATTCCTGAGAATATATTCGACACCCACTCCAGATTGTTAGTTATATTTTCTATTCGACAAAATCAATATAATTGGTAAACGTTTAACGACAAAATTTCATTCTTTTATTACCAACCAATTTGGTTCTATCTTACTTTTTTGTCGCCGTAATGATTTAAAACGAAGCATAGTGTTTCCATAAGTTTTTGTATATCTCTAATTCACATAAAATCAGTTAGAATACATGAACAAGTGCCAATAATGTTATGTTAATGATTCTTGGGATACATAGAACATAAAACGGTTTTGAATTGTTATGTGCTGTGAATATTTAATTTAAAGATTTTTGTGTATATTTGATTTAAATAAATAATTCCGATTATATTTTTTTTTTAAAAAAAAGAAGAAAAATATAAAATATTGAAGACGTAATATGATCTAATAGATCACCACAATTTTGTTTCAGAAGTTTATTGATAAAAACAGGGTAAATTAAAGAATTTTGTGTATTTAGTATATTGTGAATAGCATTTTAAACAAATTTTTAAATATATTTATTTACAGATTTAAATATGAATTACAATTCATTAGTTTTTATTACTATTATTATTGTAACTATTTCGGAATCAAAGTCAATTTCAGAAAAATCTAAATTTCAATTTCGTGCTCAAAGAAATTATGAAAATAATTACCATCATAGAAACTATGACTATAATAATTTAGTATATCCAAATGAATTCTTTGAACATCCGACACCATCAACACAAAAGATCACCATTGATGATAATAGTAATGATATTTTCAAAAATTCATATATTCCACAGAATATAATTGATAATTCACCTATTTATTATGTAAAATTACCACCAGCACCATATAAATATATAAATGGTATGGGTTATATATCACAATCACCATTAAATATATTACAATTTTCTTTGCCACCTCATTCAAATGTAGCTGTTACAAATCCATTTGTACAATCTGATTCAATTGATTCATTTATTAATATACCTTTGGATTTCATTTCAAATGGTCGACCATCAAGTATTCAACATATACCAACATTAAATGAAGATATATATCCAAAATCTATATACCATCAATATTATCCATATCAACCAAGTACAACTTTACAAGCTAGATATCCTAGCAATAGACTAAGACCAATATATTCACAAGAAGATTCAACAATTAAACATTTAAAAAATAATTTAATATTTAATGGACGACCATATCATATTTATATTCAAGATGGTCGAGAAAAACTTAATCATGGTCATGGTTCAATTGGTATTACGTATTAACAATTATTTTGTATAATATAATTTCAGTTAAGAATATTTAAAACAAAAGATAATGATTTTTTATATTAGATTTAAGAAAAATTTATCATTCAAATTATTTATAAAAAATAAAATCTTAGAAATTATTAATGGTGTATTTTAATTTATCAAATTAGGTAAATTTTTCAAGCCCCATAAAAAACTATCAAAATAAGGTAAAATAATCAATATTTATTTATCTAAGGTTACCAAAACTTTGTTTTTCAAATATAAACAATTTTTTTATTTAGCTCTGAAATTAATTTTTAATTACAAGAAAATTAAGTTTTCATTTATTTTTATATCAAAATAAACTAAAAAAAGTCTCAATTTACTTACAAAAAAATGACTAATTGTATTAAATGTGATGGTGAAATTTGCATTTGTATTACACCGCATCCATCCGAAGATGAGATTGTACCAAATAAAAATATCACCGTAAAATTTCGAATATCTGAAACACAAATAATTGCACAAGTTTATCCAAATTGTAAAACAATTGCTGAAATTAAAAATGATATTGGTAATAAATTTGAAATAGATCCGAAATATTTAATAATAAATCAATTTGGTGAGGATTTATGTGATGATTGTATATTATATGAAACTTGTAGCAATGAATTTGGTATTGTTGAATTATGTTTAGAAATATCAGAATGTGCACCATGTATAAATGGAAAACCGCAAATACTTGATATTCAAATTTACTACAAGTAAAAATTAACGATTAATTTTTGAATTGTTTTATATAAATAATTTCATAAATTTTTTTTTTTAGTAAATTTCGTTTAGCTGATTTTATTACAGTGCATGTAATAAGTGATGATCCTTACCAACAAAAAGCCAAAGATATTTTAGTGGAAATACATAATCAAGCAATTACAAAACCATTTGTCGGTGGTTATAAGGATCCACAAACTGGTGAATATTAAAGTAAAAATAAATATTAATATTATATGTTATGTACATTTTTAATTTATATTTCAGGTATCGAATATCTTGATGCATTTACTCAAACAGGACCAACTGAAGATCAAATTAAAACAAGCGGGATTTACAGTCGTGATACACAAACTTGTAGTATTAAATCGAAATCGATTGTAATGAAATTATATATTTGAATTATTTTCATAATGGTGTAATTTTTATATATTTTGCAGGATACTATGTATGATACTTCGACACAAGCTTTTTGTGAGAAAGATAAATTAATTTATGTTTCCGCAGCAACAGATTTTGTTATTATACCCAGGAAATATGAAACTTATATAGAAAAAAGACGACGTGAAAATCGTCTTGGAAAAATTATATTAATTCAGAGAAATTTTCGAAGATTTTTATTGGAGCGTTTTATTAAAAGATGTGCCGCTGAATATCGGTAAATGAAATAAATATAACTTTTCAAGTTAGTTTAATTTGTATGAAAGTATTATGGGATACGGTTCGCACGAAGATCACATGTAGAGCTTATATCGACCCATCCAAGTTGGTCTAAGTTGTCTATTCATCACAATTGAGATTATACCGGCCTATAAAATTCAATCAAGTACGAATTGCAAAAGCTGCATAACAACATCCACATAAAATAAATGATGAATTTCATAATTAGATACAAAGTATAAATATACTACTCATAAAAATTCCTAGATCAGTTTTGTCCTAACACTGCTTTTCAATTGTATTTTATTGCCCATTTATCCAAAATAATCTTAGCGATTCTTAAGGACAACCGATTAGGTACGGTACCATTAGCAAGTGATCTGGTGCTTTGATTATATTCAATTCCGACGAAAATAAGCTTTTAAGTTCTTCAATTATGAGGAAAATATTTATTTAAATGGTTTTTTGAAACCGTACGTATAGCTATAGATGTTCATATTGCTCAAATAATGTATCTTAATATGACTAATAATTACATAAACTTTAATTTAATTTATTCTTCATTATTATATTTTCTATTTCAATTTAATAAAACGAATTGTAAATATATGACCTCATTCTATCGACATTCGATTTGTAACAATAATTATTTTTACTTTCATATTTTATAATCTCGATCATATTTAATTTTTTAATTTTTAATCGCGATTAGCCGATTAGTTGCAGAACAAGATCGTCGCGAAACAATATGTATGGACAGATATGTTGAGAAATTTCAAAAAGAAGTTGTTCATAAAACATTTCCAAGAACAAAAGATGATTTTGACATGCTTTTTGCTCAAGTACAAAAATGGAAATTAGCTGAAGTACAGTAAAAGTTTCTTATCAAAATATTTACAAATATTTAATATATATACTTTTAAATTGTAATATCTATTTCTTTCAATATAGATAAATAGAATTAATTCAATGTATGCAGGTGGACCTAGAATAGCTGAACTTAATTTATTACTTGATAAAGAAGTTCAACTTTTATTAGGTATTGAAAAACAAAGAACTTTACTAAATCAATCTATGGCTGATGTTCGAGAACGACATATGTTAAAAAAGATGAGTGAACCAGTTAAATGGATTGGATATAATGGTAAAAATTTATTCTTAATTCATTAAATTATTTAAAAATTTATAACGATTTTCTTTTTTTTTAAAAAAAAAGATTTAATTGTTGAAATGGATTTAATTCGTACGCAAAGAGTTAGATATTTAACAAGTATTTATGACGAAATGAAGAAAAAATTAAATAAGTCTAAGCGATTAGAAGTTCTTGATCGAGCTAGATTAGCTCTTGTGGAAGATCAAAATTCTATACCAGCAATTAATGAAGTATTGAAAATTAATTTTTTAAATATACATAACACATATACATATGTATATTATAATAATTAATATACGTTTTTCTTCAGCTTCTCGATTTAATTGAGCGTGAAAAAAATTTAATTCTCTTGACGAAATATTGTGATCCAGAAGTATTACGTAAACGACAACAAATTCTTTTAGTGGATATAATTAAATATTCCAAAGAAAAACCAAAGAAAAGTAAAAAAATTGATATTAAATTTATATATTTACTTTGCTAATGATAAGTTTTCATTCATTTTCAGAAATTGATTATCGAATGTGTGATACTTGTAAAGTGATAAAACCAATTACTGATTTTGCACTCCGTACTCGACAAACAACGGTAGAGATATGTAACCGTTGCTATGATCTAAAAGTATTAAATTTAACTAAATTAAAACAAATACTTAATTCTAATTAATAATCTACATTTTACAATCATTTCAGACTCTTATATCTGATAACTCAATATATCGTGGAATTTTAAGATGTATTCAACGAGAGGAACGAAGAGTAGGAACATTAACTTCATATGCATTTCTGTTGCAAGCAGATGATTTAAGACATATAATTATTAAAATTTGGCACAGTCATTCAATTCTAAGTAAGGACAGTGATCCATCAGAATTAAGGTTTATAAATAAATATAAATTAATTTTTAATTATAAATTTAACAGTATATACTTTGTTATTTAACCAGATTACCACGTTGGATTAAAAGTGAAGACTGGTCACCTTGGAATTGTGTTTGTCTAACAGAACTTGAAGCACGTAATCATACCAAGGTTACTGACTTAAGTGAAATTTATGATGCGAATATAATTCAAGATATTAAAAGTAAACATTTATTAGCAAAAGTAACATTTAAAAGATTACAAGAAGCTGAATACGATTATGTTGAATCTGGTGAATGGTGGGACGTTGGTGTTAAAGATAAAGTTCTTTAAGATTTCTGATATAACGAATTTTTAATAACATTTTTTAATAGCACAAGCTTTTTAATATTACCAATTTACACAATAATATAACAAATTTATCTAATCTAAATAAAATTCTTCTTTTTTGATGAAAAGAAAAACAATCAATAAATTTGTGGATTTTTCTAGATTTTTGTGTTATATATTTAAAAAATATCCTAATTTTGTGTATTTACAATCTCTTTGAATTTTGCTTCTAGATATTGAACACGTTTTAATAATTTATCAGTTGTACTGAATTCATTGTAAGGTACAGCTACGATATTATAACCACATTTTTCTAATACATCGAAATTAAAGGTAGTTAGACCACTTAGTGATCTATGTGGTCCGTGACACATATCATGAAAATCAACAATCATTATTGCAATTCTAGAAAAGAAAATTAATGTTATATTCATAAATATTTAATGTCATGGCATGAAAATATTCAGATATACCTTTTTGCATCACTATGTTCTTTGTCGAGTGATAACGGATTAAGTTTTGAATCAAATGCACATTCAGCATCTAAGAACAGTATTTAATTTATATTGTTATATATTTTCAAACTTTTAATAATACTTACCAATTAAAAAACCCATTTTGCTATCAACTAAAGTTTTTACAAAATTCTCCGATGAGAATAGGCTTTTCAGAGAATCTAACATACCATTTAGTAATATTTGTTTCGATTTATTATGAGCTATTGGTACAGAATATACACTACTGTTTGTTGAAAGTAATGGTCCCGAATATGAATCCATCATTAATTTTGCATAAGCATTAATATTTAATAATTTCATTTTAGCTGTTGGAATCAAACCAGATTTTTTTTCTTCCAGTTGTTTAATGAATTCCTCACTTTAAAAAAATTAATATTTAAATATTAAAATATTGTTACTTATTCTTTTTATTATATTTCTATATAATATACCTTAATACTGATTCAATTTGGTCAGCATTACAAAATCTTAATAATGTTAGAGCCCATACGTGATTCAACCAATCCTGTGGTTTATTAAAGTCCTGCTTAACTATACCATTAATTAATTTGGATTGTATTTCTTCCATACTATTTGATTTGTAATTAAGAGTCGACAAAGTTAAAAATAATGCACTGAGATCTTGAGATCGTGAAATCTCACTATTTTTTAAAATCCAATTACACAACGATTCGAGAACATCTACAATATATAAGAAAAAAATCTCTAAAAATAATGTTTTATATATAATTGAAAATTACCAAGATCTCTGTATTTTAGAAGCGCCAAACTAGTAAGTATTGATCCAACTACAGCAGATTTATCAATATTTTTTGGTAAAGCATTTTGTATATCTGCACATATTTTAGCTGTTAGAACTGAATCAGGAAAATTAAGTATAGCCATAGCAAATAATATATCAGCACATTGTTTTAAATCTAATGGCTCAGAATAACTACTAATATTGAAAGCCAATGACCTTAATAAAGGTGTACTGCGGCGTTTTTTTTGTGCCAGTGTGGTCATAACTTTAACCATTTGTGGTAAGCTTATACTAGCAATTAATTTAGCAGCTTCATCATCGCCAGCTACTCCAAGTACTGTATTTAAATCATCAGTACGAAAGCCAGCAATTTTTTTATTTTGATCAGTATTATTATTATTATTATTATTTCCATTCGTGCTATTTTTTGGTATTGTACGACCAAGCACCCGACAAACTTTTATAAACCTAGAATCATTTTCGAAATCAGATAATTTAACACGATTTATTGTACTCCATTCAGCTAAAATCGATACAACTTTAAGTGCATGCCTTCGTGAAATTGGTCCACTTGTTTCAGTCACCGATAATAATCCATTAACAGTTTTCGCATTTATTATTTTCTCGTCAATACCAGCAATTTTACTAAATGATACATCTGTACTAGTTGATTGTGATTCATCTTTTAATGATTCAAATGCAGCCGCAACCATTGATTCTAATAAGAAATAAAATTATGAAATATTTTTAAAACTTATAATTACATATTGATGTTTTACTATTTTTTGATCGTTTTGGTGAATTAACATCTTGTTGTTGATCCGCAGCAGTTATTTTTGCCGCATTTGTTATGGATGATGTAGCTCGCCGGAATATATTTAAAGTAGGTAATCCTTTCGTTAATCTTTGCACAATCAACATCTGTAAAATATTTTGCGTTTACATAACCTATTGACTAATTATAATTCAGTACTTGCAACACATTACTTTAATATGGATTTAATTGCTTAAAAATATATAGATATTTCAATTCAGCTAAACTTTCATTTATAAAGTTTGTCTTTATAATTGTACACTTATGTTTTTAACAATGTATGAATGAATTATAAAATATTATCATCCATCACCTATCATTTTTAAATTTGGAAAAGATCATCTATTCGTATAGAATTGTCATTTGGCTGTCATATGTCATCATTCATCATCAGCGCCTGTTAAAAATTCAATTTCCATTTCTGATAGAATGAGAAATTGAAACAGAAAAGTCAAATTTAGTGAGTGAAGTTGGGTCTTTGTGCGGCCACCTTAGCCAAATCAGCAAATTAGTATTGAAGAAGTGAAATTACAAAATTTTATTTTATTTTTGTAAATTTATCTGAAAATCTTTAAAATTATTTGTTCCATTTAAATATTAAATTTAAACTATATAATTTAAAATGGTTGATAAATTTATAAGTATGTGGAAAATGCGAGAAATCGCAGATAAAGTGTAAGTTTCCATGAACAAAATTATCTTGTTTCTTAAAATTAAGTGGTTCTTATCTTGTAGTTAGCTTATATAGGCATTAAAATGAAAAAGTTAGGTATGAATATGAATTTTTTTTCTTAATTTTACAATAATTTTTAAATAATATACATAATTTTAGTATTATTAGGTCAATTACGGTTTTGGTTGTACATTAATAATATTCAATCATATGTATATACGTATAAAGTAAGTTGCTAATCAGAATTTAATATATATAGTTTCTTTTATATAATAATTATTTAATTGATAGATAAGATATTTGTTAATTGAATTAAAAGAAATAAATAGTAGGAAATAAAATTAACTACTTTCTAAATTGATAAAATGCACATACCTTAATATATAAATGTACATACATTTATGTAGACGTGATTTGTTTGAAATTTTTGTTCTTTTAGTAAACACAGCAGCCCCTTTTGTTAAAAGTTGTTATTATAAAAAAAATGTAAAGTAGACCTTGAATATATCTAAAATTATTAATTCGTGGTTAATAAATGGTGTGACGTTAAAAAGCAACAATAATAATATTCTACATTATTAAAATTTTGGTAATTCAACTTTTTTGTTTATTTTTTATTCAATTTTCTAGTACAAATGTTGTTATGAATTATACGGAAATTGAAGGTAAAGTTCGTGAAGCTACAAATGATGATCCATGGGGTCCAACTGGACCCTTAATGCAAGAATTAGCACATTCGACATTTACATATGAACATTTTCCAGAAGTTATGTCAATGTTGTGGAAACGTATGTTACAGGACAATAAAACTAATTGGCGTAGAACATATAAAGTAAGTTTTGTTTGTATACAAAATAAATAAAATGTTTTTTATTTTAAATTTATTTATTATAGAGTATGTTATTGTTAAATTATTTATTAAAAAATGGTTCAGAACGTGTTGTGACATCATCTAGAGAACATATTTATGATTTACGATCACTTGAAAATTATACATTTACTGATGAAAATGGAAAAGATCAGGGAATTAATGTTAGACATAAGGTAAATAAATAAATATTTTATCATTTAAAAAAATAAAAATTTATTAAAATTAAAAAAATTATTAGGTACGAGAAATTATAGATTTTATTCAAGATGATGATCGTCTTCGGGATGAACGAAAAAAAGCTAAAAAAAATAAAGATAAATATATTGGTATGAGCTCAGCTGCAACATCTGGATCACGTTTTAGTAATTCAAGTGGTGGTTATAATGACAATAATTGGAATTCTTCTAATAAATATGATGAAAAAAATCAATGTAAGTATAAGTTTATATTAAATTTAAATTATCAAAACATAATTTGCCGAATGTTCAATTGCACTAAATTAAATTTAAATATAAAACACAATTGATCGAAGTGCATTTAATTTTGCGAAAATAAAAGTTCATATGGTAGTCTAGTGAATTTGCTTTCAGATTTTTTTTTTTTTTTATTTCCAACGATTCGTCTTCGGTTAATTGTGCATTCGCTCTATTATTTTCGGTTAAGTAGTCGTATACAAAATTATGAAATTTACTATTATTTTAATTTATTTATATCAATATAGATTCCGATAGAATTTCATCAAATCGTTATGAAGACGATGAATACCAATATGAAGGTGAAAGAGAAGATTCTGATACAGATTCGCCAAGTCCAAGGTATTACTTTCATAAAATTTTAAAAAAATGGATAAAAAACTAATAATAATTTTTCTTATAGAAGATATAGGGACAAGGAAAGATCAAGTCCAATTGAACCAACAACTTTTGATACAAAAACCATTCAAACACCAAATTTCTCAACAGTTACTATTAAATCTGGAGCCGTTACTGCTGGCACTGGAAATAATAAATTGGCAATTTCAACAACAACAACGACATCTGCAACTATTGCTACAAAAACAACAACTATTCCAAATAAAAAAATTGATTTAGGTGCTGCTGCAAATTATGGTAAACCATCAAAAGAAAATATGGGTATTCATTCACCAACACATCGTGATACTCCAAATGAAAATTTATTTTCACATAATAATAATTCCATAACAACAACAACGAATACCGAAAATAAAAATAATAATTTATTAAATGATTTATTTGATACATGTCCAGCACCAGCAATAACAAAATCTGCATTATCATCGACACAAGATGATTTTGATGATTTTAATCCAAGAGCTGGTGATGATAACCAAGAATTTGGTGATTTTGAAAGTGCTTTTGGTGGTAATAAAACTAATACAAAAATAGGTCCTTCCAATATTACAACACCATCTGTCGTCCAACAACAACCAGTAATTAATAATAAAACAGATGAATTTGCAGATTTTAAATCGGCTTTTGTTTCAACTAGTGCACCACCACCAACTTCTGTACAAAATATTCAATCTACAGGTGACATATTTAGTGCCTCAATTCCTACAAATATTAGTGGTAGTGGTGGTACTACTGCTCCAGCTGATCTAGACATATTTGGTAGTATTAATCAACCTAATACTATTAATATAACCACAAATGATTTGTTATCTGGATTTGGTGCCTTATCAATGGACTCGGGTATACAAAATGGTAAGTTTTATTCGTAATTTTTTATTTTCACTATTTCTTTTTCAAATATAAATTAAAAAATAAGTAGAAAAAATCTGTATGAAATTAAACTTTTATTTTTCTTGTGGTTATTAGTTTTCCAATTAGGAAAATATTGTTTTTAATTTACCATTACAGCTATTGTTGTGACTACTTCAAAAGAAGAACACGAAAATATTGATCAATATTTAGATGAAATAAAAACAATGAAAATGATTACAACATCAACTGATATGAACAAAATTGAAGAAATTATCAGTAAAATAATAAATATATTACCGGGTCCAATAACACCACAAAAATTATACGAACTTGATAATAATCATAAAAATAATTTATATTGGAATAGTTTGTCGAAAGATATTTTTATTCAGATTTTAACAGAAATTATTGACAAATTTAGTAATATTTGGCCAAATAGAAATGAACTTAATACATCATCATCAGTATTAAAATTATTCCAAATTGATCACAATATAACTTTTATTCATCATTCAATTTCTTTGTTAATTGAGAAATTTACTAAAAAATCACCAATGATAAATATTTATATTTTAAAAACATTAATATTTAATGAAAATCATTTAGCAATAGCTTTTATTCATTGTAGCAAAATAAATGATAATGAAAGTTGCGAAACAACAATGAAAAATATTGAATTCAATAAAAGTAATGATGATTTTTTACAATTGATTATATCAATTCCAAATAGGATAGCTAATATTTTACAATTACAAAATCAATTTGAATTTTCTCTAATAATTTATGGAAACAATTTATTAAAACAATTTCTAAAATCATTACATTTAATTGTAAAATTACAAAGTGAAAATTGTTATTTATATAACGTTAAATTTCTAAGTAAACTATTAAGTCAAATAATTGTTCATTTTCAAAATGATATTAAAAAACAACTTAAAGATTTTTTTCTTATTCTTTTACATTTAACGAAAGTAAATGTATTTTTTGAAAATATAATACATGAAATAATTTTAAATTTAAATCGTAATGCAATTATTATTTTGTCATATTTTTTACTGAATGAAAATATACCAATTTGGGATTTATTAAATTTAGCAATATTAAAATCAAATGATTGGAATTATTGTTTACTTACAAAAATACCATTTTTAACTGTAACAATAAACGATTTCGGAATATTCAATTTAACAAATTATTTACAAATTGTTATACAAACAAATATTAATATAAAACATAATGAAATACTTTTAGAGCTATTGTTAAACTTGTTAAATATTTGGTCAAATAAAAGTTCAACACTAAAAAATAGTTTAGAACAACATATTTACATAACAAAATTAATAATATCATGTACTCGAACTTTATTAGATATCAAATTTAATAATGGCATTGAAATGTTAACAGAGAAAAGTACATTTGAAATAAAAAAGAAAATTTTTAATGGTGTTAGTAATCATCTTGAATCACCGGATATAATATTTCGTAATATTGGTATGATAACATCTGAATTAATATTAAATATGCTAGTAGAGAAAGATAATGTTAGTAAACAAACGAAATTAACATTTGATTATTCAGATTTATCTGTAGAGAATGCAGAAATAATCAATTCGTTTCGAAAATTTACAGAAAAGTTTGAAATAAATAAAAAATATCAATTTAACGATATTGAGTTAAATGAAATTTTTAAAAACTTTACAATTATGCCAGTTGAAATTGAAGTTGAAGAGATACCACAACAAAATAAATATATTTCAAGTAGAAAAATAAATTCAAAAAATCTGGTTGTCAAAAATTTAGACAAGAAAATTATACAAGATGAACTTGATTCCGATGATGATTTAGAACCATACGACATGTCAAATGATATTTCTATTAAATTGGATAAAAGACCAAAGTTTTTATTAGATTTAAAAACAAATCTCTTGGAAACAAATGATGATCCAGATATATTTGGAAGTAGTCTGGAATGTGCTCAAGAATTAATAAAATCACAATTACAAAACAGTGATATTAAATTAGCTCTGGAATTATTACAAATTTTTATCTGTTTGGAAAAGAAATTTTATTTTGAAAATTTTGAAGAAAATATATTTGAAAATTGTGTTGCAATTTGTATGATTTATCCAAAAGATTGTGCAGAATATTTATCTGAACAATTTCATACAGATGATGGCACTTATTCAATTGCTAAAAGAAATTTAATGTTAAATATTTTATCTAAAACAGCTAAAAAGTTATCAGAATTAAGTATAGTACATAACAACAGGGAATCAGAAAATTTAATAGTAAAAAATAGAAATGAGAGATATCCAAGAAAATTTTTAAAAACCTTAAATAACAAAGATTCAATTGATTTTGATAAAATAATTAAAGATAGAATTAAACTAAAAACAAGAAGATTTATATCAAAAAATACAAAAAATATTGACGGCAAAGAAAATATGTTTAATAAATTTGCTGGATCATTCTTTTTCCCATTAGTTCGTGGAAATAGAAAAGATCAAATTTTCTTACATAAAACTAATGTTAAATTTAAATATGATATTGATATAATATTATTATTAAATTATATAAATACGATTACAACTATTGTAATTGCTTCAGAAAATTGTATAATTTTAAATAAGATAACACGAGAAACATTTGATATGTGCCAATTTTTACGATTTAATTCAGATTCCCGTATAAGAATATCAGTATTACAATTAATTGGTGCCCTTATTATAACAGTACCAAAATTTATATTAAAAAGTGAATTTTTTAATGATATCTTTGAAGTGAAAAATTGGTTAGAAGATTGTAAACGTTCACCAATTGTTGGTGGTGATCAAAATGAGGAATGTCGTCAAATGGCAGAAAATATATATGCACTTTGCCATAATGTACTGATTGATGATGAAACTTAAAATTTAATTAAAACTATTTCATTACTCATACAGGCAAGGTTTAAAATAACAATTTATTAAACTACATTTTTTTTACAGCCCCAAAGTATATTTAAATTTGAAATATTTTATACATTAATTAAGAAATGTTGAATATAAATGTGTTTAAATAAAATGTTCAAACTATAAACATTGAATTTAGTTTTATTTAATAAATAATATTTTAAAAAAAAATTATATAAATATATTCTTCATAAAATTTTATTTCAGATATATTGTTGCCAACTAATCAATTACTACAACCAATAAATATTAACAATAATAATCAAACCGAACAAAATAAAGAAGAATTAAAGACTGAAATACCTGTCGGTGCAACATGGTCAAATTCGGGTTCAGTAAAAATTGATTTAAATAATTTACTAACTAGTAAAAATGATAAAGGTCCAGCAGCACCAACAATGAATCAAATGAAATTAACCAGTCCAATTAAACAACAACAACCATTAACAGTACAAACACCATTAGGTGGTAGTGGAGGATTTGTTGGTCTTGGTATATCACCAATGACAAGTCCACAACAAAAAATATCTCCAATATTTCCAAATATAAATGCTGCTGCTGCTGCACCTAGTCTACAACCACAGCAATTACAATCACAAAATTTATTTGCTAATTTCAATACATCATCTAAAAATAATAATAATTCCCAAACGTTTAATAATATTTTTCAATGATATATAGCTTATAATTGAATTATATATTATTATTTACATACATTTTATATATTATTTCTTAACAATAATTATATATATTTTTTTTAAAATAAATATTTATAATTTAATTTTTTGTGGAATAAAATTAAAAAAAAAAAAACAATATTTTTGGATATTATAAAAAAAAACTAACGAAAAACTAGATCAAAGAAAATATAAATTAAACTAGCAATTTTTTGGAAAAGCAATACTATTTTAACATTAATTTCAGTTTTTTTGTTTATAGCTTTTATTTTCAAATTAAAATTAACAAACAAAAAAACTAAAAAATTTAAATAGAAATACCGATCCCAATTAAAAATCAAATATCAATTATAAATTGTTAAAAGCAAAAATAATTACATATCCAAAAAATATAAATAAAATTTTGAAAAATTAAAAATTGTGGAATTTGATAAACGGTTTTTTTTGTTAATTTGTGTAAAATTGATATTAAAATTTATATGTTTATGTATATCTAACTAAATATAATATATATACCGTAGATATATATATATATATATTTAAAATACAATAATTATATTTAAAAAAAAAAAAAAAATATTAATAACATGGCGAACATATAAAAACCTTATATGTCTCGAGGGTGGCAATATTAGTTCTTATACGGGGTTTTTCTTGGCTAGTTTATTAAAAATAGAAATCTAATTTAAAAAAAAGTAAAATCATTAATAAATTAACAATTTAATTTAGCATTGTTGTTTATATTAAGTATAAATATAATAATATAATATTAAAGCAGTATTTAATTTTAAATTACATTGATTGTTATTATTAATATGTCGTTAATTTTTTTATAATTATTATTATTATTGTTCTGTAACGGTGTTGGGCTTCAAATTACCAATTTAAATATAATTTCAATTATTTTCTTTGTTCATATTATTTATAATTTCAAATTAATTAATTTTAAACAATTTTACAAATAATGTTATAAAATGCAGCCTAAACGCACAATAAAAGCGGTTTAATAAATAGACTTTAAAAATTAATAGAAAATTTATAATTTTTTCTTTTACTGGATTCAATTAAAAATTGTTTGCTGAAATAAAATTTTTAAACATTCCGTTTGACTAATAAAATATTAATTTCAATTTCTTAAGACAACTGAATTCATTTTTTTTTAGTATGTGCGTGTATATAATAAATAAAAAAAAAAAATTAATAAGTATAAAAATAATCTGAAAAGAAACAATTATGAAGAATATAAAAATAAATTTTATGCGTAAATTTATATAGAAAAATAAAGTTTAATTATATATATTTGGAAAAATTGAAATAAAAATTGTTCTTCGTGATAATAAAATTTATATAGAAAAATTTTTATTCCCTTAAAATTAATAAAAAAAAAAATGAATGATTTTAAAAAGAAATCTGGTTTTATTAATTGCAACTATTATTTTAATTTCAGGTACCTATCTACCTATACAAGAAAATAAAAACTTGATTTTACAATTTCTAATGTGAAAAATATAAATAAATAATCGTAGGGCTAAATTTTGGGGGTATAATCGAAAACCCGACACAAAAAACCGGCAAAGGTGAAGTTGCTTATTTGTTTTATTGTTGCTAGCTAGACCACGCCTCTACCAGTGTTGGACTCTTCTCCCTATCGGCCATTTTTTCAAATAAGGATTTTTTTAAATAATTTTTGTCCAATTAAAACTAAAATTTAACATAAATTAACTGAGGAAAAAAGTTTTGATATAATTAATCGATGAGATTTTCTTTAACGAAAAATTTTAATTCAAAAAACCAAAATAACGCAATAATATTCAATTAAATTTCAAATTCAAAGTCTAATAAACCATATTAATAGAAATATACGGAGGATCAATAATTATATACTAGTTTTCGACATAATTTCTGAACTATAGATAAATACTGTAAATAAATTTTAAGTCAAATATATTTTTCTTAACTTAGTGGTAAAATATATTTTTTATTTGATAAGTAGTAAAATATTACATAAAAAAAATGCATTTCCTGTTAACAAATGCCCTCTTATACATCTCCATTTGTATTCTTCTTCTTCTTCTTTTTCTTCTTTTTAGGTTCACCATCACCATTTTCCTTAGTAACAACTTCCTCTTCATCAACAGCTAATGTAGTATCATTACCATTAGTTGTATCAGCTGCTTCAGATTGTTTACGTTTCTTCTTTTTCTTTTTTTTCTTATTTTCACCATTTAGTTGTTCAGTACTGACTAAATCTATAGCTTCTTCCATTACATCAATATTCTTACGTGGTATTTCACCAGATTCATAAAATTTCAATCTATCTTCAACTTGTTGTTTTAATGTTTGACCAAATAAACTTGTTGGATTTTCTAAGAAACAATCAATACGAGAAGCAATCGAACATTTGTTTGCCAAAAATCTTGATATTCGACCTTTATTTTTTAGACCAGCTCGACCAATATATGTTGAATGATATATTAAACCATATTTTGGTGTATTACTGCGTGTTTTCAATGCTCTGAACAGAGCTTTTTCAGCACCCAATATTTGTACTGTTGATGCCGGATATTTTGCCAAATTTGTTAAACTGCCAGCATGTGAAATTAAACGAGCTCCAACTTGATCACCAATTAAAGCTTGTAAATTTGGTGCAACGCTATTCATTTTATTAGACAAATACTCCGAAAGTTTGGAACGATATTCAGATAGTTTAACAACACGGCCAGCAAACATTTCAATATTTATTAAATCAACAACAGAAATATCCATACCCATTGACATTTTCGAAGCATCTATAATAGCTTGTGCTTTTGCTGAATCATTAACAATTTCTTCTAATTCTTCAAGACGTTCTTGTGTCAATGTCTTACGATCTTTAATAAATTGAGCACACTTTGCATACATATAATTGTCTGGTATAATTTTCACCAACTCTGGGAAATGGTACGAATACCATTCACGTATACGCATTGAAAATGTATTTACATCTTTGTCAAGTTGGTCTAATAAAGCAATAGATTGTATAATCATATTGTCAGAACGATGTACATTGAATTTAACTTTAGCACGAGAATAACTGTGACCAAGACCCAATTGTGCAATACCAGCACTTTGATCAGTAAAACCTATGAAAATAAATTGGATTAAAAATTAACAATACAATAAATTTTATATTTACAAAATACCTTTAATCAAACGATGAAAATGGAATCGAATACCGCGCAAAATTTCTGGTACTACACCAATATGGGTACATTGTACACCAATTGTTTCGCCAACTGCAGCAGCTAGTTTAGGATCAGCAACACCTAATGTGCATTTCTTTTTCTTCAAATTAGCAAAAATTCCATCCAAGAATATAGATAAATCCTGTGGTACGATACCTTCTGAAACTGAATTTATATTTTCCAAAGCAGCAACAGCTGTTTTGAATGGTGCAAATCCAGCCAATTTTACAATAGAATTAAATTTACTAATGTCTGTTACAGAAGATTCTACTTGTGGCAAAAACATTGAAACTTCTTCAAATTCTGAGACACTGAAAAGGGCATAGCCTGCCGCATGTTCATACAAAACGTACAAACGCGACTATAAAGAACAAACAATATGGTTATGTTTATATGTATTATTTATTTATATATTTAATTTGTTATAGCTAATATGTATACTTAAAATTATGGTAAATTTACGAATTATATTTTTTTTAAGAAATACTTACCATTGCGTTGATGTTATCGAAAAACAATTAATTTAAATATTTAAATAATGTATATTTAATAACTTCAGTTTTCAACACGTGTAGAGTAATATAAAACGCAAAGCGAAAGCGATACTTGTATGCTACAAAAATGACATTGACAGCAAGCAGAAGCAGGGTTGTGTGCGCTGTGTGTACGTGTATTGTGTAGTAAAACTTTTCTTACCATACCCTACAGCAAACTTTGTTAGTATTCCATTAGAAATGGATTTGTAAAAAAATACAAAATGTTTTTGAAAATTTACATAGTTTATTTATGTATAAAAAATTAAAAATATACTCTTTGGATCCATACACAAAAAGAAAGAGTGATAAGTTGTTTGGTTCGATATCAATGAAACAATTATATACTGGCATGGTAAAACATTGGCAAAAGAATAAAATAAATAATGTTTGCGGAGACAAATAGGATATTTATAGTTTGGAGACAAATAAAATAATTGGCATTTTATCGTCTAGTTACTTTAAGACTAACATATTTAAATAAATATAAAACAGTTATAAGAAACATATAGTAGAATATCTTTTTGAGTGGTTATGATGAAAGTTCTATAGGATCCAGAAAGCGGGTTTCACTGTGACGAAGTCTGGTTCGAGTGATTCATATTCACATAAGATGTATTAAGCGGTTTCCTCTTCGTAATCTACATAAACTATTTGGAACTATTCCAATTAATTTTATGAAGATGTTTCTTGATGTTAAATGAAAGTAGTGCGTCCGTCGAGCTGACAGCTGAGTAAATTATCTATTCCGAGTTCGGTGAGATGTGTTAAGTCACCCACTACAATGGACCAGAGAATTGGTGACAGTACCCCTCCCTGGTAGAGGTATTGTAATAATGTTTCATAAGAAAGCTTAGATTAAACTGGTCTGCATTCAAGCACAGATTTGATCCAAGTGTAGGTGTACTCCTCCTCTGTGAACTGCTTCATACATATCAAATGCACTTATATATCTTAACGGCCATTCTCCCAATATCCATGCATCTTCTGGGCACGTATTTTCACCTTAAGTTTGAGATTCTTAGATGGTTCGCGACTCGGGTTTCAAAAATGCATAGCAAGAAGTTTTGTATTGATGTTCTTATTTCTAGATTCTAGATTTTTACAAGTGCAAATCTTAGTAGTTTCTATTTTTCTACACTAGAGTACACTATGAACAAGGCGATATATGAGCGTAAATGCAAACCGCACCGCCGCTTCCGCTAACCATCAGCTGCATTATTTTGTAATTTAGATCATATGGTTGTTTGTAAAACAATTTATTTCGTATGTAAATTCGATTTTAGTAAAAAAATCTGAAATTTCTTTCAAATCTGAATTTTTTTTCAAATAAAATGCCTAAACTTGATAATGGGTTTTTTATGTTCTCCAATATATAAAACCTAGTATTTATAATACATACATACATTTTGTTGTAGCTTTAGTTCTATAAAAATATCCAGTCGAGTTTTTTATGCAGTGCTGTATGAAGGAGAAATTTAGAGAAATCATTTAAATTGAATATGGAAATACGGAAATTTAAAATATAAAAGAAAATATATTAAAAAATTTTATATTTTATAAATATCATAAAAAATTTTGATTTTTAAACATAAAATAATACATTATTCGAAATTTCGCTTAAGTGTGCACTTGATTAATCAATATAGCGCAGAACTAATAAAAAACGCTCCAAATATAAAAATCACTTAATAGGGTTTGTTACAATTGGATCGTTTTTTTGAATATTTTGTACAATATATATAGAATTTTTAATAAATAGATTTACACGCCAAATTCCGAACGAAAACGTAAAGTTTATGGCAGAGTTTTTCTGCCAGGTAAACACACATTAATGGAATAAAAATACCGCACCGCACTTATATGCCAACACTTTTTTGAGAATAAAATTCGATATGTAATATTTATCCAGTGGGATATTCTGTTGGATTTCTGTTCTGTCTTTATACAGTATAGAATAGACACTTTGCTTTGCAATCAATGAATCAGAATCAAGCTTTCTAATTTTGCAGGGTATATGGGATCGACGGAAATCGGACTGATTTTGACAGTAGATTAATTTTTTTTGTTAATTTTACTTTCATTATCTATCTATAATTCATAAAGAAAAGTAGCTAAAAAATAGAAAATTAACAAATTAAACTTATTTTTATCTATATAACTAAGTTTATAATTCAAAGAATAGATTTATTACATTAAAGTGATTAATTAAGTGAATACGCAATATAGAATTTTTTGATTTGCTATAAGTTTTTCAATATTGTTTTCCAGACATGGAGTTTTTATTGTAAGAAAAACAAAAAAATATTTTTTTTCCTTTTTTTATACCCCTTAGCAAATGTTTTATATTATTTGTAGCAAAATTTAAATAAGTTTATAAAAATAAAAAAATTATAACACGATTTCTTACAATTTCCCCCACTCATGTTTATGTAAATTAAAAAAAAAAACATTAACAACAGACCATTTAATAACAACAACAAAAACAACCTTTTACATTGTATCTTTCTTTTGTTATTTATATTATACATAAATATTATTTTCTTAAGTGGTTCACGTTCGAGTAAAACATTTAAACCCAAAAAAAATATACCTGAGGGAACTCATCAATATGATTTAATGAAACATGCTGCAGCTACTCTTGGTTCAGGCAATTTAAGAAATGCTGTAGCTTTACCAGATGGTGAAGATCTTAACGAATGGGTGGCCGTTAATAGTAAGTGTATTAATCAATAATTCATTCATTATATATATATATTTCAAATTGATGATATGAAAACTAATATTTTTTTTAGCCGTTGATTTTTTTAATCAAATAAATATGTTATATGGAACAATAACTGAATTTTGTACAGAAGACAGTTGTGGTATTATGTCAGCTGGACCAAAATATGAATATCATTGGGCAGATGGTCAAACTGTTAAAAAGCCAATTAAATGTAGTGCACCAAAATATATCGATTATTTAATGACATGGGTACAAGATCAATTAGATGATGAAACGTTATTTCCATCAAAAATTGGTGTACCATTTCCAAAAAATTTCTTAACTATTGCTAAAACAATATTAAAACGTTTATTTCGTGTTTATGCTCATATTTATCATCAACACTTTACTGAAGTTGTACGATTAGGTGAAGAGGCACATTTAAATACATCATTTAAACATTTTATATTTTTTGTTCAAGAATTTAATTTAATTGATCGCAGAGAATTAGCACCTTTGCAAGAATTAATTGATAAATTAACTGCTAAAGATGAACGACAAATGTGAATGACAAAATATATATATAATTATAATTTCAATAAAAAAAGAAACTACATAAAACCATTATTTATTTTCTAATGCTATTATTTCTTTTAATTTTATTTTTCATATGTCTACTCACATCGATATATTTTTCTCTCTATTAGAATATTTAAAAAAAAATTTGGTTTCCCAAAACTAAAAAAAAAAATACAATAAATATAATTTTTAATATAAAAATAAAAAAATATATATTTGCAGTAAAAGATTAATAGATTTGTTTATTTTCAATTTATTGTAAAATAATATTTTTTTAATAAATTATATATACGCTTCATTACTTGTATTTGTATGTATAAAATATTATAATAGATTTGATAGACTGCTTTTCGCAATTAACTTAAGAGTTGAATACAGTAAGATTATTTTAACAAAAAAAATGTGAAAAATTCTAAATGAAAGGAGATAATAAAGAGCTAAACGTTTTAATGTTAAATTAGTAATATATGCTTTTTGTGTAAGCGATTTAAAAAAAAATAATTTGTGATTTGCCCATTTTAATTCTAATAATTTTTCATAGCTAAAAATCAAATAGTTAATAATTATAATTTTGAAAATTAATCAAAAATTTGGGAACATAAATTATATTGATATAAATTTTTTTTTTTTATCAATTCAGTTGAAGTTGAACATGAAATTGATGACTGTTGTATGAATACATAAAGAAATAGTTAAAAATAAATTATTTGTGGTTATACTTCATAATAGTTTTATGAAATACGAGCTTGAAACATTTTTATATATCACTAAAAAAATAGTTTTTCTTGATCAAAATTTGTTATATGAGATTTTGTTTTAAAAACAATATATAATTTTAAAAACTTTGTAAGAAATGTATAACACAGAAATGAAATTATCGAAAATTTTCAATATTTATTGCATTTATATCTTTTAATAGTAATTTCAAATATTCAATCATTTGAAGGAACAGAAAACAAAGCTGCAATTGATTGAATAAGAAAGAATATGAATTACCTATATTTAATTTAAAATCTTATTAAAAAGAATAAAATTATTTGAAAGAAAAAAGAAAGAAAATCAATCGAGATATAATAATAAATTATCGAAAATAAAACATTATTTTTTCACCTAAAAAATTATATAAAGAAAAATATGAAAAAATATATTTGTAAGAAAAATGACTTAAATTCTAATACAAAAAAAAATCCTAGAACATAAAAGAAAATATATTATGCTATCCAATTTTATATATAATAAAATCATTATAAATTATTTAAAAAAATATAGTTTTATTATTTCATTTACCCAAAAAAAAAACATTTTATATTACACTTTATTTACTTAAATAGAAAATATTAAAATAAGTATTAAAGTAATTCCAATTAAAAATGATTATAAAAATGGCTAGTTTTGGTTATAAAAAGGTGCATTATTTTCTACAATTGATTTCCATTCTTGTGCTAATTGTTGATATGACTTTCCAGTACCACCAAGATCAACTGGCAATTCAGTTTTAACTTCAGATGTAGTACTCCTCAAAATTAATCGACTTTTCATTTTCGGTGTCATAAATAATCTGAATATTTTTTTGTAGAAAAAGGTAATTAAAATATTTTTTTTTTATCTGTCGAAATTTATGAATATTTACCGGAATGTGTTTAAGACCAAATTTACATGTGGTGGTGCATTTACAAATTCTAAAAGTTTTATTTTACCTAAATTGAATTTTAAGATAATTATTTAAATTCTTTACATATTTATATACATATTACATGGATATAATTGCCAACTTTCTACAGATTTTCTAATTATATTTGGGGTTAATTGTAAGGCATGTTGCCAAGTAACTGCTGTCATATCAAATACAGCAACAATTCCATGAAATGAAATACTTTCATCCATAGTTAAAAGAAGATCTAGTATCATCTTGCAGCACTGTATATAAACAAAAATTAATATTATTATTATAATCTATAATTATTATATAAATTATGGAACCTTGAAAACATCATTTTGTGTATGTTTTTTTGGATTATGAGCTGCTGTCCTAACAACAACAACTTGTCGATTAAGTTCATCCTTTTGTGCCAATGGTAAAAATACTCCAATTTGAAGAAGTTCTTGTATTTCAGGAAGAAATGGATTGCGATTGGTAAACCATTCAGTTCTTTTTATTCGCATTTCATTGAAACTGAAAAAAAAATGTTTGTTATTTTTTTAAGAAATAACAATAATGAAATTATAAAGTTACCAACCCTTCAATTTTCTTTTTGCTTCTTTCAATATCATATTTTGTGCCCCGCAAAAAATATAACAATTTTAATTTATTATCTGCCCGTACTTCTGTTATTTCAGGTTTTTCATTTAGCCACTCTTGTATTTGATTTAGCAAAACAATTTCTTTCTCATTATTATCAGTTTTTATTTCATTATCCATTGCCAATCAGTGTTTCAAAACAATAGTTCAATGAAATGTGGCAGTAAAAAATAGTACAAAAAAACTTTATCTTATCATAAATCAAAAAACAGATAATTTTCAAACTCATCTAACAATGAAATACTATTAATGTTATTTATGGTTCGTAATCAAAACCTAAACACTAAAATGTGCTTATTAAGGGTAAAGTGCAATCTGTTGCAATCCAATTTTAAATCAATAAAAAAAAACTAAACAAAACCAAACCGAAGGACTAGAAACTAGCAGTACAAAACAAAACAAAACGGCACGATTAATCCAATCTCCCAATAAACAAACGTCTTTAAGTTTCGTTAACAAAACCAATGATGTTTTTCAAACTTATAATTTACGGTTTTTCCTTTTTCGAATTACATTTATGATGTAATTGATCTACATTTAAAACCATTATGCAAACACCTTTTAACTGTTGAGAAAAAGAATTATTAAATTTTATATAAAGTAAATTTGCGTCGTTTAAATAGTTTTATATAAATATTAACCTTTAATTTCGAGCGAAAGGTAATTACGAAATATTTGAAAATATGAATCCATCTCTTTTACATTTCATTTCATTAGTATATTACCTTTATATAAGTATAGCTATAAATTCTTGATGTGCTTTACATTTTTTATTTTTTTTATAAATTCAAACATTTAACAAGTACATAATAAATGAATTTAAATTATTTTATAATCATTAAATAAGTTAAAAACAAGTTTAACTGCCATAGATATCCTGGCGACTTCAGTTTTATGAGATAATTTTTAAAAATGATAATAAAACTTTAATGAAATTAATTGTTTAATAATTTATAAAATCTTATTTTCCTATTTAATTATTATTTCACTCACAGTTACGATGAAAAGTTTGTTGGGATCTTAATCACCCAATTCTCTCGTATCTCGTCAGTGTTTATTCGTTTCGCAAATGAGAGAGAGAGAGAGTCAGCTGTTTTTGTCAAAAATTATACTAATTGCCTGGGGCCTGGCTCTGGCTCACCATATTGTCTATCATATGGATCAATTCAATGGATAGGATCATATGGTTATATAGGTTATGTTAGCACTGGTTAGTAGTACAAACAAACGTGCATTTGCATACAAACGAAGAAATTAATGTGGAGTGGAAGTTTCCCGCATTTTTGTAATAATTTGAAATTTACTTTTAATTTTATAAAATTATAGTTATTTCAATAAAATTTATTAACCAATAATGGAAAAAACTAACTTAAAGTGTCAAGTGTGCAATGGCACAGAATTTACTAGTAACGAAGGGTTCTATTTTTGTATAGAATGTGGTACTCAAACTGAACAAATGCAAGATATTGAAGTTGATGAAAAATTTGTGGAGAATAAAGTATATTCTAAACAAAAAATAAGAAAAGACGATACTTTGAATAATGCACGTAAGTTCACAGACATTTTTACAAAAAAAAATAATAAACAATTTTAAATTTTAGCTGAATTAACTACTTGGGAATGTTTTAATTACTACTTAAAAGGTTTAGTTGAAGAACTAATAAATTTAGGTGCGAAAGAAGAACTTCGACTTACAACATTGCAATTATGGTCGGCATTTTTAAGGAAAAATGAAGTAGCATTTTTTAATACAAAACAAAATCAGCTGCCTAAGCTGGGTCCATGTTACAATGCAAGGTAATTAATAATATATTAAAAATAAAATTGTAACTATTCTAATTAATAAATATTTAAGAGATGCAAAAATTTTATATAATCATCAAACAGCAGTTAAAAAAGTCAAAAAAGCAGCTAAAACTGTAATAACAGGACGTGGTGCTTGGAAGAGACAAAAAGTAAGTAAAAGTAATCGAATTTATAATTAAATTTAAAATCCGCTATTTACATCAAATGATCAAGAAATTAAAGTTTATATACGATAAATTATAGAGGAAATTAGATAAATCTGAATATGAAGCAACTTCACAACATTCCGCCGCAACACAATCAATGTTCAGCACAAGTTTAAGTAAATTAAGTTCTAGTACAGCAACAACCGGACGACCAGCAAGATTAACATTTACGGATACAGCTCGCAGACATTATAAAAAACGCATGTCGGCAAAACATTTACAAAAACACGAATTGGACGATCAAAAAGATTTATTGTGTCATGAATTAAATGGAAAAAAATCTTCATTACAACGGAAGGTTCGTGATATACAACTCAATCGTAAAACTATATATACATTATTATATATTGCATTAAATTTAATCGAAGATGATATTCAATTATCCGATATGTTAAGATTTTTACATGAAGGACATTTATCGATTATAAAAGTTAATCATTTTTTCCCTGAAAATATTGCCGAATATTGTGAAAAAATTACAAACTCAAAAGAATTTACATCAAGACGTAGTATATTTTTGGATAGCCAAATTCGTCAGCAGGTTACCAAGTTATGTAAATTTTTATACATACCAGAATTGAAATTACCAAATTTAACTACATTAGTTCAACGATATTGTAAAGATTTTTGTTTACCCTATGATATTTTCTTATATGCTGAAAGAATGATAAATATATCAACACCTGAAATGAAATTTCGTTTTGAATTATCTACAAGTCCATATTATGAAGCCCGTGCAATAGCTTATATAATATTTATATTAAAATTAATATTTGGTTTAGATGATAATAAAGAAAATATTATTTCAAATTCAGCAAAACTGATAAATGAAAAATTACGAGATTCGCAATTAAAAGAACTTTTTGTATTTAATGAATGGGTTAAATATATTGAAATGCGTAAAATCATACTAGCTCAATGTCACTTAACAACTAGTAATCAATCAAAAAATTATATAAATCATGATCATTATATTGAACAATTAGAAAATGAAAATAAATATACCGATGAAGATGTTTTAAAATTCAAACGAAATAATATACAAAATATGAATAGAATATTTGAACAATTTCTTATAGATATAAAACCATCAATACAATTAACCGAATTTCGTAAAACACTTACCCCACAAAGTGATTATTTGACAACAATCTTAAAAGATCCACCAAATAAAGTGTATATTCCAGATTTTTTGAAAATTGATCATTCGACAAGAGATATACATACATTTTTAAATCCAAAAAAATTAAAAACTGTTTTAAAGGATTATTCAATTAATTTAAAATGTATTAAAATTGATTGTAATATACAAAATTTCAAATATTTTCAATTATTTAATCATTTAAATAATAAGGAAAAGAGAAGTTTTCGTGATATTGGTGTAAGAAAAATAGAATTTGATATTGACGAAACAGAATGGCTGGAAGAAGTTCAAAAAAAATATTGTTTTGAAAAAAAAAAATTCTTAATACCACGCAAGAGAATGAAACAACAAAACGATATTAATAAAAAGAAAAAACAAGTTAAGAAATCTTCTGAAAATAGTAACTTAAAAGCTACTAATTCGAATAATAGTAATCGTGCCAGTTTATTAAAACCACGTAGAAATTTAGAAAATGAAAATATATTTGCGGGGTTAAGTGATGATAATTTAACAGATGATGAAGATAATGTAGATAATAATTTAACATTTTATCAATCCTCATTAAATTACTGGCTAATGTTTGGTAAAATGCAAAGATTAACTGAATCACAATTTTCTGAAGTACAAAAAAAATTTCCATATAATTTTTTATGGTTAATTGAGACATTTTCAGAATATTTAGGTATTGATTCAAATTATTTATATGAAGAGCTTTTAATATTAGAAAATTATTTTATATATGTACTTGATAGTATGGAAAATGTGAAAAATATGTTAATATTTAAATCAGAAAATGATTATGATAACGAATTAGCACGTCTGATAAATCATTATAAATTACGATGGTAATAAATAAATAAAATAAATATTAGTATAAAAAATTACTTAATTTTATTGAAAGAACATTTAATAAATTGTATAGTTAAAATTTGTCTTGTCCTGTCTTGTCTCTACTTCTTATTTGGAATTAATCATGATATGTTTTGTATACTTTGTTTATTAAAAAAGATAACATTTTTTAAGTACTTGTTATTTAATTGCTCTCAATTTAATAAAGATATGATAATATATATTTATGTATATATATATTTATTGTAAGATTTATCCGATTAAAACTAGATATTATTTGTATTAACAATGATTTTATCAGTAAACTTTTATCAAATGAATAACAATGAATATTTGTATTTTGTCTAGCAATGTCACTGTCTTTGAATGGATTATGATAATGTGTATTTATTTACACATTATTTAATTTAATTTTACTTGAACTGAATAAGTTACAATTACAATTTATAGTTTACCAGATGTTTTTATACAAAATTTTCAAAATTTCAACAAAACAATTTTCATTATGAATAAAAGAAATATTTCATTTACAAAAAAAAATTAAATTAAATTAATTTAAATATTTAAGAGACTTAAATAACAATTGTTTTTAAAAAATTAAAAAAAAAATTTTTTCTTTTTTTTTTTTTAATTATATACATATAATAATAAATTAACATAAAAAACTGTGTAGTTTTATTAGGAAATATGTTAATTTATATTAATATATGTAATATATTAATAATTTATTAGTTTAAATTATATGTGTGCAAACATAAAAAAAAATCTATATACATTTTTTTTTTAATAATTAAAAATTATTCTAATATATTGTAGATTCTAAATTTGAAAATTATAGAGGTGTATATTAAGAATGTATAGAGGTATAATTTAAAAAATAATTCAAAATTGGAAGACAATGTCAAACAACAAAACTTTGTGGAGGAATATATTGTTAAAAACAATAATACTAATATTCTTCTAAGACTTTACAGCTGCATGCTAATGATATAAAATAAATTGAAATATTTAATTATCACCTAAACACGTGTGCGTCATATAATTTTTGTGGTTCTCTGAATCCTGCAAACAAAAATGTGCTTTAATTACACGTTCAAATAAACAAAAGATTAAAAATCTGTTAATTTTAAAAGTATACATATATAATGACTGACTATCTCAAAATATTTCATGCTGGATAATGAAAAACTTATTCAACCATAGAAAATAATCTGTTTATTGAACATAAAATTAGAAATATTTTTTTCATAAAGAGCAAGCGCACAATCTTAAAATCCAATTTAAATATCTAAAAATATTTTTATATATTATAATACATATATATAATAACAAATAGCTAACATTCAATTAAATATGTACAAAATAAAACATAAATAATTTTTCTAATAATGTATTTAAAAATTATAAAATAAAAGTTTCAATTTGTAACTACAAAAATAAAGTGTAAAAGTAGATGAGAAGAATAAAGTCGGTGACGACGACGACGATGTGCCAAAATACAAAATAATTTAATTTATTTTTATTTATTATCTATCTACTAACAATTCTTTTTTTCCTTCATATTATTATGTTTTATAAATATTTGTCTTTACGACATCATGCATAATGATTAAAAAAAAAATAAAAAAATATATTATTGAAACAGCTTTGCTTTCAGGTGACCATGACTGAGACTATAGTCGTTAGAAGCACTTCAAACGTTTAACTTGGATGTACATACAAATATATTTATAATTATAATTATAAAAAAATTATTAATTATCGAATGTGACGCGCGTGGTATTCGCTTTTAATAATTACTCAATATTGTATAAAATAATATTTGTTTTTGCTTTTTGGTTTTTTTTTTTGATCTTCTAAATTATTGTCGTCGGTTTTTTTTTTTTTAAAATAAATAAAATTCTTCAATTTGAAAAGTATTTGAATTTGTATACGACTTTCATTACCATCAATTGTTAATTACTGGGATTGTTAAAATATTGCGAAATTGTGTTTTGTTTACATACTGAATTATTAAATAAAAAAATTATATTACATTTTTGTTGTTGTTATATTATAACACTAAGTTGTTAATTATTAAAAAATAAAAAAAAAAAAAAAAAAAAGTGGATGTAAAAATTGAGCTAAATATTTCAATATTATTGAAAACAAAATCCTTCTCTCATGCATAAAAAAATTGAAATATTGTACTTTTATACGAAACAACAACGGTGCTGGTTGTTATATAAAAGTGTCAACAAATTTTGAAAAGAAAATACATATAGTTAAATTGGAAGGTTAGTGTTTAATTCTTACAAAACATTAAAAAAAAAATAGTTACTAAATATAATACTATACAAATAAAATATGACAAAAATATTTCTAGGATATACAATGAAATTATTTGTTATTTAAATATTACAACTAAGAAAATATTTATTTATTTTTTCCATAAAATATAATTAAATATTATTTGATTCATATTATTATTAAAGAATCAATCATATTTTAAGTTAATGTACAAAATTATTCATTTGAAAATAATTTTGTAATTTAAACAATAACAAAAAATCCTCATTTTTCTGAGAATTTTTACTACTAAAATGCAATCGATTATATATGTGTATATCTTTTAGCTAGGATAAAATATCTCAAGAGGAAAAACATATTTATAGATAATATACATATATCATATATATATATATATATATACTATATGTAGGTATTAATTATTTATTTTGGGAATATTTTGTCTAATGACATTTAAAATAGATTAAAATATATTGGTGGTTTTAAATAAGTATATCTATTTAAATTATAATCAGCTCAGTTCTTCAAAGTGCCATATGCCATAGAAAGTTTTCAATTAATAAATTGATATTTAATTTTTTGATTATATATGTGTGTTTATTCAAACCAAAGTTACGCTCGACATTGGTGGGTTTTACTAATAAAAAAGTATCCATTCTAATAGGTTTTGCCAGTTCTGCATTTTACAATTTCAATTAGTAATCGAGTATCTAATCCTCATCAATCTCAGAGCCAAGCTCCATCTTCTTGTAGCAAAGAAAATGGGGCCCGAAAAAGTGACCGATAATAATTTGTTTGAATCAGCGAAAACAAGCATAAGGAGAGATAATGTTAGTATGTTTATGTTATGTTAAAGAGAAAGATATATATAGAAAGAAATTATCTTTTTATCCTTAAGCTTGATTTCTTGCACTTTCTCACATGCTGAGAAATAATTTACTATCCGCAATGGATTAAGCTCTGATGTTTCCACGAAAACAAAACAGATATTACTAGAGTAAACACTTACTGCTTAATACAAGCAGTTAAATAAATTAAATAAATATATAACAATTAAAGCAACAAAACATTAAAATTTGATTTAACAAGCTACCACTTACATAGGACTTCACAATTCCGAAAAAATGCTACTACTTCCCTATGTCGTCACCTGCTAATTCAAATCATTAAAAAATTAAAAAAGTAAAATTGTTAGAATTAAAGTAGTTCTAAAACTATAAGTAAAAAATAAATAAAATAAAAATAATTCGCTAAGGAAGAACTGAAATAACATACCAGCGTCAAAAACAAAACAAATTAACAAGTTACCACTAGCTTTAGGTTTCGCAATTCTGTAAAGAACGCTACTACGTCCCTCCGCTGTCACCTGCTAATCACCTGTCCTTGCCGATCAAGTTGTAGAATATATTTTTTTATTCTAATCTTGCTCTTCTATAAATTTTCAATACATTTCATCGTAATACATTGGAGTGTAAAATATGGAGTGTGAAGTGTGACTATAAATAATATTAGCAAAAATGTTAAGTAAATATAAAATTCAGATTTTAGAAATTTGAATTAACGATTTTATTTAATAATTTAGGTATATCATTTTGGGAAAAAATAATTGAAATTTTTACAATTTAGACCGGTAATAAAATAGTATAATTTTGGACTGTTGTAGAACAATTTGATACTATTTTTAAACAAAAAATGATTGTAATTAACACGATATACTTTAAATTATGAATACAAAATTTGTAATTATAACAAATAAGAATTTAGGTGACGATATAAAATTCTTAAAAATAGGAAAATATATGAACAGGAATTAATTTTTAAAATAAAAATTAAATCTTATAAAAATAAATAAAACCCATGATGATAGTTTTTCTTTGATGGTATATTTATAAATTATTTCAATACCATGGACATTGTTGATATTTTTATATATCTATATACATTATATATTACAAAATAGCTGAAGTTATATATCAGTTATGTATTTGCTATAGATATATATACATATTATATTTTGTTTAATATAAATCAATCACTTTTTGTTGGTATATAAAATTTAAAAATATTTATATAAACACGATTTACAGATTTAATACAAAAAAAATTCACGTGATGACCTTATTGGAATTTTGTGATATGAATGGAATTTTTTTCGAATTACATTATATTATTATTATACATATATGTTTACATTTAATTTACAAATTTAATATTATGATTTATTTGGATGTAATAGTTTTGTTAAAAACACCGGTATTTTTTTTTCATTTTTTAATATATAAATAAAATGATTTGTTTATAATTTTCATAAATATAAATTACTTTTTTATGCATATTATTTTTATATTAATAAATTTGAAAAGTTTTTGTGTATGCATATTCAATTATAGCGTAATTTTTAACAAAACTATGAAATTATATTGCAAATATAATTAATGTAACATTTCTGATTTTTTTTATTAATAATGAAGAAGTTTAATAATTGATAATAATTGAAAATTATATAGAATTACATATATCATTTGTGATTTAAAATATAATGTTGAAAATTATTTATTAATAATTATGCTTTTTTTTAATAAAATTTTATTTAAATAATTTTTCGTATACATTTTCCATTCTTAATCAAATCTGATTTTATTTATAAAATTTATAAATATTTTAATGTTAATCGAATTCTTCAAGTATAAAATATATAAAGGTCTAGACCAGCGTTTCCCAAATTGGGTTCCACGGAACCCTAGGGTTCCGTGCAGCAAAAATAAGGGTTCCGCCAGATAATTTAAAAATATGAGAATATAAAGTAATATCAATATTATAATAACAATTGCATAATTTTTTTCTGTTAAAAATTTTAATTTTGAAATATTTCTTATTAACGATGAATTTTGTATTTCAAAAATATTTAAAAGCTATATTTAATTGTAGTAGGCGTTGATTATTTTTGGTACTATAGCTACCAGTATCCTCAAAAAGTTTGTAATAGTTGGTTATTTATTTTATTATTATTTTAATAAATTTCGAATCATAAGTTAGTTAGTGTTCTCGATGGAATTTGTACAACTATGATTATTTTTTTAAAATACAATTGTAAAAAATTGTAAGTACATATAGATGTGTGATATCTAAGTTTTTATTAACAATTAAATTAATCTACAAAATAAATATACAATTTGATAAAAACATAAAATGTTTGAGTGTTGTTAAATTATTATTGTAAAATTCGTTTTGTCGGTTTAAAAATATTTTTATAATTTTTATATTTTTTTGGGGTTCCATAAAGTTTTAAATATGATGAAAGGGTTCCATGAGCAAAATAAATTGGGAAACGCTGGTCTAGACTGAAATAGAATACACAGTGTTGCATTTGTATTTTTGGTGCCCCCTAGGTAATGCATACTAAAGCGCCCTATAATTTATAATTTATGTTGTTTTACAACAAATTTAATCAATGATTTGAAATGCTCAACAACAATCGACAAATCCATTTTTATTGATTTATCACACTAAAGTGAATTTCGCCATAAAAAGATATTCGAGGCATATTTGAATTTTCGTACAAAGCTTTACAGGCATCATACCGGCAAGACCTATTACCAGATATTTTTATTGGAACACCCATTAAAAGCAATATACTTTTCCTTAGAACTCAGTTAAGTAATCAAACGATTATTTTTTTAATGTTTATTTATAATTACATAATTTAATAATAGAATTCTTAAATTTCTTTAATTTTAAATTTGGTATAAAAAAATTGTTTTATGAAATTTTGCTAAAAAAAATAAAAAATTCAAGTGCCCTTTGAATGGCGCCCCCAGCAATTGACTACATTTGCCGGCTAGTAACTGCGCCCATGTCATTATAATATTGTTTTGTATAAAATATGTTATTTATAAAAAAAATATTAATTTTATGTATGAAAAAAAAATGTCCATAAAATAATAATTTTTTTATGATCTTAACACATGTAATTGTTTTTGTAAGCAAGAGAAATAATGTTCCAAGACATAAAATCTTAGAAGCATTGACATAATTTCAAATATTTGCTGAATATAATTCACCTCCAATAAAATTTATATGCCAATAATGCTTTAACCAATATTTTTCTTTTTATCTATAGCCAGCGATTCTTAAAGTTTTCGAACATTACGCATATCGGTTACACCTACTAGAACTAGAGGAACAATGCTTTTTTGTATAAGGAATATACAAATACACATATACATAAATAAAAAAAAAAATTAAAATCATAAATTATTTCTTTTCTTTCTCGCGGGTAAATTAATTAATATTTAGTTCTTCATTTTTCATGGAACACTTGTTGATCGTCTGCGGCACATCAGTGTTGCGCGGACAATTGTTTGTAAAACGCTGCTCAATACTATGAAAATGTAAAAATTTTATACTTCCAATATAAATAATAATATAATAAAATTAAATATAGAATAATTTATTGTGCATTTACAAATTACTAATAATTTAAACTTTCGGTTTTGAATGTAAACTAGTAAAATAACCTTTAATTTTTTTTTCTCATTATCTTATAATAGTAGGAATATTTAAAAGAAAACTTAGGTATCGGGTTAATTGCCGAAAATAAATTGACCGAATACAGAATCATTTATCGATAATACAATATTGATCCAATATAGAATTAATCAATGGTAATTAAAATAATTATGATTTACAATATATCGTATTCGTATACATTATGTATAATTATATATACTATAATTAAATCTACTTTCTGTTAATTGTCCATTCCGTCCATTTAACACTTTTAGATAAATTCAAAATTTATATTTCGTAAAGTAAATGTAATTAGTATAATAATAATAAAAAAAATTGAAGTTAAATGTGTTTTATAATATTTAAAATATATTACAGCATTTGTTTATTTAAATTTTTACTAAATAATATACTAAATTTAGTTATTTATATTAGATATATTTTATTTAAACGGAATAATTGCCAAAATATTTTTGGACACTCTATGACAACTTTTATTTAAAACATTTTTTAGCACATTTCATATAAATACTTTTTAATAATTTGCTCATTCATATTATTTTGGAAATTAATGCAATAAATATGGATTTAGTACACGTTTAATCGATTTCACTTAATTGCTTCTCAATTCATTGGAAACTAACTTCTAAATAATATTGCTTAATTTTTTGGGAATAATTAGAAATTTTTTCGTGTTGTCATTTTCTGTAAATGAACCTATATTTACCGATGACATGAAGTTATTAGCCATGCCATTGTTATCAAAACCAATGAAATGTACCACAATTAAATGAAAAAATGACTAAATGAAATTCACCCAATAAATTAAGAAACTTTAAATATATTATTAGTAATAAAAAATAAGGAACATTTTAAAATGCCTCGCTTAGATCAATAAAAAGTTTAAATATAATTATAATTTTTTTATTTGTTTTTAATTATTATTTGATATATGTAATATCATAAGTTTCATTTTGAATATCACAATATTTTTTAAAATAATAAGACATTATTACCGATGAATGTTGCTTAATTTTTCGAAATTTTACATCGGGTAAACTTAATGACATATTCTTAGGTTATCTAAATATAAACGTAATTTACAAATACAAATAATGGCACTAAAGTTCTATTCTCAACTGTTTGTAAGGTTTCATTCTAGACTGGCACTATATTGACGTATATGCACTGTGTAAATATAATGTACAATATATCGAGTTTAAATCGAAACAATGTAAAAATATAATCTCAAAAAATTGAGCTTTGAGCTAGGTTCGAATTATTCTAAAATAATGTTAAAATATTCAAAAAATTACTAAAAAAATTAATGCGTTCTAGATTTAAATTATCTGTTTGCTCTTAGCAAACTCATGTATAGAATATAATATATTTTAAATTGTATCCTAAATATTTAAAAACAGAACAATTTATTATTTATTATAAGATGTTTTGAGTTTTATAAATTAGTTCTTTTTGAAAATACATAAAACTCTTAAAAATATATTAATAAAACAGACGAATTAATAATTAAGTATTAATACAAATAATGTGTAAATCCTAAATTTATTTTCATTGTTAGATTATTTTAGTATATAATAAAATATTATGTGAAAAAAAACTTAATAAAAGTTGATTTTACGCACGCCTGACATAATCACAAATTGAAAAAATAATTAAGTATTTTTTAGTAAATGATCTTACATTTATTAAAAAGTTTATTATCAATAATATTTATAGTAATAATTTTAGAGATTGTTTTCATGAAAATGTGTAATAGCTAGTCTTACAGCAGATTGCTCACCTAATCTAATATTTCTTCTGGGTACACATTTATTATTTAAATTTACATAATTTTTTATTTAAATATTTATTTTATAAATTTGAAAATTGGACTGGAATTTTACAAACTTTTTTATTTACGAAAATTAATAAAAAAAATAAAAAAAAAAATAAACAAATAAATAATAATATAACTATATCATAAAATGTGAAATTTGATTGACGGATTAATCCATACATAATACAGGTTGTTTTTACTTCTACTTAAAACGCAGCTTTGATTGTCCGTACCTAATTTTTCATACCCTCTAAAAATCTATTATTAATTAAATTCTTCTTATAATGTGTAAATCTCTAGAACTTAGGGACCAAAATATTAAGAAGAACTATTAGAGACTATAACATTAGTTCGAAATTTATAGCTCTTCTACATCTCTGCTGAATAAGCGATAACCGATGAAAAGACAAACATAGTGAAACCTTAAGTTATTACCTATTATAGTATAAAAATTATTAGTAACAGAAATAAAGTTATAAAATAAAATTTCAAATATATCTCGCTTATTCCATATTGCATATTAATATAAAAGACGGTTTTTTTACGTATTTTTTTATATTTAAATTTAATAAAAAAAAATATAATTATTAAACTGATATAAAAAAGCAATTATTTCAATATAAAATTGCAAACTCTTTATAAAAAGTTATCATTATTTCGCAGATTTAACAGTACTTAAAAATAATGGGAAGATGGGGCAGAAGTTCACCAGTTATGGAACCTGAACCACAACCACCACCTCCAATACCACCAAGAACATTTCATCGGCAATCGAGTTTTACAAAAATTGGTAACATTATAAATACTGCTATGAATGGTGGTTCAAAAAAACCTCAAAGTAAGCAATTAACTATAATACTGATAAATTATATATGTAAAAATACTTGTAAATTGTAAATAATGTAAATTTTATATTTTTCTATGATAATTATACAAAAGTAATTAAAACATATATACATCCATATTGTAGCCAATCTCCTTTGACCATTTTTCAAAAATATGCAAGGTCTTACAAGAATTCCTGCCATATGAAACAAACTAGTATTATCAATTAGTGATACAAGAAACAGTTTCATCATAAGTATTTTAATTTTAAACGGTTTTATATTATTATTATTTACCAAATGAACCGTTTCGGGCCGTACTAAAATACATGAGTGTACCGAAACAGAGTTAAAAAATAAAACCGAATAATTTTTCGACAAACTTCTATATTTTACAAATTTTATATCTTTATTTTCTTCTAATTTCTTAAAATACAATTTAAAAACGAACTTCCTAAATTCATAAATTCACTACAATATTTTGTTCTCATTCATGATTCACCACATTCTACTATTTCGACTATTTCAGTTTTCACACATATCGTTATAATTTAATATTAAGAGATGGCGTAACTGTCAATCAGTTTTGCCAACACAACCACAAAAAAATAAGTCTAAAAACTGCTACAAAAAAACAAAACGAACAGGTTGTATATGTTTACCAACATAACAAACATTAATTCACCTTCTTTTGAAATATATGCATTTATCAAAATATTCACCTAAAAATGTTTTTTTTTAATATTAATATGTTGGTATTTAAACACACAAAAAAAATTTACCCCGCCATCATTGTTCGCGAAATATATTGGAAGAGAATGAAATGAATCGCGAAATTATACACAAAAATTGTAATAATTTCATAAATCATAGAAGATAATTTATATAAAAATTAAAAACAAATTATCAAAATATTTAAAGTATTATTATTAGTCAGTGTTTAAAGTTTAATTTGTTTTTTTTTTTATTTGTTGGGAGTTTGTAAAAAAGCTGATATTGTAAAAATTGAAGTCTTCCAGCCTCGTTTTTTTCGCGTTAGGCCAAAAGAGACTTTTACTTTGTATTTTATGTTTGCTTTATGAAAGAGCCGCTTTCAATTTGTGCGAACTGTTAATTTGACATGGCCGGTAAGTGTATTTGCCAAAAAAAAAAGTAAAAATCGGATAGAAAGGAAATTATACTATAATACAAAAATTATAATTTAGGCTAAAATACAGAAATATAGTAAATTTATTATTAAATAATTTAAAGTTAATATATATATAAAAAAAATTCTGTGTAGTGAAAAATTGAAAAATCGACTTTTCATTTTTGTGACTACAAAATATAATAATGCTTTGCACTAATACCACTAATTTCAGTTTACTTCTAATATTTTTACCTACAGTAGAAAAAAAAAATGCTAAATTTTTTTTATTTGGATAAGAAAATTACAATTCTTAAGAATAATTACGTTGATATTTTTAAAACAAACTTTTTTCGTATTTTAATTAAAGCAGCAGAAAAATAGAAATGTCGCCAATGATCGTTTGCTTAATGTCTCGTGCTTCAATATAAGCTTTTTTTTTTTAAATCATAAATTATTTCTCGATTTAATACTATATATTTATAATATTAATATATATATATATATACCTAATTAAAATATGACAAAAATATATAAAGAAATATTTATAGGATTTTTATTTATTTCAGTAAAATTTTAGCCATTAGAAAATAAACTTTTTTATGTAGTCAGTAACTAAAATAAAATTCATTAAAAGAACTTAAACATTGACAGATTTTCTATTTTAAAATATATTTATGAATATGTATGAAAAATTACTATAATTATGAATTTTCATATACTTAAGTATATTATCTAGTATTTTGTTGAAAATATGATAATTTATGTGATAAATATTTATATAATAATTTAGTATTCTACATCTAAAATAATTAGCGTATAATCAGATGTGTTATCGTTTTTTTTATATTATATATATATATATATATATATATATATATATATATATATATATATATATATATAGGTAGAGGTAGGATTTTCTTTACATTTATTATTACTATCAGTTTTTACAATAAACAAATTACAAATATAATGAAAAAATTATTACTAAGAATTACAAACTATTAAATGATAAGGTCATACAAATTGAAAATAATAAAATATAGTTTTACATATATATATATGTACCTATATATTTTATAAAAAAAGTCGTATAAATACATAAATCAATAATTAAAAATAATAATTGTAATTTACCTTGTTTTTTAATTTGGTTTTTATTTTTGTATTTGCATATTCTAGGTAATGGCGAAACATCGTGGTGCTTCTCACAAATTAAAGGAGCTTTAGATGACGATGTCACTGATGCTGATATCATTTCATGTGTAGAATTTAATCATGATGGTGAATTATTAGCTACAGGTGATAAAGGTGGACGTGTTGTTATATTCCAGGTAAAAAAAAAGTTGTATAATTAAAAAAATATTTTAATCCTACGTCTACATATAGTCTTAAAGATCTTAAGACGAATTTAGACAAAATGGAGTTTTTAGGCCTTTATCTTTTTTCATTCTACTTTTTTATTCATATTGGTTTTTCTATTCCGAGTAGGAGGTAATCAATTAAATGATCATACATCATAATAGACAATGCAATTCATGTCTTAATAATTATTTAAAAATGTTTTTATTCAAAATAGGAATTTCCCATTTAATCATTTATATTGATTATGACCATTCAGTTTTATGTGATTTCATATTTTAAATAATATAAAGAATAATCAATATAATTGATTATAGTTATGATTATGAGTTAATACTAGTATTTTCTTTTGTTATTTTTAAAATTACTTTCAAAAAATAAAATTTCTATATTATCTGATTATATTATCAGATAAAAAAAATAATAATTATATTATGAACTTAATTCGACAGAAAGTTAATAAATTAATTTTGAAATATTTGAAAATATTTAGAAAATAATGAAAAATAAATACATACATTGTATATTAGAATCATGTATTATTCTATATTCAATATTAATAAAAAAATTATAGTTGAATATGTATGATAAATTACTGAATAATCAAGTCAGTGTCAAATTAAAATTGACTAAATTTAATTTGAAATCATTTTATTTTATTGAATATTAATATACCATTAATTAAATATTCATCTAAAATTAAATTAATTACATTATTTGTTCTCAGAGTTGCAACAATACAACAAATTAATATTAAATCTTTGATAAAGGCTTACTCACGGTTTAATATGGTTCCAATCGATATTCGTTTAATACACTTTAGTATTACCCTATTTTGAAGATTTTGCTATATGCTAATTAATTCATATTTCTTTCAATTGATTGCTTAACTAATAATTTAACATTTTTATGATTTAAGAACATTATTATTTCATCTGAAAACAAGTTAAATTACTGCTAAGTCATTATTACTCGACAATTTTTTTTTTATATTTTTTTTATTATTATTTTGTAGAGAGATCCATCATCTAAAACTGCAATACCAAAACGTGGTGAATATAATGTCTATTCAACATTTCAATCGCATGAACCAGAATTTGATTATTTAAAATCATTAGAAATTGAAGAAAAAATTAATAAAATAAGATGGTTAAGAAGAAAAAATCCAGCACATTTTTTATTATCAACAAATGATAAAACAATAAAATTATGGAAAGTATCTGAACGTGATAAAGCATTTGAAGGTTATAATACAAAAGAAGAAAATGGTGTAATTAGAGATCCCAATAATATAACATCATTAAGAGTACCATCAATAAAACAAATTGCATTAATGGTTGAAGCATCACCAAGACGTATTTTTGCAAACGCCCATACTTATCATATTAATTCAATATCAGTTAATTCTGATTTAGAAACATATTTATCAGCTGATGATTTACGTATTAATTTATGGAATTTAGAAATAACAGATCAATGTTTTAATATTGTTGATATAAAACCAACAAATATGGAAGAATTAACTGAAGTTATAACAGCAGCTGAATTTCATCCAAATGATTGTAATGTATTTGTATATTCAAGTAGTAAGGGTACAATACGATTATGTGATATGAGATCATCAGCATTATGCGATAGACATGCTAAACAATTTGAAGAACCAGAAAATCCAACAAATCGTAGCTTTTTCAGTGAAATAATAAGTTCAATAAGTGATGTGAAATTAAGTAATTCAGGACGATATATGATATCAAGGGATTATTTAAGCATTAAAGTATGGGATTTACATATGGAAACAAAACCAATTGAAACATACCCGGTAATTTATAATATTTTTATATTTTATTTATATAAATATCTGGAAAAATTGTGTTAATCATTTATTTTGTAATATTTATTAATATTTGATTCGTTCTAAAGCATCTAGCATTGTTTACCCCTTAACTTTTAACTTATATTTTATCTATGGATGAAAATTAAATGGTTTTTTAATCGATGTGGTTTGATTTTGTACAAAGAAAATTTGATTTTTATGCTATACCACAAACAAAAAACAAAAAACAAAAACTTTGTGTGAATGCGTAAAGAAATATCGCTATATTGCATAATAAACTATCAACTCAAAATTTTCACGAATAATAAGTTTTAGGTGATATTTCATTAATTACTTTTTTACGATATTTAATTTTTAAGGTCAATTTTTAATAGATTCATGCGCATCTTTTATTGTGCACATTATCATACGATTTTACCATTTTTCGTCAATTTTTCATTATTCGGTATTTAGTTTTTTTTTTCTTTAATAAGTACTTTTTATTTTTCTTCAAAAATATTCCCCTACATCTTGTGTGTTAATGGAACGCATTTTTATCTGAATAATTTATTTAATGATGCAAATGTATGGAAATATTTTGAATATTAAAATTTAATTTGTATTTATTTGAAAACGAACTACAAACATTAAAGTTCCTATTATTGAAGATTAGAAAATTAACCAGTCCAAGCATATTGTCCAACAAAGGCCAAATATATAAATGTAAATTTAAATTGCTTCGCTAAAGCATAATCGTAAGCAAACATAAAAATGATATAAATACTATTATATTTTTAAAATTTGTTCTTTGGAAAAACTCATTAAATGAAATACCATGTACACAAATTATAAGCTCTATGATATGCTCAATAATTTTACCATTAACAATTTTTTTAAAATTGTTTTTTGTTAGACATTTCCCATATTGTTTCTTGCAATGTAAAGATCACACTTTGCTGCTTATTTCACGCTTAAAGTGCTAGACGCTATTGAACGAATAACCATTTTTAAAATTATAAAATATATTTATATTTTATTTAATTTTTTTATTTTCAGGTGCATGAATATTTACGTGCAAAACTTTGCTCATTGTATGAGAACGATTGTATTTTCGATAAATTCGAATGTTGTTGGAATGGTAATGATACCTCAATTATGACTGGCAGTTATAATAATTTTTTCAGAGTATTTGATCGTAATACAAAAAAAGATGTTACATTAGAAGCATCTAGAGATATAATAAAACCTAAAACTGTTTTAAAACCACGTAAAGTTTGTACTGGTGGTAAACGAAAGAAAGATGAAATTAGTGTTGATTGTTTGGATTTCAATAAAAAAATATTACATACGGCCTGGCATCCATTAGAAAATATTATCGCAGTTGCAGCTACAAATAATTTATTCATATTTCAAGATAAATTTTAGCTAACAATTTATATAAAAACAACAACAAAACCAATTTTTTTTTACTACTAAATTTTTATTTATATATTTTTTTTTTTTTTTTTTTTGTTATTCTTTTTGATCTCTGAATTTCTCCGACAACATTTAAATATACACAATGTGTTTGAAAAATAGAGAAAATTCAAATTATAATAACAAGAAGAGAAAAAAATGTTTAAATAAAAATGATAGAATCGAAATTTCTTAAGAAAAGTTTAAAGCATAAAGCCAGCCGTTAAAAAATATATTTTTTTTGTTTTTTTTTTTTTCAATTTTTTTTTTGTACGTTTTCATTTTGACAAAAATAAATAATTAAATTAAAATTATATAAATCTTTTAAGGTTAGAAGTTTAAATAGAATATATAAAATAATAAATTTTTACACCAAGCTGAATGTTTTTTTTTTTATTAAAAAAAAAAATATATATATCATCAAAAACAAGTAAAATGTTGTTTTAGAGAATATTTAAATCATTCACAAAAATATAAAAATTCATAAATTTGTTATGGTAATACTAATAAATTAAAAATCAAATATTAAATTTTTAAATAAAATATGTTAAATTTCTGTCATCGTAATAACATCAAACACATATACAATTAAAATATTTTTTTTAGATGAATTATTTATAATAAAAACAAATACAAAACAAACAAAAATAGAAAAAATAATTTAGAAACATAAAAAAATACATATTTTTAAACAGTATCCAATAAATTCAATAATAATTATTGTTTCCCGTTGTCTCTTATATAAAATCCTTACTGCAAAGTTGTTAAATATATATTTTTTGTTTAAGTTGTAATAAAATCTGTCTCCAAATTTTTTTCCTGGTTTTTGTCGCTATAAATAATTAATAAAATTTATTTTTGTATTGTAAATTTTTTTTTTTGCTAGCAAATATAAATATAAATAAATTTTGACTTGGAAACATTTCTCTTTTTATGTATAATTTAAATTATGTTAATTAATCGACGAGAAATTAAAAAGTAAAAAAAAAAAAAAATGAGTAAATTATATTGCCATATTTTTTAAATTCACATTTAAAAAATTTATATATAAATATTAATAATTGTTCAGTTGGAAATTATATCCCAAAAAATACTTAAATATTTGCTTTAAATACACATTCATTACATTATAGATTTAGTTTTCATTATATATATATATTTTTTTCGTTAGTAATTTAGTTTAAATAAATACTAAAAAATAAACATTAAATATAACATTTTTTTGCAATTTTTTTAATGATTAATTTCGATGAAATTATACAAATGTGCGCAATTTATTTAAACTTTAGTATTCTATAAATAACATTAATAAAAGTTAATCAGTTTACAAAAGTATATAATAAAAATATATTGATTATACTGCGTTCGGATTCTCTAACCTGTCAAAATCATTTGAATATATTTTACTTGCAATTACGTGTTAAATTTCTTACACTTTTAAAGATTACTTGTAAATTTTGACGCATTGAGAATTCGACTGCCGATAATATTGGATAATTTTTGTGGAGTCAAATATACTATTATCATATTAAGTTCAAATAAATTTTAAATTTCTCGTATTTCCATATAAAGTATGAAACATTTTCTAGTTAAAGAGCTTAACATACGATTTGTATTTTTTCAATATGTAAATTGATTTTTTATATATATTTGTAGAACTCAATAGAAATTAAAAATTTCACGTTCTAAATTTGTCGAAGACTTTTATATTTTTAGTATTATATATTTAAAAATTATACTCTTGGAAATATAAAGTCGTAAAATCAACTTTTAACTAGAAATCTATATTTTCATTTGGAAATATGTACCTTTAATAAAATAATTTAAGTAGACGATATTGTAATTGATATTGTTATCAGTATTGATTTAATTGAAAATTATTTACTTTAATATGACATATAGTATAAAAGTTAAATTTAAATAATTATCTTTTTGGTTACTCCATTTAGATGATTTTTTAATTTTTTTTATGAACGCGGTAAATAAAAGAATCCTCAAATATTATTGATATATTTCTCGAAAATTAAATCTATTAAATTATACATTTAAATTTTAAATAATTTATTTTATTTAAATTATTTTAAAAAAAATGTCGAATTATGTCCTTTGTATAATTGAAGAAATTATTTTTGTACATAAATCGTACTTGTCGCACTAAGATTTTATCGTTAATATTTATTAATTTAAAAAAAAAAAGCGAAAAATTTAAACATATTAAGTAAAACATTTTCTTTTTAATTATTATTAAAAAAAATGCAATTAAATATATTTAAGTAAATAATACTATTTGTAGAAGATCAGAATTATTTGTATATTTGTTAAAAAATATTGTAAACATAATTGATTCATATTAAAATATCTCATTTTCGAAATATAATTAAGTAAAATTATAGTTTTTCTTCATATATATTTTCTCTTAATATAAATTTAGTTCGATTTTTGGATGCCGTCTTCCTTTCTTTAACAAAAAGCACATATTTTTAAAAATATCTTATCATTGCATCTAAAAAAATTTTGATATAAAATATTAATAATGGTGACTTGTGCAGAAAATTTTTTATATAAAGATTTTTTTTTTATGTAAAAATAATTAAAGAAATTTACATACAATAAGCAGACTTTTAAAGAGACCGAAAGAAATTGAGATATAGAGTATTGTTAATGGTGTTATTAATCAAGAACTATAAATATTGCATTATTATTTTAAAATAAAATAAAAACAAACAAACATTTATAAATATATATTTTTTTTTTTTGTATTATTTAGTAAATATATTTTAAGTTTAGGTAAAAATAAACTAAAATATATAAAATCAAATAAGCAAATAAATAAATATAAAAAGAAATAACATTTTTGCAGCATTAGATATTAGCTTTTTCAACAAAAAAAAAAAAAACAAACAAACAAAAATGAAACTAAAACCATTATTATTATTATATTTCTTAAGAAAAAATAAACAAACAAAAAATTTAAAAACATAATTTTTTTACCTAAAAAATAATAGGAAGAAAGAATACAGAGAAACTAAATAATAATAATAAGAATAATTATTAAAAATAAAAAATGAAAATGGAAAAGTTTAAAATTAAGTGCTTAAGATATTTTGAAAAATATTTTATTGCGAGAAAAAAAAAAAAAAATTTAAACAAATTTAAAAAAAAAAATTAAATAAAAGAAAGAAAACTTGAAAAAGCGATTAATAAAATTATTTTGCAAGAATTATGTTTTATTATTTTATTTATTTTATTACTAATAACAGCCTGATAAAAGGGAATGATAAATTCTACAAAGAATGAAGAGGAAATAATCGAGGAACGATTGTGTCAGTATAGAACAGTTCTGGGGTATTACAGTTGCTGTCAGAACAGCATCCAAATTTAAAACAATATCTCAAATTGCCTAACTTTTGACTACTTACTTATTAAAAACAGCATCATTACTCTTTACTCTTACTCTCATAAATTATCCTTTTTATTTTTCCAAGCATATTCCCAAGATCCCAACGACTATCATATCAATTCGCTTAATGTAAAAAACAAGAGAGAGAGTGATCAGTTAGACTTTGAAGTATTGTGCGTAGGCGATGAGGGTTAAACAATTTGATTATGTTTATTATTGGGGATGCTTCGACGTGCCGCAAGGGAACGATAAAAAAATTAACTATCGACGGGAATATATAAGTGAACTTCATGCGAGTTGGTAAGGATCCCGGTCATTAAAATACAACTAAGTTTAAATTCAAATAACATTATCAATTAGTCGGGAAATTGAAAGTGCTCAATTTTCATATACCGTATTTAATTATTATTGTATTTTAATTATTTCGTTTCATATCTTCAGGTTGTCTAATTTTCTTAAATGTGCTATAATTTTTGCTAGCAACCAAAATTATCGTAAAAACCATCGAAAGATTGGAAGAGCAAAGTGTCATTATTAAACAGAAAATATCTAAATAGGATCGAAAGATTTGAAGAGCATAGTGTCATTATTTAATAAGAAAATAAATAAATTAAACCAATTTTATGTTGGTGCTTAGATGTGATTTTTAAAAGATCAAAATCAACAAGCTTATCATGAATACGCCATCACAGGACTATATATTATCAATTTATATTAGGTAAATTTAATTTCGTTCAATTGTATATTCATAAGAATAAGTAATTATTCAATTTTTAATAAATTACCTCAATTGTTATTTCGGTCAATTGCACTGAACATTAGATTTTTTTTTTAATTTTGCCGGAAATCATAATATATTATTTAAATATTTTAAAAAGTATATTTTTCAATGAATATTCACCATTCCAGAATAAAATCATCTGGTAACACTGTTAAGTAAGTAATTCACAAAAATATACAAGTTAAAAAGTACTAAAAGTGTCTCACCTTGTATACAGGTGAATAAATTTATATATTTTACCTTAAAATGTGTGTTGTATATTCTTGCATATTGTCAGTTGGTTTGGTCAGTATTTTCTAAATTACTACCACTACTGTCATGTCATCACAACTTAAAATTATTAGAAAACAGTGAAAATTTCGTTTAAAAAAAAAAGAAGAAATCAAATTAATTATAAATAATTTTGTTTAAAATTATATCATAGTTATTTATATATTATTGTACAAAAATAATTGTTAATTAAACTAAAAAATGATGATAATAATTTAATTCTACTGACTATATATATTAATATATATTTTTACGGAGAAAGTGTTCCAAATATTAATAATTTTCTGTATTTTTGAAAATGGTTAAATCTTCTATAATTCTATTAGTTGTACTTTTTGTAATTAAAACAGGTAAATTTTTAATATAAAATATAATAATTTAATTTAAGAGATTTTATAAAAAAGTTATAACTTTTTGGTTTGGCTATATGTATAAATTCTTATTAAAAAAAGTGAAATGTATTCGATTTCTAATGTAAACGTCACTGAAAAATGTGTGTAACCAGTCTAAAAAGAAATATTTTTTTCTTGTTAGAAATTTATAGTACAAAAGCCTCATGGTCATTTAGTTTTGCAAAACTAGTAAACGAAAGACTGCTATCCAATAATATTCGAAACTAGACTGCAAACTTGATTTAAGAAATAATTAAATTTTTAAGTTGTTAAATTTAATATAAAAAAAAATATTCGAGGGAATATAATTAATTAAAAAATAATAATTTTATTAGTATAACATTAAATAGTTTAATGTTATTAGTAAATTTAATGTTTATATTTATATTATTTTTTCTGGAAATTTGTTTAGAAAGTGCACGAGATGAAGAGGGACCATATCAAGGAAAATTAATAGGGAAATTTAATTCATATCATCATCAGGTAATATGTTTTATAAAAAAGTGAATGATTATTATTTATTTTAAATATTAATTCCCAATTTTAAATAATAATTATCAGGTTTCTGGAGATGTATTTGCTGTAAATGAATATACATTTCTTTTGACTGGTTTCAATTATGATGGTAATGGTGCAGATACATTTTTCTGGGCTGGATCCTCTAATCGTCCCGGACCACAAGGATTTATAGTTGCCGATGAATTTGAAAAGTGTGTATAATTTTCTGTTCAAATACATTTTAACAAATTTATAAATTTCAATTATATTTTTTTAGAACTAATATTTTAGAACGATATTTTAATAAAGAATTTACACTTACACTGCCAGATAAAAAAAAAATTACTGAAGTAAAATGGTTAGCTGTTTATGATTTAAATAGTCAAAATAATTTTGCTGATATTTATATACCGGAAGAATTTGAACCACCAATGCCTCAAAAAGGTAGTACATTCTCTCGGCACAGTCATAATGTTAGTAGTGAAGCTATTGAAATATTAGATTCAAAAACAATTCGTATAAAAGATTTTAATTATGATGGTAAAGGGAAGAAAGCATATTTTTGGGCTGGAGTAGGACCACAACCATCAAGTAAAGGTCATAAAATTCCAAATGAAATGGGATAGTAAGTACAATACGAAGTAAAAGAAAAGTACTGGAAATTTATTTAATTTTTTTTTTCTATAATATAGTTTGGATTCACTTGGAAAATATGAAAAAGAAACTATAACATTAACATTACCTGGCGATATGACTATTTTTGATATTGATTGGTTAAGTGTTTTTGATTTAGAAACCAATGAAAATTTTGGGTCAGTTTTAGTTGCTGATAATTTAAATGTACCACCATCTTTAGCCAAAATTTATCCACATATTGATTCATTACCAAATTGCCGTCAATTACATAATAATTTAAGAGTATCATGGGAAGTTTTTGGACCACAAATAACAATACAATTATCTGGTCAAGTGGCAGAAGATGAATATATGTCATTTGGTATATCAGGATCAGAAAGTAAAAGTCAAATGATTGGATCAGATGTTGTTGTAGCATATATTGATGGTGTTAGAGGATATTCAACTGATTATAATATTACATCATTAGCACCAGTATTTATATTCATTTAATTTCCAATTTTTTGTAATTAATATTATAACTTTTTTAATAATTAGTGCGTTCAAGTTCTTGGTCAGAATAAAGGTGTTTGTAGAGATGATGTTGTTGGTGGTCTAGATAGTTTTCAATTGAATACATATAGCAGAGAAGACGGAATAAATACAATTACATTCAGAAGAACTTTAATATCAGGTAAATAAATAAATTATACAAATCTTGAATTTTGTCAATTTTTAATTGGATTATTTATAGCTGATCATGGTGATAAAGAATTTCGACTTGATCGTAGCTCATATATTGTATGGGCAATTGGACAATTAGATTCCAATAATGAACCAGCCTATCATTATATTTATCCAAAAGGTGATGTTATAATGGAATTTAATACAACAGAACCAACAAATGATTGTTTTAGTTTTACACGTGTTGAAGAAGAACCATTAGATGTATGGGATCAAGTGCATATTACTGATCGGTATAAAATGGCATATTATTTTTAGTAAATTATTTATTAATTGTTTAAATTTACAGATCAATTCGAATATTTAATGCTATGCTTGGACCAGCTGGTGGTAGGCGAGGATATCAAGGATTGACTAGTATAATTTTTTTTTTATTTTTATTTTCACTGCGTTTACATTTACAATTCATTTTATTAGAACATGTATCGAATGGACTTGCTTGGTATATTAATGGATATATAATACCAGAAATTTGGTTACGTAGAGGTTTAACATATGCTTTTAAAGTAAAATATGAACAAATTAATTAAAAATTAATTTTAAAAAGAAATTTCGTTTATACATTTTTATCTTTTAAAGGTTAGAGGTGGTAATAATCCACATTCACCTGAATATTATCATCCATTAGTTATTACTGATGAAAAGCATGGTGGTTTTGATCGATTATCAGATGCTAAACAAAGTGAAATTCGTGTTTTAGCTGGTGTTGAATTTACAAGAAGAGGGCGACCTAAGCCAAAAGCTGGTATTTTTCAAAAAATATAATATCCTATAAATAAAATTTAAAAAAAAATCTTTTTTAGCTGGTCCATTATGTTTGGGAAGATATCCAAATAATTATGATAGGCGATTAGATGATAATTTTCCAACATTTAAAAAATTTAATAGAACGTTACGTTTTAATTGTGATGAAGGGGAACCCGCAATACTAGAAATAACACCAAATTCATCATGGCCGGATATTGTTTATTATAATAGTTTTACCCATGCGAATATGGGATGGAAAATTCATATCATTGATAGTTATGTTAAAAATAGTGCAGTTGAAAATCACAAGTCAATTATATTTTTTTTATTTGCTATTATCAGTTATGTACTTGTATTCTAAATATGAAAATGCGAATCACTTGTTTTATTAGCAATACATATATTAAGTTATTTTTGTTTTGAATTTTGCAAAAAAAAAAAAAAATAATAAATTTTAAAGTTGTACTAACATTTCTTAAAATTGAAGTATCAATTTATATCCTTATGTAAACGGTTTTTTGATGGTTTCAATCTATAGATTTATTTGAATATAAAAACTATAATTTCAATTAAATTATTTCTGTGATATATTCATAGTTTATTCCACCAAATTTATTTTTTATCAAAATATGTGGTGCTAATCAAATAAGTGATTCAAATGAACTGAAAGAATACTCAAAAAGGAATTTATTATTATTGTAATTTATATTTAAAAGAAATATTTTATCAAACATAAGACAACGATATATTAACTCGCAAAAAGACCCTATACTCAATTCTTAAATTACTGCATTATGTAGTATTTTGATATTCACTTTATATATTTAATAATTTTCATATGTTGATTGCAGGTGATTTATACAAAATCAAGACATAAAAGTCGGAATTAGGACATGTAATGATTATCACTGCATGTCACTAAAATTGAAACTGAACAAATTGCAGCAATTAATAGAATTTATATGCAACAATCATTCATAAATCATAAATTAAAACTTTCATATTTATAAATCTTTAATAAAAAAAAAAAAATCCGATTGAACAACAATAAATATTACAACATATTTGGATAAATTATGAGCGCCCGCGGGCAGCTTAGAATCAAAAAAAAAATATACTAAACTTTAATTTAACTTAAGATATAAATAAAATTGTGTCTCAGTAAAGATTGTAATTATAAAATAATAACAGTTAATATCATTTTGGTTTTAGCTTTTTTATTTACTCTTTATATATATGTTACTATATATGTAAATAATAATCGTTTTGTATTATATTGTATATGAAAACAAAGTTCTAAGAAATTTTCAAAATCATTATTTTAATTTAATAATATAATTGTAAAAATTAATTTTCAAAATTTTAATAATATTATTCTTTAACATTATTTATATTATAAATCAAATTTAAGACTTATTTGATTTGTTAAAAATTACTACAAAATTTTTAATGTAGTTTTATCAGAAAACAAAATTAATACATACTAAAAATTATTGTTAGTTTTTGTTTCTCAATAGTTAAAAAAAAAAATCGAGAATTTGTAAATATATATATATATATATATTTTACATATACATATGTATAATATATATATTTTTTTTTTTTGAATTTAAAATTAATAAACGTCATAGCAAATTTAAATATTTCATACTATGTTATACAACATGATATTTTGTAAACATTTATATATTTCCTTAAAATTAAAATCTATATTATATTAAGCTTCATGTTGTTTGACAAATTCATCTAAACATTTAGGTATTTGATTACGATACGGTATTCTATATTTATTAATAACGGTAGCAGAAAGACATTTTAAATTAATAAAATTCATTAATGGTATTCGATTTAATGGATTTCCTGCTATCATATTGATAGGTCGTTCATTTGCTTTATTTGGTTGATCTAAATCAGCGCCATTATTTAATAAAAATAGGACAACCTTTAAATTTAAAAATAATAAATATTAATTAATCAAATAAAATTATTTATTAACTTACATCGTTTTCATAATTATAAGGAAGTGCAGCGACATGAAGTGGTGTTGATTTGGATTCATTTTTGGCATTAATTTCAGAACCATTTTCAATTAGTAATTTAATAACATCAAAATTCGGAAATATTATCTATAACAAAATGTTTTTTAATCATTTTTAAATTTAAAATACATATTATGTTTTATTTTTACCCTTATATTATTTTCATCTGTAAAATAACCACTTTTTATCACATTAAGTCGAGAAACAGCCAAATGTAATAATGTATCATTTGTACATGCACTTCGAATTTTTTGTCGATTTATTGTCTGTACAGCTTGTGTTACCAATTGTTGTTCACAATTTGTTTTCGCAGTACGTATTAATAAATATATTAAATGTGTTATACATTTTAATATACGATCAAAATTTTCTTGTTGTTTACGAAAAACTGGTCGTATTTGTAATAATTCCTGTGCATCAACAATATTATTTGTTAATAATAAAAATACACCTAATACATCATCAAACATTGGTATATTTTGATCATTAAATTCATTTGGTGATAAATCATTATATCTATCATTTAAATCTAACATAAGACGAACTAAAGCTTGTGCTGTTAGACATGTATCTGAATATAATATTGAGCAACGATTTACACGTATTTGTAATGTTAATCTCCAGAGATCAATACAACGTTGAAATCGTAATGAATCAGCATATGAAGCTCCACTAAAATGTATAAAAAATATTTATATAATTTTTTTTTAATTCGATAATTGAATATTATAATTTTACCGAAACATTAAACGAAATAACATATCTTTATGATGAATACCAAGAATTCGTTCACAAATTAGAAGACTTTGTATTCTCATTGCATCTACATCAGTTGCAATATTATCTAATTCTTCTAGAGTACGAAATTCTGTTGCATAACCATAAGCAACTCTTTGTGGAACTTCTGGTTTTTTTTCTATTTGTAAATTATAAGAATAAAAATTTATTAATTTAATATTTTAATCAATTTTACCAATATAATCATTATATTCTCGTAATCGAATATGATGAGCTAATCGCCAATGAAGTATTGTTACCCGTGTTTCATTATGTTCATCCAAAAACGTTGAACCTTATAAAAATATATAATTGTACATTTAATTTGTAATTTATATAATAATAATAAAAAAAAAAAACATTATACAAAGATTTTTTTTTTGTTTTACCTATTAATTCATGAGCATCAGCAAGTCGTTCTACAGGATATATTAATTTTGATTTTAAATAATCAAAAATTTGGTGAGCACCTTTTAAACATGCAGTTTGTAAAGCATCATCACCATAACGACTTTTAGCAAATGGATCTGAACCATTCTCTAATAGAAGTTTAGTAGTTTCCAATCTAAAATAATAATACTAATGTTATAATTTATAACAATAAACTTTTAATATATACCTACCTATGTTCTTGTATAGCATAATGTAGAGCAGTCTTATCTTGGATATCTTTAGCGTTAACGTCTGCTCCTTTATTAATTAAAAACAGGCATAGTGGAGCTGATTGTACCGAATTAATTAAACATGTGCCACCATTAATATTTGGTTTTTTAATATTTGCTCCATTTTCCACCAAATATTGTACTACATATATAACAATTTAATGCTATTATTAATTTTTATGAAATAATGTTTTTATAATATTTAATGTTTAATTTTTTTTTATGTTTTTACCAATGTCAACATGGGTCATAAAACAAGCACTTCGGACTGGTGTTGAACCTGAATCTGATGGCGCATTTATATCACAACCTATTCTAACTAAATATTTAACAACTGGTAATTTTCCTGATACAGCAGCACACCAAAGTGGTGTTACAAAATGAAATGATCTATCTTCAGGTACTTCATAAAGACCTCTTTGTTCGATATCTGCTTCACATACGGTTACTAAAAATTCAGCAATTTCTACGCAACCTCGTTTACATGCACTAAACAATGCAGAACAACCATTTCTAAGTTTTTTAACAATTTCTCTTCGAATTTCTCTAGGTAAACTATAAATCAAAACAAATAAAATAAACAAATTTTGTTGATAAACAAATATAATTACTGTTTTATAAAACAAAGAAAAAATATTAATAGTAAACCTTTCTAATTCTTGTTGTAATCCTTTTGATAATGAACTGCCTTCAACAGCTCGTTTACATTCCTCAATTAATTGATAATTAAGATTTTTAATTTTGCACAATAAATTTGGTGTATTAAATGGACTGCTGGTGTAGTTCGGTAAAGAATTACACATTTCACTAAATAATTTTTATTTGCAAAATTCCTTTAATTTTAAATTTAATAACTTTACAATTTTAATTTGAAAACTTTTTGTATGCCTAATTTTGGTTTTGGTATGTAGAAAATTTTTTATTTAATGAACAGCTGATTTTGACAATTTTATAAAATATGATAGTTAGTATTGTCGTGTTATCATTTTTAATATGTATATCAAAAACATTAGAGTAGAATGTATTTTTTGTTTTATAAATATTTAATAATCGCTAATCGGTTTATAAATAATTTTTTTCAAAATTATATCAGCGAATTTCTATAGTTATCAAATGATTTTATAAGGAAATATATTGATTTTTTCAGTGGTCAATTTGTTTATAAAAAATGGGGATATTTCAGTCTTTAATGTTAAATTACAAAGTACAATCTCTAGTTATAATTTGGAAAAAATCACTAATAATAATTGTCAAAAATTGCAAAATAATTGAAAATTTCATAACAAATAGTTGCACTGCACATTTATATGTCCTCCTAAAACTAAAAAAAATCTTCGATTTATGATCTGCTTCCTCTAATTTATTAATTGTGTTCATAAATTTATCATAAAAGTATTGAAAAATATTTTGATAATTCTTAATTTTTCAGCCTGTAAATATGCAAATTTTTTATGTAAAGAATTTTAATAGAATTAAAACTATTTTGCAATATTTTGAAGATACAAAATATCATGGAATTTATACGTAGATCCATTTGAAAAAATAATTGTGTATAAAAAATACACAAAAAATAATAAAAACGTAATTACTGGATAGGATAACTAACATTTACTTTTAAAAAATTGGTGGTAACTTGAAAAGGGTATGTCCGATTCCTGGATTCCTGCCCACTACCGAACAACCCAACTATAAGACAGTCTACATCTGACCATACATTTTATTTCTCAGGTCACTAATTGTCTCTGCTATCACAAATACCATATTTCAGGTTGACTATGGTTAAAAATTATGTTTTACGACATGCAATAACAAAATATTTACTTTATTTATTCAGTTTTCTTAAAAAATTCTTATATATTATTAAAGTAATAAATTTATTGTACATAATTCCAACACAAATTCAATGAAAATGTATTAAAATTGACATCGTTGAAATAAATTTATTATCGTTTTGGCTGTTTGAAATAATCCTTTTACACAAATTCAGTTACTTGACAATTAATATTAAGAAAATTGTGGTTATAAAAACGAATTATATGATCAATAAATATATCGTTAAATTGTTCGTAAATATATAAGAAGAAAGTATAATAATAAAATGTTTATTCAATATTTTTTATTGACCCATAACGAAATTACTTCTATAATTTAAAAGAAAACTTATTAAATTAGTAAAAATAAAATTTTAAAATTATTTAGTTAAAAACTTGTTATTAACAATTAACAGATTTTAAATATTACATCATTTAAAATATTTAATTATTAGAAACTTTACCATATTTACCACATTTTTAGTTAATCTTTTAAAATTATATGATATTTTGTAAACTAAAACTAAACTAAAATAACATATAAATAAGAAAATATTTTCCTTTACTATAGACTTTACATACGCAGAGTTGTAGTTTGTAGTCACACTTTGGAATTGGGAGGCTGGAGCTCAAAAATAGATTTAAGGACATTATATTATATAATTTTTGAATTCATATTTTGATGGCATCCCGCTTAGCTAAACAATAACAATTGATTGTTATGTTATGGATCTTAGAATATATTTGCCGAGATTCACATATTAAAATACGTTTCAATTGTAGAGTATAGTAAGTTTTAATATTATTTATTTTAAGAAACCTTCTTGCATACTTTATTGCTTATTTATTCTTGAACACTATACATTCAAATACAGTGAATCTATAATAAATTGTAATGGTCAATTTTGATATTTTGTCTTATTATATTATGATTCATAAATAAAATATTATACCTAAAAAAGCTTAAGGAATCTCAGGCCCCTTAAATAGTGAGGCCATCAGCAAACGCTAACTTTTCTTATTGGTAAGGCATACGACACTATAAAAATGTGCAAAAAATATAAAAATTGATGTTTTGATATAAAAATGGAATAGGAAATTTTAATAAAGTGGAAATATAAATATAAACAAAATCATTAAATAGTTAATAGGTAAATATATCAATAGCAATACTTTCTCCGTAAACTTGTTATAATTTGGAAAATTTATAAGATTTTCTTTTGGAAGCAATATAAATTTTTATTTTTAGTCTTTTGTTCAAGCTCTTACGAATTGGACAAAAAATTTATTTGAACAATTTGGATAAAATAAAAACATAATATATACATTGAAAAAATTCAAATAAAATGTATTTATCTTATAAAAATGTTAATGAAAGTGTGGTTGGAAAATTGGATAAATTTTTTCAACTATCAAATGGTTTTATTGAAGTAAATCCTGGTCAAGTTATATTGCCACGAAAATATTCTGATATTGGTGAATCAATATTAAATTTACCAATTTATTCTGATGATGTTTGGTTGGTTTCTTATCCTCGTACAGGTATTTAAATTTTTTTTAAAAAATATTGAAATTATAAATATAGTACAAATAGACTTTCATTAATAATATGTATATTAATTAAATACTAGAAAATTATAAATTATTAGAAGTGAATAATATAAAGTCTGAAAAATTGGATATTCAAAATATTTAACAGTTTTAACATTTTCAAGGTTCAACTTGGGCTCAAGAAATGGTTTGGTTACTTGGAAATAATTTAGATTTTGAAGGAGCTAAACAAATGAATCAAATTCGTTCTCCTTTACTTGAACTTACCGCACTTTTTAGTACAGATCATCATGAGTGGGTCTCGTAAGTTTATTTACATTTTTGTAATTTAATATTTATTTTTTATCAATAATTATATTTATAGAAAATCAATTGGAAATACTGTGGAATGTATTAAAAATATGGCACGTCCAAGATTTGCAAGATCACATCTACCTTTACAACTTTTACCTAAAGAAATTCATGAAACAAAACCGAAAGTATATTAATTTTTATAAAGTATTAATAAATAATAATTTAAAATATGTATTATTTTTATGTTTTCTAAACAGATCATTTACATAGCTCGTAATCCAAAAGATTTATGTGTATCATATTATCATTATTGTAAATTATTGCATGGTTCAAATGGTACATTTGAGAATTTTTGTGAACTTTTTTTAGCTGATAGTTCACCAATTGGTTCATATTGGTCACATGTTTTACCATTTTGGAATTTACGTACAGATACAAATATTTTATTTTTGAAATATGAAGATATGAAACGTAATTTGCCATCAGTAATTGAACAATGTGCTAAATTTTTAAATATTAATTATAAATTAACAAAAACGGATATGGATAATATGTGTGAACATTTAAAATTTGATAAAATGCAATCAAATCCAGCTGTTAATTTGGAACCAATAATAAATAATTCAAATTTTAAAATCAATAATTGTAATAATGGTGATGGTGATAATGTTAAATTTATACGTAAAGGAGAAATTGGTGATTGGATGAATTACATATCTGATGATTTATCAGATGAATTTGATATGTGGATATATAAAAATACCAATGATACCGGTTTATATTTTGATTATGTATAAAATTGGATTTTATTTTTATTTTTGTATGAATTTCTAATATTAAATAAGGATGGATTGTAAAAGTTTTCATGTAGCATTTTGTAGTAAAATGATAACTTTCACATAAAATTAATGGACATTTTTTTTTCATGTTTTTAATTGTAAATTTATTGAAATTGCAAACAGGTTTGTTTCTTTTAATTTAAGTACATAATATTATTAAATGTTTAGTTAAGCATGGACTGATTATTTATTCAGTGCTGTGGGGTAAATAATAAAAAATGTTATTTTATTGTAGTTTTATTATGAAATTTATATATGGTTATATTATAATAAATAATGAATTTCAAGTACTTTCACTCTATCTATATAGAGCATTTATTTTATTAGATTTATTAATTGTTACAAAAAGGTTAAAATGACAGGAGTTCTCAAAAAATTGATATTCAGTAGCCCACCATATTCCTTGAATCATTGTAATGGAAAAATTATATAGCAGTTTATTTGAAATATTCGGCTTTCAATGTCAGGTACATCAGCTTTTTTTCATATTTGTGATTTATAAGTTCGGAATTTTTATATAAATTTTTAGATATATATTTATGTGTCTGAAGCAATTAACTTACAAAATTTACCCTAATTTAATTCGCAATTTACCGAAAACACACTTGATCTAATATATAATGAATCAATGGTAAATTAAGAAAAATTTGAATAATTTACTGAAACCAAATTGATCAAAAGGAAAATTATAATAAATGATCTAAACTAACTTTACTGGAAAATATTTATATTCGGTCAATTGTGTATTCAGTCTATTGTATATTTGGTAAATTTATATTCACTACAATTTGTATTCGGTCAATTTTTATTCGGTAAATTTAAATTTGTTAAATTTTGTATTCTGTCGATTAGCTGCAAATCCTTTTTTTATAGACTTAAATATTATTTATTATTTGATGGTGCCACTAATATTTATATAGTAATTAAATATCTAAAATTCAATTTTAATTTCAAACATATTGACACTAAAGTAATTTTAAATTGCAGGAACCAGAATAGATTAATTCAGATTTTAAAAACTCATTTACAATTTTACTTTTACATTACACGAAATTTTTAGTAGTAATTTATTTTAATTTTTTATGTAATACGAATATGTAATTAGTCTTTAAATTAAATACCATGATTAGAAAAGTTGAAAATACGTAAAACAAAGACAGTAGGTATTTAATATTCTTAATAACATTTTAATCAATATTTAAAATATAGCAATTAAATTAAAAAATATTAATAATTCTAATTTTTATATAATGAACCAATAATATAAAATAATTATAGTTTTAATCATCCTTTAAATTACAAAACAGTGTCCTGTCTATCTGGCTCCCAAAAATTAATTTACTTGCAATAATCATTTACAAAATATACATTAATATAATTATAGTTAGTTATTTAATGGCGTCTCAATATATAATTGAATTATAATAAAAAAAAATATTGTAAAAACATATTACCTGTGTTTTTAGGTAAAATTTATGAGAATACAATATTCAATCAAGGTAAATAAAATTAGATATTTTGAGGATAATGCAAAAAGTAAATATAAAATATAATTGAGAAAAACCATAACTAAATTTTATATTCAATTCTTTTATATATTACAAAGTTTAATGGCTTTGCTTATATTAGATAGAACCAGTCAGAGCCATAGTAATAAGAAGTAAGCATATAAATATAAATACATAATTTTATTTTTTTCAATCTTTCTTTTTGCTTCCAAAAGAAATTCTTTTCAATTTAGCGTTTTTTTTTAACTTTCAGATTTCAGAGAGTGGTTCAGTTCAGTTTAGAGGTTCAGAAGAAAGAACACATCGTTAGAAAGCAGACGTGGAAATTTTTCATTCCTGAGACATGAAAATAATATAAATTTAGATTAATTAAAGTTTCTTTTATAAAATATTTAAATTTAAAAAAAAAAATAGTTTGTATAATTTTAAATTTCAATTTAAAAAATTATATAAAAAAAAATTGTGATTATTTGCTATAAACGGAAATTATTAGTTCTAGTTTAATATTTTGAAAACTTAAATTCCTTATATAAAAAAACAAAGTTTGTTTTTACCTAAATATTTATATATAAACTAAGTGTACCGTTACTTGACATACATAATTCGTAGCTGATTAATCATATATACATACTTTTTATGTGGAACAAAATATAAATAAGTTAAATATATAAAAAAAAAAATTTCTTCTTGATTCTTTTACAAACGCACTGAATAAAAAGTATAACAAAAAAATTAAAATAAATCAGACTATATAAAAAATGAGGTTAAGAAATATTTTATTAATTACATTTTTATGGATTAATATATCCTGTGGACATACAACACAGCGACCAAATCGTATAGATGATGATGATTCAAATTCATTTCTTGATATGGCATCAGTTTTAATACAACAAACTATGAATCAAGGTAGTGCCGGAGGTGGTAATAGTGGTGGTGGTATGGGTGGAGGATTAGCTGGTGTTGCATCATTAATTGGTACATTTATTCAAGCCAATAATGGTATATCAAATACTGGTGGTTTTGGTGGTAAATCAGATTCAGGTGCAGCACAAATTTTATCTGGTATTGGTAGTGTTGTATCAAGTTTAAATGGTGGTAATGGTATTGATCCATCAATGATTGGTAATATTATTGAATTGTTTACAGCTAGTAATAATAATAATAATGATGATGATGATAATGATGATGATAATAATAATGTACGTCAAAAACGTGATTCATATAATAAAAAAAAAAATCATCATCAACAGCAAGAACAAGATTCAAATAATAATAATATTGGTATTGAATCAGTTATACAAATTGCATCAGCATTTATGCAACAAAATTCTGTTGGAAATGGTGGTAGTAGTGGTGTTAATCGTGGTAGTAGTAAATCTAGAAAATCAGATAATAATAATAATGATAATAATAATTTTATGAGTTTCTTACCAATGATTTTACAAGCTGTTAATTCATTTAGTGGACCAGAAGGTCAACGTACCCATGATAAACATAAAGATCATGCATGGGTACTTCCACCATATTTAGAACAAATTCATGTTATGTGGGATCATTTTGCTGGTTCAGATTTAGCAGATGCATTATGGCAAAAATCTGGTGTACATACAATATTTAAGGTATTAATATTATATAATAATATTAAATAATATATTAATATTTAATTTACAAACTTAATTTTATATTATTTAGGGATTTACTGATCGTGATGGTAAATTAGATTATAATAAACTTTTTGAATCGCTTCATAATCAATCGTTTAGAAGAAGATGGATTAAAGCAGCTACCTTATATTTAGCTGATTGGGCTAATTATTTAGCAGAACCAGAAGTATATCAAAAGTAAGAAATTTTATAATTTTTTATATATTTAAATTAATTATCGTCTTTGGACAAAACTATATTCCATTCAAATTTATTCCATTTATGAGGTGTTAATAAATAAAATTCTACAAATAATCAATATATAAATTTAGTAATTTTTATTATGTATATTTTATATATATAAAAAAATACTTGTCGTGACGTCAGGATGTAAAGGTGAAGTGTTACTCATTGAAAATTAAACAGTTATTTTATGAAAACAAGTTCGTGTTTAATTTTTTTTTTTCTGTTATAATGTTTATATAGATTACACTCTTTTATACCACTGTATAAAAAAGACAATATATATATATTAACATACAGTTTTTTTATACATACTTATATGTATATTACATATATGAATTTTGTATGCAATGCGAGCTGTGTACATTAAAGAGACACAAATAAATTGAATTTAAATAATTCTTACCTGTATCTAGCATACAATTTCTAAACTTTTGAAAATTATAAAATGTTTAAATTGGATTTCATAAATTAAATATTGAATATATTTACGCATAATTTATAGAAAGTTTTAAATTAATAAAAAATATGAATAGAAAAGAATTCAATATTAATTGGTAGAAAATATAAATTTTAATTATACATGACATAAAGCTAAATATAAATTCTATCTTTCGGGCATATACTTGATTTATTAATGGATATTTATTAATGAATATTTATACAGGGTGTATAAAATTATAAAATTCTTTACTATTTTTTTTTTTGTATTATATTAATAAATTTCTTGCAAAAATATTAATTTCACGAGGATTTTATGTTGTACTAATTCAATAGTACCCCACAAGTTTAAATCACTTGGATTTTATTGTCCATTTTATGAAGCCGAAAATATAATATATTAGATTTGCAACTAGTAGCTAGGTACCAATTATTTTGAATTTGTTCAAAATTCTTACTTAATCATAAAATCTATAACTATATAACTATACAAAATACAGTTCAGAACCATCAGAACTTAAAAAACTATATTTTAGTATTTTTACTAATTTAATAGTTTTTCTAATTATAATAATTTTAAGCAAGATCTAATATTCTTTATTTTCACAATTTCTTTTTTTTTATTTACTTTCTCTCTTACAGATATTTCCAGACAACTCAGATAATGTTTAATGGTTTCTTAAAATCACAAGGTTATCCAAAAACAACATATTTTGATCCAAGTCGTCCCAGTGAAACAATTTCCGGTCTATTGAATCATATTGCCAAAAATCATTTAAATGTGAAAATTGATACAAGAGATTATGTTAAACCAGCCGTTAATTATGCAAAACAAATTATTAAATTAGGTCAATCTCGAGGTCTTTTACAAAAATTCAATTCAACAGAATTAAGTGATAAATTAACTGACACACTTAATTTAGAGGTATGAAAAGAATAAAGAATTATATATTTATTTTATAAGGATAAAAAATAAATTCTTATTTTGTATTTAATGGTTTTCGTAAACAAATTAGAAAAAAAAGTCATTTACCTTTAAAGAATTCGTGATATTTTAATTATTAGGTACAAAGAACATTTTATGTTATAGAAATTTTTTTAGCTGTAAAATTTTTATATATACAACATAAAAATCAACAACATACTTTATTTTTTTACCGAATATAGTTATGGAATGTGTTGTGACGGACTGGATAGTCGAAAAAATTAAATTTACTTTACTTCTAATTTAGCTGTTAAGTTCACGAGGATGGAAATTCTAAAATACAAAAACAAAAAAATATCGTAAACATACGCGGCAATATCTATGTAGTTATGTTGTGCAGTAATTTCTAGTTATCTGCAGTAGATCCACATAATCTTCAGTATATATAATGTCTTTAAGAAATCTGAAATTTTAAGCTTTTAAGAGTTCTGAAATTTTGTACACTTCCTAAAATTATATTGTTGAAAGTTTTTACAAAGCATTGTTTTTTATATAACTACGAGTTATCTGCTACCCATAGATTACTATCTTTTTTTATATATATTTTGAAAAAGATTATATCAAAATCAATGCGTGTTTTATAAAATACGAGCAATAATGTTATATTTTTTTATATATCTTCTTTTTTACAATAATTTCTTCTTGTTTGACTAGTGTAACTACTTATTATATTTACAGGTTATTGAACCAGTTTTAAAAGTACATCGAGCTTATCGTTTCGCAACAGATAATTCACAATGTGACAAATATATTTTATGTGAATTAAATTCACATGATCCTAATGAAAAATTAGGTTTAGCTGGATTTAAATCTGGTATAACTAAATTTGGTAGTATGGCAGCTGCATGGTTTATTAGTACAGAAACAGGTACACCATTTTGGGATTTATTTGGTGTAATAAATCAACCTTATAATTGTGAAGTAAGTTTTTTTTTATGGGAGATATTTAATTAGTAGATTTCATAAAGGGTAATATAAATATTTTATTATATTAAACATTTTATTTTTATAGACAAGATATCCTTATGATTGTTCTGGATTTCATAAAGGCGAGGCAAAAGTAACAACTGAATATATTCATAATGAATTATAAAAAATAAGGTCGTGAATATTTAAGATGATGAAATTCACTGAAATATAAATATTTAAAGAACTGATTGATTTCACTTTTCTGTTAAATGTAAATAAAAATTATAAAATTAAGAACTCATGTCAAAAAAAAAAATCTGTATAGAATTAACAAACAGATTTGTTTAGGACTTTTTTTTTTAAATAAAAAATAGTCAAAATACGCTCATGTTCACTTAATTTGTTTTCAACTTTTAGTAAAAACATATATTTTTTCTCATAATTAATATATATATTTATTTTGTGTTTATTGTGATAGTTACAAAATATGAATAAAATCGAAAAACTATATAAACAAATCTTTTCTTAACGTTTTAATTCAAAAATAATTCATCGTTTTTGAAAATGTTTATTTTCTATGGATCGTGATATGAAAAATCTGATGAACCAGCCACCAATTAGCTCTTAATATTAATATTATATTTGAACACAGGTACAGATAGATTTTCGGTATGTATGATTTTCAGCTCAAATTTATAAATTCATTAAAATCTGGATTTTTTTTCTGCACTGCCAGGCTACAATACTATCACATGATATGTGATAGACAGTATATGGTCAATTTAAGTTATATAAAGAATGCGTAACGATGAATATATATTGTTGCAACTGGTAATTCAGGGTAAGATTATAGGCAGGCGAAGCAGAGGAATATAGAAGAATGGTGCAACATTTCCACTAGAGACTTGTAAGATTAATAAAATCCAAAGAAGATATAAAAGTATTGATGACCAACATCCGTAACGGATAGGAATACGAAGAAGAAAGAATGATTTTAAAAAGTAAATTATTTTTTGCAAGTTTCTAAAAAAAAACAAAAGATTGTCTTCACAATTAACGAAGAATAGAAACATGAATAAATTATAATATATCTTCTTTTTAAAAGTTAATATTGAAGTAAATTTATTTGAATAATTTAATAATTATTAAAGTAAATTTCATTTTGCAGGGTAATTTTTGTAATGATTAATTGTAATTATAATTGATAACAAAATTGTAATACTAAATAATAGCCTAGTGGTATCCAGATTTAAAGATAACTTGTTAAAGTAAATTTCTTAACGGTTTTTGAAACTTATTGAGCATATAATTATTCTTTAAATACATACCTTTTTCTAAAATACATTTTTTTTAATTTGATCCTTATCGCACTAGAATGTGTAATAAACAAAAATCTATAGGAATACAGAAACATTTGCAGGTAATTTGCTAATATTTACCACATCTCTTTTAAATTTAATATTTATTTCATTTCATATTTTCAACAAATGTAAATGGACCAAATAAATATTTTAATGTTTACATAATCAATAAACTACAATTTTCAAAATTAAAATATATTGTTTTAAAGTCAACTAATACTCGCGACAAAAATAATTATTCATTTCAAATTACATAAATGTTGTAAAAAGAAATATAATTTAATGTAATATTGAGAAAAAAAAAACATATCTGTTTTTAAATTTTAATAGTTTTTGTCGTGTTTACAGTTATTCACACATGTTTTCTTTAAATATTAACAATTTTCTCTATAAGTAAAGAAGACCACTTGCAGCTGCATGTGCCATTAAAGTATTTGCAGCTTGTTGCGTTTCTAACAATAAACGTGCTTCTTTAATCCAATCATTAGATATTTTTCTAGGTTGACCTTGCAATAGATTCATATACTTTACACTTTGTGTAAAATCACCTCGATCAATGAAATATCTTTAAATAAAAAATAAATTTATTAAAAGTATACATAATAATTAAGATTTTTTTTTTGCTTACTTAGCTCTATTTAGAATATCATAAGTATCCAATTTACTAAAATCAAACTTTTCATTCTGTAATTCTTCTTTGGTAATTGGATCATCTGGTCGCATTATAAATAAATATTGTAAGTATGATAAAATATAAATTGGAACAGTTGCTCCTTCTTCGGGTACAATAGCAACTTTACGTGCAATCTTTTCAACATTTATAAATCTTTCACGAAGTGCATCTTCTGGATAAACACCACGTTCTTCAACCTCTTTTGGTAGATTTTGTAAAACTACTGCCACCAATTCATCACCTTCAGCTAAAAAAAGATTTTTTTTTTTTTTTTTAAATTTAAAATAATCAATCTTTTATTTACCAGCTGCACTGCTTACAGCTTTCAGTTCATTTTTTAATGGTCTAAGTTTAGTACGCCAATGAACTCCAGGTTCTCCCGTCCTTACTGATGCCCACAATGCTTGACAAGCAGCCCATAACTCTTGAGCTTGATGAGCACATTTTTCTGAATCGGCACGAGCTTAAGAAATATTTAAATATTTTAAATTTAATATATAAATAAATAAATTTATAGCTTAATAATATGTGATGATAATGTTATAAAAAAATACCTTTCATTTCTTGGTCAATATCTGATTGCATGTATATATTATATTTAAATTTAATTTACGTCTTAACATTTATTTAAGAAATTTTCGAGAAAATTACCTTTTAAAGCTGCATCCATGCCTTTTAATTTGCCCAACATGGAAGCCAATTGTAATTTATATGCTGCTTTTTCGGTTGACAATTTTTCATCCAATTCTCTAGTAAAGTTACGTTTCAATTCAGCTTCCTTTTGGATTAAAGCATCTTGTAAATGGTCAACATGAGCCTCTGATTGTCTTTTCAACTGCTGTCTCAAACCCTTTTCCAATTCAGTTCGTATTTTAAAGATTTTCTTTTGATTTTCTAAAGTCAAATTACGTTTCTCTTTTTCTAAATGAAATTCCAATTGTGATTGAACAGCTTCATTTTGATCAGCACCTTTAACTGAATCAATGGCACGTTTTAAACGTAATTCACCATCAAGTTGAATACGTTGTAATTCTTTTTGATATGCCAAAACATGTGAATAAGCATGAATCAAAAATAAATCTAAATCATCATTAGATAAAGTTAATTTCTTTTCTGCTAAATTTAAACCAGGAAAAATTGATTCAATCTCATTTACATAATAAGTACGAGCATTTTCTACCTAAGTATATAAGAAATTTATTTTAATTAATTTATAAATTGTATATGTATTTAATTTTAAACCTTCTTCCAGAACTTTTCAGATAATGTAGAAATATCTTTATTTTTGTACAGTTCATCTTTGGACTTGTTAATGTGATCAGTTAAAGTTTTAATTTTTTTTCTAATAGTTTGTAATTGATCATGATTAACATTATTAATAGCCTTGCTTAGTGCCAGCTCACATTGTTCTATAATGAATATGTAATTAAAATTTAATTTAGTTTTTATTACTTTTAAGGAGAATACAAACCAATTTTTTGGATAGCATCTCTAGCAGCTTTTTCAGCACTTTCAACAGCTAAATCACGAGTAGCAGTTTTATTTTTTAAAATATTCCATGATGAGAGATCTAATTTGTCAATAGCATCATCAACAACTTTCATGACATTTTCATTATAACTATTTAAAAATAAAATTATTTTGAATATTATTATTAACTAATTTTAAGTAATATTTTTACTTTTTTAGAATCTTTATAGCTCTAGTATATTCATCTACAGCTAAAGTTGCTGAAACTTCAATAACTTTTTCTAATTCTGAAATTTCTGATGGAATTTTTTCTATAATTCCTTTTATCTCAACTGGTTGACCTTCATTTTTAATAGTACTTTTCTACAAATTTGAAATTATTTTTAATTTCTCTTTACTAAATTTAATCATAATTACCGGTTTTGTTGGTTCAATAATTGGTTCAAGTACACCAACTGATGGTTTTTTGGTTACAGTATTGTCAGATTCTATATAAATTGAATAGAAGATTATAGTCCATAATTTTATATTCAAAAATATTTTTATATACTTGGACTTGCTGATTGGATATTGGGCGCATTACCAATTTTAGTTTCTGGTTTATCACTACTGAAGAATTTTGTTATAGTTCCAGAAAAATCTTCATATTTTTTTGACAGGTTGTTGAAATAATTTTCCTCTTGTAGTAAAATTTTAAGCACTGCATCTGCACCAGGTACATTTTGGACTAGTGTTTTTCTAAATTCATTGTCATACCTGATAAAATTTTGTTATTTATAATAAAATTATTAAAAATTATATAATAATTTTACTTGGCATAAGCTACTATTCCACCAGTTGCAGCAAAAGGGGCAGCTATTATAAGAATTTTCCCAAAACCGGCCTGTTGTGGTAATTTATGACTACTGTGGAAGGATCTGTTGCGACTTATTATCTGAAACCAAAAAATTACACCTAAGTGATTTCATAAATTTTGTTTCAAACTATATATTCTAAATCAGAATCAGTTCGGTAAAATTTGTTTAATTTTATGAAAATATGTTATTCACAAGGTTTCTTTTTTCCAAAACACAATTTTTGTTTGTATATTGTTTTTTCCGATTTATTTTTGGTTATTTCACGTAATAGTTTATTTGGTAATCAAATGACAGATGACATAACACTTTAATTTACAATTTAATTTTTGGATTGAACAAATAGTAAAATTCAAATAGTACTCTACCTTATTTGCTGTTTTAACATATTCTTTAAATACAACACGATTCATTATGTAATTTTATAATTTTCTGGACTTTCTGGATTGGAAAATTACCGGTTAAGCTGACAAATGATAAAATCTTTTTTTTTATATTCAAGTGTGTTGCAGCAGTACACCTCTTAACACTTACAAAAAAAAAAACAATATGGGTTATGACATAAGATGTAGACCCAAATTTGACATTTAGAATATTATTTTAAACAAAATTACAGATTTTCTGAATTTCATACAAGATACAAGTAATGTTCACCGATGTTTAGGGGTTTTAAAAAATAAATAACAAAATTAATACTAAATAAATATAAAAGTATATTTTTTTAAAAATTATTAAGGATAAACAAAACCCAATAAACAGGGTGATTGACAATTAAAGGCAAAGCGAAAGCGATATATTCTTTTTGATGGTAATTTTTATTTTCGTATCGAAATAAAAAATCTTATAAGAGGGTTTTTTTTTCAATACCGAAGTTGTACTGTAACTATAATTTTCTATACAAATACAAGAATTGTGAAACGTAAATGTTAATAGCCCTAAATAGTATCAACAGAAGTTAAATTCAACCAGTATAAAATAAAATGTATGGGAGAAATTAAACTTTTTAATATTTTTTTTTTAAATAAAGAGAGCTTACCGGTTTAAATTAGCAAAGAAAAAAATCTTTTCTTTATTTTGTTATATAATAATGTATCCTAATCATTGACTTATCGCTATAACATCGGGTAGCATGTAATCTTATCTACAACTTTACATCTGGGTTATATGCCATCCATACCCGAATTTATCTAATTCTTCTGGTACTATAATCTGGTACTACATGCACATGCACGCTATTTTAATCAATCCGTCTTAATTTAATTTTTATTTTATTTTAAAAATAATTGGTTAGTCTTATATTTATTTTACATATGATAGGAGTATGCCTATGATGAAGATGTAAATAACTGAGTAGGTAATACGTATACGAAGCAGTATATAATTAATATTTATATAGAATAAAAATGTGATTTCTTTTCATTGAATGTACTATAAAATAGGAAGTAAATTTAATTGAGACTATTGTTTTAGAAAACTGGAATGATATAGGAATTAAAAGAAAAAGGAAAATTCACATAATCACATAATACATAAAGCAATTTCAATTACTATTTTTCACTTTTGAAATGTGAAAAGTTATCGACGATTATGAATTTTATCACAATTTTTTTTATGTTACGAGTTTCGGCAGATTTTTTTATTTCCGTAAATTTCAGAGAGTCTGGTTGAATGGTTTTTACGCACCACGACCCGCCGTGGTAAAAAAATAATGTCAAATTAGAACCTTTTTTTCTTTTACCATATGCAAAACAGCTGTTTGAATTTGGATTTATATATACTTTGGAAATATGTCATTTGCAAATTAGTTTAATAAATTCCTTAATTATAATATATAAAAAAATAGTACAGAAATATGTTGCGGTCTTTGACTACTTTAGGTAGATATATATATATATATATATTCATTAGGTTTTTAATCTGCCGTAATTATAATTACCAATTTTTTAGCTACAAAGGCTACATATACTATAGTACAAAAATGTATATTACCAGCATCAGTGCCTCAGAGAACATTAAGCATTACAGCAACAAGACAATTTAATCAGCAACCACATCAATTCGTTACACCAATTTTACAAAAATCGTTAATTTTTGTTCCAAATCAAGCTTCAAAATTGTTACAATGCGAATCATTTATAATTTCACAAAATCGTTCAGTTACAAAATTTTCTCTTAAAAAAGGTAAACGGAAAACAGTTAAATCTGTTCTTAAACGTTTCAAACGATTAAACTGGGGTATTTGGATTCGTACAAGATCTGGACGTCATAAGAAACTATTTAAAAAATCAAATGCTTTAAAGAAACGTTTAAGACAACATGTTTTCGTTAATGCAACACAAAGTTGGCTACTGGATAAAATGGTTACGAAATTTTGGCGGCGCCCAAAATATTATGTCGATGATCCATACGAACCTTATCATGAACGTGAAGAATATTTTGCTACAAGAAGGAAACCGGTAAAATATTATTAAATATGACTGAAAGTAATAAACAATTTGTAGTATAAAAATATATTTATTTTTATTTATACAATATGTATTATTGTAAGAACATTATATTAGTAATTTTAAAAAATTAACTATATACACTTATTTTTCAATAATTTTGTTAATAATCTTACCCAAACCTTCAATTTCACTTTCAATTACATCACCAACTTTTAAATATTCTGGGGGATTTCTATGCATACCGACACCAGCTGGTGTACCAGTTAAAATAACATCACCAGGTTTCAGAGTAATACACCTGAAAAAAAAAAAATTTAAAAAAAAATAATGAAAACAATATAACTATGTATTCATTTACTGAGTCAAATGATAAATGATATCCTCAATACGATAAAGCATATCTTTAGTATTGCCATTCTGTTTAATAATTCCATTTACTTTACATGATATATTCAAATTATATGGATCATTTATAACACTCTTATGAACAATTGACGGACCAAGAGGACAAAATGTATCCATTGATTTCCCAATTAAAAATTGTCCACCATTTCTTTCTTTTTGCCAATCTCTAGCTGATATATCTTGAGCCACAGAATAACCAAATACATAATCTAAAGCTTCATTTTTAGAAATATTTTTAGCTTCTTTGCTAATTATAACTGCTAATTCTACTTCCCAATCAAGTTTCTATTTAATAAAATATATTTTAGTATAATGTTTAAAGTATGAATGAATATAGATAGATATAATAAACAAATAAACTAAAATGAATTACATTTGTAATTGGATGAGAAATAACATTTCCTGAGGGTCCAACTAAAGCGCTCGCATATTTGCTAAAAAACATTGGTTCTTTAGGTTTTTCTTTATTCTGTTCTAAACAATGATCTAGATAATTTAAACCAATACAAATAATTTTCTCTGGATTATTAACAGGTGGCAAAATTTGTATATCATTTGATATTTCTTCACTTGTTAAATTTGCTAATTTGTTTTCAATATCATTAATAGTTTTGAACTTTTTAATAAAATTGATCATATCATTATTAGAATTTGAGCCATTATTAGATAGTTGAATAAAGGATTTACCATCTTCTGACAAAACACCTAATTGTAAAGTAGGAGTATCTTTTCTAATAAATTGTATAAATCTCATAGTTGGTACTGGATACGTTATTTTACTACTGCAATATACAAAATGACAAGTATTAGCAAAATTTTAAATATATGAATGGTTTTCACCTGTATTTTTTAGAAATATTGAAAAATAGATGTAATGACGGTGTATTTATTAGTATTTTGTGATTTAAATTGTAAAACATACGATTTAAATTGTAAAACATACTTTAGCTATAAGTTAAATAATTAATTTAAAAAACATTTATTATATATTTAACTTTTTTGATAACATTATTTAATTTTTGATTAGATTTTATATTCTTTTAAATAAATAGAAAAAATTTTTATTCACCGATCTAATTAGTAATTTCTAGTGGTCTTCTCTACTAGTCTGATATTGTCTAATATGAATATGATATGATACTACTATTATGATTGTTATATATATGATCAACATTCACGTAACCACTCTGTATTTGGTTTATAATCGTAACCCAGTGAAATTTCAACCGTATTTCTGATACAAGAAAATAAGTTTCGAATATCGTCACGACTTCTATTTATTTTACGCTGTCATTTTTAAATATGTTTTCGTTTTGTGATCTTATAACATTTCTATATTATTTTTCATATAAGTTATGTGGTAATTAAAGAATGTTTCGATGTTTTAATATAATTGTCCGACATTAGATATCAATGTTTTTGGTTTGGACCTTAATTCGTTTTGCTTATTAGGCTTCTTCTTTCAAAAAACATTAAAATTTACAGTTTTTAGGGTGAATTGCACAATGGAATCTCCTCCAGCCTTTGCCAGAGTTAACCTTCAGTTTAAGTTTAACTTATTTTCTGGTTTCTCAATACATGCTTAGTGAGGTTTATCTTAAATTTTTATACGTTTTACGTCCGTCAGTTGCTTCCAACGCCACTGTCGTAAGTCGAGCTTGTTTGAATTTTGCTCCAGCATCATTATTCTTACAAAGATGGATATTTAATGATTCTTAACCAAAATTCGAATCGTAGTGTTGGAATTTGGATTCTTGATCTCGGTTAATTCTACATAATTCCATCATTTTCTTCTTAACTCATGACAATCAAAATGACTTTTCTGTTTCCTGACTTGACGGTGTTTTAATCACGGCCATCGTTCAGGGCTCTCCATCTGCTAATAAAGCACGAAAAAGAACTAAAACTGAGATTTTTAAATTAAAATTTAATTGAATTTGTTTTCTTATTAGCATAAAATCATAAGAACAATTATAACAAAATAATGGCTCTATTAGCAAGAACATTAGCACGGACATTTTTACAGGTAAATTAAATGTTAAGGTGTTTACATAAGATATTGAGGTTAAATTTGATTGAATAATTCTCAATATTTTCTATATTATTAATTTATTATAAAAAAATTAAATTCTAGGGTTCATCACGTTCTATTCATACATCAGTTGCAGCAAAACAATTGGTATGAAAATAGTTTTATAACAGCATTTGGAAATTAAATTTTATTAAGCTTGAGTATGCTATTAAAATTTTAGGAAATTGGTCATGAAGGCAAAAGGACCACTTGCACTTTAATTCCTGGAGATGGTGTCGGTCCTGAATTAGTGTATTCACTTCAAGAAGTGTTTAAAGTAAGATATGTTTAAAGTAAGCTGTGTTTCATTCCATTAATGACATTGATATGGTATGGATATAATACCATACTTCATATAAATAAATGATTTGAAAAATAATATTTTAATTTTTAGCTAAATTTAGAAAACCAAATTTATAAAGTAGTTTTTAATTAATAGGCAGCTGATGTCCCCGTAGATTTTGAACCATTTTTTTTATCTGAAGTAAATCCAAATTTGAGTGCCAAATTGGAAGATGTTGTTGCATCAATTGCTAAAAATAAGATTTGTATAAAGGTAAATTAAAAGTCTTTAAAAAAATATTTGGAATGTGAAAATTATATTTGCGATTTATATATATAATAGGGTATATTGGCAACTCCAGATTATAGTGTAGCTGGTGAACTACAAACCCTAAATATGAAACTAAGGAATGATTTGGATCTTTATGCAAATGTTGTACATGTACGTAGTTTACCTGGTGTGAATACACGGCACCGAGATATCGATTGTGTTATCATCCGTGAACAAACTGAAGGAGAATATTCAGCATTAGAACACGAAACGGTTCCTGGAGTGGTTGAATGTTTAAAAATTGTTACTGCTAAAAAATCATTAAGAATTGCTAAATTCGCATTTGATTATGCTACCAAAAATAACAGGAAGAAGGTCACTGCAATACATAAAGCAAATATTATGAAATTAGGTGATGGTCTCTTTTTAAGAAGCTGTGAAGAAATGTCTCAATTATATCCTCGAATGCAATTTGAAAAAATGATTGTAGATAATACAACTATGCAAATGGTATCTAATCCAAATCAGGTATAAATATGACAACATTTTATTTTGTATAATTATTTGTTGAATAACTATATTTTATTGTAGTTTGATGTAATGGTAACACCAAATTTATATGGTAATATAATTGATAACATTGCATCTGGATTAGTAGGAGGTGCTGGTGTTGTAGCTGGTGCTTCATATTCTGCACAATGTGTTGTATTCGAACCAGTATGTTATATTAACAATTAATATTTATTAAAATGTATAGTAATTTAACAATTTAATTTATAATTTAGGGTGCAAGACATACATTTGCAGAAGCTGTTGGTAAAAATGTTGCTAACCCAACTGCTATGCTATTGTGCGGAACAAAATTATTGCGTCATATTAATTTACATTCATACAGTGACCAAATTCAGAATGCAATTTTTAAAGTTTTGAATGATGGAAAAGTAAGAACTAAAGATCTTGGTGGTCAATCAACAACTCAAGATTTTACCAGATCAGTTATTGCAAATATTCATTAAAACTAAAATGAAAGCTGGAAACCTCAACAACAATATAATCTAATTCTTAAAAAAATCTTAATATTTATATGTTATTAATTATTTCTATCGATAGGAAATAAATTTAGCTTTTTTTGCCGTAAGTATTAAAGCATCCAAGATGAATATTGGCAAACGAAAAATTCATGAAACCAAATATTTATTCAATTTGATTATTTATTTTTAAAATTTTGACTTGTTATAATAGTAAATTATTATTTTTGATTAATAAAGAACTAAAAAATATTAATAAAAAAAATAAAGAACTAAAGAAAAATATTAATAAAAAAAATAAAGAAAAAATTCTACAAAATGTAGGTAATTCTGGAATATAGCGGATACCATATTTATTTCTAGCAAATAGGTGCAGCAAAGAACTTACTAATCTACTTTATTAGACTGTAATCAAACCAATCTACTTCGTATTGGTTTGTTTATCAGACTAATCTACTTGATATTGGTTAGAACAATATGAAGTGTGCTTTAATACAATTTTGGTGATCAATTAAATATTGTTGCTAGTTCCAGTTACTTTGTAAAATATATTTATTTAATAAATTTCAATAATTTGGATGAAAAAATTATAATTAATATCAAATTTTCATTGCAAATAAATAAATATGAAGCAAAAAATTAATTTTATTTTTTAAAAAATTTAATATATTTAGTATTTACATATTTTTTATAGTTATTTGATTATGTCTTTATTAGCTAGAACCTTTGGAAGAAGGCATATATTTTCAACTGTAGTATGTAGTATCTAAAAATTATTTTTTTCTTAATTGTAGTACGATATAAGTAATATTTTTAGGGTATCTTTCGTGGTGCTCATACAAATATTAAAGAATTTGGTAAAAAACATTGTAAACAACCGGTATAACAATTTTTTTTTTATAAATATAATCAAAATATAACAACTTGGTAATTTTATAATAAAGGGTGTAATAAGTGATGAACGAAGACTTCGCTGTACTTTAATTCCCGGAGACGGAGTTGGTCCTGAAATTACTAATGCCGTTCGAGAAGTTTTTGAAGTAATTTTTTTCCCTATGTGTATTAATTTATAATTAAAAATAATAATTATTAATATATAAAAATACATAAGTTAACGACTTAATAAATTTGTGTAACTTGAAATTAGAATACCTAATTAATTTTACAACATTAACTCATTAGGCTGCTGAAGTTCCAGTTGATTTTGAAGAAGTACGCATTTCAGAAGTGGATCTAATACAGACGGCAAGATTAGAAGATGTATTAAGTTCAATTTTAAGAAATAAAGTTGCACTGAAAGTATTAAATTTTCATTGTTCTTTTCGTATATATATTTTAAAACTAAAAATTGTGAATTTTCATAATTTAAAATTAGGCAGCACTAAATTACGGCACAGAAGGTGGACTTCAAACACTGAATATGAAATTAAGAAATGGTCTTGATCTTTTTGCAAATGTTGTACATATAGTTAGTTTACCTGGTGTCAAAACAAGGCATACAGATCTTGATTTTGTTATTATTCGTGAACAAACTGAAGGAGAATATTCGGCATTGGAACATGAATCGGTGAAAGGAGTTGTTGAATGTTTAAAAATTATAACTGAAGAGAAATCATTAAGAATTGCTAAATTTGCATTTGATTATGCAACTAGATATAATAGGAAGAAGGTAACTGCAATACATAAAGCAAATATTATGAAATTAGGGGATGGTCTATTTTTAAAAAGCTGCGAAGAAATGTCTAAATTATATCCAAAAATTATATTTGAAAAAATGATTGTAGATAATGCGACTATGCAATTAGTGGCTAAACCGCATCAGGTAATTACTATAAATTCTAAAATTTTGGTTTTGAAAAATCAATTCTTTTTATTATTACTAGTTTGATGTTATGGTTTCGCCAAATTTATATGGTAATGTTCTTGATAATATTGCTGTTGGTTTAGTTGGTGGTGCTGGTGTTGTAGCTGGTGCATCTTATTCACCAGAAGTCTGTGTATTTCAACCCGTAAGATTTTTTTTTTATATATTTTACATATATATTTTTATTAGAAATTGAATCTATTTATAGGGGGCACGTCATATACATATTACAGCGGCTGGTATGAATATTGCTAATCCAACTGCTATGTTATTATGTGGTGCCCAATTATTATGTCATTTAAATTTAAGAAAAGATTGTGATAGAATTAGAGATGCAATATATTCAGTTTTATCAAGACAGGAAACTCGAACATTAGATATTGGTGGTAAAGCAAGTACTGGTGAATTTACAAAAGCAGTTATTGATCAACTTCAATAAATATTCTATTCAAATTTTTGAATTTGTATATAAATTTTATTAAATATAATTTGAAATGTATAAATATCTGTATTTACGAAATGACAATTGAATCTTGAATATAACTATTAAAATTAATTCATGTTAAAGTTGTTTAAACATATTACATTTGTACTAAATTTAATTTTTGTTAGAATAAATATTTGAAATTAATTGTCAAAATTTAACATTTATTAAATTAATAAAAAATATATAATAAAATAAATTAAAATTTTCATTATATTTATAATTTTATAATGGAATTTATGTATTTATTTATTTTTTAGGACCATATTTGTTTAACGTAATTTTTGTAAATTTATTTTAAATTAAAAGTTAAACAATTTTATTCTCTTAAGTTCACCTAATTAGTTTATCTTAAAATGCGTATATGTACTTCTTAAAAATCATCTGAAACTGCAACATTATAAAGTAAAAGATATTTAATATTAATGTGTTGATATTTTTTATAATTCCACGAGCTATTCCACATAGTGCTTATTTTTTTTAATCAATATTGCTATTCAATCTTATTCGTCCCTGATGTACATCTCCGTCCTGTGGCTTATTCATGCAAGCTTTCCTTATAATATCTTGTACTATTTTGTTTTACTCTTTCATTTGTTTAGAATTTAATCATGCTTTAATCCACGTATTATACATTTAGTTTTAACCAAGATGCACCACGGGCAAGCAGACTACATTTAATAAAATGAATAAAATATGAAAATAATATTATAAAAACTACTGTAAATTTATAATATTATTAATTAAATTTTAAAACAGAAACAAGCATTCATAAATATCAAATGTGAAAATATAAATAAATTTCATTAAAAAATAAATTTTTATCATAAAAAGATTGATTAAAAAAAATTCTCCGTATAATTATAAAATTTTAAAAAAATTTTCAAATTATAAGTGAAAATTAAATAATTATTTATTATAAATAAAAATTTGTTGAAAAAATGGGACCAAATTCCATGCAATGTTATGATGAAAATCCATGTGATAAACAATTTCAAACATTTATAAATAATACATGTGAACAATATAAACGAATTGAAAGAAGACATGTTGCATATCGACCAAGCCATCGGATTTGTTGTTTATCAATACCAAGAACAAGAATACGAAAATATAAACCACCAATTGCAAAATGTTGCAACAAAAGGGATATTGAAATTATTCATCCAAATGAATTTCCATATACAACTTCTACACGTGTAAAACAATTAGCTTTTCCTTCTGTGCGGTAATCAAACAAAAAAATTATTATATTTATTTTTAAAAAAAAAACAACATAATTTTAATATTTTTTAGAAAAGTACTACAACTAAGAAATGACTATAAAAAAGTGCTGGGACCTGACAGATATCATCTCTGTAATCGCCATATCCGAGAAGGACTTTTGAGTGTTTATAGTCGTTTGGCAAATATCCAACAACCACCTAGAAAGTAAGATTTTTCTTATAATATTACATAACGAGTCCTTCACTATAAAATTTGGACTATTCAACTATGTTTATTCTCTAATTTAGTTATTTATAAAAAAAAAAATACTAATGTCGAGCAACAAAAATTATTTATTTTATTAATCTTAATTATATTTCCTATGAAATCTCACAAAAAAAAAAGAATAAAAAACTTCAACAAATTCATTTATTATAATAAAAACCAGATGAACCAGCTTTTAGATTGCACGTAGGCATCTCCTCGAAATTTCCCAGGACCTGAATTGTTCTTAACAGTTATATTAGATGATGAAGTAAACGTCAATCAATTAATTCGAATTATCTTTCGAATTAATTTTGGATGGTCGGCTAGTTTTTTTTCTTAATATTTCTGTTGTACCCATTTTTTTAAACAATGAAATTTCATTTTCTCTATTGGCAATTGCGAAATATTTAAATTTTTAACAATTTGGTATGCAGAATTATTTTCTTTATAAGAATCAGTAATTCCCTTATGTAATACAACCAAATGAATCAACAAAATGCAATTGCTTATAAAAAAATGTGAGTTCAAAATGATGATAAATGTTAAAAGAAAGAATTGCCAACAAAACTATTGAATTTAATGAGGATAGACCAACTTTTGGCAAGAACAATAACTGGGCCAACTAATTTGTCCTTATTATATTTTTATTATATTAAATGAATTTGTTTAAGTTTAATTTTTATTTTTGTGAGATTTCATAGCAAATATAATTAATATTAATAAAATAAATAATTTTTATTGCTCGATTTAAAAGTTTTGTTTTAGAAAAAAGAATGAAAATATATGACTAGTCGAACTTGTATGACAAACTTTCATCCAGTTGTAAAATTACAACTGGATAAAAAATTATAATTTTTTATATTTAAATATCGAACTTAACATTGTACAGTGTAAAGCCTTAATTAATAAATATTCAAAACTCTATAGCAAGAATAAAGTCTATTTATTCTTTGAATATAGTTTAATATTCATCCATTTCCATAGACTACACAAATATGTTGTATTTCATAAATAGAAGTACCAACCCGTGTGCTTCCTTTGCAATATTCTACAGTTTATAATTAATTTAATTTTTTTTCAGAGAATTTCCAAAGAAATGGACACCTGAAGAATGGAAAATTATGACTAAGAAATTCAAAAAATTAGCTACACCGAAAAAAGTCAAACTACCACCTAAAATTGTAAATTTTAATATATTTTATATAATTATGTTATAACTTAAAAAATAAAATTTATAGAGACGGCCACAAAAAACATTGAAAGAAATGAAAAAGAGTATAAGGAAATTATCAAGACCACGTAAATATATAGAATATCCTCCTAAGCAATGGGTATTTACCGAACAACTACATAAATATAAAATGACGAAACGAATGAAAGCTTTAGCTATAGTTAAAGAAAAACCAGATGATGGATGTGTGACACTTCCAATACCATGTACTGAAGCTTCACAAACATATAAAGGTTTTATTTATAATATTATTTTTATGACAATTATTATAATTTTTGTTATTTATTTATATAACTCTAGCGTCTGCAAGAGTTAAAGAATTGGCTATGCATAGAGAACGAAGACCAACTATAGATGGTGAAGGTGTAAGAGACAATCCATTTGAAATATCACAAAACGCATTAAAAGCAAAAGCATCTAAACGAACAAAAGAATTAGCACAACCAAAAGAAATTGAGAATCCAGCACAAAAAGAAATACCATGGAAAATATCACCAAATGCACTTAAAGCTAAAGCATCACAACGTTTAATTGATCTTTCTAAACCGAAAGGAGCAAAGGAATAAAATTATTATAGTACTACACAGTAGAGAGAGTCTTTAAATTCAGAACTACAAAAAAAGTGATAAAGATAATAAAATTGATGTAAAAGTTATAGTGAAATAAACTAAAGTAGTAAAATATATTTTAAATTACATATTATAAGTAAAAATTAAATTGAATTTTATTCTAAATTTTAATATTTTAAAAATATTGAAGGAAAATATTTAATTTCAGGACATAATAAATAAATATTACGTATGTTATTATATGTACCTATATATATATAACACTGATTTGGATAGTGTACTGGTGAATTTTCTATAAAAGGATCAACAGGTAGCAAAATATGGTATTATATAGTCATAGTCATCGTAATCGTTGTACTTGGTAGTAATATATATTTTATTTTATAAATCCAAAAAGGATATTTGTACATTTAGTGAAAAAGTGTATGCTCCTAGAATATAAATACAATAATACATATATATATACTATCAATTTTTGGGACCTGTTGCTGTTGGTCTCTAAAAGCAATATAGTTTCTATTATATAAAAGCTAAAGTGAAGGTTTTATATATTTTCACTTTCAAATATCCATATACAAGTCGATGTATACTTTATTAACAAAATGTTTATGGAAATGTGAATTTAAAACTTTCATTTTTATTTAATATAAAGTATGCAATGCGATAACAACAATTGCGTCTGTTCTATATACTTTTCTACTATAGAGATAGTAATACATTTATAATATGCAATGTACCCAGCCGAATATATAAAATTTTTGGATTAAAGTGTAGGTACACAAAATAAAATTAAATAAATTTATGTATACATATATATATATATCAATGAAATTTTTGGAAGGATATATAGAAAGGATATATGCAATTCTGCAATCATTTCGTATATGAACAGAAATCGAAAGTTAAATAACAAATATTGTTGGTGCATGTTGATTTAGTAGAGGATCTTTTTAAGATTTAGTTACGATTAAATATATGTACATATTTCTATATACATATATATATATATATGGAATTTTGTATAATTCTATTAAAAATAATAGTGTTATTAAAAATTTAAAAATAATCATAATTGAATTTTAGGGATTTTGCTATAATAAGTGGAAAATATAGGGCAGAGGTCGATTTAATTGAACCACAGTTTTAATTAAAATATTTTCTAATGAAGAAAAGTGACTAATGAAAATGTTTTAAGACGTATCCGATCCGCAGTCAAAGAGAATTAATCCAAAATATCATAAGAAGAAAAATCATATTTTAGTAATTTAATGAGAAATTCCAAATACAAATTATTAAAAACCACATACCAGGGCGAATAGAAGGAAGAAGAGTTGCTGGAAGATCCTGAATGTCCTGGATGATGAACACTAAAACCTGGACAAGTATAAACTCTTTTGTCGAGCTAGTAAGACTAGCTGAAGATCGAAACTTATTCAAAGAATTGGTGAATAATTTATACAGCAGAATCTAATAAATAAAAAAATAAAAAATAAAGTCGCATACATCCATTAGCGTATTGCATCACAAGAAGAAGAAGAAGAAGAATATTTTGAATATGTAATAGTGATTTTTAAGACTATCGGAAATTATTTGCTAATTAACAAATGTCTTACTATTTAAAGCCATTAGCTTATTGCAATTAAAAATTTCTGTATGATTAGAAATCTCTATATATGCGTTCTCAACCTTTTTATTATTGCGATGCGACCTATAAAATATGAGTAAAAAATAACACGACCGACAAATATAAATGCATTTATCGTACACAAATATAAATGCATTTATCGTTTATTTATTACAATATTTGATCTTTTTTCAAAGTAAATTACTTTATCAATTTTCAAATTAATTTTTATAAAATATTTGAAAACTATTTAATTTAACATTATGAAAACCATATATCTAAATATAATTAAATATTTTTAACAATTAATAATTTTATTTGAAGGACGAATGGTTTAATATGAAAATGGTGCGAATTGAGAAATAAGTAATGAAAGACATTTTTAAATTTTTTATTTTATTTTGAATGGGTTATTTGTTGTTTATAATCATTTACCAATTTATTAAGTTTTGTTTCAATCGATTTGCCCAATGATATTCTTAATGTTGCAGTGGCACCAACATCTTCAAGTCAATTTCAGTATTTAGTTTTGGTACCAACTAGATCTGAAAATCCAGTTTCTGCTAAATAAGTAGTTGAAAAAGGAAGAAGTTTTTAATTGCTTAGTCATACAATATTTGGTATTCACATTGTATTTGGATCCAAAATTTAGTCTGTTTGTTATTAAATTCCAATTCCAGTGATTTATCGCAAGACAGTTCAATTAATTTTTCTTCCCCATTATGGGTCGCGATCCATAGTTTGAGAAATACTGCTGTATATGATTAGAAAGAAACAATATTCATATTCTATATTATTTAACTCGATGTACTATCCGTTCACAATAAATATTCGTAAGGAAGTCGAAAATTATTAGTTATTAATAATTTACTTCATAAATAATTTACTTTATTTTCATAAATATATAATTTAATTATTAAAAAATTATGAAATTAAAGATTTCATTAATTTATGTAAAATGAAATATAGATATAAAAACCAAACATATTTTGCTGGATATATAAGCTCTCATTTTACGAAATAGATAATGTTCTTCCTTGGAATTAAATAAAATCTTTGTTTCATAGATGATTTTTTTTTCTTTATTATTCTGTACATATTATTATGAAAACATCTGTCAGTACATTCCCCTCATAAAGTGCGTGTTTTGATTCTTAAGCTAAAATATCCAAACTAATCGTCCAATGCACAATTTTGTATTTGGTGATTTTTTTTTTCACCATCGAATTTTTTTTTTGTTGCCTGGCATAAATATTCAATTTTTTTTTCGAGAATCAGGTTGTTTGGAGCCATCTCGAATTGTCCTAAGGCTGAGATATTAAAAAAAAAAAGAATCGTTTTTTTTTCTTCAATCTCTTTATAGATATATTTAGAGTAAAAATATATTTTTTACCTATCTTATGGAGTGCAATGCTCTATCAATTATTATTTCTAGCTGCATTTTTTGTCGCAATTTTTTAACATCCGGCAAGGTAAAATTTATATAAGTTTTTTTTTTGTATTTATTTTTCGCATATATAAAAAGAGTTTGTATAAAAATATGAAACTTTAAACCATTCTCCCTGGGTTAAAAATAATAAATTTAGGTTTTTATTTTGTAAAAGAAAACATTTGCGAATTCATTATTTGAGGATAGTCCAAGCATATCAAAAAAATATTATACCAGCTGGTTGAAATTATGCGCTTTAACAAGTATAGAGTATGAGTAGTGTAGTACCTAGATAGATTAGAAATTAAAATGCATGCAAAGAATTGGTTTCATCAGAAAAATAATATTAATTTTAATCTTTAATTTATCAAAACCATTTTTTTTTTAATTTAAAAATGCAAAGTGAAATGTTATTAATATGAATATTAATATATAAATAAAAGATCGTATAATTTAAAGATTAAATTTGATGACATTTCATTAATTAAATCGAAATGGTTTTATTAAAGAGACATGCTTTTATTAAAATTATAAAAATAACTTTAGTTATTTAAAATTAATTTATTTGAAATTAAAAAAAAAACTTGAATTATATATGATCAAAAAAATGGTAAAACTACATATATTCATTTGGCAAATTCATCATGCGATGCTCAATGTTACGCAATTACGATTTCAAATGATATCAAACAAATATTTGCGGCTAGGGAACTATGGTGTTTAATGTAAGGGAATTCCTCAATTTTGATATCCTAGTGTTTTGTTACTTACTTCTTGGAATAGTGCTGTGCAGGTGTTTTAAAAAAATTGGAACTGATCCTGAGGATTAGTACAGAAAGCTTATGGTTCAGTCAACCACGGTGACATTAGCGTAATGGATAGATTTTGGGGGTGTTAAATGTAAAATTGGTGGTAATTATTGCCTGATGAATATCCATTAATTATTTTAAATTTTTGGTTATAGAAAATATTGATTTTTAGCGATAATATATTTTAGGAGTTAGTTATATTGACATTTGAAATACATTTTTGGTAAAAATTATTAAAATAAGAAATATAAAAACTATGAAATATAATAACAAGTTTATGGATTAAGTCTCTGACTAATAAAATATTGAATGAATCATTACTTAATAAGAAAATTCATAATTTTTATAGACAAATTAATAATGGACTAACTAATAGTGACTAGAGAAAACTTATGATATACAATATGAATTCATTATTAACCGAAAAATTTACTTTACAATTAAGGAAAACATATTTTCAGTGCTTTTATATTTTGCTTATAATGAAGAAGTAAATTAATTGAAGTAAAAAATAATAACAAATTTTTACTTAAAATAATTGTTAATCAACCAACTAATTGACAATATGTAATAATTAATATCAGATAAAATCAATTTTAATTTAATAGAAAATTAGTATTTCTACTAAGAAAGATTTGGGCAGAAAATAACAGAAAATATTATTAGCTATACTGTATAAAATATCCTGTTTTAAATACTCAAATAACGCTGCTTCCAAAAACTATTAAAATTTAAACTATGAATTTAAAGTTATATTCTTATGATTTATGTTATGGAAACAAAATCTCGGCAACGTTTTACTTTACATTTAGTATATACTCTTTGAAAAATTATAGTTTGAGGTATCACTTGAACGAAATCGCTGTCGGTTCTATTCGAATGATGAAGAAACTGCGGAATGCATCTTCTACCCGAGAAAGGCTAACCTAATTGTTGTTACGAAATCAAGGGTTTGAGTTTCTACAAAAGCTTGAATACCAAATGACCAAATACTAATAGATCTGTTTATGTCGCAGTGCTATTGAAAGATTTGAAATAAAGTTACGGGTATGAGTATCGTTACGTTAAAATAACGTTATAATTTGATTACATCGTAATATTATAGTAAACTTTCCCAACGCTGTTATAAATTAATCGTTTATCAAAATTAAAATATACTTGGTAATTTTTGTATAGTTAAGTAAATATTTAAGTATATCACATGACAATTAATTAAATTATATTAAAGAGTACTTTTAAAATGTTGATTTATATATAAATCCATCATTTATTTATTTTTCCATAAACAATATATAATAAAAAAAATTCAAAAACAGAAAACTTGACAGTTTTTTTTATATTGTATCCTAACAATAATAAAAATTATTCAAAATGTTTATAAAAATACAATTATTTGATTATGTCCTTTCATATTATATTTACATAATTTTTGATGTGTAATCGTATAGTTAAGTAATAAATACTAGCAATTAATCAGGATCCATCAACATTTTTATTTTTTTTTTTATATTCATTTTTACAATAAAAATATTCTATATATGTATTTATATATTTTTCATCTATTTCCTCCTTAAATGAAAATTGCTTATTATGCGTTTCAGAAGAGGATATGAAAAAATAAATATGTATATATTTTTTTTAAAAAAAAAAATGAAATAAATAACAACGAAACGCATAAAATATGTTAAGAATGAATATTGAGTTTCATATATTATGTATATTTTATGTTGTATATAACAAAAAAAAAATGGCATTACTTTATATTTGAAATCCTCAATATATTTATTTTAGTCCTGAAAACTTTATTTCAAATGTTCAAACCCTAAACGCATAATTTTTTTACTCAATCCTTTCTATTCTGTGTGTGTACTCAATAAATACATTTTTTTTATGATTATTTACGGAAGGCGAGTTTTTTTTTTTTTGCAATTTTCAAATAAAATATTTTTTTTTTTTATAAATAATATGAAAAATATGTGTAGAAGATATAGAATACTATTTTGTAATTGCATATGAAAAATCATTATTCTAACCAACCCAATAAAACGCATCAAAAATTCAAAAGCCTATATCCATTCTAAATATTTATCAGTATATTAGTACATATAAATTATATGTAAAATTTATAAATTCAGGATGCGTTAACTGAAAATTGTATATACACGATATAATATAAATGTATATATGATTTTTTTTTTATTTTTATTTTAGGTAAATTAAATAATACAGGATGTTTAAGAAATAATTGAATGTATTTATATATAGGTCAAAATAAAATTGAAATATTTTCGGATGAATTTGTAGCCTTATAGATGAAACACGTGTCCATTTGTTCACACTATAAATGTAATAGATTTACGATAAATTTCGAACGAAACAAAACTTAAGAATTTATGATCATTTCAAATTGTCTTTAAATAGGGGTTAGATCTTTTTTTGGAAAATATAAAACAGTATCAAACTTCAAAACATAAACAGTCTTTTAATCCAGATTCAATAAAAATTTATAATATTAAATTTTTATGATTAGTGTATAATAATAGACTCTGATTTTGTCCTGATACAAGCGAATTTCTAATAGTGAAACATTATTTAAATAACTTTGAAGTGCATAAGTGTGGCAAATAAATGATTATGTTGCACTATGTGATATACCTTCAGTCAGAGCCAAATTCTTTTCACTATATTAAGTTAACATTGTCACCTAAATTTGAATGATTTTCACGACATGTAATAAATATGTGGTTTAAAGTCCACATACAAGAGAATATATGTTTTTTATGACAACATGTTTTGGAAGGGAAATGGTACGAAAAAAGGGAAAAAGGGACATATTGCTTCAACTTTTAAATTTTTTATATTAAGGGATGCCCTCTTGAAGAAAGGGAACAATAATGGTTACCGTAAATTATAAAAGATATTTAATCAATTTTTTTTTTGGTACAAAATTAAAGTTTTCAATTTAAAGGAAGATAATTTAATTATTATACAAAGTGTAAAGCATTGATTATAATATTTTATATAATATTAAAATTTTCAAAAGTTTAATATTTATAGACTAACCGATCCAGGATTTGTAATACCAATAGACATTAAATGTAGATTTCATTTACAACAAGGTTTTTTAAAAACTATTTAAAAAGCAGACCATGAAATTGATATTTAGAACTTATTCAAATACCACAAATTGTATAGCATTTTAAAGCTATATATTTCCTATTTATTCAAATCAAATTAATATCGTTTCCTAAATCAAATTAGTATTTTTTTTCCATATTTTTAATGTCACATTTAATAGTTAAAACAATCTTATCCTTTCAATTTAGCAAAAGTTCTAATAACTGAAACTATTGAGAAGAATTTATTTTACAAAAATAGGATACCATGAAATGTTAATTTAGCTTTACCAATTTTACTTGAAAAAAGATTAATTATTAATACTATATATTTGAAGAACTTAAATGTTTTAAGTTATAAATATCCAATTCATAGTCTACTTTTTAATAGACCCTGTTACAGCAAATCATAAAGTATATGTAAAATATAGGGTACATAAAACAATATTATTATGAATTTATGTATAATGTTTAATAAAATTCCAATTTAAAATGGAAATCCCTATTTTTAATAAATATACAATATTACTACCCAATAGACATTTTCTGAATTTATTTCTATATTTTGTATTAACAAACAGAGAAGATCCATATACCAACTAATTACCTGATCTCTATTTTTTTTTCCAACGAATAATACAAAAAAAAAAATATTTCCTTTTGACTAAAAATATCTTCTAAATATAACTATAACAAAAAAAAAATAAAAAAAATAAAATAAAAAAATATTATGAAAAATTTCAGGACTAAAATAATAATACAATAAAATCTGTTGAAATTAGCCTACATCCATGGATGTATATCATCATATGTGTACTTAATAAAATAATGTTCATTGTATTCACATGCGTATATTAAAAAAAAAAAAACTTTTGCGTATTCTATGTTCTTCTAATCCTTTTTCAAATAATACCAGAGTGACTAAAAAAAAGGATCTCATTTTAATCTTCCCTTATATGCGGTTAGTATATGTATATATAAACTGGAGTCAGAATAATGTGGATGATATTCAGGAGGTTTTTTTTTGTTGTTTAAATTTATATAGACTTTTTTTCAACAATATAAGTTTTTTTTTTTGTGAAAAATCTACTGCCAAAGCTAATTTTGCCCATAATGAATCCATCCATCCATCTGATTTTTCATGATTTTATCCATCCATCTGGGTTTTTTTTTTTAAAAAAAAAGTTCATTTTTGTTTGTATTAAAATAATATACATACTACATAATATATATATATATATATATAAATATTGAAATTGCTATATATATAAACGGATTGGGCACAATGTTTAATGTCGACGATAAGGCAAAAAGGAGTTATTTAGGATGAAAGTTTATAGAGGGATTGTGTATACGGTGCGTATATATTCATAACTTTTCAATTGAATTTCTATGGTGCGTACGTTGCAAATAGTATGATGGGATAGAATTTACATTTTGGCTTTTCAGTTTTTTTTATATATATATTATTTGTATAAATATTTTCAACAGTTCGCTTTTTATTTGGATTTGTTTTTTAATTAAAACAAGAGAGTTAGAGGTTTGCTTAATTATGGTTATTTTTTTTTTTGCTAAATGATTTTGTGGCACAATATTCCAAGCATATATATTAAGGATGTAGCTAGTTTTATGGAGTACTTATATATATGTATATGTAATTAAACAAAAAAAAATATTCATGCATAAAAAAAGAAATGTAATTGTGAGATTTTATATATACATATTGTATATATATTTTTATTAAAATATTATTTCATCTATAATGATATGACAGAGTGTTTTTTTTACTATATGCACTTGAATATATAAAGTACGTAATTTGAAATTGTCCATTATTAATTTAAATTTCAATTATATTGAATTTTGTATAATAATAATTAAATTACAAAATTGAATTTATGTTTGGAATTGTATCACAAAATTGAATATTTGGAAATAATTTTGAAAAAGTAGAATAATTTGTATATATTTATTTATTTGCTCCAAATAAATGACATAAAATTTTATAAATATTAAAAATTAATCTTTAAAAAAAAAACGAATTAACAAATATTTAAACCCTTCTACCAACAGTTTAGTCGGACTCTAATGTAATAAATTTGAATTTTAAACGAATAGTTTTAAGGATCATAATGGTTTTAAGATTATTTTTAATTCAAATTTATTAAAGCATGTCAAATCAATTGAAATTATACCAAATATGCTTAAAAACTTTATAATTGCTACTAGATTTTAGTATTAATTGCATAATTTATTTCTAGATCACAAATTCAATAAAAGTGAAAAAACGGTGCTGATGATATGAGCTTCTCTGGTTATGATCTGAGCTTCCAATTTAGCGCTCTAGGATAAATAGAAGTGAAAGAAATAAGCCGGTCGTAGATTTGATGAAAAATAATTATAATCGCATTTAGAATACAAAAAAAAAATAACTCACAAGTTTTATTTCGTTTAGTAATTATAATTTGTCAAAAGTGAAGGTGGAATTATGTTATTTAAAATTTACTTAAAGAAACATATAACAAATATAACTGCTGTTAGATTGTTACTGTGTCCCATACTCATTAACTTAAGAAAAATTGGGATTCTGGGGCGAATCAAAGGAATTGTCAAATTCATTTAGTATAACCATACACAACTTAATTTTTTTTTGAAGACTTATAGAAACTTTTGATAAAGTTCTTAGAGTAACTTAAACAACCCTGTTTTTAATTGCTAAATAAGATATTTTTGAAACTAAATTTTAATATAAAAGAAAATAAATAAATTTATCTCGAAATGTTGTTAATATATTTTAGTTACATAATCATTTTTTATTTAATATAATTTTTGAAAAAAAAAAACATATTTTTTTTTATATGTATAATTATATTTTATACATTTGAAATACAATTTATTTGAATTATGATTTTTCTAGTGAAAGGCTTTTTTTTTTATAATCAGCTAAATTAGTTCACAGATATTAAATAATATGAAAATTTTGTTTACAAATTGATTTAATGATAAAATTATTTCATTCAAAAATGAATATAATATAAATTAATATATTGCCAGCTAACAAAAAAAGTACTTATATTTTTAATAACTACACTATAATATAAATTACAATAATGAAATTGAATTGTAATTGTAGATTTCAAAAATATTTTTCAATTCATTAAAATTAGAGAATCAAATTGTAGTATAATATGAATTAAAATCTTAATAAAGAAGAGATTTATTCTATTTATTTACATAATATATTTATTAAAATTTATGATTACATAATGTTAATTTATATATTAAACAAATATATATATATCGAGTGATCATCAATCAATTCGAGGCTAGAAGATTCCCATTGTATAGTTCAATTAATGTATTTCTCATTTTTGTAGCACATCATTGATTAATTCCATCCTGAAGATGTATAGAATGAAATTATTTTGGATTAATTAAATATAATATACACTCTTTTCTTGTTATGTACATATGTGCCGAATTTCTGAAATCATTTAGTATAAACCAGCATTTTACCATGTAATATAAATTCCTCTGCAATGGAGTTTAAACTTCATATAAATATTACATTTTAATGTGGAGTGAAATGATACCAATATTTTTTTTGGTTGCAAATATTCTAAAAATTCAAACATCAACAAAATTCCTTAATTTAAAATGCAAATAATAAAATAAAACTCATAAAATATCTCAAATATAAACTCTTTTAATAATTAAATATGAAAAAAAAAAACAGAAAATATCATTGTATTTATCTTGAATATGGTAAAATCAACAGAAATAATAATGATAGACATTGTCCCCAAAGTGAACGGTTTTGGCTCGGCGGTCAATTTCCAAAAGAAACCAAAAAAAAAAACCTAAAATCAACATTTATATTAATAAAAAAAAAAAAAAAAAAAAACAGAGACGACGATTGAGCCTATCCCAATCCAATTCAACAAAAATAATTCAATCTTTAAAATATTTATAATAAATACACAGAAAATTAAAGAAGAAAATAAAAATAAAAATCAGAAAAATTGTACGTGAAAGTTTCATCATCATCGTAATAATAATAATAATAATCATAATAATAATAATCATCATCATTATTATCACTACATCATCGTCCGTCGTTTGTTTGTCGTCTTAGAACGCAATAGTTGTGATAGTGCGGTAGGTCAGAGGCATATGCACAGTAGGTATTTAAGTTTCAAAAAAAGTACATTAAAAATTCGTATATTATGCGACTATATAAATATATATATATATACATGTATAGATATATTCATATTAATTCCAAATTGTTGTCGCAGGTTGTGGCCTATAAGGTTGTTGACTGCTAACCAAATATATACGCTCTGACTCTGATGCCAACCAAACAACAAAACCCTTTTTTTCTTTTTTGGCATATTATTCTCATATATTTTTTTTTGTATAATGGTTTTTTTTGCAAGCCCCTCTTACACATTACCGCGATGCCACTGTATTTAGTTGTTGTTTGTATATATTTCTTTTTTTTTTTTGTATATTATTATATTTATATATTTATTCAAACTGTATGCCTCTGAGCTAAACATAACCTACAAAAATATATAATAATGTAAGCCGGAGCCCTTCTGGTTCCGGCCTTTCGGCTTTTCATACAAAAAAAAAATAATCTTATGAAGCAGCAAAGTATATAGAAAAGTTTTTTTGTTGTGTTTTTGTTTTTAAATGCGAGTTTCGCACGAAAACATTGAAAATCGCCAAACATAAAACAAAAGGGGTCGAATCACTCCTCATCGCCGGTCTACAAAAAAACAAATTGCACACAAAAATGAGAACAACAAAAAACAGTGGAAAATGGTGAAAAAAAAATTAACAAAAAATTATAGAGAGTGCAACGGCTGTAAAAAAAGTAAAGGAGTTTAGTAATCTTCCAGATCCGCACTGTCCCCCTATTTATGTTGTGTACAATAATGATGAACATTATGTGCAAATACATATCCATACACTTGCAATCTAAAAACATTTTTACATACATATATATACAAATTTATTGGCATTTAAGTATATATGTATATAAAGATATAATAATAATTTTTTTTTCGGTTTTTGCTCTGTTTAAATTCTTATTTGGGTTTATGTCGGTTTTTTTTATGTTATTATTTTTTACTTAATACACATTTTTTTTTTGTGTTCAAAATTCTTTTTTAATTATTAATTTGCTTGTTTTTGTTGTTGTTGTGCAGCAGCAGCTGCATCAGTGCATATATTTTTCGTTTGCAAAGTTAATGCACAAGGGGTTCTTCTTCTTGATGTGATCCAAAAACGTCTTTCTGATGATATTCGTATACGTTAAAACTAAGTTTTTATTTGACTGGTAAGATTGTCCATTATTATTTTGGACATATATATTAGTGTAGGGGAGAAGCTGGTATGAAATGAATATAAATTTGATTCTTCAATTAAATTAATTTATATGAAAGGAGATTAGTTTTGGCCATTGACACTTAGAGATTATCTGTAAAGTTGTAAAAGTATAGGTGAAATTTTCCATTTATTCATTCGACATGCATCACACGAGTCTCCTTTTGCACTGATCCAAACAAAAATGGCAACTAAAGAGTTTTAAAATACAAAAAGGACGAATACGAAAAAAAAACTGGTGAAATACAAGATTTGATTTAATTATTACGATGGGTTAGTTCCTAATGTCCCTAAGCACTCTGACTGTTGTGAAGTAATCTTCACAAGTTAATCTCTGAGATTGTGAAAAAGTCTATAAGTTTTAAAACCTCTTCGACATCACTGCTTTCGAAGAAGCATATTGAATCATTTATTAATGGTCGACAATAAGTTCAAAGGATTAAAAGAAGCTTAGAAGATAAGCACAATCTGTTACTTTGTCAAGATCAGAACAATTTTTATGTAAAACTGTCAGCCACTCATGAGCATGACTCATGTATATTGCTGCTCCTTCGAAAGCGTAGAACATAAAAACGATCCAATTTTATTGTGATTTATATTAATATTTTATTATAAAGCATATAATAAAAGCATAATTGTTATTATTTTTTAGGATTTTGAATTAAATATTTGAAATTCTTCCTTAGAATAAAAATAATTATAAATTACTAGCTATACATAATACAACATACCAGGATTTTCATTAAATAATAAGTATCTGAGTGTCCTTACTGAATGGTATTTAAATAAATTACCATAAATTCTAAACATTTAAACAGTTTTGAGTTATTATTTTGATAATTACTTACGAGTAGGTTTTTCAGAAAATTATTTGTTTTAAATTTGAAAATATTAATCAACAAAATGCTGATCAATACACACAGTAATTTTAATTAATTGAAGCATATTTTAGTTATAGCAAAAAGTATGAATAGTAAGAGAAAAAAACTCATATAATTTTTTTTATTGTGGGATTAAATCTCAAGATTTGAACATTATATCCCACATCCCACAACCATAAAGTTTTTTTCAAATACACCTACTTGCATAAGACCAAAACGTCCATTTTCCGTTTTATGGAATTATGTGTATTTGAAAATGAGATTTCATTCTTATGGGATTTAAGCATCAAAAAAAATTTCATACAAAAACTTTTATATAAGTTTTTATCTCTTCCTATATATTCGTTTTTATTATAGCTACATATTTTCTAAGCAAAACAACTTAGTGATTTCATCATTTTTCCATGCCTTTCCCCTACATTCAAAATCTATATATTCTTAAAATTTCTTATTTTGTATAATGTCAGTTTAATAAAATATAAAAATTCATTTCCTCGCCGAAACCGAAATATTCGCTTAAATTTTATTATATATTTTTTAAAATATTAGTTAGTAAATTATTTTTATATATTTTTTTTTTGTTCTTTTTTGGTTTTCATTTTCCTTTTTGGTGTTGTATTTCTTTTTGTGGATTCAAAAATCCTTGGGGTCGGTCGTTGACCATATTTTTTGTTAAAATAAAAAAAATGTTTTGGGAAGATTAAATTTTTTTATGTATTATATATACAAAAAAAAAAAAAACCAAAAAAAAAAAAAATAAACTATCGAATACAAGTTTTTTTTTTTGGGTTCTTATTACAAGTTTTGGATAATTCAGAGACCACAAAAGTTGCAATGTTGATTTGTGGTTATTTTTTTTTTGATAATATTCTCTTAAGTTCACATTAAGTTAGGTTAGTTTTGGTTGTTTTTTTTTTTTGGAATTTATTTGAATTGAAACTTGTATATATAAATAGGACTATAATTCAAGGACATTACGTTTTTGAAGAATTTAATTTTTAAAAGAATTTTTCGTCGTTTTTTTTTTTTTTTTGGTTTGTAATTCGTGGAAAATAATTGCAAAATTCCAATTTTATTTAAAAAAAAAAACCTGCCTCAACATTTTTATATGAATTATTTTTATACAGTATATTGCCATTAAGAAAATTGAAATTTAATTTAATTTTTAATTCTTTACGCTTAGTTATTTAAAAAAAAATGATTTAATCGTAAATTATGATAAACAACACAAAAAAAATGTATAAAAAAATGCATCCATCAACCATTTTTGAAAATTCGTAACGAAAAAAAAAAATTTAATACTATGGACATTGAAGAATTATCATCGGATGCTGCTATTTTATGTTGTATATTTATATTATAGCAAGCAGCCAGTGTGTAGTAAATGTAATACCAAACAACTGCAATTATGGCGACGGTATTTATCTTTTTTAAAATTCGTATTTTGTGCTTATTAGTTTTGCTTATATGTTCATATTATGCTGTATAAAAATTGTAGATTTTACCTAATATTTGAAGAAAAAAATCAAAACAACAACTATAAAATTGATGATGAAAAAATTTCATAGTTTCCTTTAAAAAAAAAAACAAAAAAGATGTAATAACAAGATACATAACAGCAAAACGGATCTTAACTGTGTGATTAAAATTAAATGTTTTATTGGAAATTTTTTTTATATAAAAAAATATAATGTGTGGTCCATTTTCAGTATCATTTAATTTTTATTGTAAATATAAATACTCTAATCTAGGGTTTATCATGTTCCACGGAATATTGTTGATCTTGGTAATCCATAATTGTAGTTATTTCAATAGATTTAGAGTTTCTGATTTTTGTTCTAAACGATTTGTTTTCAATTTTGATGGATCATTTTAATTTTAAATATAATATTATTGGATTGCTAGGTTAGCTTAGATGGAGAAATTTGTTTAGGATGAGAAAGATATGGAACAATCCAACGGTTTACAAACAACAAAATAAATTTCAGTTAAAACAATCTTGTTACTTAATATTCCATATTCCCAATTCCGTTTTTCTTAAAATCCTTTTTATAATAAAGATTCATTGTTGACACATAATGTTCCGGTTCTATAGTTAATACATAATTGATTTTGATAGTGTCTATAAATCTTTTTCTATAATATAAAGCTACCCACCACGTACTTGTAACTGAATCACACGAGACTATAATAATACACAGCATTTACATGTTTTTAAGAAATTTTCAAAACTACTTAGTAGTTCATTTCTTCATAATTCCTAAAATACACTTGATTATTCGTAATGGAACACATATTTCCAAGTACATTCTTATATTTGGTATTGAAGCTTCAGGTAATGTTGGTAATGATTCAAGTTGATATTAAAATTATAATTGCTAATAACTTATTAATTGTTTCCAATAATTAATAAAAACCACTCTTTATCCAAATCAAAGGATTTAACTGTTGAGTAAAAGAGGATATAAGAGGATATAAAATTGAATTAAGGGGCTTTGGATTAAAACGAAAATTATATTAATATTATTTTTATCTCTTCCAAAATTATATTCCAGGAGGTACAACAATTTGGTAATAAGTTGTTGCAAAGTTTTTATTGGTTCCAGAAATTTAAATGATTTCTAATCTTTATTATGAATAAGTGGCTCGAATAAAAATTTATTTTTATAATACTATTAATTTATGTAGAATTGTTAGAAATTCTATATTATTAATTATTGTGACAAAATATTCCAAATTACACTGTACCGCAGAAAATGTATGTACATATCTATATATATCATAAAAAAGACAAATATAACATGATCCAACAAAGCAAACTAAAAAAAAAAAATTAACGACAAAAATTTAAACGTCTATGAACCACTATTAAAACTGAACATTCTGTTGTATATATAATAATACCCAAATACCTTGCGAAAATATAGAATTAATTTTTTTTTAGCTACTTGCGAAACGGAATGCTGTCACATTTATGTTTGATTGTAAATTTTTACCCAAAGGTCTAGTTTTTGTCCATCATCATCATCATCATCATCATGAAAATGCCATTATATTTAATGTTGTTCTATTAGTTTTTGTCCAATGTTCTCTGATAGTTTCAAAAAATATATAAAAAAAAAAGAAAAAGAAAATTCCGATTAAAAGGGTTTTGTCAACTTAAATAAATTTTTCTGGTAATTTTTCTTGTTACCTCTGGGCGAAGCCATATAATTATTATGTATATACATTTTCTATATTTATATACGTATTTCAAAATAACTTACGGAGACATTTTTACCTTTTTTTTTTTGTTTTCGTCTATTTGAGAATCTTCAGATTTTGACGAAAAATAATTGAAACGACAAATATCAACTTTCCAATTTAGTGAGAAATAATAATAAAAAAAAATACTTTGGACTGGACGAATATATAAGCAATAGAAAAATAGCCTACAGGCAGTAATACACCACTATACAATATAAAGAATAGATAGAATTACTTGATAGGTTTGGGAATAATATTTGTGGTGTTTTTGTATTAAAAAAAGAAGACTTTTAAGTATATTTTGCCGATGAGTTTTGTTTTTTGTGTAAATTAAATCAATATATAATTTTTTTTTTTTTTTTTGAGATTTAACATTTTTGCATTAACGAATATCATCACGGACTTTATATACTATAGAATTCACAGATGCACGTATAACTAACTATAAGAAGTATAAATTATTTGTATGAATTATAATTTCGTTTTTATTGATTTCTTAAATATTACATTGATTATTTTATATACGCAATTACAATTCTGTAGATAGAATGGTATGAAAATTTTGTGAATGTGTAAAAAAAATCTTAAATGTTGTCCAAAGAAGAAATCAAAATGTAATTACGCGAACAGTTAGGAGACATATAGTAAAGTTTCTGATTATTTAATATTTATTTTCTTTAATTTTGATTCCATCACGGAATCATAGATTGTCATTACATTGGTGATTGGTTGTATGAATACAATCTATAATATCAAGTAGAAGAAATTAAATTTCATATACTTATGAAGCTATAAGTTAGTAGAAGTTCATTAGCTAGTAGATATATTTAAGTACCTAATACCACTTGGCAACAGTGATGTAAAAATAATATGATAATGAAAAGAGATGAGTATTAAAAATTCAGTTAAATTCTTAAAAATGTATAGCAAAATTGATAAATGTAAGCGTTCAATGCTTAACATAATTACAATTTGAATTTTTATTAGAAAATATACTAGACTTTTAATAGCTCGTACTACACTATATCATACTAGATGATTCTATGTCGAACTATACTTCATACAAGCATTAGTTTATACTAGATTTTAATTAAACGACCTTTTAAAATTGTATCTGTTCTATTTTTTAAAAGTGACATCTATAATGTTACCGAAATTACTGCATTAAATACTAATAAGTAACTTTGACTCAACAACCTAGTCGCGAAGCAACCCAGAAACACGGTATGCTTCTTGAATAGCACGCGGTGGATCTAAACTGCCTCTATCCACCGCGTAGAAAGCGGTTTCATGAGTATGACTGGCCAGTATGAGTGGTAGCAAAACGGGTCATATGGACTAACTGGAGTCGCCAGGCGAGTTGCTGGGGACTCGCCACTTAAACCAACCAACCAACTTTGAGTGAACACGTCATATATGCTAACATTTTATGATTTTTTTTTTATTTTTATGGAAGAGCGTCTGACACACTAAATCTGAAAATTATCTTGAGCGTTTGATTGAGTCGCATTCGGAGCTGTTTTAAATATTATTAGATGTAATATTTAAATACGAATGTGAATGATTTATTGAATAATTTAAGTTCCAACGACATTATACTTAAAAAATTTGAGACTATTCATAAAGCTTTTATTCTCTAGTATCAGAAATAACATTGTGTTAAACCGATGACAATAGCTGTTTAAGAATCTAATATAAGAAATTATTTAATATATTTGAAAAACTCTTACATGAAACTGTTTGATATTTTGATTTTTAGATATTTTTTGAGTTTAAAAAAAAAAAAAAAAGATGATGCCAATGCCAGTTAATCAAAACCATTGGAAATTTATCTTCTTTTTTTTAGCAAAATATATCTTTGTATTGCTGGCCGGATAATATTTAGGCCTGATGTGATTGGTATGTTTTGGTATATTCCGTCTTAAATAAAAACAACAAAAGTTTTTGTTATATGAGTTTTTTTTGTATTCGTTTTTATTGAGATTGGTCAGTTCTTTTTATATAGTTGCGAACCTGAAAGATTTTCCGGAGAGCGGTCAATCAACAAAAGATCAACATCAAAACGACGGACTATAGTTTAAATTTTTTTTTTTTTGAAGAATGTGTAGAATTGAGCGTTTTTAAAGACTTTTCAATGAAAGAGTCCAATCACCTTTCTATATATTATTGTTTAGTTTTTGTTTTGCACTTAACTTGGTAGTGAATGCATCGAGGACAACTTTTTTTTGTGTACTTTTTTGATGAAAAAAAAGCAAACAGAAGAGGAAACAACCTTCCCATTGGCACTTTCCGATAAACATGTATAAAAATTTCTAAATATGGGATAGCGAAAAATAACAACGAAAACAAATAATGAAAAATTAAAAATAATTCATGAGAACTTTGATTTTTTAATCATTTTAGATATAGAATTATATTTTGTGAACATTGGTAAACTGTATAATAAATATTTAACCAACATATTTTATGTAATTTATAATTTAGATAAAAAAAAGAAGAAAAATCCATTTTTATTAAAGATTCAAAGAAATTGAGATGAAAAATACATAAAATGAAAATTTCTTATGGACATTTATAATTATACAAAACTGTATACATAGAAATTGATTACAGCTTGTACTTGTATACTAATTTTATTAATTAGTATTCTGAAGTCATAATATCAAAACTAAATATGTTAAATGATTAGTAATTTTTTAAATAAAACTTTCAAATGGTAAACTGGTTTTAAATATGATAGTTTTTTACACAGATATCTTGATTCTGAAACTGATGAAATTATATAGTTAGATTTATAATTTTAGATTACTCTTATGTTTTGGAAAGGAACTATAGAAACTGATTTTTGGTAAATTATAATTACATTTAATTCAAAATTAATTTATAATAAGGGTTACATCAATACGGAAAACTATATGTATATCTAAATTAGATAATATTTATATTAAAGATAATCTATACTTAATTATGCAATAATTTAAATTAATGCTGATTTTTAGTACTAGTGAAAACTCATTATAGGAAACTTTGTTATAGGAAACTTTGGTTATAAGCAACCCTTGATATAGTCGACAATTTTTAATTTTATAAATTTAATATAAGAAACTTTAAAGTTGAACCCTTATAAAATATGTATAAAAACGAAATGCGATCACAATTCAAAAAAAAATAAATAGATATTATACGAAAATTAGAAGATGGTGTTAAAGTAAGAACTTTATGTGTCGAATACCAAAAAATAAAGAATAAGAAAGAAAATATAACAGAATTTTTGTTGAAGACATATGAAGTTCCAAAAAAAAAATTAGACGTATTAGAACATCCTGAAAAAAGATCTTGAAAAAAGACTGTACACTTGGTTCTTACAACATAGAGCCCTAAAAAAATTTGGAGACTAACCATTCCATTCAAATGAAAGCTTTGGAACTCAGTAAAATAGTTTCCAACTTCAATTTTTTTAACAAGAAGTGTAATACAATAATTGTGCAATATGTTAAGGAAAATTATTTCAAATCAATTTTCGAGGAACAAATTTGAGCTGCTACCACAAAATGTAACCAGCTTATAATAAAATTTTCCTCTGTTGTTATTAACAATACTTGTAAGTATCAAAATTACGAGACAGATTATGAAAGTGATATTATTGAAATATAACAAAATTAATTGTAATATCTGAATTTCAATAAATTTTATATATCGCAATCAAAAAATAAAACCAATTTTCTTTGGTACCGCTAAAAAAATCTAATTTCTTTTCAATATAGGAAATCTATAGAAAAAATTTATGGTAACGTATTAGTAGTAGACAATGTTGTTATACACTAGGTTGCGGATTCAAATACAGACTGATACATCGATGTCGCTCTACATTGACTCAGCTTTAAATGAAAACCAGTAATAACATTTTTAATATGTAATTGAGATTTTAAGCTTGTCACAAAATAATTAAAAGTGATTAGCTCGTTGCAATTAAACGTTTCTTCACTTTTAAGAAACTTATAGTTCGGAACCAATATAAAATTAGTAGGTCCAAATTAATAAAATGTCACGAAACATTTAAAAAAAAATTATTAAATTTATCTAATTTTTCTTTGCAATGCTGCTACAGTTCAAATCCAAGACTCGCACTCAATTATAGTTGTAGTTGCTATATCCATTATTTTGTCCGTGAAAGACGAAATTAAACATAAATTTCTATAATTTAGTTCTCTAATTATATTTCCACTATTTCAGAAAATAGGATATAATTATAATATTACATAATACAAAAAAAATCCCAAGCTTGTTAATTCAAATTTCATGAAATAAACAACTTTATATAAAACTATATAATTTTCCAAATGTAATAATCTATTAATCTATATAAAAAATAAATAAAAAACCAATAATGTACAACTTTAATATAGGGTTGAATATTTATATTAAAGGAACCGATTGATCCCTTAAATCAAATACAAAATAATAGGGTTTGAATTTATATCATAATAAGAGGGATATATATGTATATATATATATACTGATATATATCAATCAGGAAAAAGTGCGGAAAATGCGAAATCATGCGTATCGCATTTATTTAGCATGAAATTTTAATTTTATAAAATATACTTGTCTATACATAAAAGTAACCTCCCTGTTAACTTATAGCATAAATTTTTTATTTTAAATACAAAGCAAAAATTAAAATTAATAGAAATAAAAATATAAATATATAACCTCTTTTTCCTATAATGAGTTGGGTCAATAAAGTCCTTCGTTACCAGTATCAGTATTATCCTTTTTAGTTTTTTTTTTTGCATATATTTAAAACACAAATAATATTTTTTTTCAACTTTATTTACTGATATTTTTTTTACGTATTTTGCAGATATATATCTATACATAATAATTATATATATATATATGTTTTTAACTGATTTGTGGGTGCGTATTGTATATTATATAACATTTATTATATGCATATAAATACTCACTTTTAAAGTTTTCATTATATAAAGTCCAAATGTGTAAATATTATATTACAGGGTGCTATAAATTTGTAAGATTACAATTATATAAAATGTAATTAATTTGATTTATTCCGCAACTTGAAGTAGTCAATTTGAAAATTTAGATCCTTAAACTGACACTAAACATGTTAATATAATAGATTTCTACAGTAACAGTATCTAATTAGATAAATTAGTTCAGCAATTGAAAAAATACAGCCCTATGATAAAGTGATAAAAATATGCTTTATTTGTTTAATATAAGTGAAACCTTTGGAGTTTTAAATTGGATTTGGTATATTTTGTATAGGAGTTAATATATTTCAAATTTCGAATTATAAGATTTCCCATTAAAAGTTGGGCCACTGTCGCCCTGTCATATAACCAGTCCAGAAAATTAATTTTGTTAGTTTTTGATCCTGTTAAGATAATAAAAATTAAATAAACGTTCATTATTTAAATTCTAACCATTTCATAATAGTGAAAAGCGGCCCAAGTATAATTTTTTTTTAAATTTTATTGGAAAAATATATTATATAAAATTAGCCACAGTATACCCCCCGGAAAATTTCCTGATGGTTTACCCTTACTATCAGTATCCGCCTGTAAACTACTATACCTAATTGAATATAGCAGTTATTAGTTTGATTTCATCCAAATTCCTAGATATTATTCTTATTAATACTGAATTCTTAAATATCAGTATTCATATTTGCAAAAATATATGTACAAAGAATACACATGAAACACTCTGTAAATATTTGCTTGGGGCTTATAAATGTCTATATTTTAAGGATGCGAATATAAATGCGTTTCTTTTGATTTTGATTATTATTATTATTATTATTATTTATGTTATGGATTGATGGAGGAGTTTAATAATTAAATGCCAAAGGTATAAAAAAAAGGATTTATACATTAACTATGTAAGGTCTTTTCATTGCGTACATAAATATTAATAAAAGTGTAGATATAGATATACGCAATTACCAGGTATGGTTAAATTTTTCTTGATATAAGGATAAGAAACGATATGCTTAAATTCTCAAAAAGGATATTTATATATATGTACATTATTTAGAACGGATATAATGTTAGCTGCACCCAGAAATTGTTGGTTTTTAAAAATGTTTTGTAAAGAGGCAAGAAAAAAACTTGAATTTATATTTTTAAGGAAATTGCGAATTAGTGTAATTAAAAATGGAAATAAATTTTATATATAGATTTTGTATTGAAATTGAAATCAATTGAAATTTTTCTTTTAATAAAATATAAAATATAATCTTAAAATATTTATGTTTACTTTAGTACTTTAGATATTATTGAAATTGATTACATAATAAAAAGGATAAAAATCATAATTTATTCATTTAGAGTGTTTCTTTTTTCTTTGAATTAATATTTATTTTATATTGAATTAATTGAAATATTTTTATAATTATTACAATCTTTATATATATTCATTCATATTTAGCTAGTTAGTTAATTAGAAAGGAGATGACAGCCGCTCTGTTACCGGGTGACACTAGGTCACTATTTAACCCATATGTATACGTATTTACATTGCACCACTAAAGTTCCCTGTAATTGTTTATAGTTCTCCTAATGAATCTAATAATTTCAATAATGGGAATTCTAAACATTTCCTCCAAACTATCAAATTTATTTATATTCCAAGGTTTTTTAATCTGATTCTGTTTAAACTTAAGCAACCTGATCGATACTTTTTTATCCAGTTACTCGAAAATTTTAATTTTTGATTTAAAATGCTTGACTTTACTGAAAGTAATTAGCTTGTAAATCATTTATACTTTTCCAAATATAAAGATAAATGTCCAAATTCCAATATAATGTAAAGAAATCTTTTAAATAAGACTAATGATCTGTGTTGTCCTTAATTATATAAAAAGATTATAACTTGATACAATTCAATTTAATATTAAATTCCAGAATTTTGATATTGTTATTATTATAATAATAAAAATATTAACAATTTAATTATATATTATGTATATATTAAAGATTTTATAAAAATTTCCAGGATCAACATATTAATAATTCATTCAACTATGAATTGTAGTTCACATTGGCCAGGAAATCTGAAAGGATCAGAAATACAGAGAATATGGGATCAATCATTTCTAAGTTACTTAGTTACCAACCAACTAATACTTCGGACACCATTAATATGAATTCGAATTCCAGAATATATATAACTAAATTGTTCATCGTGGGTCAGAAGAATTTTCTCAACAATTTTGCCCTCTTTCAAATTATTCATTCAACCAAAAAAATTTGTTTTTCTATGTTTGGATGTGAGGACATTCAAACTGTTCGTATCACTGTATCCATCCGGCGTATTATAATAAATATTTATATTATTAGATCCATAAATAAATAATATATATAAATTTTTTAATGTATAATTGTATTTAGCCATTTGTTAATTTCTGATTATAATGCAATTAATCAATTTTATATAAATTTTAATTTTACCTATAAATAAAATCTATAAATATTTTCATACATTTTTTGAATATGTGTACATTAAAATCAAGATTGATTAAATATTTGTACATATATATATATAGTTTCATATTTAATTATTCATTGAATATTAAACAAGAACAAAAAAAAAATATACATATAAATATAATTATATGTAAAATATGAAATAATGCGTACGCACAAATGTAAATTAGTTTCGAATTGCAATAAAAGCCATTGACCGATTATGTTTCGTCTTAAACCAGTCATAATTTTTTTTTTCCTTTTTACAATGATTTTTTGAGGTATAAATATAATAAAATATATAATTTTTTTTTAATATAAAATAAATATTTTTTCATTATTATTTAATTATAATAATAATAATAAAAAAAAAGATTCATTTATGCTTGTATGATTTTTTAAAATAATCTATTATAGTAAAAAAAAACTCAATATATAATTTTTTTTTTGTTTTGATACATATTTTAAAATTATGTATAAATATAGAAAAGAAATTGAGAAAATTAATATTTAAAGAAGAATTTACATATATAAATATTATAACAAATATTTATATAGAATAAGAATTTTTATATTGATTAGTAACAAAAAATATAGACAAAATAAAGAAAAATCCATTTCGATTAAATATCCAGAACATTAAAAAGCGGAAGGACGTTATAGACATAAAGGGAAATTCCATCTGCATCTGAAAAAATTATATAAAATTCTCTTATTTTTTCTTTATATAATTTAAATTTTTTTTTTTAAATATATTTTCAAATTTCTGTAAACTAAAAAAATAAAATATTAATATTAAATACATAGTTTTGGTTCGATTATTATTACTCATATAATATGAACATCATTTTCCCCCTCCCTGTCCAACAATTTCATATTCAAATTAAAGTCATCTTATCCTATCAGTTATTCGACCAAAATTTATGAAAATAATAAACAAATAGTAAATTTATATAATGACTAATGACACTAGTTTTGGTCAATAAAAATAACGAAACTGACCAAGTTTGCTTTTGAAGTTAAAATATAAGATTATAATTAGATTAACAAAATAATTATGTAAATACACTATCGCCTAATGAAAGATCTAGTGTGCATACAATGTTAACTAGTTCCAATTTTGTGTAAAAACTAACTTATCCATGTATCTTTATATGGTTTGCTGTTTCAACCTCATTCAAATCGAAACTCAGTATTCTTTCCACTTTTATTCATATGATATCTCAGCGAGAAATTGCTTTGAAAAGGTCAGTTATTATTCCATTTACTGAGTGTGAGTACCTTTCTTTCTTAACGTTTTACTCGAAAAATTCATAAAACGTTTTTACTGACACATCCTCAGAGAATCATTGCAGATTTCATTTTGTTTTCATATTCCTTAATCTCCACCTTATATTGGCTCTCATGTGTTTTCACTAAAGGATTCAGATCCAAGAATGGCGTGCATATTCGCACCGTTTCTTCTGTCCATTGTTGGTTTCATATAAAAGTTAATTTGAACGAGCACAAACCCTGTTAAAATTTAATGAAATGGTTGATATATGTATTTATTAAAAAATATATTTAATTTTATCGGGAACATGTCAGAATAAAATTATGAAGTTTGAAGCAATGTACCAAAACTCTTTAAGAAATTAAATTATGTACCAAAAGTTTTTAAAGTTGAAGTGACGAAAATTTTAATGGTAAGTTGGAGTATAGAAACTACGCAATTAGTTGGTTGGTTTGAGAAGGGAGGAATGGAACCTTAGCAGCTTTTTCTTTGCTTACTTCTATTAAATCTCCTGCAAAATAAAAATCTAAAATTTTTAATCTTTTATTACACAGAGAAAGATATAGTGACAAAAGAGATGTCCAATTGTCTCGTCATCCTCAGCACAGCCTCTACAAGCGGTTTCCGTTGTCAGTGTTAGTTGCACGGCATGTTTACGTAATAGTAAATTGTCCGTAACTATTCCTGTGTACAGTCTGAACATTAGTTTGGTCATATTTAGCATACTTCTAAATTGTTTAGCATTGTGGTTACTCCAGAACAGATTTGTGTGGAGACTAAAGAAATTCGTTGGTACTTGGCATAAATCGAAGAAATTTTTTAAGTATTTTGTTTTACTATTTTAAGAATATCTTTTTGCTCATAACATTAATAAATTTATCCAGAAATTTTTACTATTTATATGAATAAAAAATTATTTTGCGGCTAAAGGCGTCGTATTGAATTTAATACCAATGATTGGATTTTTTCATATCAAGATTTCATTAATTTTTTTTTTTCGGTATATTATTTTGTGTGTGCTTTTTTTTTGTTTTCAATCTTCTTATATTCTTTTTTTTTTTTATATATTATTTTAGAACCTCAGGCTTTAACCTCAGGTTTTCATTTTGTTGGTATAGAAATTTTCCTTACTTACCTATAACTATATTCGTTTTAAGAAAAAAAACGACATGTATGAGCGGCTGCATAGATAAATCTTTCAGACAATTTGGGAAATTTTCATGTTCATAGAGAATTTTTTTTTATAAAGATGATGGAGTAAAAAAATTAGTAATTTTTTTTATATATTTTAATTTATATATATTCCCACCTGCTGTATATCAATCAACGACACACAGGGTAATCGAGAGATATTTTTGAATTGCATAAAAAGGTAAGTAAACTTTAGAATGGTTTTATATTATTTGTTATGATGGCATTGTGTGTATCTTTACCATCAGAAGGATAAATTCAGGATAGCAAAAAAATATTTTTATTGTTGTTATTTTTATATTATTATATAGTTTAATATTAAATATTCTTGAGATGTACTCGAATTTCAAGAAAATAAAATTATAGATTTTGACTATAAATTCGATATTCTATAACTTATTAGGTTTCATGGTTTTACGGATGACTGAAAAATATTTTTTTGTTTTGTTTTTGTAATTTTAATTTAAATATTATATTTTATTTTTTTATTTATCAATAATGTCATATATAATTTTAAATTTAGACTTACTAGTCCATATAAATAAAGATAATAATTTTGTAAATAATAATATAATTAAAAATTATACTCAAAAACTTGTTTTTATAAAAATGGTGGTAGTAAAAAAGTTTTGTTCGAAAGAACTATAAGTCAACCACTGAAATTGTTTAATAAAAATGGTTTTTTGGAGGGGTAAAATTAGCCTAATTATGATCAAATTAGGCTAAATAATTTAAATTTTACTTTTTTAATACCCATTTTTACAGTGCCAGTTTACTTTCAAGGAATTGTGAATAAACCAAGCTTACGTTCGTTTGCTAATTTTGTGGTTTAATCCAACAACCTAACAACATTCGGTTTCATAGAGGGTACATATTTTCGAAGCTTAGCTAAATGAATGATTTTCATTTTTTGTGAATGATAAGGAGAAAATATCCTCAATATTTTGAATGCTGATATAATGTTTATTTAATGAAAATTTGTGTTTCTAGTTACTTTTATGTTTACAGTGTTATAAATATTAAAATGTTTCTAACTTTTTCCACATAAAATTCTTTTTTCATAGATTAATACGTAGATAGAATCTAATGTAAGGGAAAGCCTTTATCTTAGACTTAGATATAAATTCACACTGTGAACCTGTACATTTAGTAATTCTTTATTTAAAATTAAAAAATAATATAAAACTCTAAGTATTTGTTGGGCATTTAAGTTTTTCGGTTGAAGTAACTATGAACAAAGTAATAATAAATTTGTTGACTTTGGTATGTTATTAAAGATAAAGATTTAAAAAAAAGTTAGTATCAAAAACTTATAAGTCATTCAAAGCAAATATAACAAATATATAATACTAAAACTAACTACGACAACAAAGAAATAATCCCCAAAACAAGCCAAAATAAAAAGAGATAAAGGAAAATTCGACTTTCATATTAGTATCCTTAATAACAAAACAAAATATTAATCCTATATAAACAGTGTAAAATAGAAAACATAAAACTCTTTAATTTTTGTGTAAAGCTTAGAAGAGAATTAGAGGCTATAACATAAAAAAAAAGAAAATTTACTGATGTCAAAGAATATTTGTTTTCAATTCATCAAATAATGTTTACAACATATGTTAACAAGGAAAACCCTTAGACAACAAAGTTTATATTGTGCTGCTATATATGACACCCAAATGTATTTTACTTAAAAAAATTTGTTGTAGACATTTTTTTTTTTGGAATAAAAAGAAAATGGTTTCTTTTTTTTTGGTATTAGTAAAAAAAAAACCAAAAAAAAACTCTAAGTCAACACATATGAAGTAGTATAGTAAGGTGATTGTCCTTGTCCATCAAGTATTTTGTTGTTGCCAGTTGTTTTGTTTTATATGTAATACTTTGATCAAAATTTTAACCAAAATATATTTGTGTTTTTGTAATTATAAGACTTCCATTCTGAAGATTGTTTTATAAAGTTTCATTAACTCAAGCTAAATAAAAAAGGACATATAGATTTTAATTAATAGGAAAGGAATTAATAAATTGCATGATTTATTTTGGTAAATGAATCTTTCAAATGATTAAATTTGATGTTTAGTAAGCAGGAGGATCAAAAATCAATCAATATGGCGGTAAATGAAAGTGAATATAATTTTAATGAAATTCTAATTATTAGTGTGCAGGAACATAAATGCCTGTACGAAAAACAAAATGCATTTTATTTATTTTAATAAATTTAAAAAAGAAAAAGCGTGGCAGGATATTGCCAATAAAACCAACAAAACTAGTGAGTAAACTATACATAATTTTTATGATTTTTAAGAATTATTTTTGATAATTTAGTGGACGAATGCTGTTGTGAATTAAAATGGCAACATTATTTTGTATTTAAAAATAAATGCTTTTTTATTTTGTATTATGTTAAAAAATTATTTTAATTCTTATTATTTAAAAAATCACATTATATTGTTTCTAATTTCTATAGATGAAAACTGACATAAAAGCAAAAGCCCACTTAAGTTATGTATGGGTAAATTACGATTTTGACTTTAGCTGGCTTTTCGTTCACTTTTTTAATTCACTTAAGCCAGCATAAGTCTTCCATGGTTGGGCTTTTACTTTAAATTCATTTCGTTGGTACAAAATTTACAAAACCCAAAATTATAAAATAACGAAAAAAAATATCATAAGGTTTCACCATTACAGCAAGCACAGTAAGAAAAATTAGAATTATCTTGGAATTTCTGTAGGCTTTCAGTAAGGAGAAAATGTGTATAGTAAGTACTCTACACGCAAAAAAAAACTCCCTAAATCCCAAAAGTTTGTACTTTTCGTTATAGATGGTTTCCCTAATGGTAATAATTTATGGTATTTTCTGTTTTGTTGTATTTTCGCATGTGTGTTGTTTTAACATAAATGACGGAAAAAATTATGTAAAAAAAAAAAAGTAATACCAAAAATATAAAATTGTATATAAAAATTTGTTTTAAAACTTTTTATTTCGTACATACTTAAAATATTTTTTATTTGCATTTTGCACATTTATACGAAATAATTCGTCATACGAAAAAAATAATAAAAAATTATAACAAAAATTCACAAAATACGTGAGAATCCGTCGTTGACGACAACGTCGTCTTTGTCGTCGATTTTCTATCATACATATAATATTAAAATAATTTGTTTTTTAATATACTAAAAAAATTCTATATCAAAACACAGTTATGGTTATATGTTTTGGGCACCGAACCTATCCCAACCAAAAAAGAATTGAGACAGGTTCAATGACCCTCCAAGTTTGAAGGCTTATGCTTTTAAAAACATTTATATGTATACATACATATGTGTATGCTGTACGTATATATTTATATTTATAGATAAGTAGGGTTGCTAAAATATATAAAAAAAAAAACATACAGCAAAACAGTTGGTGGTATGAGAATAGGGCACGAAAAATGTATATATAAAAAAAAATGGAATTATTTTTCTACTGGTGTTTTTCTTGATGGTTTTCTCTGTTTACAACGAATAATGATGGTTCCTCATTTTCTATGAGGAAAGTTTGTTATATTGTTTGCCAATATCTGCTGCGTAACTGCTTCAAAAAAATATTATATATATATATATATGTCCTACATTGAAATATTTATGCGAAAAGATATAGAAGATGACGAAAATTATTTATGTACAGGGTGTAATTGAATATTGTAATAATATAAAAGGGAAATTAAAAAATTTTCATTATTTGTTGTCGGGTAAATTTATTCATATAACATGAAATTAAGATGTAATACGAAAAAGGATTTCTGAGTTAATTTGGTAACCAGCAAAATGATTCCCAAAATCATATATTTTTATGGCACCGATCAATTGTTTATTGTAATGGAAAACCAATTGCGTGACAAATAATCACGGAAAAAAGGTTATACACAAATTTATCTATATATCTTTAAGCTACACAGTGTTTGGATGATTCAAAAAGAAATATAATCTGAATTTAGACCTGTGTCCTACACAAATTTTAAAAATATTGAAAAATCAATTAAATATTTTTAATTTATAAAATGGATCAATAATGGAAAAAGTATTAATTCTGAAAGTATGATATTAAAATAATTACTGTAAGGATACTGACTGTGACAGTGACAGTGACAGCATATACATATTTTTATTATATATTATATGTGACTTAAAAAAATATGTGGATAATTGTTAAGGTTAAATACACACCATGTGACATAACACATGCTGCTAATTGAATTGAACAGAATGGAAATCCCATATTGATTATATTTTAGAATAATGTCCTATTTTAGGTGAAATAAGAATAATTTGTTGTATATGGAATTATGGTGTGACGTGAGATTATTGGATATTCATCGAAAATATTTGGAAAAAAGCATATAATAATCGTAGCATAATTGGGGAATTTTATTAATAAAAAGTAGGATTTAGAAAATAATCAAAACCGCAATTTACTTTGAATTGATAAATTCAAAAAAAAACCATATAATTGAATTGATAATGTAAGTATAAGATATATGACTATTAGTGACAAATAGTATCCACTCACCAGTATTTTTATAAATGATATCATATGTCAAATTTTAAAATTCATTTTAAGTATACATGTTCATTACAGTCTTCTTGTGAGACTATCGACTATGTGAACTGATATTGATATCCCTCGTATAAAAGCCTGCTGTTTTTAATATTGGATTTAAACCGATAGACAATTATCGCCACTAACTATTTTCTGGAAAAACTCCATTGAACATATAATTATCACCCGGTATTTTTTACAAATTATGATGAAATGAGGGGTTATTAATGAATGTGTATATATATATAACTATGTATCCTATATATACATACATACATAACATATAAGGCGAGCACATATGTCAATAGTGAATTAAAATCAGGAAAAATTGTGTATTTTCATAATTTTTTTTTTTTTTTTGAATTTTCATAATAGACCATGCTAAACATAATTTTACGCATACATTGATATATTAAATATTTAAAAACTTTTATCAGCTTATAAAAATTCTCTAAAAAAAAAAATTCTATATACGCTACTCTGTCAGATTTATATACGCATTTTTGTATAGCGTTTGAATCGGAACAAGAATTCATAAAAAAAAAATATTCAAAATGAATAATAAATTTTCGTTTAATTTTTATAATGTTTGTAAAAGTAACTATAGAAAATATGATGATAATCATTAATTATATTATGACAGTAGTGATAATTAAAAATTGGAAAGAATGAAAAACTACAACCTTTCATCTAAAAATTTATATGCGTTGATTTTAAATATATTTTATACAATATATTATGTTAAATGTAAATAATATGTAATTAACTTTCTTGAATAATTTAGAAAGTGCTTCTTGTTAATGATTTAATTTATGATTTGCTAATTCTAGGAAATTAAAAATTAACTTTTTTTTTGGTAAAATACATTGAAGATTGTTGTTATAAGTTACTTATAACTTGTAAATATATTGATAAAATATTTTTATTCTATTAACAATTATCGATTTAAATTTTAATTATGTATGTATGTATATATAGTAAAAAAAATTGGGAATAGCCTAAAACTAGCAATTTGTTAAAATAGTGCTTTACACTTTACAGAAACATGTTCAAATTTTAAAATACCTAAAACATGTATATAAATTATATGAACAATTATTCTTAGACATATTTCGACAAATTTTTGAAATTTCCATTCCTATTTTTTATATAATTTGTAAGTTCTTGTAAAAATTATAGTAAATAAGATAATTTAGCCTGTATGAAACTTAGGAAAGTTCACAATATTAGAGAATTTGAGACAACTGGACATCGTTTAGAAATTAATTGTAATTCAGTGAATATTGAATAACTTCAAGTAAACTACAAAATATTTATTTAAATTTAAATTATAATATAATAAACTACGTTTTATAAATAATTTGAAGAACATGCTGCCAGATTAGGCATTCCGTGTATAACCAGTTTTGTCGTAGCTAGTTCTTATGCGCGGAATTGTTCGCTTGGAAACCACAAACTAAACTATCCAGCCAGTAAACGTTAAACGACCTCCGGACAGAAACGTACACGTAAGAGGTGGATCTAAACAACACGATTGCGAATGCTATCAAAATAGTGCTAAATCGGTAATTGCAAACTTGAACAGGTTGTCACCACTTTAACAATGAATGCATACATTATTTCATTTATCTCCATTGAAAATAATTAATATAAAGAAATATTTAATTTGCTTAACATTATTGTTTTATAAATCGTTAAAAAATTGAAAGCGCAACGGTGTCAAAATGTATTTACGAATTTTTCAAATCCTTTGTCGTACTTATAATAATTTGAAATTAAAATTTTGTTATAGCTTAAATGTTATTGCTTAAATTCTTAAATACTAATAATATTATTTAAATTTTTTAATTTAATTTAATTATAGAATATTACAAATTACTAATCTTCAAAATAAATATTTAGAAATCATAATTTACAATAATTTAATTCCATATATCAAGTAGTGACTATTTATGCAGTTCTATCTTTCTTTAAATTTTATGTAAATATTATGTATTTTTACCAACAAAACTAATTCTAATGCAAAATGAAAGAAATAATTTGAAACTTTAAAAGAAAACACAAAAAATTTGAAAATAAAATAATAAAAAATTGAAAATAAAAATAAAAAATACGACAAAATCTAATAATTCATGGCTAAAATTCGTGACTAAAGTCAAAAACAAAAAGCCTATTTTCCAGTTTTATCGTCTTTTATTTTTAGTATGCTACAGTTGCAATTTTGATTAGTGTTACAAAAGGTATATAACGTCATTACATTGTCAAAGTATACTTGAAATTCATCATGCTATAATATAAATTCTGATTATAGGCAAATAGTGGTTTTTGGCAAATAGATATACAAATTATGAATTTAGTTAGTAACTAACTAAAAAAATAAATAAAAATTGTTAATCAATAAATTGGCAATTTCCAAATTGATTTTGATATCTTAAATTGTGTTATTTATCATAAAACATAATTTTCATTTATTTATTTGTTTGAAAATCATAATTTGTTTATTTTTGTTTATGCAAAAGTATATTAAAATTTTAATTGAAACAAAGCATAAAAAAAAATTAAAAATAATTCTTCATGTATTTCATACATAAATTCTATCAAATCAGACCATAATTTTATTTGAAAAATTATAGTTTAGATTCCTAAAAATTAAATGATTTTAAAATTTTATAATTTAAATTTAAATATTAAAGCTTAGAATGATAATATATTAAGATACAATGAATTAATACTCCAATTAGAAAGGTTGGGGTTGGAAGGGTAAATTATAGAACAAACCTTAAACAATTTAGAATTATGATGACCGACAATAATTCAATAAATTGGTTGAGTAAAGAACTACTCAAAGTAATGAATACTAAACCTAACTGAAATGTTATTAACAGAGACTTGAACCAGTAAGAATATCGCTTCGGTTTACGGTTCGGTTCATAAATATTTTATGTTCCGGTTCTTTATTATTTAGTTTCATTCCGGTTCAGTTCGAATGCGGTTCGAGTTTAAAACTAGTTCAAACTTTTCACGCAAAAAACATATAAAAGTCATACTACAAAGTACAAATAAATACAAATAAACATTACAAAAAAAATGTATTTTATTTTATTAAATTCAATTTAAAAAAAAAAAAAAAACTGAAAATATAATTAAAAATCATAACGTAAAATTTAATATTAATTTAATTCAGTATTTACTAAATATCAAAGTAAAACAAATTTAAGTGAACAACATTTAGAAAAATTATTGAAATTTATAATACTTTATTCTATTTGCAAAGTAAAATATTAGATAAATTTCAAATTATGAACATTAACGAGCTGATTTATATTTTAATTTTTTAAACAAAATTGTTCGAAAACCGGTTCGGGTTACGGTTAATAAGATTTTTTAAATATTGGTGCGGTTCGGTTACGGTTCAAGCAGAAATTATCGGTTAATTCCGGTTTACGGTTCGGTTCTGGTTATTAATATGTTAAAGTAATCGTCTGCATTGTTTAGGATATGATATTAATTATTATTTATATTATTATTACAAGTTTTAATTATCCTTATTTATATTTTAATTTTACAATTCATTATTCAGCTATATTTTATGTAATTTCATTTATTCAATATAAATCTTATAGTTCATTTATTTATTAAAATATTTTACTGAGTGTGAGTCTGAGTAAAGTTTTCCATATTGTTCTATTTCTAGCAGCTTGACGTAGCAACTTTTTACTGGAAACTTTTCTCAATTCTATGCATTTAATTGTTCACGGATTCTCGCTTAGTCGAGCAATATGATACATAACTTGAAGTTGAATTTTATTTTTAACTGGTAGTTCATAAATTGAACTTAATTCAAAGTTAAATCCTTAATTTTTCTAATTTATCTGGTCATTATTATAGTTATAATATTTTAGGTTTCGTAGATTTATGCTAAATTAGTAGAGTATGAAAAATATAGAGCATCTATGACAGATGTACCATAAAACATCTTTTATAAATATATTGAAACAAATCCAAAAAATGTCTTATATGAGGAATCTGCTATATTGATACCATTAATTTAGAATTATAATTCCATAAAAATTTTAAATTCATTTTTTGTAAATCCCATTCGCAGTAAATAGTTTCAATTTTTCCTGTCACTGATGCGATTAAACAAATACAAAAAATATAAAAAAAGGCATCATAGGTGAATTTTTAATTTGTTTATGTATAATTTTTCTGTAATGTTTTTGGTGCTGGTAAAACATATTTTTTTTTGTTACGTTACCATCAAAACTTACTCTTCTGTAATTCTAAATTTTTTTTAAATTAGTCCTTTGCACGTTACACAACAACAAAAACAACAACTGCTGAATATAAAATTCAAAAAAAAATATACATAGAAATTAGCTCATTGAGGTTGGTAAAACAAAACAAAAAAAAATGGTACCATGATTCATTACGGTTGCGTTGTTTCAAAAGCTTTCCTTAATATTTAAGTACCATGAAAATATATTTTTAAAAAATTGAAATCATGTATTTTTTCTTAATAAAAAAAATATATAATGTAAAATGAAAAAAAAATATGTCTAAAATTGTAAATTAAGGAAAATAAATTTACCATTTTTTACCTATATTTTCTGTTTTATTTTACCATTTTTGTTCAGGTCAGAACGAATAATACCAAAATCGAAAAAAAAAAAATTATGAAACATTTGTAGTGAATAAATAGGATTGCATGATTGGTCACAAATTCTGACAATTATTATTAATTCAAAAACTTCTATGCAGTATTTGTTAAACTAATAGATTTTAGTTTTATGTAGATTTTTTTTTATTTTATGAATAGAATTTATAATTAGTCTTAGTTTTAAATTGCAATTTATAGAGAATTTTAAAATTCTATATACGTAAAATAAAAAAATTGAAAAAAATAAATAATTATGCTTTAACAAAAATTTAATTTATTTCAAAAAATTTTACTAAAATTTATTGCAATGAACTGAAAGAGAATAATTGTAAAAATTAATTAAGTTCCTTTTTTTTATATATTTAAATATGTTATTAAACATGATTTGTTAAATTATATAAAATATAAAACATAATATACAAATAATACCAAAAGTCACTTCATTTAAGGATCTGGTAAGTGGTTCAGCACGTAAGATAATTTAAAATGTATCAACTAGCCAGTAAAACTGTTACTGATGTTATAATAATGTAATTTATGAAATATTTATTTGAAAATAAGGTTCAAACTGTTGATTTTTCTTGTTTGTTCATTTCACTTGATAGCATAGAGTTTTAATCTCTCAATGATAAAGATTGAATTGCAATTTGCAACTACTAACTTTTTATATAAATTCCGAATTATAAGTTTTCTTATAGTGAAGAAACTTTTATTTGCAACAATCTAAAATGATTTTTTTTTAATAGTGAAACATTTTGTTGTCAGCAAATGGTCTCAAGACTTTTTCACAGTCTTAAAATCACAATTACATATTGCAAATTGTGGTAATTATTTTAAACTGAGCGTCAACTGAGAGCGACATCGATGCTTCGATCAGGATTTCAATTTGGGATCATTGCGTCATTGTAATGAAATTCATTGAAAGCCTCTTTACACTTTTAATTCAGGGATTGTGGGGTTTGTTTTCAGATATGTAAAAAAGAGAAAGAACCTCGATAACTATAACGAAAAGATGAATTTATTAATCATACTAGAAATATAAAACCGAATTATCTCTATTGAATATAACCATTGGGTTAAAGTTTTTAATATTTTTGTGTTATATCAGAATCAAAATCGAGATTTAAAAGAATAAATCCGACAATAAGAAACCGGGATTACATCATGGTAAACCAATAGGAAACCTTCGAACACCAATAAGAATTACACCAACAAGAAATCGGATTGCCATATTATAAAATTAATGATGTTGTGAATAAAATATATTTTTTGAGCAGAAATCAAATGAAAGTCTATTTAAAATAATGAAGCGTAATGTAACCGTAAACCGATTAAGAGCTTGTTTTAGATTTTTTTATGCTGTATGCTGGAACAAAATTGTAGATAATTTTTGAATACAAAATTAATAAATTTAAAATGTGTTGTAAAATTAAATTTTTTGGAACAGGATTCAGGATAAATTAGTGAGTATAAAAATTATCTTAACTGTGTAGTTTACGAGGTGTAACAAAAATAAAAATTTACAATATTTTGCCTCCCAATCTCAGCGGTAATTTTACAATATTTTGCCTTCCAATCTTAGCGGTGACCGCGAGCATTTCATTTGCTTTTATTGATTTCCATATATTGAACATTTTTCAACGCTATACTGCTATCAGTTTGCGATCATATTATGTTTGGGCCTATAGAAATCGGCTATAATATAGCATCGGTCCATTGATCGTTTGCCAGCTTAAGTTTTTTTTAGTCCATAGGGACTGCATAAACAGCTGGGCTAATTTCAAGGGCATTGTTTAATGAGCCTTAGATTCCTTAAGAATTTATAATATTTTCGTGATCAAAAGCACATTTATAAATTCGGGTAATTTAATCTTTATTTTTTTTCGTATACAAACCAACATACTTTTTAATGTTACAACAACAAGATTTCAAATTTATTTTATTGCTAATAATCTCTTCAAAAATTATATAATTATTTTAATATTTTTTGTAATTTTATTAAAGCTTATGTCACTTTATAATTAACTAAAAAAAAGACTTTTTTTTAATAAACATTAAATTCTAATAAGATTGAAAAAGTCCATCAATATCCAATTTTCCTCATACCTCTCACAAAAATTTGTTTTTACATAAATTATGGTGAATAGAAATATTTTTATGTATGTTCAATATTAAAACAGATTTCAGATTAAGCCATCTTTATTTCCTATATATACATACATACATATACATAATATATATGTAATTATGTATATATATTTTGAGTGCAATATAGATAGGACAAAAATTTGCACTTGGTCGACCCATTGGTTTATCGATCCGGGTTGGTTATTTGTGTCGCCCACCATCTGCTCTGTTGTCGTTGATTTTGTGTCGTAAAAAAAAATATATTTTTTATTTTTCTTCTTCCTTTTACAACCCCATAAAAATATCAACGAATTTTTTTTTTAGGATATATGTATAATAATAATAATTTTTTTTTTCAAGTTTTCAGGATAAAGACAGTTACGGTGACGACGGAGGATTTAAGTCCTTTTTTTATATCTATAAATTTTTTTTTTTTTTGGTTTAGTTTGAGTTTGAAATATCAGAGAAATAAACAAAAATCTCTCAAGTGGGGTACTACGTACATATTAAGTACGTATAAACGCAACACTTATAGTAGGAACTGCAAGAGTTTTTTTTTTTGGATATCACAAATTTAAGGATGTAAGGAGTATGTAACCCTCTTTAAAATTATATACATATACATAATATAGAATCTATATTAAACTTACGTCTAAAGTCTATACGTATTTTTTAGTTGTATATATTTTCGAGGACGAGAATATGCGCAAGACATTTTTTTTTCTATTTTATGGAACTTCCTAAGTCCGGTTTGATCTTCCCATTCTTTCCTTCAAATTAGGAGTATATTTTTTATTTTTTGTGCATAAGAATGTATGTATGTAAAAAGGAACTCTTTTTTTAGCAATGCATTTTTTCAATCTTTTTCGGTACGTTTTTTTTTTTTAAAAGAAAATGAAAAAAATGGGACGAAAAAAATTGCACACTTTCAAAATATTAAATACGACTAAAAAAAAAATTATTGTGTTAGTATTATAATAATTGAGGAGATAGAAGGGCAGACATGCAATATTTTTTATTATTTTTTGGACTATGGTATGAGGAATAAAGTGACCTCCATTTCTCATACCTATCTGAATAAGAAACTCTAACCTTTATTCCTTTAAGGTAATTTTTTTTTTGTTAGTATATTTTGGCACCCCCAGTAGATAAAACGAAGATGAGTAAAAATCATATTACATTAATACATAGATAGTATTATAGTTACAGGTTTATATGCGACTTAAGGAATGAAATTAGGAGGTTATTACGAACATTTTTTTTTTTTGTTTTGAGGATGAATTGGGATATGATATAATTAAATATATGTATGTATATATAAATTTATAATATTATATACATAGAAATATTAAAATAGAAATACTTTATATAAAATTGGGTATATGGTAATATTAGAATATTATTAAAAATATATTTTTTTGGTTTGGGTTAGAATGACATTGTATAATATAAAAAAAATGATTAAAGTTTTTTCTTAATTTATTAGCCATCATTTATAAGTCTATATAAATATTGAGGACATAAAATCAATTATATATATACATATATATTAATTTGTGTATAACTTTTATAATTATTCAAATTTTTAATTTAATTTCTCTTAAATAAAAAAACTATGAATTTATTATAATAAATTGTAAAATTATCTATCAAAAAATTAGTTAGAAATTGAATTATCCAAAAACCTAAGGAAGGGTTGTTAATAATGTAACGTATTTTAGAAATTTAAATAAATGGGTCAACTATAATATGATCATATAAGTTGGCTGGCATGAATTTATTTATCGTTTATGATTTTGGATTGTTAAAACTTATGTCTATCAAAATTTACTTCAGAAAATTTAGATACCAAATTTTTAATATTCAAATTTTGTTTCAGTTATAAATGCTAATTTAAGGGTAGAATAAAACTGGAAGTTTCTTGTAACAGTGTTTCTGTAAAAACAATTATCAGAATTTGTAAATCTTTTACTAGGAACATATTGAACTTAATTATTGGTATTAGTTTCATATAAAATTCGTTGAAAATTATTGAAATTATTTATGACATATTACTGAGATTTGTTTTTAATTTCAAACCTGTAAAACGTAAAGACAAATTTAGTAGCGAAATTTTTATTATTTCAACTGATTCATAACATTTTAATGTTATTCTTTAATCTAAATCATTGTAATTAAGTATATATATATCTCAAATATGTTAATATGTCAAATAATCGTTTGGTAAATGGAAAATGGAAAGCCGTTGTACAAAAAAAAGCTAACGAAATCAGACCAAAAGTTAATTATTCGATTATTATTATTATAGTCTATGCTTCAATCATGACGCAGCTGTAGCTGTAAAATATTACGTGAAAGGGAAACTATAGTATAAAGTAATTTGCAAGTTCCCTGCACTGGCCAGAGCCAGATACAACTCTTTCGGCAGTATTTACCTTAACTTAATGACCTAGCCACGAAGTAACCCAGAGACATGTTATACTTCCTGAATAGCACGAGGTGGATCTAAACTGCCTCTTCCACCGCGTGGAGTAGCTTGTTTTATGAGTATGAGTGGTAGCAAAACGGTGGATATGGGCTAATTGGATATGGGCTAATTGGATATGGGAGTCGTGTGACGTGTTGCTGGGGACTCGCCACTTAAACCAACCAACCAATGCTTTAGAACGAATTCTCAAGCTAGCTTAAGAACTTTATAGTTTAGACTAAGTTACTTTGATTTATGAAGTGACCATTAATAGCAAATAAAATAATTATAATTATTATTATCGATGATAAAATTATATGACATTTTCCAACGAATTGGCGAATTTATTAAAATTTATAATTACACATTTATCTGTAGTCTAGGTCAACAAATATGAACTTAGGTTAGGTTAGATACAGTAAAAAAATTTATACTATAACGAAAAACATATTTGGTAGCAAAATTCAATTCATTTATTTATTCAACAAAAAAAAGCCATTCTTAAATATCAAAATTCTAGAACAGCAAAAAAAACTTATCAATATCCGATTACATTAACTACAAAGTATGAAAGTTAAGATTGTTGTCGGCTAAAATAAATTATTCATTTGGAAAATTATATATAAAAAATAAAATTTTTTTGTAACGTGACATGACGATCTGCCGACAAATAATTTTATGTTGAGATAGGGCCAGAATCTTGGCCATCATGAATATATACATATGTACATATATAAAAAAGAGGTAATGTTGTATTGCAAAAATTAATAGCTCTGTTTTTTTTTTTTTTTTGGGATTGAATTTCGAGACCGGTTTTAAAGAAAATGTGCATCAAAACAAAATTTGAGTCCCTTTAAAAGTCTGTTTTTTTTTTTTGCTTCTATACTTAGTTAATTTTCTTATATAATTCGTCGTATCTTTTATTTAATTATATACTTGGTTGAGTTAATGCATAAAATATTAAGAAGATTTTTTTTTTGTTATTTATTTTGTAGAACATCCGAAGTTTTTTTTGGAGACAAGAATTTCAGTTTATTTTTTGCGCAAGTGACATGTTTTTTTAGTTCGGTAATATATAATTTTTTATTTTTATCAAATTATTTATTTTAATTATATAAATTTTTAATTTACTGAATGAATTTATTTGAAATGTATAATTTATAGAAATAATTTTTTTCGTACTCTAGAATATTGTATATTAAAATTTTGTATAGTTTCTAAAATTAATGATTAAAAGGGAATTTTAATATAACCGTCGTCGTGTTGGCAATAATGATTGCTTATAATAAATATTTAAATTTTTTTGAACTTTTCTTATCTGTTATCTTTGACAAGAGCATGTAAATTTAAGATATATTTTTCTTATTTTGATGGATTTGTCTTCGTTATGCTGGATAGTGTGTTGGAGCCAACTAAGTAAATTATGAAAATTCCGGCTGTTAAATGATTATGTTACAGCTTAGCCGAACAGAAATTACCAAAAATATTGTTAAACATATATAAAGAAATCATAATATATTATAAAAAGAGTTTAACTGGACCTTGATCATACTATTCGGAAGTCTTTTTTGAACATCCGAAGTTTGTCAGCAAAGTACAAATGTACACATATAAGTCATATTACAAATTGAATCGTTTAAATTGAATCATTTGATTGATAATTAATTTATAATATTTATAAGCTTAATTTATATATTATAAATAACTAATTCACTAGTTAGTTATTTATAATAGTTCTATTGATATTAGTTCTTGATATAACAAATTGGACAGTAAGGTCATAGCCAGTATGAATTTGGTTTTTATATAAAATAATTATAAGCGAGCTGGTAGTTACCAATTAAGAAACACACCTACTCCTAAATATATATAGTTTTTAATGGATGATAAATTGATACCCTACCTACTGGTAATCCATTTATAAAATAAAATTATCAAAAATGTATGTAGATCAAAATTCCCCCACAATTTAACAGATTCGTATATAATATAAAATTTACTTTAAATAAACTGATTTTTTTTAGACAAAATTTATTACGTTTGTAAATTAATAAATTAAAGGAAATAGGTTAAAATATCTACGAGCTATTGCTATGAAATTTACAAGATGGTGGAAGTAAAATCAATTTTGCAAGAAAATATATATAAAAATCAATAATAAAATATGATAATCATTAATTTTTCATAATATAAAATTATTATTTCCTTATAAAATACTTTTCCTAATTGCTTGAATTGATTTACATAAAATCATGAAAGTTGAAGAAAACTCTTAAACAATCAAGTTTAAACAGAAAATTGAAATATAATTTAAATGGAATGCTAACTGAAATGACTCACAAAATAAAATATTGTGTTTTATAATTAGATATGTGTATAGGAAAACTGTGAAGGCCATAGCGGAAAAAGTCATCGTGATTTTATTTTCTTAAAAATTAGTTTTTTGTTTTGCATTCCTCTTGTTTTTGAGAATAATTTCCTTAATTTAAAATTATTTTTTTGTTTATTAACTGATAATTCTATAATTAAATCAATGAAATTTTTATTTATTTATTAGGCCACATTAATTATGGCATTCCTATCAGTATTAAAGAATACATTTTTTCGATGTCAATTTAAAATTTATTGACTTTAATTTTCTATTTAATTTATATATGTACAATTATTTGAATTTATTGATTATAATGTGTAAAATATTTGAAATGCTAATTTATTTAATTTTATTTCATCATTTTTATATTTTGATTTATTTTTTTATCAAGATCCACCAAACAATTTTGATTTTATTGAGAAATTTTGAAGAATTATTTTGAATCTAGAAAAGTAAATCAAATTAAAATATTTATTGAATGGAGTTACGACTTTTGTGATGCAAGTAATTGAAAATTCCTTCCTGTTTCTATTTTTTTTAAATAATTTTTCAAAGAGATATAATGACCTAGACCTACAGATGATAAATATTCAAAGAGATGTATTTCTAGAGTTGCTAAAATTTTAATTTTCAATAAAATATTTATTGAATGGAGTTACGACTTTTGTGATGCAAGTAATTGAAAATTCCTTCCTGTTTCTATTTTTTTTAAATAATTTTTCAAAGAGATATAATGACCTAGACCTACAGATGATAAATATTCAAAGAGATGTATTTCTAGAGTTGCTAAAATTTTATACTCGGGTACCCGAATTCATTTATAATAAGTTTCGGGTGAATGCGACCATTCGGTTCGTTTGAAAATTAATTATAAAACTAATAATAACAAATAAATAACATAATAATTAAGAATTAAATTCTTTTTATAAAATAACATTTTGTGAGGCTTAGTCATTTTACAGCCAGCAAGAGAAAATCCTCTTTCACTAGTGAACTTTCCAGTTTTTCAAATCCATTTAAAACATGTTATTTTGATGATTTCGAAGAATATATAATTAATATATTCTATCAATTTTCAATTTCGCCATCTTGGTCAAAATCATTAATATTACTTTCTTCGAACTCTTGTGAAAATAAGCTTTTAAAAATGTCTTGGGTAAAAACTTTAATTAAATGTTTTGAAGGCTTAACAAGTTTCTTTATCAAAAAACTTGAACTTATGAAATAGTTCGAGTATTTCAATACTCGAGTAGAAATTTACAGGTACTCGCATAGCTGACAATATGCAAATTTAGTAGGGTACCTGTAATACCAATTCTTATACAATCTGTTCAATATGCTAAATATATAAATGAATTCACCGTCAAATGAGTAGCAGAAGCAGTGATAAAATTAAGGTTAATATTAAGATTAGACAAAATTCTAATGGTTAAAGAAAATAATATTTAAAACCAAATTCTTACTAGCTACCGGCGGGTACATGCGAGTAATAAAGAAGCAATGGCTTTTGTAATGTTTAAAATAATATATGAAAAAGTATAATTGAAATCAAAAATGATAATTGCCATTTTGTACATGCTTGCGTAGAATTTGTACCTGTGCTGAAAAGTCCAAAATCAAAATTTACTATACTTACTGAGTATCTCTTTATCTACATCGCTGAATTCGATTCTGATTAGTCCATTTACAAAATTGTAATAAAATGTTGAGAAACTTCTGGAATAGAATGTCAGCAAATAAAGTCTTTTATGTTATCTAATGAAATAGAAGCTATAATAGAATGCAATGAAACTATATAGAATATAATCCTAAATTTTGATTCTTGGTATCCCTTCTCCCAAACAATTCAAATTTGTATATTGATTAAAATCAAATAATATAAATATTGTACTACAATTTTTGAACTTTGAAAACTAAATTGAAAGATTTGCAATTTTGTAAAAAATTTCTATTAATATTAAAATTAATTAAATTTTCTAAGATTTTGTAATTTCAAATTGTCTAAATGACTTTAGACTTTGTAATATAAAATGTAATCCAAGAATAAATTGTTTTCAAATTTTCATTATAAATTCATTAAAAAACTTTCAAATTAAATTAATTGGAAATAAAAACACAAAATACAAAACCACATTTTTAATTATAAATATGTGATTAATTTTATATAATTGTCGTTTATATTAATTTAACAAATAAAAAAAACTATCCAAAACAAGTTTTAAGAAAAACTGAGAATAAATTGCCATCTTTCATTGCAATTTGCAATTTTTTAAACTGAAATTGTATTGCTTCGTATAAACTATAATAATTATAATTCTGTTGGCAGAGTTTAAGTGGTTTTTGCTTAATAATTCTAAATTGTCTGGTTACAAAAGTTACAATGTTACAAAACAATCGACAAAATGAGAATATAATAACAAAAATTACAATCTAAATCTAAAAAAAAAACTACTCTTTTCTTAGCTATTAGTTAATATAATATACAGAAATATTTTTTTTTTTTGTTTAATATTTATTTAATATAAAATTGCATAAATTATTAAATAAATTAAATACAAACTAAAAAAAAAAAACAACAACAACACATAAAATTCCTAAAACAACAAAAATAAATTAAATTAAATTGTAAATTATTAAAATATTGTAGAAAAATTTAAAAAACTTTGTGACTTGATTACTTTAGTTATAGTGCCAATAACTTGTTACATGCATTAAGAATTAAGATACAATTTTGTACATAAATTTAATCTAACAGATACAAAGAAAACATAACTTTTTAGATAAAAAAAAAAAATATAAAGAAGTAAAAAGTTTTAAATTTAATCGTGGAATTATTTTGACGTTGTTCATTTTTATTTAAGCTTTTTTTTTTAAGTTAAATATTGTCAAGGTGCGCCTGCATAAACTATTTTATATCTAGATGTAAATGCTCTATAAGCTCAACCAACTTGACATAGAGATTAAATGCTGCTGGTTGGATATTTTTAGTATGTTTTGTTGGTTTTTATTCAGAAAAAAAAGCTTTAAAAAGTATGTGCGCCTTTTTCAATATAATATGACTCAAGGCCAACCACGATTTCCTGGTGCCACGTTATTTTAATGTCAGTATTATTGAAATGTTGTTGTTTTGTATCTCAAAATTTTCAATGCATTTTCTTAGTTTTTTTTTGTTTTTGTAGATATTAATGACATGAAGTTTTATGTGTAATAGTAGAGGTATTTAAACTATATTATAATGTAATTTTTTTTTCTGTAAACTGTAAAAGAATATTAAAAGAAAACATAAATAAGAATATTAGTTTGCATAAAATTTAGCTTCCTTAATGAATTTGTAGGGAAAATCATTTTCTTAATGAATTAAAAGATTTTTATTATAATATTTCGTATTATGATTGATAATTCCAATTAATTATAAGCTTGATCCAAATCACGTTTAGACAGTTTTGGCTAAGTCGACATATAGATCTATTAATAAAACCATTTTACCAAATTGGTATTGGTTCTAATAAAAATAATAAGATTTAGTAATTTAGTTGTAGGTAGCCCAAATTTCATTCTTCATTAACATAATTCAAATTCAGATAGTGTGAATGAATTGCTTGATCGATGCTGTGAAATCATGCTTTAATTTTTGTCTTGCTTCGTACTTACTGTCTACATGTTGCAATGTATCTTAACAATTTTGTCTACAAAGTTAATTAACAATTTTTAGATTCACAAATAGGCTGAGAACATTTGATTCCAGTTTTTTTGACAGATATTTATTTATATGTCAACATATACAAATTTGTAAAGATATAAAGAGTTAAAATAAACAGCAGATTAAAGGTTGGAAAGCAATGAAATGTTAATAACGTATAGTAGATTAAATTTGATTAGATTACAAAGGGGTCGTTAAGGCAGAAGTACTGCGACCCAAAGACATATATTACCCTAGTAATATTTGGTCAGTTAATATTCAGATTACTGTAGAAATGTAGAGTTTTTCTGACTGCCAGACCCCTATTCTCGCGAGGTTTGAGATATCCCTTGCCCAGGTGTGTCAGCCTTTTTCGGGCAATAGTCTCGCAATCGCAGAGGATGTGTTCCGCAGATTCTTCATCATCCGAACAGAACCGACAATCACTATAATCAGACTTTCCGATTTTGTTTAGGTATATTAGATAAAACTGATGCTAGTACTGTTCCAGTATTTGTAGTCTGGTCCAGTATTTGTGGTCTGGTATATGATCCAATTACATTTTTGTTGATAATTTTAATTGTTAAGAATAATTTAATTGAGTTTAAGTATCAAACTTCGAATACTTTGAAATATTTCTATTTTATAATTGTAATTCATAATTAATTGTATATAATTTGATAAATTTTTATTTTTCCTGCAATCAAAAACCAAATTTAAATTTAAAATTCTAATTTTTATTCGTTTCTCTTGTAACTTTTTAAAAATTTATTTATACTCGATAAAAATATATAATTAATTTTAAAAGTCTTTAAATTTCAAGCTTAAACAAATTAATAAGAATAAAAAACTTAAACTAGTTTAAAATCTAAATGAGAACTTGCACTTGACATTTACGTAACGCTCCTGTTTGCCATAAATTATTTTCAACTCGTACCAATAAAGCAAGTTTTTTTTGCAATACAATTTTTACTTAATTTGGTCATGAGTCACGTTTTTTTTTCTGTAAAAATTTATTTATTTATTACATATTTGATTCCGCCAATCACTTTATTTAGAGTCTTTAGGTTTCGTTGTTGTTTTTTGATTAGATTTTTTTTTTTATTATATTTTCTTAATTTTAAATTAATATGAAAATCTTAACATGAATTTTTTTGAACTAACATAATTTAAAACTGCATTCCTATAACAAATAAAAGTTCTCTCTAATGCCAGGTTTATGAAAAATGCAATTTGTTAATGCAGAGATCTTGTTAATGATTGGTTAAAAATATTTTATGGCAATATAAAACCATACAAAAAAAAAACAATTTAGATATATTTTTTGTTGTTGTTATTATTACAAAAAAAAAAATTTAACCTTGATTCCATGGAAATGAAAAATTGAAAATAATATAAAAATTCTTGAATCATAAAATATTTTTATTTGCCAATCAACAAAATTGAATATAATTAAAATTCTCAATAAAACATATAACTATTAAAATAAATAGTTTTATAGATGCATTTAATAATTTTTGTATATTTTACAAAAATTTGATTAATATATGAAATTATTTTTGATAAACGTTTTATTATTTTTGAATTTCAATTTTAGTATATAATTTATAGATACTTTTTGTACTATTGCCATTGTACAATTTGTCTGTCTGTCCATTTGTCATCGCTTTATTCTGCGGATATAGAAGGGATTGAAACTTTCTACCAATGCCATTGGAAAACTAACAAATTTTTGGTAATTTATAAGGTTTCCATTTAGTATAAATGCTTTTACTAAATGCGTATTTGCAAAAAAATACAAAAGTGTCTGGATTAGAAATTGAACTGTCAATTGATTTGCATATTTTAAAATTTGGTGTCAAATACAGAAATTAATATTTAATTAATAAATATTTTTTTTTTTTGTAAGAGTAAATAAAATTTGTTTAATCAACTGATTTTTTCGTTTCATCATTTATCTGTCTAAAGTGTATTTATTTGAAAATATTGTTCAAATTTTAGTATTTTTATTTAGTATAGTTCAATAATTATTTGTACAAAATATTCACGTGTCAGTAACACATAGATACATTAGTATTTTTTAGACCAAGAGCCTCTCTTGTGAATATATAGTAAATATATGCAATTAACAAATATTATAATTGGATAAATAAAAAACTTGATTTACATTTAATATATTACTTCGAGATATTCAGGAAATTAGTATATGTATAATTATGTAATGAATAATGTAATATTCACCAAAGGTAATATTTTAACTTTAACTTAAGTTAACTTATTTTTGATACAATCATGAATATTTTTGTAAATTTTAGCTTGATATACTAATTTTATTAAAAATCATTCAATTAATTACTTACTCTGTATCAATTATTACTTAAATTATTAAATAATTCAATGTTCTGTATAAAAATTTGATTTTTTAAGGCCATACGACAATATGACATAATGGCTTTATATCTTACTGAACTGAGAAATAACGCCATACATGGGAAAATCATGATTATGGCTTTATGGCTTATGTCATGTCATCTTTTTTAATACAATATAATAGGAAAATAGTTTTATTAACAAATTAATTTTTTTTTGTGAACCATTAGTAGGTATCAGAATTTAAGGAGAATCAGACTTAAGGAAAACTAAAAATTGGATAAATGAACTTTATTACAGTTCCATCTAAAATAATATATTAAATAGTAATCAAATTTATACTACAAGAACAAATCTCAGTATTTAAATAAATATTAATTTTTAGTATACACACCAGTAACTTAATTTTAGTTGAATCAATAAGCATGACAAATGATGTCATTTTAAATTTTATTTTAATTTTGATTGATTGATGGTTTTGTAAATTAATATTTTTTATTAAAATGATAAATTAAAATAATGATTTGTTTCCTAAAATAATATCGATCTTGGCCAAGACTTTAAAGTAATTTAAAATATTTACGAGTATTTAATAATAGTAAAGATAAAAATATTAAATATTTTAGATATTTAAATTTAGTTTTTTTAATACTTGAAATATTGAATTCTAAGTGAGTAGGGAAATAGGACAAAATAGATGATATAAATAACAACTTCATATTGTACTAAATCAATCAAATAAATTGTACTAACTACTAATTAACAAAAAGTGATATATGATGAAGCATTTGGTTCCGGTTTCAACTCCAGACCGAGACATCGATATAGCTTGAAATTAACTCTGGTTAAAGTAATTGTAATTTTAAGACTGGGAAAATGCTAACTGTTCAGACCGAATATCGTAATATTAAAATTAGATTGTGGCACAATAAATGTTTCTTTACTATAACGAAACTTATGATTAATGTTTCGGATTACATATAAAAATAACTAGACCCAAATTTCAATAAAATGTCAAGAAACTTCTTTGTTAGGCCATTTAAAAATAAAGAAAAACAAAGACAAATATATTTTTACAAAAAGTAGGTAACTCACAGATTTAATTATATCAATGACAATTTATTTAAATCATTAAAATTGGCAATCTATAATTGTAATGCCCAATAGTGTCAATATATATCTGATTATTTATTTAAATGTATTGTAAAATAATTATTTAAATTACTTCAAATTTAGTTTCAAATTCAGAAATTAAATCAATAAGAATAAATCCATTAACAAATTCTCATAAAATAATAAAATTTATGATTATTTCTCATTTATTAAATTAATATCAAAAACTTTTATGATAAATATTCCATTTCTATATATATACATCCAAAATATATCAAAATATAAATTGACCTTCATTTTCCTGAAATGAAAAACAATTTTCATTCATAACTTATAAATATATATTTATATAGAAACTTTTCAAAATTCCCAAAATACAGAAATTATTTTCCTACATATAAATTCTATTATGTACTATTAATATCGTTTAGTAGATCAAAATTATTTCTAATGAAATACAAATTTTACTATGCAATTGGAAACATAGTATAATCCAAAACAATATCTACGGTAATATTTATATACATACATATAAAATCCATCCCTAAAATGCAATGAAAATGAAATTCAATTTATTTTTATTTATTTTTTGGCACACTATTCGTTTTGAAATGAAATTTTACGTATGCGGAAAACAAAAAATATAAAACGAACAAAATTTTGTTAAATATAAAATTCATGGTCGTCTGGCTGTTAGCCAAATAAACCATCAGTATCATAAGCCCAGGGAACCAGAATATATTTATACATATATTTAAATGTTATATAGAGAGATCATGTACCCGTAATTTAGGCTGGTCAATGCCATCATTTTGTTATGGTGGTGCATCATGAATGAATATATGCAAGAGTAGACAAAAAGTCACATAAATATATAAAAGTGAATTTATGCATACGTGAAAATTTCAATATTTTTTCATATTCCTCCCCGGAAAATAAAAATAACACAACATCCACAACAAAAAAACAAAATCGTGAATTTTCAACCACAAAATTTACCACACGATGAAATAAACTTTAATAAAGTTTTTTTTTTGATGTGTGTATCAGGCAGCACCGGAGGATTAATAAAAAGCGAAAATAGATTTTTTGTGTATATCGTCGAAAATATAATTTCATTTTCATTTGGACCACTACACATATACAAATAACAGATTCGTAAAATATTTGAAGAGCTTTTTTTTTTTTGTTTTTTGGTGGTATGTACCAAAAAAGATAAAATATGTAAGAGAGAGAGGAACATCCTGTTTCCTGTATATGTATGTACCTTCTGTTACGCATCCACTGTACTATAATTTTGTACTTTTTTCGACCACAAAATCGTATTAGGCGTTAAAAAAACACGGTGATATTTTTCCAATTGAAATAATTTTTACCCTCTCTCGTGTACAAAACAACCGAAAATTTTGTGTAGACTGTAGACTGTACATCAGTACAGAAATTTTTAGTGTGCTCGGTAAAGGAGGTAATACTAACCAATATTAACAAATAAACTGCTAAAATTTACTTTACAATTTTTACTTCTGCTTTCATTTCATTAATTTTTCGAGTATGTCTCGCCGAAAATACAAAAAAAAAACCACACCGTAAATTTTATAAATATACAAAAATGAAAAAAACATTTAATATACGACAAGGCAAAACCAAAAAAAAAGGGCAATGTCCTACCAAAAAATCAACCCGATTCCCTCTAATTTACCCTGAAAATACACCACAATTACAGCACACAATAAAAGCAGCACTAACAAATACATAAAAAAAACACTTGGTAAATTTTGCATAGTAATATTGCCGAAAAATTTGTTTTGTATAGAAGCTTTTCGGCACTACAATAGTATTAGTGTACTATTATCATTATTTATGTATGTATATATAAAGTTTATGTCTGGTTTGTTTTTGGGCTTCTTTTGTTATAAGTAAAATCCCCGATTGTATTGTGTATGCCTGACCTGGTACAATGTTAAATTCGTTAAGGTAATGTTCAATAAAATTGAAATATACAACAAAAAAAAAATTGTGGTTCTTTATTTAAATCAGCCAAAAAAAAATTTTAGCAGCCGCAACTTTTTCGTCATCGGATTTGTATCAACTTGCGCCCCTTTTTTCAATTTTTAATCTATAGTTTTTTATTTTTTGTAGAAAATTTATGGTAATTCAAGATTAATTTTATTGAAATTAAAAATAAATAATTATTTTTTTAGATTCTGTGCCTAATTACACGTACAGAGTGACGCAATGAACGATACTTAACTTCCAGAAATATAGCTCATTGCGTAAAAGTAATACATATAAGTTAATACTTCATTAAGTTCAATTAGTAACGTCTATAAATACCAGCGGTATTGAGATGAGAAACATAAACTGATCAGCATATTTTCACAATGAGACATTTTATTGTAGTAGAAACTTTTATTAGGAAATTTTTTTAGAAACTTGAAAATTTACCAATTTACTTGAAAATTTATCAATACTAGAGTAGAATGTAAATGTTAGAGTAGATTTGAAGAGATAATGTTCTCCTGAATCAAATCAAATCAGGTTTTTTTATGAGTTTTTAAAGGATTTATTTAATATAACAAATTTAATTTAATTGTAATATAGTCAGACTTATAATAAGTTACTTCATTTATTATTGAAGGATATTTATGTATAAATAAGGACATATAAATGACTATAAGAATAATTTATTGTATACTTACCAGGTTTATAAAACAATTTATCCTCCAATTACAAAATGATTTGATCGCAATTAAATAAAAAAAAAATCGAAAATTAATGTCTATTAAAATTATTCTAATATTTTTAGAATTGGTTCAAACCAAATATTAATATTAAATCTATTAGAATAAACTTTATTTGACAAGCTTAAAGTATATATATTTAACAATGCTTTGCAAGTAAGTTTACAATTTTCTAATGTTCGAAACTATTGCTAAACTACAACACTTGCTAAAAAAAAGAATAACTCTATATAAAAATTGGTAGATTCAATATATAAATATTAGTAAAACGCTTCCAAGGATGAAGAGTAATTTTCATTGAGTATTTCATAACACAGTTTTTGTTCTAGATATTGTAGTGATTATTTAAGGATCGATTTATACAAAGCAGGAGATTTGATATGGTAACGAAACTTATGGTTCAGTAATGAAAGCAATAACAGACGAATTTGAGTTAGAATTTCTATTGATCGCCAGATATTCCGGGTCGTAAATTCATTAATTATGAAATTAAGGACTTGACTTAGTATTAGTTTTCTAACGATAATTGATTGACATTTGTAAATGTATGCATATCTCTTCAGAATCGATTAATTAATTTAAAAAAAAAAAAAAAAATTTAATTAAATTCCGACTCAGAGTTTTCCGTATGAAACTTTCTACTGGTCCCTACAATTTTTAAAATTAATTTTTTAACTCGGTTATCTTTTCACTTATTTATATTTTGCTATATATTATATAAATTTCTATATATATATATTAAAATATGTACACCAAAAATATATTTATATATTTTAGTTTGATGTAATCGTTAGCCATCAACAAAGCCATTAACCCTCTTCGGACTACGTCCATCATACACCCCGTAGTACCACAAAATATCTCGTTTCCTATTAAAAATTTTATTTAATTTTTTTTTTTGTATATATTTTGGTGACCGAAAAAAAAAATTATTATCAATTTTACTTATAATAAATATTTACTTGAATAATGAAGCCAAAATGTAGCATGAAACCAAAATGTAGCATGCGTGTTGCAACAAAAACAACAAAACGAAAAAGATATAATAAAAAAAAATTTAAAATTCCCATTTTTGACGTCCTGCCTGTTTTCCAAGTTTGATAACCAACATTATATAAATATACATAAGTAAATGATGGGCCACGGGAAACAAGAGTGGGCTTTTTATTTTAGGTTTAGTTAATTCGTTGTTTTTTTTTGTGGATCAGTTACTTTTTTAGGTTGAAACATTATTTTTTTTTTTTTTTTATGGAAAACATGTTTTGGATATATTATAAAACTCTGTTGTTTTGTATTGAGGCGAATATAATGACGACGTCACAGGATATGTAATATCTTTGTATACATAAGTTTAATTTTGAAACATAAAAAAAAAACAATATTCCATGACCAAGGCCAAATAATTTTTGGCTGAGGATGGTTTTTTAGTCTGGTTGTAAAAATAAATATAAAAATAAAAAAAATTTGGTTATGAACTCATATGAACCGTAACGACAACATTTTTCAAACTTGCATGCAATTTTTGTTGTTGTTGTTTGTATCTTTTATGAATTTTTTTTTTGCAAAAATATAAAAATTTAATTTATTTTGCGTTGGGTGAGGTTATGATGAGATAAAAATGTGTAAATTAAAAAATAAAATATTTTTTTTTTTTTTATATATTTTGTATATTTTCAGAATTTATAAAAAGATATTTCTGAAAGATATTTTTGTGTGTAATTCATTTTTTTTTATGTTTTATTTGTTCACAAAAAAAAAATATATTTTCTTTATAGAAATAATAAAAGTTTCTTTGTACAATATTGTTTTTTTTTTTTGTTTTTCGTTTTTTTCGTTTCTCTGATGCTCTGAAAATGATTTATATAAATAAAATGTTTAAATAATTTTTTTTTATTTTTTAATTTTTGTTGTTAAATTTCAAGGATCTCGAATTTTTCAAATTGAACTTAGTTGAAACAAAGTTGAAGGCAGATTTTTCATATGTTAATAATTTTTTGGAATTTCATAAAAAAAATATGACATCAGTTAAATTTTGGTATATAAAACTTATGTAAAATTTGTTGATGTAGTCATAGTCATAGTCAACAACTGACGAGACAAAAATAAATAAATAAATAAATAAATGCATTTAAACAAAAATAATTTAAAATCTGAAAACCTTGTAAATTTTTACCCACCAAAAAGGTTAAAGACTGATAACGAATTCAATGTAACTATAAACCGCAAAGAAAATATACATATAGCACATATCAAATACGGATAATAAAGATAAATAACTCAAAATAACATAAAAAAATAAAATAAAATGGAAATTGGGGCACTGAGAGTGGAAAATTTTAGTGTTAATCATTGTACTGGTTGGTAAATGATTCATTTGATGAAATTATTACAGCTTAAAAATTATATAATATGTTTAGTCAAATTTTATTTTTATATTAACCTCTAATCATTCAGATCAATTTATATCACAATAAAATTTGGAATATAATTAGAAATTTGGTTAGACTAACATACAACAAACGCAAATTTTTAAAGTTATCTAATTTTGCATTGTTATTGATGTGTTTTCTATTAATTGGAAAGGATTCCAATAAACTTTTTTTATACTGTATTTCAAGACCTCTTCCATAATATTGAATAATAATCTGGCGATGAATTATTTATTTAAGCTTTTGAGCCTTCTTTGGATCCATGGATATTTGGAATTTATAAATTTGTCATCATTTGAAATGGGAACTTGATTGACATTCAAGCTGTGTATTGTAATGTTGCTTACTGTTTTCCTGCATTTTAGAAATTAATTTATATAAATAATTTTTTATAATTTTAGTGCAACATTTTGTTGTACAAAACTAACTAATAACAAATACGTGGGCAATTTTAATCTGGGGAAGTGGAATGGAAAAGTTATGCTTTTTTTAATCCAATTCAGTATAATTTTGTTTCAATATATTTTAAAGTATGTATTTGTAAAATATATTATTAAAACATTTTTTTTTAAATATATTTTTCTAGCAATAACCATAAAATTTAAATGATTAAATTAAAATTGTAGTAAATTAATATTATAGCGAAAATTTTGGTTATAAAACATTTTAACTCAATTCATTATCGTTTCTAGCAAACATAATTTTTCCCTTTGGGGCGATTTAATTCATTTTGAATAGGCTTTCTACGAGGGTAGATACAAATCTTAAATTTTGGACATTTGAGCTGATTTATTTGTTTCGTTGAATTATACATTTATAAATCCTTTCAAGGTGAGAGGACCTTTAAAATTAGAATCTGTCAATATAGTAGCGTGTTAAATGTTATCTGAAAACGTTATTTTCGTAACTTTTTTGGATTCGACAAATTTTTACAATTCATAAATATCATTAATTTTATTGATTACATATTACATAAATAATATTGTAGAACTAAATGTTTGTCTATCAAAATATTGTTCATTTTAAAATACATTTTGTTTTAGCCTCTAAAAGTGACATTTTAATAATTGCTTTTCTTTATAAATTATTACAATATAAAAGTTTAGGACATTTAGAAAAATTACACATTTTGTAAAATTTTCTTTGAAATACATTTTTTTATATATATATATATTTTATTTCAGTTATTGGAGGTCGTATGACATTGTCTACGCGCCTTTGACTTTGTTTTGTTCTGTATAAATATGTATATAAAATACAAATTAAAAGATATATTTAAAAGTTTTGAAAATTCAAAGCTGCGTAATTAAACACAGTTTTCTTGTTTTAACAAATATATTTTTATATAGCCTAAAGCAACTAATTTGAGTTAAATCAAAATAATATACAAAAGTAAAAGATTATTTGAATTTTGTATTTTTTAAATCAAAGGATTTCTCCTCAAACTATGTAAAAAAAAAAACATACTTTTAATTTATCATTTAAGTATGAAAATATTAAAAATGCTTACAAATTAATATTAAACAAGTAATAAACTGCGTAAGAAATGAATTACCCATACAGCGGGGAACTACAACTCTTGTACCAAGTAGTTTTCATTTTCATCATATGCATAAGGATATTATTTTCGACAATGAACAATTAGCATTTTAATGCGTTAATTAAAATTTTGATATATAAATTAATTTTATGATGCATCTGCTCCTTTGTGACAGAAACTTGATTAGTAATAATTGCGCCATATTTTATTTTACTCTCCATTTCCAACGTAGAGCAACAATGTTTGAATAAATTATATTAATTCATACATTTTTTAAATGGTCTGCTTTATTAGGTGAATAAAGCTATAGTTTATTTTTGAATCCATTAGGTGAATGTTGTCAATAGTTTACAATAGACGGACAAAACAGAATTACATAAATGCTTTAACTTAATAAACATATTAAAAAATTCATAATTTAATAACTTATATAGTAATTTTAAATGTTAATTTCTATGTAAAAGTAGTTTTAAATTATCGCAATTTATATTTAAAGTCGAATAAATATGCACAAAGTGTCCAATAAATTAAAGAATAACTATATAAAAGTTGAATAATTTACAATATCTGAAAATAGTTCTACTTACATGTTACAAGGGTCAAATGTCAAAGTTTAAAAAAAAAATTCTGTAATCTAAAATTAAATAATAAATTAAATTAAATTAGAGATTTTTTTCTATTATAAATAAATGTTAAGTTTTGAAATAAATATTAGATTTTAGTTTCCGAATGTTGAATAAGGTTTTTTTTTTAAAAATGTAGAGGAATTGTAGAGTGGATGGTATTACATTGCTTATAAAGGTATGAGTTTTATAGTGAATCTGAACTACAAATATCTTAATTCGACCATCCATATTCACTTTATAAGATTCGTATTTGGTATCTGTAATATAGTAGAAATATTTAAATATGTTTATTACTAAATTGAAGTTCATAAATTAATCATTAATCATTAACCAATAATTTGTTTTTCCTAATTTCTATATAGAAATTAAATTTCCAAAATAAAATTATTTATTAATGTTTTTTTAAAATAAATACATTTTTTTTATATTGTAATTAAATTAAATTCTTTATTCTATTAACATTTAAATTAAATTTATTTAATAATATTTATATTCTGTCATTATATTAAGCGTGTTCTTCTCTGTTGTCTTTAATATTCATGTTCAGCTTGTAATTCAGCTTGTAATTTTTGATTTGATTTCTAATATCTTTGATTCTGGGTTCCAAAAATTTTATTTACTAAATATTATAACCTCAAAAAGAACCTATACTAAGATACGGAATGCATTTCATAATAAAATATTTTAATTTTTATATCTACTTTTTTTTTTTCGTTACTATAGTTTGAAGGTCAACATAAAATTAAATATTAGAAAGGTTGTTTTTGTTGTTGTTGTTGTGAATATTTCTATAAAATTTAATTTAGTTATGTTGAGATACTTATATCTATATGCAAAAATTTATATGTTTATATATTAATGTATAAATATAAGAATTAATTGGACAATAATTTATAATATTTTTTTTGTTAGTGGTAATTATTCGATGAAAGAATAATATTTTAATTTCAAATATAAATATTTGTATATAGAATAAATATCTGGCAATTAATTACACTTCAAAAACAAAAAATAAGTTTTTATTTTAGCTATGAACAATTATAATTATAAAATTAAATTTTACTGCAATTTTAAAGAAATTTTAGTATATAAACTAAACTAAAGTAAAGTTAAAAATTTTCATGAATTATTTTTAATATTAATTAGAAATTCTTATATGAAATATATTATTAAGGTGGGATTGATACGAAATCTCGAAAAAATATAATCTTACAGGTATGTACAAAATCTGGAGTACACTTTTTTTCATGGAGAAGAATATAATTTTTTATATTACATAATTTTCTAATTAAGATATCGGGTATGAATAATAGAGTATGGCGAGGTTTTGATAAAACATTTATAATTTATCGTATAGAGAAGGATCTAAAGTAAACTCTCAAAAGTAAACCTTCTTATAAAAACATAGGAACATGAATATGAGGCATTGGCCGATTGGAAAACATTCGGCTAGACTAGACATTTTGTACAACCAGTCTTGCTGAAGCTGTGAAGAACCAAGCGAAAAATATGACACTCTTCACATGCAAGTACTCAGTGCTGGTCAGGGTCAGGTATTTGTTCTCTTAGAAAACCCAAACTAGACGATCTGAATGAATATTACCTGAATGAATATGAAAGGACACGAGGTGGAACTAAACAACTTTAAGTAACTTCTCAGCTCACTAGCGGCGGTTCTCGAATATGATTGGTATAAAAATGACATTAAAGTTAAAGTGCTAATTGGAGTCTTGGAGATTTGAAGATTTTACAGACTGTCGACTTTTAGCAGTCAACCAACCAACCATTGTATGTTGTATGTATTTGAATGTAGGGTATTTAAAAGTTGAAAATTGTCGAAAATTCCTGAAAAAAAAACTAATTACATATTTGATTAATTATGTTAAATTTAAAAATGAAATATATAATACCAAATAAAATTCGAAATTAAAATTATGCCAAAATCTTAAGATTTCACTTGACGTTATTTAACAACACCAATTTTAAATTACTATGATTTCGATATTTTAAATTACGAGATTTTGAGTACGAGCTTATATACCCAAACTCCAATTAAACTTCATACAATATTAAGTAGAAATTTAGTATGTTTATGTTTTGGAAAAAAAAAAATATTCTTTTTTTTTATGTTTTGGTTTATTTAATATATTTTTAACAAATACAATGATTAAAGGAAAAATGCTTTTCGTGCGTAAAATGTATAACAACAACAACAAAATGTATTTATAAAAATATAAAATTTAATCTCATAAATATTCAAATTAAAATCCAAAAACATTATACATATATGTACATAGAATTTCTGGGGCCCTACATTATTTTAAGACATACAAACATATATAAGAAAAATTGTATAAAGAAAATTCCAAACATAAAAGAGGAAAAAAAAATCAATTGTTTTTATATTTTACTGGAAAATTATGACACGCATTCGCGGCGTAAAATATTATAAAAAAAAAATTATAATAAGATAAAAACTATGTTGCGTTTATAATACAATTTTAACATAAATATAAGATTTTTTTTTTTTTTTTTGATGATGACAAGAATTAAAGTCTGCCCATATGCTAAAATTATATTGTAAATAAATTGTTGGAAAAATATATAATTTTTTTTTTTTTAGATTTTGAAATATTAAATCATAATGTGTTTTTTTTTTTTAAATTTTTTTTGTATTTTGTTTGTTCAAAGAATCATTATTTTTATGTTGGTGACAACATTATAGAAGAAGATGATGTAAAATTATATTAGTAACAACAAGTAGTGGAGTTACTGCAATAGCATAAATTCATAAATACAATTTTATTTAGCTTATATTTGATATTACATAAAAATAATTTAAATTTGTCTGTCAACAGTCATTGTTTTTATGTAATGAAAATTAATGAAATTTTGTTATTTGAAACTTAATTTTTTATATAAAAAGTGTATGTAGTAATTGATTAAAACATAGTGAATTTATTAGCATTTTTAACATTTAAACTAAACTCCAATTGTACATTGGAGTTGTCGTAGAGTTAATGTAATTTATTTATTGTAATTTGTAATGCATTCTGGTTCAATTCCATACCGAGGTTATGATAGCACTCTAAGTTGACTCAGCTTTAAATGAATTCCAAACCAGTAATACAAATTTACAATATGTAATTGTAATTTTAAGACTAATGGTTCAGAATATTTACTGACAACAAATTTCTCACTTAGCTTGTTGCAATTATAAAGTTTCTTCACTATAAATAAACTTATGGTTCGAAATCCATATAAAATAAGTAGGTTCAAAAATAGCAATAAAATGTAATGAAACCTGTATAATTTTAGGCACTATGCTTCCATGCGGAATGAAATAGGTTAAACTAATAAGCACAGTACAATCTAGGAAGTAAATTTGATTTTACAATTTCGACTTTATAAATAAATTTAAAATATTATAACAAAATTTTAATAATTTCTCTTGTTTAGATTAGATTGGTTTATAAAAGAGTTATTATAATGATACATCTTCCTCTCAGTACTGCCATTTAAAATATCCATTGTGCATACTACACTAATTTAGAGTCTTTCGATATCTAGGCTTCTGTGAATTCTTATAATATCACAGCTACCTCCTTGACCATAGCAAGGAATTAGAAATTACTTACCAAAATATGTCAGCTTTTTTGGGTAATAAAAAATAACATGCTCTGCAGTTTCTACTATATCGAATTTAGGAAGCATTATCGAATTTTATAATTTTGATTACATTGTTATCACAAAGATTTGTTCCAGAATAAAGCTTGGTTTACTAAGTGCGAGTAACTATTTAGTTGTCTGATACTTCTCCTAGTGCATTTGAAGAACAATGTATTCTATATAAACAAATTAACAAACTTCAAGATTTCATTTAAATAATTTTATTTAAAACAAAAAAATATTTATATATATTCTAACTGGAGAAAAACGGCATTGAAGCGCACACGGCTGGCTGCCGTCAGTTTTATTTTTCATATCCAGAAATAAAAATAAAATAAAAAAAGTTTTTTTTTTACGACATTTAAATACCCCAAAACATATTTACCATATATAATATTTATGTTTGTATAAATGTAGATATATGTACTATAAAAATGCATATGAAACGCAAAAATTGCATATGAATATGCACAATGCAAAAATTTTGTAACCGGCTGGCAATATTATTATTTTGTTGTTGTTGTTATTCTCGGTTTTTGTTAGTTGCCTCTTTATATGAAATGCAATTCAAAATTGCATTTCCCTACCCGATTTTTTTTTTATTGTATATAAGAAAAACAAGTATTATACTAAAAAAAACAAGTAAAGGAAAAAATTGCAGTCCTTTTGTGTAAATTTTTTGGGGATATAAAGGATATTTAAAAAAAAGTATGTATATATTTATGTGCATTTTTTTAAAATAATTTTAATAAATTTGTACATACGTGATGAAAATGAAAAATTTTAATATGTTCATCCAAAAATTATGTTAAACAGAATATTAGAAAATTATAATTTATTTGTTATCATTATAAATTATGTATTCAAACATTAAAGATAATTTCGATATTATGAAATTATATAGTTTTATAAAATTTATAGAATTTAGAAATATTAATTAAGTTTATATAAATAAATTAACTATTTTATTATAATTGGTTTAGAATAGGCACTAGCAAGAACAGGTGTTAACTGGCCCTTCATCGGGTCCAAACAATTCTGTGGAATTTCCAATAATGGAAGAAATTAGGGATCGGGAAAATATAAAGAAATTCACCTGCTGGAAAAAGATTTCCGCCATACGTCAAGGCATCATTTAATTAAAATCGACAAATCTGATAATATAGTGAATGTCGATTCTGTTCGGGTGATGAAGAAACTGCGGAACACTGCGAAACCACCTTGAAGGGATTTCTGAGCCCTCATGAAAACAAGGGTCTGACCGTCAGGAACAGAAGCCTGGATATAAACTGACCATATATTAGTAGGGTAGGCACAATATATTTCTTTAGGTCGCACTGTAGAGAAGCGGAAGTTCGTACTTCAGCCTTAACGTCGTTAATTCCTAACAAAACTGTAAAAAATAGTCTTTGAGTAGCTTGTGAATGATTTCCTTCCATTAAACTATGATGTGCTCATTTAACTGTTACTCATGAGGCTAATAAAATAGAGGTATATTTAATAGAGGAATTTGGAATGGATTAAAAGGAACAATTCCTGCTGTGGGTCATATTGCCCCTAATTCAATTAATGGGGATAAGTTTCTGTGAAAGAAAGCTTAATATCTATTAATAATCTAATCTAATAGTTTTACATCAGCAGGATTTATTATGTTTTGGGGTATTTCCTAAGCATCATCCAATAATTTTTCATAATATTCTGTCAATTAAATTATTTTGCAATCAAATTCTACAAAATAAAACATTATGAACTTCAATGCAAACTCTAAACCTAAATCGAGTTCTACAATAGCAAATATAAAAAATCTCTGTATTGGAGGGTATAATACGAGGCTCAACCTTATCTGCACCTTTTCCATTAGGTTATTTTGTAAATATCACTAAGCATTCTTACATTCTTTTAGTTCTCTAATCTGAAAAAGTGACATAAGAATTGGTTCTAGTATTACTACATAAAACTAACGAAAATGAGGTTTCTTCGCCATCCACTATTTCATATTTCTTATTTCAATTTTTATAATATTCATAAAATGTCGTACGTTATAATTGGATATTGTATGAAAAAAATCTTAGTATATTAAAAAAAAAATTGTATCTATAAATTTTTTGGTAGCTCTCTAATACACATACTAAATATTAAAAAAAAAAAAATATTGTATGCCATCATCTTTATCTACCATAATATTCTATACCTCTACTTATAAACTCTAATACTTCTTCATCTTCTACTATTTCTCATAGAACATTGAAAAAAAATTATATTAAATTTTTTTTTTTAATATTTTTTTTTTATTATTATTATTTTCGCACAGAGTGCATTCTCTACAAAAATGACGACGTCAAAAATATAATAAAAAACTGCATAAAATAATGTTGAATGCAATTTTTTTTTTTTTTTGCATTTTGAATTTTTAAAAGAATAAATTACATTATGATGAAGAATATACAAAAACAATTTTTTTTTTTTTGGTGTGTTTATGATGTGCATAAAAAAACAATAATCACAAACACATTAATACCAAAAAAAAAAAATTATGAAAAATTCGTTTTTTTTTTTTTGAAAGATTCTTGTAACCATTCTTCCGAACCGCACAGTACAATTTTTGTTGTTGTTGTTGTGATGCATTACAATCATTTATCAAAGCTTCCAAAAAATGCATTGAGTGTGACACTCTACACAAACCCACACATATAAATAAAAATACACACAATAACAAAATAATTTTTCAAGTTTTTATTTTGGGGGTTATTAATAAAAAAAAAAAAAAAAATTCGCATTAATTTTTTTTTTTTTGCAGTATTGTCAATGTATTGGTTTCGTTCAAGTGCATCTTTAGAAGAGTTCATTTCTTATACAATTAAAAAAGTAATGAGTGCAATTCATAAAATACATTGATATACGCATACAATGAAAGTGTAAAAATTGCATTTTTCAAGTAAATATAATTTTTTTTTTTTTTTTTTTTTTGATTTATTTTAAATAAGTTTTTAAAATTTTTTGAGTGAAGATTTTTTTATTCACAATTTTTATATGATTCATTTATTAATTCAGCTTTTTTACTTAGCTACTTCTTCATCTTCATCATAAATTGTAAATATGTATTTGTAAAATGCATCTTAACATATACTTATATATAATTTATCAAATAAAAAAAAAACAATTTTTTTTTTAAATGAAATTGCATCTTTTTAGATGTATTTTTATTGCTTACTAAAAAAATTGGTTTTTTTTTAAAGAAATTTTTATAGTAAAAATCAAATAAAACTTCAAATTATTTGTCCAGATAGTTAATTTTAATATGTGTGCAAATATTTAACAAAATACACTGTAATATTTAAATTTATAAAATTGCATTTTCATTTGAAATTTTTATTTTGATAGTAAAATTTATTCGTATACAAAATTTGAAATTTTTAATTACAAATTTTAATATGTATAATAAATTTTTTGCATATTTTTTTTTGGAGGGGTTTGGGAGGGGGTTATAAAAGTACAAAAAAAGATAGGATATTATATATTAAAAAAAATGTAAGGGTAGTAAAAGATAAGATTCATTGGTTAATCTCTAATTCGGGCAATTTTTTGTACTTCTTTCCAAGGTTTATAAAGAGGTGTGTACTTTATAAAGTACCAAGATAAGGACAAACTAAAGAATTTTAGCTTTACGAAAACATTGGTTTTTAAACGTTCAGAATCCGGTGAATATCCATTAACAGACAGACTGTAACAATGAAACTTAAAGTTATTTTGTAAAAAAAGGAATAAATCCTAAAATATTCGTAAAAATTCTAATATTATTTGATAGTGTTGAATGTGTTCTTATAACCTATTAGCCCAAAAATCCACCTATCATAAAAATTGTAATTTTAGAGACTTCCACTTCATTTACCGCCATCATCAAATACTTACTTTCAGAATTTGGAAGCTTTTTTAACATTGTTATTATTTAAGTTTTTTTGTTTTTTCATTTCAGATTTGTTTTCAAAATTCATAAAAACATGCATTCACATATACATATGTTAATCTATACACTCTATTTATATACATATATATATCTATATATTAACTTAGTATTAGTTTAGAGAATAATTCGCGCGCATTTAATAATTTTTTTTTTTAGTTGTAAAAACTTATTTTAAAAAAGAGCATTTTTTTTAAAGAACAGAAATTTTTATATTGTCGGTGATATATATATATATATATATAGATTCGTTTGCATATGTATATGTGAGTGCAATGTTTTTGTGCATTTTGATTGTACATTCATATATGTTGGATGCACATGCACAAAAAATGCATAAGGATTTGTTGTTCTTCAAAAGAAAAATTGCAATAAACAATTTTTATATGTGTTTTTTTTTATATATGTACAATTTACTTACACTTTAATATTGTAAATTTAAGAATTTGTTTGTAGTACACAGCAACATCACATCAACTTTTTCAAGAACCACCAAAAAATGAATATGATTTTTTTTTTTTATTTTGGACTTTTTCCATGTCACTTTTTATGTATATATTTAATATAAATATATAAAAATATATTATACATATACACATATGTAAAGGAGAGGTTTTTATTTGTTGTTTTCTTTCGTATTTTTGTGCAATTTTCATATAAATTGCAATAATAAAAGATACACTAAAAAAAAAACACACATTTTGGTATTGAGACAGAAAAAAGGGGTTTGGGGTTGGGGTTAGGGACGAACGTAATGAAGGTTACCATTTCTCATTGCTCTGTGTTGCTGCTGCTTCATATTATATGTAATGTATATAGTACTTTTAGTTATTGAGTCGCTCTAAAATTGTAAAGAACTAAAACATATAACAACAAAAATATTAATGGTTTTTTTTTTTTTTAATATTTATTATTATATATATAAATAATAAATAATTAATTATATATATAAAAAAATATACATTGATAAAATGTGATATTTACATTAGAGTTGACTTCAAAAAAACAAACTAATTTAATATAAAAAAATATAAAATATTTAAAAAAAAAAATGTTTAATAAATTTAAATTCATTTTTTATGAAAAATGGACAAAAATATTCATTTAAAAAATTATAATTCCAAATTTTAAATGGATTTTGGAAACCAAATATAAAAAAAAAATAATAACATCCAGAATTTCGGTGAAATTTATAATTAATATAAATTTTAACAGTGTAATAAATTTAATTCCAAAAATATAATTTTTGTGAAAATGTTCTAAATAATGTGAAAACAATTTTTCTATAAATATATTTTAATGAAGTGACATTGAAAGTTTATCTCTGGGTAAATGTACATATATATAGATATACTATATATGTATATAATAGAAAAATGTATGAAAAATGAAAAAAAAACTAACCCATTTTTAATGAAATCTTAAAATAATATTTAAATACTGAACTTTATAAGTGCATTTTTTGTGTTTTTGGTTGGAGGAGCGTCAGTTTTTTATCTGGAAAATAGTTAATGTATTTTTTTTTGATGGAACCATTTTCCATTAATTAGTTTCCATAAAAAAATAAAAAGAATTTTCTATAGACGCAAATTTTTTAATATTGTTTATACAATTTTTTTTTTTTGTGACATTTTTGCAATCAAAATTATTCATGAAATATTTTACAATTTTCTGATTTTTTTTTTTGTAATTTTTAAGGTTTTTCCGCCGCGAATATAACAAAAATATTCAAAATAACTGAATTAATTTTCATTTTGAATTAATAATGTGTCTATGTATATAATTATTAATTTAATTTGAAATTTCTATTTAAATTTTTATATATAAATTGTGGTTTTTTCTTAAGCGTCTGTTATAAATAAAATTATTATCCTTAAAAAAGGATAAATTATTAACTAACAAAATATAAAAAAAAAAATATGTTTATGTGAAGTGCATTTAATCAACATGCACAAACACATATACAACGAATAAAATATTTAATATCAGGCATGTATGTGTATTGTGTAGAAATGGAAAAATGTGCATTTTTGTTCATGTGTGTGCGTGATTGAAACCTTTTAAAATAAATTAAAAAAAAATAAAATTTCGGTATTTTTATTTTATTTTAATAATTTGTCATCGTGCGGCGACATATTAGAATTTGTCATTTTTAACAATTATTTATTATAAAAAGAGAGCTTTCAACATATAAAAAGCTTAACAAAAAAAAATTAATGTGCATTTTTGGAATATATCTGAAATATTTCATAAAATTTATAAAAATTTGAAATTGTTTAATTTTAATAAAATTTATTTAAAAAAGAAAAGTGCCTTTTAAAATTTAAATTAATTTTTTAAATATGATGTTTAAATGCAATTAAAAACATATAATTTTATTTGCAAAATGAAAAATTTCAATACATAATTTGTTGAAATTATTAAAATTTAAAAAAAATATTTATTAAAAATAATCAATAATTGTCCTCGAATTTATTTAATTAATAAAAAAAAAAAAAAAACAGCAACATTATAAATTAATTCGTTAGTACATAAATTTGTGACGTTAAAAGGTGTGTTAACACGGAAACTTTTCCATTTTTTTTTTATTTTTTTTTGGATATAAATAATTAATTTTAAGATATATAATGTTAATGTGTATATATATATAAAAACGCAATTTATACATACAAATAATGTACACATAATAAATTTTATGATATATTACAATTTGAAGTGCATTTTGAATAAAAATATCTAAACATGCAGTTTTCATATGACAAACAAAAATTTTCTTTATGTACAAAATTTTACGTATGAATGTTTGGCACGCAACAAATACAATAATAAATAATAACAATAAAAAAAAACTGATACTCATACACATAGATAAATATATACATATATACAATAAAGAGTGTGCAATAAAAAAAAAATATATACAAATAAAAATAAAATTAAAAAAATTAAATAAAAACATAAATTCATTGAAAAATAAACTTTCAGGAGTTAAGGAACACGAAAATTAAAAAACAAATGATTTTCTTCTTTTTTTTTTTTTTTGGAAAATCTAGTAAAATTCAATTCATTTTATTAGTGGAGAAAATTTGAATTTAACAATTTTCTATTAATATTTAAATTCTTCGTGTGAAATTATAATAAAAATAATTTTTTTTTTATATAAAACGTACTAAAAAAATGTGCTTTCTATTGAAATAATAATATTCGTACTGATTGAGGCGACATCTATAATATATTTTTTTTTAAAAAAATAGTGAATATTAAAAATATTTAAAGTGAACAAAAAATAATGGAAATTAATTTATAAATAAAAAATTGTTAATAATTTTTGTTTTTAATGTTTTTAACTAATAAATTAATTAGTTTTAATGTGTAATTTTTATTTAAAAGATTTTTTGTTATTATTACTGTGATTGGAAATGCATTTTATCGATATCAAATAATTTCTTAATGGATTTTTATTTGGACAAACTATATTTTAATGGGCTAATCAAATTATAAAGGAAAATTTATAATAATAATGGTAAGTTAATCAAATTGATTCTACTAATTTTAAAATATTAATATTAATTTTTAATTAGTCTAAGAGCTAGAAAGGATTTTTATATAGTTATATACGAAATTATTCTTTTTAGAGTTTAATCTGAGAGGTTTACGAAAATAACCTTATACGAAATAATTATTATTATTTAAATATAATAAATATGTCAAATACAATAATTTTGGCACAACTTTGTTGAAATTTATTACCGGGTTTCGTGTGACACATGAAAAATTTCCCAGTGGACAGTCAATTGATTCCGTTAATGATATGGGTAGATGAGGTATCTTCCATCTTGTTAAATTGTATATCATGAAAATATTTTGTTTTATCATAAATTACATTTCCTTGGGAAACAGTGATATCTAGTTAACCTGACTTCCCCATTGAATTTTTATACCCCTGTACAACAATATTTATTACCACACAATTTTTTATTTGATTCAGGACTTCATTTAATTTAATATTATATAAAAGATCCGTGACAAGCTTTTATTATTTCCTACGCTATCTACATACTATACTAGTCGAATCAGGATAGAAGACCTTCTATTTCTACTTAATTATAAGGTCGAAAGGATTTACATAAAAAATTGTTGTTCCGTTGACAGTAGTAATTAAAATCGTTGCCAGCTCTTAATCTAATAGTAAAAAAAAAAAACAAATATTTTTTTAATTTTGTTTATTTATTTTTTTTAAATAAAAATTCTTTAAATTGAAAATAAAAATATTTAAAAATATACTAATTGAATTCAATTTATGATGGATAAAAATAAGGTCATATAATAAGTTATAAGGAAATTTTTATATACTCTACGTCTACAGTATACTCTCTAGGTCTAGATAACTTAATAATATTTGTGTATTTTCCATTCAAGATATATATTTGAAATGTTATGTAATATTTTATTGAATTTATTAACTTTGGTATAATATATTAAATTTGTTTAGCTATTAGCTCTAAATCTTGATCACAAATTTCCATTTCTTTGTGATATCCTTATTATAGGACGAATATTGCACTAAAAAAAACAATATTTATAAATATTAAAATATTATGGAACTCAAGATTTATAATTTTTTTGAAATTTTTATTATTGTTACTAACGTCATACTAAATAATTCTTGACAAATCAATTTTCGACAAACTTTTTTTCAATAAATTAACTCTAATTCAACTCATAATTTTCATTCTTTTGTATATATAAATCGAACAATTTTATGCTTCTAAATCTATTCGTTATTATAACAATTTTATTTTTTATCAGTTTTATTATCAGTAAAAACCGAATTTATTTAGAAAACTATAATTTTGTTCACCGGAAATTAAAGTCAAAGCATTATCAAACAAAAAAAAAAAAATTAAATTACAATAATTATTAATATTATTTTAGTTAAAATTATTTAAATAAAATTTACTATATATAATTGTTATGTAATTTAAAAATGTATTTTTAAAGAATTATTCTAAGAAATATAATAATTGTCACAAACTCGAATAACTTTCAATCTATATTTATATTTAATTGAATGAAATTGTAGAAAAATATTTTCAAGAAAAACTAAATTGAATTTTTTTATTGAATCCAATTTTGTGGAAATAATAAAAAAAAAATTTCACAAAATTTCTTTTTTATTTTAAGCAGATTTTAATGGTTTTTGCACAAAAAAAAAAACATTTATTTTAGTGGCACACCATATCGTCATAATTATTTAGCTTATTAGCTTTCTCTATTTCTATATATTTTGTTGTATAGTTTGGCTGTGAAGCCTTATAAAATAAAAGAAAAATAGGAAATCTTTGAAATTTGAATTTCATTTATCATAATGGGTGGGAAAATGTAAAATAAATAATTTTCTAAATTATAAAATATTTAAGAAATATGTATATTCAACAAAAATGGCTTAGTAATTGGTAAATGGTTGGTTCAGATTCAGACGTTCAGGACGTTCCCTCATTTTTATTATGGTCTATAGTCAATTGTTGACTTACTCCTCTCATGATCTTTAATCTATAGCAATTCCAGTATTAATTCAACTGTGTTCAAAGCTGGACCACTCCTGACCAGTTTCTTGTTAGTGCCATATTTTGAATGATTTAATATGTGATCACAGAATTATAATACTTTGATTTAACTGATTGCTTTCTTTCAGTGCAGCTTGATTGTCCAAACAGATTATTATTATTTTTTGGTTGTAAGATTTTCTATGCTATTATAGCATTTCCGTTGCATGAGTAATTACACCAAAGTTTCGCTTGGAATATATTGATGACTAGTAATTATATTGATATAGGCTCAAAACTAGTTCAAAATTATAGAATCGGTTTTGAATTTCGTAAACATTTATTATCCGATTTTCTTTATAAACATATTCAATTGTGCAAAATTTCATTTTCGATGCATCACAAAAAATTAATCGCTGACTCTAATTCATAATAAATATTTCTCAGATACCATAAGTTTTAGTTGCATTTAAATTATTAATTTGACTGGCCTTGAACTTGAAATAAAATTTAATTGTTTTTATTTTTATATTCTTGTTTAAACAGATACAAGATTTTATTAAATTTATAAACAATAAAGTTCAATCCACCATAAAATTTAAGTTATAATATTTTTACATCAAATTACAAATTTCCAAAAATAATTTTAATTTCTCATAATTCAATAATATTGTTTTTTTTTTTTTTTTTTTAATTTTGTAAATGCATAATTTTATGTAAATAAAATATCAAATTTATTTAAAGTCGAATATTTTTATTATCATTTTAAAATTTTGGTTATACAAAAAATATGAGATAAACAAATTTTTTATGGTTTGAATTGATTTTCGGGAATTTTTATAAATAAATTAGGTAGAATTTGGTAATTTTTTAGATAATATAAATATTTATTAAAGGATAATTGAATATTATTTTCATTAAAATACATTTAGAGCGACATTTTTGTTAATACAGATTGTTTTGTTAACTTAATCCTTGAAATTGAAAAAAAAATAGAAATGATTTTTATAAAAACAATTTTAAAAAGATTAAACAAAATTAAAAATTAACTAAACAAATATTAATATTTACTCTTAAATTCATTCATATTATTTATATCCTTTTGTGAGCTTTAATAATTATTATATAGTCCGATGTTTTGCTGTCGGTCTTCCAGTTCACACTTCCAAGACCTTGCATAAATTTTTGCATCCTTGTCTTTCGGTATATCTTTAGTCCTTTTTCATCCTGACTGTTAAAATACTTTTTGCCCCATTTTCTTCAGTTGCTCCAGCCTCGTACATTTTTAATAAATTAATTTTTTTTACAAAATTAATGTTACTATAGCCAAACGGAAACGACAGATACTAAGTCGCCATTTGTATTTCTAACTTGGATTAAAAGTTCTTTTTTATTTGGTAAAAGATCTACGTCAAATTTCTTTAGTAATTTGAATTTGAACAGGATTTGAATTGATAGAACCCCAATCGTATCCTATGGTATCATATAAAATCCTTTTTATTGGATAAATATTGGTTATTGGTTGAATTGTTATCTTAGTACCAAAATATTTAAAATTTATTCCAAAATAATGAAATCTAAATTTTATAATATGTTTTTTAAAATTGGAAATTTTTAAGAGACTTCATTTCAAAAAATTAATCCTTCACAGTTTTCTAAATTTTTGTGACGAATAATATTTAATATGTTAAACTTCACTGTCACTGGAATACCGATATTTAGATGTTTAGTTAATATACATATATAAAAATTGTCTGGCCGTGGACTAAATATAGCATAAATTCAAAAGGGAACTGAATTATTTGAACAAGCTATAATAATATTCTTTAGATCATAATTTCGATTAAAAAAAAAAAACCCAAATTTTAATTTCTGAAACTTTTCAAATATTTAATTACATTTTGGATATTGAACATTTTTATTACAGTATTATTTAATTTTTGATTATAATTAATATTTTTTAATAATTAATTATTGATTAAAAATACCAAGCGTTTTTTAATCGCAAATGGTTTAATAAAATTACAAAAATTATATATCAACACATCAGAATATTATTAATTTATTATCGGTAATGCAGCTAAAATTAAGGAATTTCGTTGGTTGTACTTTAGTTAAAGCATTTTGCGTTCCGAATTTGTACATTTTATCATAGATGACACTCCAAAAGATTCCTAAAAATAATGTATTAATACTATTTATAGTGAAAGTCTTCTTTTTATCTAATTTCTACTTAATGCTTTAAAATTAATAGACAGAACTAAAACAGATAACTAAAATTATCCCGAAAGGACATTTCAACAGCTGTGTTCACTAGCCAATTGGCAAACATGCGACCAGGTTATATGTATCCCATTCTACCAATCAAGCTGCAGTTGTAGATAACTGAATGAGAAAGAAACACTAACCCTATTCAACTGTAAGTGCTCTGGCGAAAGCAAGAAACGATACTTTTGACACCTATATATGGTACAGTTTCGGGATCTAAAATAACTATCTTAGCCAACCAGGTGGTTAAGTGAGTGGTAGAAAAACTGTACTAACTAATAGGGTTCACCATCATGTTAAACTAAAACCAATAATATTTAATTATATTTTTGTAATATTTCGAAATTATTCTAATGATTAATTTTATATTTGAATTGAGTATAATTAAAAATTGTTTCTATGACACGTTTAATAACCAAAATTAGACATTTTCTTAACAAATATTAATTCTAAATTAGATAATAAATATTATTTACAAATCAAATCAAATTTCAAATTTCTAAAATCTGAAATAAATCCATATGAAAACAACTTAATACTTTAAATCCAATTAAATCTAAACTAATTAAAATTAAATAAAATAAAAATAAAAATTATCATTTCTTCCTATATACAAAAAAATAATAATATCAAATACAAATAAAAAGTATATAAATTTTCTATAAAATTCTTATTTTACTTAATAACGTAATCAAAAATATTTTTTTATATATAAAAATTATAAAATTTTCTTCTAAACTTGTTGGCCTTGTAAAAATGTTCTTCGAATAAAAAAATAAAAAATTTGCATTCATATTTGACCATGGTAAAAATATTGAAAAACTGATTGTGAATTTGTTTTTTATTTTGTGCATTTTATATTATAATAAAAATATATATAAATATACAACCAAAAATGATAATAATATAAATAATTTTTATATAAATTGCATTTTATTTTTAATAATTGTGTATAATGAAATAGGGTTCCCAATATCAATATATTACTAAAAACCGAAATTCAATATTATGAAAAGTTTAATTCTGAAATATCGTAATTCGAAACTAAAATGTTTTAAACTTATTAACTATTCAAATTTCTGTGTCTATCATTAAAATTCATAATAAATTAAATTTTTGTTAATCGATAATATGTCGCAACTTCAAGGAATACTAAAATATCCTTTATTGAGTACCGAAAATATATTTCCAGTTTCGAAATTACCACATTACCAAAATACAGATATAATAACACTTATTGTTTTAGTAAATTCTTTAAGATATAAATTTGCCGGTCTGTCATTTATCGTTGATTATTCGTATCTATATGAGCTAGAAATTTTTAAATTAATACTTTTCGAAAACTAATAGTCCCAGATTTAAGTCCCCAAATTGGTGAATAATTAAATCATTTTCTATCCGATTTTGCTGTGCTTTGAATGAAATATGTCATCGATAAAGTTACCAGATTCTGAAACCTATTAGAAAAATCATAAATAAGTCCTCATGTTTGAGTTTAAATATTTAAAAGAAGTAGACCGGATTAGAGATTGACTTGACATTAATTAAAATGTCAGTCCTCGATTTCTCGATACTCACAAACACATTATATGTAGAACTTGATTGTTCGATTTTGAATATTTGAAAGAAGATTAAAAGTGACCGGTTTAGAGTTACATGATGTTAACTGATATGTCTCATTTCGATCCTCACCGTCCTATGTTTTCAAGTTCGATTTTGAAAATTAGTAAGAAGTACGAAAGTGACCGTCTAATCTTATATTTTTTTAAATAAAATTATTTGATATTGCAAACCCTACTTAATTTTAAGCATTTAATAATATAAATTTTATTTTAGCCGCCATACAATCAAACCTAAATTAAGTTAATTAAAAAACAAAACTGAAAAACTAAACTTTTATGTCGTTATGTGTAGCGTTTTTCCAAATCCAATTGAACCAAAATACATAGACAAACTAGACATTTTGATTAGATTTCGACTTTTAAGTTGGTTTTTATTTTTTGTGTTTTATTTTCGTTATTTCTACACAAAACACAGTGCAATTTCATATCAAAATAATGGTTGCGCAATTGCACATATATTGTCAATTACATCATCACTCAAAATTTTATTCAATTTTTCGTTAGTTTGATTGCAGCAGGTTTGTTGTTGTTGGACTTCTGTTGCACTAAATTCATAATAATTATAAAAAAAAAAAATATTTTTCTCTATAAAATTATTTTTATTATATTTTATTTTTTGATTATATTTTTTTTTTTTTTTTATTTATTTTTTGTACTTGGGTGGCTAAAAAAGTTTTTTTGATAAAAAATTATATTTTTATTGGCTGTTGCTAGCTTGATCTAATATTTTGTATTGCCATTGTTTGTAAATGTTCCAGCTACAAAAAAAAAAAATAGATTCTTCTAAAGAATTTTTGTTTTTTAAGAAAATTTGCATATTCATTTTATAACATTTTCAGTCTATTAGTTCTGAATGAAATAAAATTAGTGTTGGTAATTTATTAATTGATGGGATATGCATATAGTTCATAGAAGTATTGAATTAGAAGGAATTATATATCTATCTTTATATATTTAGGACAGTAAAACTTATTTAAATGTTTGATTCCAAACTATGAGTTGATCATACTAAATATATGTCATTGAAAGTATGTTAAACTATTTTAAATATAATTTGGATTGAATGATGAATATTATAAAAAAAGAAACAATTCTACATTTAATTTATATTTACGTAACCTGTACAAAAGCTGATATTTTCTAATTAGCAGTACCTTTGTAACAGATTCAAAATTTCACATCTTTTAAAACACATATTTTATATAATTCGAAATTTTGATCAGGAGCAACTAAAACAGACACAAACTAGATTACAAATCAAATGTCTGTAAAAAATTTCAATCGATTAACAATCACTATATTCTTTAGATTTAGAAATTTTATCATATACTCTCTGTAGCTATGTACCTGGGTAGCCAAATACGTCCACAACCATGAAACCTTCATTCAAATCTGAGATATAAAATTGTTTTTTTCATTTTTCCGTATAGTAAAAATCCCTGCTCCCCATAAAAATGGGAAATTTTATCATGGATGCATTAAATTTACCGAATCTCATCTTGTATGAATATTAGGATGAAGTTTGGATCAAGCTGTATGTCAAATTTAATTAAAACTTAACGAGCACAGCTTCATAAAAGATATTGCTGCGCTCATATACTCGAATTCGGACGCTTATAAATTTATAAAAAGTTGCAGCAAATTTTTGTTTTACCATTAAGTAATGCAACACTCTTAGTTATTCTAACTACTTAGAATTATTATTATTGAAATGTCGTATTTAAGATTAGATTTTTTTTTTAATAATTGAAATTTTAAATCTTTCCTGATTGTCAAGAGAATTTTTTAATTCATAATGGATCAATTTTGGCCATTTTGATAAAATTAAAGAAATAATTAGGGAAACTTAAAATTATGTAGAAAATGGCTTCAATATTTTTAAGAAATTTTAAGTATTTTTCTATATCAATTCAAATTCTTTCTTTTAATATTTAAATGAATATCTTTTAATACGACAATTTTTAATTTTAGTCTATCCGAATTTTCACTTTAACTTCACTTTTATAAAAAAAGTTCTTATTTACTGCGTATCATAACTTGCCGTGCATTTATCATATTATAATTATATCTATCAAAATTACAATAAATAAAAATAAAAATTTATATTAAAATTTAACTAATATAATTAAACTTCCAATTAAATTCTAAAAAAAACCTGTATTTTCTCTTGTAATTATTGTCTCCTAAGTTGTAAAATAAAATTCATTAAAATTCAACTAAAATTCATTTTTTTTTAAAACTCTTAAATTAAAGTTTTTTGCTTTTCGCGAAAAACTTGTTATTTTGTTAATTAATTTATTCAGTTATTCACAAAATTTAATTATTCTATATTACGAGTTGTAATAATTTTTAGAAGTTTCTTTAAACTATATATAAATTTTTTTTTTTTTAATTAACATAAATTATAAAATATAAAAACTTATAAAAAAAAAATATTAAAAAAAATAATAATAATAATAATTTAATAATCTTAATAAATTGCTAACTTAACGACCATGATGAAAATTTATTTTCATTTTGAATATTTAATCAAAATGCCGGAAGAATTGAATCGTTGAAATCTTAAGAGTTTTTAAAATGTTTTAAGTAGGATTTGTAAGCTCCTACTCATAAAAAAAGAGCATCTACAAATAAGGCTTTTATATTGTAATAATATTTAATATGATGTTTTGCATTATATTTCTGATAATTGAACCCTATTATCGATCTATAGATATAATTATTCAATTTAAGTTTTTAGTCCTATTGTCGTCATATTTATTTTTGAAAGAAATCCTTAGGAGTATTTTATTGATCTGTTGATTTTGGGTGACCAGTTTTAGTCGAATCGTTAGTTGCTAATTCTAATTTCGATTAGAATTAGTTGCTAATTCTAAGTTTTGTGTCCTGTTATCATTCCTTTTTTGTATATCCAGACAAAAATATCAATGATCAATGAATACCAGTAATAAAATTTGAAACATTTGATTTTGATAATGGTAAAAATGCTAACGTTTGATACCGTTTACTGACAACAAATGTCTCACTATTAAAAGCCATTAGCTTTTTGCAATTAAATGATTCTTCACTTTAAACAATCTTATGATTTGGATTTTATATAATAATTAGTATAGGTTCGAATTACAATAAGATTGTCAGAAAGTCACAAAATCGAGGCCAATGTTCGATTTGGGCTGTAGCGCCATTGCCTTTATATTTTATATTATATATTCAGCAAACTCTGAACCCTATTATCGTTCTAAAATAGATTATCGGTTGCATATAAACATAACTATTGAAGTTCAAAACCTATGAACTCAAAATCATTAAATTCCATAATTTTACATTATATAATTTATATAAAATCCAAAATTTCATATACATATAATATTTTTATAATGAAATATTTTATCACAAATTTTCATATCAAGGAAACCAAAAAGTTCATAAATATTAAATAAATAAAAAAACAAAATGTTTTTTATTTTATTATATTCAATGACAAATTACCACCATTATCATTTACAAATACAAAGACATTTTTTTTTTCACATATTCTTTTTGTGCATTTTCCAATTCAAATGATGCAATTTTTGTGCTTAATACGCACCCAGTGCCACTGCCATAAACCAAATTAAAAAAAATATATAGTAATAATAAAACCATATTTGATTGCACTCTGACGAAAATAAAGCCCCAAAACAACTTCAAATTAATCTAAAAAAAAAAATAATAAAAAATGCATACACCAAAATACCTATACATATAAAGATGTTTACACAAGTGTGTTAGTGTATTTATTGTGTATTTAAAAAACAAATTTCTAGTTAGTTTCAGTTGCAATTTAGTCGATTTTTTTTTTTTTTGTTAATATTAGGAAAAAAATAGGGAACGAATGTAAAAAATCAAAAAATCATATAAAATAAAAACAATTTTGAATTTTGAATTATATTTTGTTAATTCGTTGACAAAGAGGAGAAACGGTGTTTGTAGGGGTATAAAAATGCGCTTTTAATTATACATTGAGGGTTTGTAGTGAGGTAGGTGGGAATTAGAGGGGTTGATAATGGGGTGATGTAAACGCATATAATCAAAAAAGAAACTAAATAAAATATTGCCCCCCATTAAACAAATTTTTCGGCTGTATATATATATAAATTATACACAAATATATATGCAGGAATGTACATAATTTTTTCAGTTGTTTGTTGGGTAATTTTTATATGAAAAGTGTTCATTTTTTGTGCATTGTATAAATTGAGGTAATGTGGAGTTTCAAGTATTGCACAATGAAGTGTACAAGTGAAGTATAACAAATTTTTTGTTTTTTTGTGTAGATTATTTTGATATTTTTCATTTTGGCAATGAACAGAACAAAAAAAAAATTGTTTTTTTGTAGTTGCGAATAATTAATGTCAGCCTATAGAAAAGAGAATTTGTGTTTCTTTTTGGAAAATTTGAAATTATGAATTTGTTTTTCGGATAATATTTTGGTATACAAAGGTTTTTTTTTTTATTTGTTTTTGACTAAATTAGCATTAACTGTAGAGACAAAAGTATTAAAATTTCTTTTTGATGTTTTTTAAAATTGTTTATTTACTACTTAAAAAGTCAAAAATATTTTTTACCTAAAAGTTCAACGTTTAATACTTGAGTTTAATACTTGATTTAACGATTGTAATCATTCATTAAATGCCAAGATTTATTTACTAATATTTTCAAATTCTATAAAGTTGTATTGGGAAATGACTTAATATAAACACTAAATTTAATCAAATTAACTCTGGACACATCTTATATCCGAATGTGAAGTACTGACTTTGTATCCACAGTGGCCTCAGTGATTATGGACAACAATTTCTACCTAATTTCAATCTAGAATCTAATCTAATCTAACCCCTAAAAATATATTAAAATGTAATTATTTTAACTGAGAAAATAATTTATTGACGAGGAACACTAATATCAAAATATATTTCGAATCGGCCATGTATTTCAGCAAATCAATAAATGGTGATAAAAACACGTAATTTGTAAAACTACATTTTACAGGGGAAGGGAAAAAACATTATAATTTTTAAATTTATTTTGTTTAGTATAAGTAGATTTTTATAATTTTCTCATATATGAAAATTTTTCGTTGTTTTCATGAAAATAACACCGTAAAACCCAAAATTGTATTAATATTTTGAAGATACGTTTTTTTGTTATTTTCATGAAATACTATATAAATTTAAATGAAATGCTATATAAATTTACATCTAACAATTAAATACGATTGCACTAGAAATTTTAACACTTCTTTGAATGATTTACAAATGGCTTTTCACTAACATGATTTTGGCATTAAAAATCCAAAATGGGTAAAAATGTTACATACGATTATATATCACTATTTGACCGATGAAATTCTAATTTATTCACATTTTGAGATTTGGTTTACAATTACCTCTCTATTTCAGGATTGGGGTTTTCCTCTAAATTAGGATTCAGGGGAATTTGTTTTTGGTATTTAATCAATCTGAAAATCTACGAAATAAATTAATTTGAAATATTACTTGATTATTTTGAAAGGGATATTACAATATTTTTCTTGTAGAAACAAAATTTTATTTAAGATAAGGGAATTTAATTTAGGTTACACCATTTTATTAAAAATATAATATTTATATAAATGGCAAGAAGGTTTACCTAATTTATATAATTTAATTTTTATTTTTTTATAAATTATTTCTAATCTCACATTTTTATTTATTATTTTTAACTGAGTATTTAATTTTTATGTTATGCAAACAGTGAAAAAAAAAAAATAACAAATACAAAAACCAGGAAATAATTTATTTTCAAATTAAATATAATTTTTATCAAAATATTTATTTAAGAATTCTATAATAAATTTATATATATAAAAAACCAGTTTTTAAAATAGTTATTAAATTTTAATATTAAAACAATAATTAATAAAGTTTTTTTTATTTGTAAAAAAATTAGGTACTTTGATCTTAAAATGTTAATTTAAATTAATCTGATTTCTAATTAGAATATTAATTTACAGATTAATGTAAATAAATTGATATAAAAATTAAAATATTAAATTATGATACTAAAAACAATTATTGAGAATAATTATTATAAAAAAGTTGAATTGAAACTTTTACACAATGTAAAACTAAACTTCGTAAAAATATAAAGAAAAATTTGTAAATTCGATGATGTTAAAATGTTGGTAGAAAATTTGATAGCAATAATTATTCGTTAATTATAGTTTGTTGCGAAGTCATAATTTAATTATTGCGTTAAGTAAACTTTATGTATTTGCCTGGCTAAGTGTAAGATATGAAAGTAATTGGTTAGTTGGTGAGTTTAAGTGGCGCGTCCCAGCAACACGCCCAGCGACCCTAATTAGCGCGTATGCACCGTTTTGCTACCACTCATGCTCAGGTTAAGTTACGCGGTGGAAAGAGGCAGTTTAGATCCACGTCGTGTTACTAAAGAAGCGTACCGTGTCTTTCTTTGGGTTGCTTCGTGGCTAGATCGCTGAGTTCGTTAAGGTATAAACTGCCGAAAGAGTTGTATCTGGCCCTGGCTAGCGCAGAGCACTTGCAGATGAAGTGTACTATAGTCTCTTTCTCATACGGTACTTTGCAGCTGCGGAATGATTGGTTAAATGAGATGATCAGTCTGGCCGCATGTTCCCCAATCGGCCAGTGCCCCGTATATACAGCTACAGTATAGCGACCCTAATTAGCGCGTATGCACCGTTTTGCTACCACTCATGCTCATGAGACCAGGTTAAGTTACGCGGTGGAAAGAGGCAGTTTAGATCCACGTCGTGTTACTAAAGAAGCGTACCGTGTCTTTCTTTGGGTTGCTTCGAGGCTAGATCGTTGAGTTCGTTAAGGTTCATCTGGCCCTGGCTAGCACAGGGCACTTGCAGATGAAGTGTACTATAGTCTCTTTCTCATACGGTATTTTGCAGCTGCGGAATGATTGGTTAAATCATACGGTACTTTGCATGTTCCCCAATCGGCCGGCCAGTGCCCCGTATATACAGCTACAGTCTACAGTTCTAGCTATATCCTTGCGGAGAAGTAATTAGAAAATATAAAGTTTCTAATTTTCTTTTTTCAACTGTCAAAATTGGGTTAAATTTGACATTATTAAGAATACTTTCCTTCCTAAAGCTTAGTACGCTAGTCAAATGAAATGAAATTTTCATACAAATTTAACATCGTGAAATCAGAAATGAAAAATTTCACTTCTGATTTCGCTGAAGTGGTACGCAGTTCATCGTGAAAAAGTTGTGAAAAAACTTACTTTTTTTAACAACCAACAGATAGCGCGCAAAAGTCTCCAATTATTTTTCATCGTGAATTAATGTTCTGAACATTATTTCACGATGAAATTGTTACATTTATATTTTTTTTTCAATAATTTAAATTTGATTTTTAAATTTGCTCAAATTTGATTTTTAAGTCAAATTTAAATTTTAAAAAAAATTATAAACATAAACAAACATTTGAATTATCAAAATATTATCAAAATATTTGGATTATCAAAATGTCAAATTAACCTGTCTATTTTTCACAACTTTTTCACGACTATTTCACCGGAGACTTAGGAGAGCTTTGGAGATCGCGTTAAAATTTCACTTCATTTCACTAGCGTACTAAGCTTAATGAAATTAAAAACTAAGTAATTGTAGTAAAACTTGCTAAAAAAAAAGTCTCACGTAATTTGATTAAATTAACTTACGATCAATTTTGAATTTAATTAAGTTGCGTATATATTATTTATACGGATATTAATAATTATTTATGAAATAAATAATTGAAGTCATTAATTAAATTTGATCTTCCTATCTAATATTTATTCATATTTATATCATAATTTCTTCATTATAATTTAATAATGTGTAACAACAAAAAATATTTTATGAGTTTTTCTATAAAAACATATAAATTGTTATTTTTATTATTTCCTGACATAGTGTCTAAATATTCCCGGTTATAATAATATTATAATCCTTTTTCCAAACACTATTGAAGAAAAAATACAACTTAAAATAATATTAATTCATAAATTTATAATGTCAATATACAAAAATTGATGTCAAATAGCATTAATTATAATATTTATTTATGTAAAAGAATGTTTTTCGTTATTTATTTTTTTTAGAAATTATATTTAACTTTTAACCAAAACCGTATTTTAATTAAATACTTAAAAAATTTAGGTTGCAAATATTTGAAAATAATTTACCAAAACCAACAAAATATAATATCAAAAATTTATGCAATAATTATGTCTATAATATAAATGCAAAACATTATGCAAAAACAAAAATGATTACTTTATTTTAAATATATATTATATATGTATATAGATACATTACATATTTACATTATTATTATGTGATAGCATAATATCTAAATAAATTTAATATACATATCTATAATATTATATTTGCTTCAGTTTATGAATGAACTTCAATTCCAAGGTAAACAAACCGGTTCATTGATGTTCCAAACCAATAGTAATAACAATAATAATAATAACTAGTTACTTACTTAACTTACTTAGTTATATTGTACTATATATTTATATAGTATACTTGCATATACATATATATATATATATATAATCAAAATAAGCTAAAATTGCATTTATGCTATAAGTACATAGTGTAGATCAACTCGAATTTTATGCATCAGCATGGAAATATAATACTATACAATACAACATATATTTATGCTTGAATATATACTATCAGATATATATATCTAAAATATATTTATGTTCATTCAGTTTATGTATTATATATGTATATATATTTATGTGTGATTATGGAAGTTTTCCATCGGTCTAACCGTTGGCTAGATTTTCATTCCTGGTTGCAATAGTTAGTTTAGATATTTTATGTATATTAATAAAACTCTTGTCACGTTTACTAATTTTATTTTCACAATTTCTCCTTCTAACCAAAAGGTACAACATAATCTATGTATATAACTGCAATTTGTACATGTTAATATTGTTTTTCATTTATTATATTATGTAAAAATTTATACAAAAATCCAATGTTTCCGTCCCTCTTATAATTATTATTATTATATATTTCATTGAGATATTTTTTACCAAACTTTATTTTATATAAATATTAAATGATTAAAAAACACTTGTGATTTTTAGTATATAACAAAAAATAATAATGATTGGATAATGGATAGAACTTATAGCGTTGTCTAATTAGTTATTTAAAATGATTAAAATCTGAATTAGAGATTAGATTTATAATATCAATTTTTTAACTGGAAACTTTTATTATACTTCTTCTTTCAAATATTTTTCGTAAAACCATTTATTCTCAAATTAAAAAGCTTATAAAGTGCCAAGGTTTTCGAGTTAATAGACATTTATTCTTAAAATGCTTGAATAGCGTTGGTTTGGAGTTTCTAGGCATCATTACTTTGAATACTTTTAAATTATTTTTAAATTCTATGAAACTGTCATCGTATCCATTCAAAAACATTGAAAGTACTGGTCTTGAGATAAGGTTTCAATTTAAATGTAAATCACAAGACCAACAATGGCCTCAGTGAGTTGGGACATCAGTACCTACCTAATTTCAATCTAATCTAATCTAACTCTTAAAAAAATGTAATTAACTTTACTGAGAAATTAATAATTTAACTGAGGAACAATAATGTCATAATCTTCATCTAAATCCGAAGAATAAAGCGATAACTGAAGGTCAGGCATGTAATAAATACGCATGAAACTAATAAATTTCAGATTGATGAATTATATCAGTCCATTCAATAAAATTTATTTAATATTTCTATTAAAAAATAAACAAAATAATTTTCTGGATTTGGATTTATTGACAGACATTATAAATATTTATTTATTGGTAAAATTAATATTGATATATTTTTTTGAAAGTAATTATGATGGAAAATATATAGCAAGGTATACGTCACATCTATGATGACTACAAAATAATTTATTCAAATCTATCCATTAAATTAACCAACTATTTTGTATGTATATATTATAAAAAAAAAACCAAATAATAATAAATTCGTCATGTAAAATTGGGTCAACTAAATCGATATAATTTTAAAATATGACTTTACAATTGTACATTTCGGATTATATTCAATTTATTAATATCAGAATTAAATTTTATATCTATAATTGGATTTTTTATATACGTATCTATAAATATTTAGCTTTTAAGAAGATTGAAAATTATTATATTATATTATGATTATTATGAACTAATTATGGTAAGAATAAATTTAGCTTTATTTAGTTAAAAATATGAATTACCCGAGTAATCATATTGAAATTTATATAACTAATATTTATTAAAAGCCACACTGTCCACTTTCAAAGATTATTAAAATCATGTTACGTTCACTTTGTCCTTCTATCGGAAATTTTGTCTATTGAATATTTTGAATAACATGAAATTCGAAATCAGCAATTGAAATATTAAAATTTAATTAATTCTGGCTAATTTACTGATCGAAGCCATCAATAACAACTTGCCATAACAATCTCATTACAATTCGTTACAATGCGATCACTTTTAGTGCATTTTTCATAACTTATTATGTAAATATAATCAAGCCATATTTTTCTAGGTATGCTACTTTGCTTTATTTTGCCTTCAGCCTGCAGGTTTTGCATAAAAAAAACCTTTGAAATTCTTTACTGTGGAATTTGTTCTAAATGCCCTATAGTCAATATAATATTTTACTATATACATTTTCCATTCATTATCTCTCTTATCTCATGGCTTAAACATCATATTCCATGTTTCATTTTCTTTCATTGCGGTTGGTAAACTCTTGGTAACAATTGACATCAGTGGATTGTTTGTGATGTGGGAAATTCGTAATAAACAAAAATTCGTATGCATTTACTGTGATACAGCATCTTTAATATAAGATAAACATTTTTAATTCTTAATAATTTCTCAGAATTGATTTAACATTTATTACCAGTTACGTTGACCGATCACATCAATTAAAGTCTTGTATGTTGCTGCTGGCACAATTATCACTTTGTCTAATCAGTGTCACAGAAAATTGCACATGCGATTTATTTATACAGTGAATTGACCTAGGTTTTGTAATGATTCTATCGAATGTCAAATGTGTCAAAAAGTAAAAACGAAATAAAAATATAATATCATAATTTAAATTACAAATCTTTAAAATGAAATTTTAAAAATTTTATTATACTAAAAATTAAAGAAATTTAAAAATAATTAAATTTGAATTCCTTAAATATATGATAAAAAAAATGGTATTTTATAACAAAATTTTATAATATTTTCCACATCCTAATTTTCACATTATCATAAAATCTGATTTTCCACAAAATTTTCCGTTGTCTTTTCTACATAAAAAAGATACAAATATAAAATTATATTATATTTATTGTTAACGAATTGTACTATTTTGTTAATGGCTATTTTATACTTGTAAATTTGAAATAAATTGTTAATTCATTTTATAGATAACTATATAGATAATATTTATTATGTTTTTATGACGAACAACATATTTGCAAAACACAAAAAAAAAATGATTTACGGGACTGTACTTAAGATATTTTTATGCTTATATGTTTTTTTTGTCTTGTAAAAGTAACTAAAAATTCATTATAAAAGATGGATAGATTGAGTGCATATTTATCTATATTATTATTGCTGTATGGCTGCTGATGATGACTTAAAGAAAAGTTGTTTAGCGAGTTAATAAGATTTTTAGCATTAGACCGCGAACAAAAAAAAAAAATTACACACTTTAAAAAAAACATAGTTTTTTTTTTTTTTGTTTTGCATTTTAGCGAGTGCGCGAATAAGCGGTAAAAACAAAAATTACACCTAACGGTTGCAGAATTACATATGAACATTACACCATAAAGATACAAAGATTCTAAAAATTATTGCTAGATTTTGTTTTTGTTTTTACCATTTTACTTGTATAGAACTAAAAATTTCTGTTTTGTAATTTTTTATTGGAACAACGAAAATTTACAATGATTTGGTAAATTCACAAAAAAAACTAATATGAAAATTGTAAATTCATTTCTAATGTTTATTTTTATATATGTTACAGTTAAAGTGTACACAGCAGTCAATGTGTACACTGAATTATATTCAAACCTTTCCCATATAAAATTTCATAAAATTTCTCCCTTTTCCAATATAATTTATTAAATATTCAAACCATTTACTAGTTAATGCATGAATTGACTGCTGTGTACACTTTAACTGTAACATATATACATACATAAACTAAATAGAAAATATAGAACATAAAAATTATTGAAAATTAAATTTTTCAGTTGTCATACATCCTGTCTAAAATAGTTGCAATCTAATTCCCTGTTTCAGGTTTTTATAATGTTAGGTAAAATATAATTTTCTTAAATTTTACCAATGAAAAACTTATGATTATAGGTATACAAAAAAAAATTACTGATCTAGTTTAGTTTGATAATTAATTGATTCCTGAATAATCGAGTTTTTTCTTTTTAGTTTAATGTTTAAATGATGTTCAATACAGGAAGAAGATTGAAATTTATAATAATTCGATTAACAACTGAAATATTGCTAATATTTAATATACTCATGCTAACCAATTAGAAATTATATATAAACTACTTTGTCTTATTATGTCAAATTTGACTTGTTTTAAAGAGGACTTAAAAATATTTAGCCGGAAGTACTAAAGAATTAAAAATCTGCTATGCTCTTGGTCTTGGTATCATCCATAATTATATTTTGAACAGCATATAAATTGGGGCACCGAAATAATTTATATGAGAAAACGAAATTACTTATATGACCAAAATACACTACATAAGTTATTTCGTTTTCAAAACGAAATAACTTATAGTCATATGAGTTGTTACGATTCGAACCCGAAATAACTTATATATAGGTTATTTCGTGGTACCTTCTCCGAAATAATTCACATATAGAAACCGAAATAATTCATATACATATAAATATTTTCGTTTTCAAAACCGAAATAAATTATATCATATAAGTTATTTCGTTTGCTCATAAGTTATTTCGATATAAGTTATTTCGTGGTACCTATAAATTCACATTACGTACAATTACACATTATAAATTTTGTTTTTAATATTTATATAACTATTGAGAAGTCCTGTCTCCCACTCTATAAAATATTGATTTATGTGTTTTAAAATAAATTCTCCAATGTAGTTTAAGTTGAAAATATCAGTCCAACCGATCGTCTTTCGTCTTTGATAGTCCATAGTTATATCCATTAACAATTAACTGCAATGGTCAGTTTAAATTTTCACTATCCAATATAAGTCCATAGAAGAGAAACCCACCATCAAAATTTGGATACGATTACGATCGTATAAAATTAGATAAAATTGTCATTTTAAATTTATTATAGTAAGGACTTATAAAATGATGTAGTTTTTATAGAAATTGCATAAAATCCTTCATGATTGAAGCTAATATAATTAAATTACCTGGCGCTGGCCATATAAATCAAAGAAATTTTTTAAAATTTTTTAAATAAAATCTTTATTTTTCAAATGTGCCTAAACATTTATTGAAATACATTTTGTTGCACGAACATTTTTGAAAATTATTACAAAATCATTAAAATCGTATGTAATATCAAAGCATATATATTTCTATTATAACAGTAAAAACGCGATAAAAATATTGATTTTATAATAAATATATAATTTTTATCTTTGATATTGAACAATTTTTGTGCAATCAAAAAAAACGCTATGAAAAAAGATTTTATTTTATTTATATTATTATTTTTATCTATCAACTATCATCGAGTTTCGAATTCAATTTAATTTTTTTTTTTTTTAGTTTCTAAATGCGAAATAAAATTCTTTTTTCAAGAACAACAAGTCAATATAAATTATATTTTTAAAAAATCTTTTTTTTTTCTATAATTTTTACCTTGAATATTTAACACAAATACATCTAAAGAGTATAACAACAACAAATTAGAAAAACAAATGCATCCGTCCACAAAAAAAAAACCAAAACCGATAAAAAAAGCTTAAAAATACGCCATTTTCTATATTACAAATCAACGATACGTGAACAATACAAAAAAACGGCCCCTTCAATACAAACAGTAGTAGTAGCTGTAGAAATAATAGCACCAGCCAGCAACAAACTGTAACTTTAAACTTGTCTTTATATATATTTATATAGTATGTATAAATATAATAAAATAGTATCTTAAACTAGAATATTATTACATAGAATTAGCGGCAATTGCTAGTAAAAAAAAATATTTTGTATTTAAACAGTAGAACCAACAAAAACGAACGCAAAAAAAAAAAATGGAAAATTGTTAATAATAAATTCGCATTGTTCAATTTTCCTCAAGGTGCCTTAATGGACACAAAAAAAAAACAACAGCATCGCAACAGCAACAAAATTATAATCGACGAGATGTTGATGAATAAAAAAAGTGGTCAGGCAGCTTCTAGTTTATATTATTACTTATAACAAAATTTGGCTCTATCTAGCGGCGTAAATAAAAAACTTGTTTTATAGATAAAAGTTTGATGATTTGTGATGATTATGCGCACTTCTTGCGTCGTCTTTTTGTACCAATTTTTCTGATTCGGTTGCACAGTTGCAGTTTGTATAATTTTTTTTTTTTTTATAATGATAATAATCTTAAGTTTGATATTTTCTACAATTTTTGTTGTTTTTGAATCTTCTTGATACTGTAGGATTTTATCTATAAAACTTATGTATTTAATAGATATACGATAAAAAAAAAATTTATAATGTTATTTTCACATAAAGTAATAACTTTTGAATGTATATATGACATTTTGTTGATTCAAATGTCCAATAATATGTTATACACACACACTGAAAGAAAAGAAAAATGTTTAACTGTTAAGAAAATTGATGTTGATCTAAATTGATTTCGAAAATGTTGATCTAATTTTGATTGATATACCGTAAATATATGAATAATACAATTTTTGTTTTGTTAAATTGTATATATTTAAATAGGAGAATGTAAGAAGGAAAGTTTACTGAAAAGTGTATACTTAGTAGAAATTATTTAGGAGTAGGTTTATTATATTGATAGGTTTTTTTCCAGGACCAATATTTGCATTTGTAAGGCTTTAAAAACAATCTAAAACTGGAATTTTATATACATAGTATAAAATCTAGAATATGTGATCTAGTGATCTTGCAGAAGAAAGGAAATATGTAAAATTATTGGTGTTGTACTAAACCGCCACCTACCATTACTTAAGTTTGTCATTTTGAAATTTACTAGTAGAAGAAACTATATTTAAACTAACTTTTTAGTCATTTTATTGCTTTTCTAATGTGGACTTTATTACCATAAATTCTGATGTATATTTATTATGTTAAATTGGTATTTATATACCAATTATATTATAGAAATATCGAATATCGCTTCGTAGCTCTGTTAGGTTTCCACGAAATCCATGGATAGTAATCTTGAGATTTTTAATAAATTTTAACATGCCGAATCCCGGGATGCATACTAAAATTTTAATGTGTGACAAGAATGTAAAAAATTGAAGCTACATTTGATTGGATATGATTTAATATACGAAAGTTTTCAGTACTTTTCAGTTATCTGGAAACAAATTTATAAAGGTCCTTTATTTAAATTTTTGACAAATAAATTACTCCATTTTCGAATGGTGTTATATCCCGCACTTGTGGTGAGAAATAACTTAAATAAAATGGAATTATTTCCCACACGTGTGGAGTTATTTCTCATGTAGAAACTATTGACCCCTGTCATAAATATCTACTTGAGTTTTATATTTTAAAAATTTGAATTAGAATTGTATTTAAAGTATTAAATTTTAATTATGCTACTAGTTAAAAAATTATGAATTTAAAGGCCACATTTCAAGTTAATTGGATTTAGATTCATCATAATTTTTAATCTTTTACCCATAATTAATAAAATAATGTTGTCTTTGTATCCTTTTTTTAAGTTTAATTTATGTTTTTAAATAAATATTTTAGAAATTTCGTGGTATATTTTAATTAACTAAAAATCATGGATTCCGGGAAATTCATTTGTACTCCTGTCGGGTCCAGAGATTGGAAAAATGTCGGAAACGCCATACACTATTCACAAATACTGCATTAATAATTTTCCTTTTACGTAATCACAGAACCTGCTAGTAAACATGAATTTTTTCAACATCCAGAAAGTAATAGTCCATATTAAAACACTTTTCCATATTATTATAATTTCATTTTTAGGTTGAAATGATGAAAATCAATAACAATTATATATTATAAAAGGCCACCCTAATATAAATCACTTACTGAGCTAGTTTGTATTTCGTATAGACAATAATAATACTAACTCAGTAACATAATATGCTTAGCCTTAACAATTTTATAAATATGTAAATTTAATTCAACTTGATGTAAAATTCAACATTAAGTCTTTCTGATATTTTTGTAGTAGTAATTTATCATAAAATTTCGATACTGCATTAAATGTAATTTTTAAAGTTTAACAAATATAATAACAAATTCAATTCAAATCAACTTATTACAAATTACATACAGAGTTAAACAGAACAACTTTTTTATTCGGTCATTTTCATTTTCGTCCTTATCTCATTAATTATAAATTAAAGTCAAATTTGTTACTTAAAGGAATTAATTAAAAAAAATTCTGACTCCTCACAGTTAAGTAATTCGCTAAAACAATTAACTTGTTCAAAACTAATACATATATACAATCTTTATATACATTTATAACATTAAATATTATACATTGGTTAAATTAAAACTGCACTTTTATGGTCTAATGCTGATGATAAATTTTGTATTTGTGTAGGTAGTACATAAAAAATTTATAAATACATATTTTTTTTTTTTTTTTCTTAAATAAATTTGTGATCTTGTGATCTAGGCCACGATCACTGGCACTGCACTGATTTGAAAATTCACAAAATTATCGTGACTATAATGACACTACAACGAAGTGAACCTTTTTTTTATACTTGTATATAGAATTTTTGTTTTTGTATGCTGTCGAGGAAATCTATAACTTTAACAGCAACAACAACAACAACAAAAAAAACATTAAATAATTATTTAAAATGTTTGAAATTAATTTTATTTGACTTTGGACTCATGTGTATAATTTTAACATATTATATAAAAAAATTTTTTTTTTAAGATTGGAGGATTGGCCGTTTGATTTGTTGTTAAACCTGATCAACAAAATCAATTTCAATTTTTATAGGAAAATAGATTTTTTTTTAACATTTTAAATTTTTTTTTTTTTTTAAATAATTAAACAAGGTTAGAAAAATATAAACATTTTTACAAGTATTAATAAATTTTATAATGTTGACAGTAATAATTTTATTTACAACAAATTTTTTATAATGTAATTCTTTGTTCAATAATAATTGCCGATTTCAAATATAAATAAATAAATAAAATTTTTTTGAATGTTCTTTAACAAAAATTATATATAGGAATTGAAATATTTTTTTTATGTCAAGGATGTGGTTATAAAATATTTATTGATTACGAAGAGTTATCAAAGTGTTGTGTCTGAAAGAATACTTAAAATAATGTAAAATTCTCAAATTAATTTTACTATACTTTTTCAAGGTAGGAAATTTCCTAAAATTAAAAAAAAATGCAAAAAGTCTTATGTGAATATTGTTATATGATTTGAATTAAGTTTAGTATACAAAGATTAGTTACGTGATTAAATTTAAAATTGATAAATTCAATTAGTCTCAATCAAAATTACTGAAATATAATAGTTTCTTGATCTATTAGAAATCTGAAATTATGTAGATGTACACATTTCTGAATATAACCTAATTTTTATTTTTACTAAATTCTATTCTTTACTAAGTGTTGTTTTAACAAACTCCGATTTTTGGACTACCCCAAAATAAACAACTTTTTTTTTTAAATAATGTTCTTAGTATATTAAACTTTATCTATATTTAATAAAAAAAACATTTATGTATTAAAAAATTTAATATAATTAATAAAATTGGCATAAAATAGTTTTAATAGTTTCTATTTTAATGAAATATTGTAAAATTTTAAATTGAATTTAATAATTATTTTAATCCATTTAAAAAAAATATTATTGTACTCTATTGACACATTAAAAACGATTTTAATTTATTAGGGTTTGTAGTTTGATTAACTAAATGCAAATATTTCAATAAATTAACAAATTATCAACACTTGATTTTGTGGAATATAGTTTTTCAGAGACTAAATTAAACTCAAAAGAAATTGTGCTCAATACAGTATCCAATATGAAAATATTATTAAATTATTACAGTTTTTACACTCCAAAATCAGCCTTTTCACAATCAAAGTCAACCTTTTGTAAGTCAAATTCAAGTTTTGTAAATCAAATTCAGCCTTTCCCAAATCAAATTCAACTTTTTCCAAATGAAATTCAACTTTTTCCTAATCAAATTTACTCTTTTTTAAAACAATTTAAAATTGTTAAAATAATAAAGGGTAAATTTGATTTGGAAAAAGTTGAATTTGATTTGGGAAAGGTTAAATTTGATTTACAATAGTTGAATTTGAGTTGCAAAAGGTTGAATTTGATTGTGAAAAGCTTGTTTTTGGAGTGTAAAAACTGTATCAAATTTCAATTAATTTTACAGCTGGATTTTAGTAGGTAAGATATAATATTGATGTAACATTCAATTGCATATTATATGAAAGATATAGAAACATTTCCAATTAATCAGATTTCTTTAAATTTATAAAACATTTTTCATACTTATATTATACGATTAGCAATTTAAATAACTTTTGTTAATATCCTAAATAAATTTATATATTTCACGTTACATTACATATGTATTATAATTATCAGCAAACTACTATAGAGTGACAGTTTGTCACCCTGCACTCCATAAACCTTCAAATTTAAAATAAAACATATAAAAGTATTCTTAAAAAAAAAAAAAAAGTATTTTATGCTCTTGTACATATATAACAATTACATAATTCTCAATAAAATTTAAAACTTTTCAATTTAATAAAATCATTTTTATATGATTTCTTTTCATAAAAATTACAATTCTTTTGAATATTGAAAATTCTTTGAAATAAACTTTATTTTATTTAAGTTTTTATTTATATTTTAATTCACTTCACTATACTATAAAGCGATATATTCTTTATAACCTAAAAAAAGAAAACATAACATAAAATTGAAATTGTATTTTTCTTTTATCCAAATTTTCTTAATAACTTTTTATTACTTATTCAAATTCAAAAATTTATTATGCATACCAAACACGTGATTTTTACAATATTTATATAGTAACTAAAAAAAGGATATTTCTTAATAAGAATAATATTTTATTTATATTTTTTTATTTAACAATTTATATATACCGTATATAAATATAAAAGAATTTTCTACATAAATTTATTATATATATTATTATGTAAAACTTGTTGACATTGCTATTACATTCATTGCTGCACCTGTTATCAAACATAAAACTGAAAACAACAAAATGAACATCGATTCTTATAATATTTTTCATATATATATAATGCTCCATCAGCATCCACTCTTGTATTTCCATATCTATACATAACATATGTAAATGTAGTACTATTATAATTCCGTTTATAGTAGTATTCTAAATGTATTTCAAAACTGTCATTTCTACTAACCTGTTGATCATTGTACAATTCTTTTTATATACAAATTTTATATATATAGTTAAATAATCTCTCAGGATATATGTACATATTATTTTATTCCTCCTATATATATTATATATAACCAAATCCAGAAACTAAATATATATATACGTAATTGTGCATATGGTTTTTGATAAATTCCAGAAAAAAAGAGAAAACTTCCAAACAATATCACCAGCCAACCAGTCCACAAGTCAGGCAGGCAATAAATGATACCAAGGCTTTTGAATAAACTTTTTTTTTATTATTATTACTATTATTATTATTATAGTCTAGATCTAGATATAGAACCTTTACATGGCATAGAAGTATGTATTTATATTGTAAATTTTATACCATTCAATAAATATATACCTAGGTTTGTTTAAATAACCGGCATCGTTATCAAAATTTTCATACTATACCGTTTTTAGTTTCGGTAAGGTAATACATATAATCTCTCTCTCTCTCTGTGATAGATAAGTTTTGTAATGGAGCTATGGAGCACGTTGTTTGGCATGTTAAAGGAATTGAAAACAAACAAATTTATATTAATATAAAAAATTTTATGTTTTCCATTTTCATTTAATATAAGATAATTTCTTTGGAAACTTAGAGAAGAATATTTTTGTTCATTACAAAAACTTGTAATATAGTTTGACTTCCTTTTCGTTAAAATATGAAATTTGTTGTTTTGTTTTTTTGTATCTGATATATTATGTATGATATAAATTTATATTTTTGAATAAAATATGTATATTTAAAATTATTAATATTAGTTTATGATGAGTAAAATCCTTTGTTAATACTTTAAAAAAAAGTTTTCTATAATAGTTGATTGAATTTTTTGTTGTACCTAGTTTACATTATATTATTATCCTTTCATTGGTACAATTCAAATCGAGCTTTGGCTTCCTGGTTTCATGACTATTTGGATATAAAATTATATAGGTTTAATTATAATGAAGAAACTTTTTAATTACAAGCTAGGATTTTAATAATGAGACATTTGTTGCCAGCAGTTGTTCTCAATTGTTGGCATTTTACGTATCTAAAATTCACAATAAATACTGCCAAAATGTTGTATGAAATTTTTTTGTTCTGCAGTTGGAAAAGTGGCTTAATAGAAGTTTTGAATTATTGGTCTCTTCCACCTTAAATTCCTAATAAATATAGCCCTTGTTAGTATGACATAATATTGAATAATTTAATCTAATATTATTAGTTATAAATTGAACCTATTTTAACTTACAAAATTATAATTAATTAAAAAAATTATAATTTTTAATTTTCTATAAATTTTAATATGTAAATTGATTATCCGATATTTATCGAAACAAATTTATTTAAAATTACATAAAAATAAAATTATATATACAAAAACATATTAAAATTAATATTTTAATTTAACCAAATTATTATCATTGTAAATTGAAGAAGTTTACTTAATTTAATTTCAACAGCAATAAACATTATCGTACGTCGTACGTCTCTCAATACTAAAAAATTATACATTCATCAAAGTAAATTAAGGATATTAAAATGAACATTCTTGTTATCTATAACTAAAAACACTTTCATCATCATCAACAACTTTGCAATAAAGCACAATCAAAATATATAGAAATTGTAATAGCTTACCTGTATAGAAAGGATGAATCATTTATCTATATTTATATATTTATAAGAAAATTAAATATTGTAATACCTGTAGAGTTTCACTCTTTAAAGCCCATAGACTATCATCACTTTTTGATTCTGATATGTTGTGTAAACAAGTTCATAAATTTCATTTTACATAAATATATATATATACATAATATTCAAATACAAACTTAAAATAGTTTAATATAATAATAATAATAAATATGTAATGTAATGAAACAATATAGTACATAGAGCAAAGCACATTGGCAATGGCATTCCGCCAACATTTATTTATTTATATATTTTCTGTATTATTATAAAATGTTGCACGTGCATGATCGTAAATCGAGCATTTGTATAAATGCATTAATATAGTGAATGAACCAAATGATATTCTTCCTTTATATATAAATATTCATTGTAAGAGTTGCTTATTATTTATACTCCTCTGCATCATCATCTGCCAACATAATACACTCTCTTATATTGTATCTTCATAATATTAATGATAAAGTTTTAGGTGATGTTTTTGTATTACCTTGTGTTTTACTTCAAATTTAGATTATCCTAACATTATTATTATTATTATTATGGTGCAATTGATCTCACTTTTAAAGTAAAGTTATACACCTAAAATACTTCATAACTATATAATAATCTCCAGCATTAAACCAGAGCATAAGGAATAAAATTTGTAGCTAGTTGTAATCATATAGTTTTAGCAGTAGCGGCGGCAGTAAAAAAAATTACATTTAAATGTAAAATGCATAATATTTTATGTATAATGCACTCATTTTTAAAATATCTATATATTAATATGTATACAAAGTTCAATTATTTAATTAACTACACATAGTTTTGTATAATAATATCTTACTATATAAAATATACTCGTAGATTTATAATACAGTTTCGTGTGATTTTCCTTCAGATTACATCAGAGTTGTAGTGGCAAAAGTAAATTCAACTTATACGATATAAAAAATTTTTTTTATTCATAAGCTTGTTTGGCAGCTTGGCGCTAACGTTTTAGCACACAGGTTGTAGGAGTATAGTTTTAAAGTGCAATAATTGCATATATGTATATAAATATTGAAAACAACAATTTTATTCCAAAACGTTTATTTTTATATATATATGTAGTCAATATGTAGTATAAACAAAACAATATATATATATATATATGCTATGTGATGAAATAGTTTTGTACTACATTTACAGATAGACTTTACTCTATGCATAAAAGATACTTTTATGTTTCAACATAATATCTATTTTTTTTATATATATTATTATGGAATCTCTTTATATTGTATATGATTTTGTTGTAGATTGGTGGTGGATGGCAGTTGGTCTGAAGGTGTACATGCATAAATATCCTACCTACTTCTTTATTATGTTGAATTACGATTGTAAATTTTTTTTTTTTTTATTATTATGTGTTTTGTTACTTGGTAGTTATTATTGCTAAATACAAATTTGTTTTCAAGTCAAGGTCTTACCATTTTCTCGGACAAATTTTATAATATTATTATGTATATTATAAACGTATATATGTATATATATAAAAATATGTTTTATGCATTTTCCGATCAGATGTTATTTTATTAAGAGATGTGTATAGTTTAAATATATGAAAGTGATGTAAATTTTATAGGTTAGACAGAGTATAAGGTTAAGAAAACTTATAACTAATTTTTCTTTTTATTTATTTATCTAGTTAAATAGAAATTTATGATTTTTTTTTTGTTATGATTTAAATTGGTACCAAATTTAAAGACTAACGTATGTTAGATTACTAGAGTGATTATTAGACTAGGTTCTAATGAGAAACTGTTAAATCTCTTAAATATAATAATGAAAAATTTTAAATTTTACAATTCCATTTATTAACCATCCATAATTAAAAACATTTTTCTTAGAAATTATCCAAATTTACTCGTTATTCAAAGGACTCTGTGGTGACAGTAAATAAAGTTTTCTCAAGCTACATTTTCAGATAATAAACCTATACCTAACCTTAACTTTATATATTCTAGGATTTTTATTCACTTTCCCTCTCTATAATTACTGTATTTGTAGTATATGATCAGTTCCAGCTGTTTCCTAATAAAGTAATACTCTATTGCGTACCGAATGCTTTCCTCTATTTCAATTTCAATATATAAAAATATTAAATTAGTTTAATTTCAAAATGATGTAAATTTTCCGATTAATTTAATTTTTTCCCAGTTTATAATATATTTAAAAACAAAACGATATCAAATTAATTTTTTTTTATTTCATTTCAATATTAACCGAATATCATAAATTAAATAATTTGATTTATTTATTAACTAAATTATAATGCACACACATATAAAATTTCACTTTAATTAAATTTTTATTATAAAGGATATCTGTCAATGTTAACCATAATTAGAAAATTTTGGTCTTTATAAGTTTTATTTATATTAAATTAAATTTAATAGGTTAAAGTAAAATAATTTTATTTAATATTTAACAGGAAAAACCATTTAAATAGTAAAACCACAATTGAAAATTTTACAAACTAATTTGTATAAATACAACATTTATAAATTTAAACTTGATTAAATCTTATAAAAAAAAATATTCAATTTTAATTAAATTTTATTTTTATTTTATTTCAGGTAATCTACGTATAACCAAAAAAAAAAAAAAAAAATTGGATAAACTTTTCAATTTTACAATTAATATTAATGAACATTCCAAAAATAATAAAAAATTACGTTCCACAACAAAAAAGACATCTATAAATTAATTAAATTAATGTAATGAAAAATTTATATACAATTTTTTTTTTTAAATTTTATATAATTATTTACAAAAACATTTAATGTAAAAAATTATTTAATTAAATGTCATTGCAAATGTTTGTTCACATTAATGTTACGTCACACAGTGCTGTGACGTTAGTGTTTAATTCAACAATTTTAATTTGGCATATAAATTTAATTAATAAAATTTTTAATGAACTTTTAATAAATAATAATTATTTTATTAATGTTTTAATAAAAATAGTAATAATTAAAAATTACATTTTGTTTAATTCCATTGAAAAATGGCGGAATGTTCTTATGCTAGATGTTTGCAAGAAAGACGATTTATAAAACGTGAATTATTGAATTGGTCTAAGGATATGGTTCAAGTAATTGGTAAGTTTTTTGTTTTTAAACAATTAATATTAATTTTAAACAGTTTTACAGTGTCAATTTAAGATCGAATTTTAGTAAACTGATTCTATGATTTAAATCCTTGTTGCTTCTCAAACAAAATTTGCTCTTAGCTTAACTAATCTGAAAATATGAGTTATTGTGACGTATATTATTTAAATTCACCTGGCGCTAAAACTTTACTAACTAAGACTTTAAGTTCGCACTGTGATACTAAGCTTTATTAACTTAAACTATATAATAACGAAGTTTTGTAAATTAAAAATTTCAAGGAACTTTTACAAAATTTAACATTCAATATCACAAAATAACCTGTTGCGCCTCATTCAATTTCGATTCTGTAGTATCTTACAATTTTGTGAAATTTCTTTTTTCACAAAATATTCTATTACAGATAGTTTTTTTTTTGTTATTAAATATTATACACAATCCAATTAAATTCACCATAATGTCCAAAAAATGTCAAAAACTTCATATTATCTTATAGCAATTTTTCCTTCAACTTTAATTAAATTTTGGAGTCTTTTCTATTTTTTGTACACAAAAAAAAGGATGTCTGTCACACTTTACACAATATTTTTTCTATATAACAAAAGAAATTCATCATACAAAAAAAAACCTAAAGGATACGCGCATATTAAAAAAAAAGCTTATAAAACGCCATTGTTCTCATTCCAAAAGCGTCTGGGTCAAGTCTAAAAACAACAATTTAAATAAAATTCGTGGAAAGATAAGGATGCTAACTGAAATTATATATATCTTTCATCCTTTCTTCTATTTTACTTTCCGAAAACCCTAAAATAATCACAAATTTACAAATACATATAAAAAGTAAATTTTTATTTTTAATTTAATTTTTTATATAATATCCTTTTATAGTATATATAGAAAAATTGCAGGACAAGCACGCATACTTATTATATATTTTTAAAAAAAGAAAAAAAATGTTAAAAATAATCTAGAAAAAATGTACACTTAAGGATCAGGTCGGTCCAACTCTTAATATCCTTTCGTGTGGCACACAAATATCAAAAAAAAAAAAATTAAAACTTAAAAAATTGTATATAAAATACTAAGAAAATTTTCATAGTTCTTTCGTTACTCTGTCGTGTAAGAACTCTACTATCGAGGACAACAACAGAGCAACACACAAAAAAAAACTGCAATTGATTGCACACAATTTATATATATATATAATATTTTTTTTTTTGTTCGGTTTGAATATCCTTGCAAGTGCATATGCAAGAAAAACGATTTTCTAAAATAACAACAACAACAACGAAAAAATTATTGTACAGAATTTTTATAAAAAAATATTCATTCGTCCTTTTTTTATATACGGTATTATATATGTATATACATATAAATCACGCCACTTATACATCCATAAACATAAAGGGAACACAAAAATATATAAAAAAAAAAAAATTGTAAAAAATTGGGTGTCTGTATGGCAAATATAAAAAAAAAACATTTCTTTTCATCGTTGTAGAAATCCTTTTATATTTAGCGTCCTTCTGTTTTTGTTAAGGAAGAAAAACATTATATATAAGGACATACCAAAAGAGGAAGAGAATTGAATTAGTTGGCATTTTTTGTTGTTATTTTGTCTTCTCTGTTATCCAAAAATTGCATACATCTACAAGGATTGGAAATCTTTTTTCATTTTTTTTTTTTGGGTTTCGATTTCTGTAGGATCATTTTGGTGGTAGTAAAGAAAATTTGTAGGGACAAAAAAAAATAATGTACTTTTTTTTTAGCTTAAAAAAATTAAAGGAAAATTGGTTATAAGGATCAAGAGATTCGTTTTTTTTTTGTGTTGTTGTTGTGTATTACCCAGTAGAAAAATAATACTGAAGGAAAAAAAATGAAAGAATCATTAAAAAGAAATTTTGAAATTAAATTGAAAATTATGATGAATTTTATATTGTAGTATATCGTAATATGTATTATATAAAATGGAATAAATTTTTTAAATATATAAATAATAAATTTAAAAAAAAAAAATATATAATTAGAAAATGAATTAAGAGATTTCAAAATTTCAGGAAAATTATAATTGGTAAATTGCAATGATGTATACTTAAGAATTAAAGTGTAAGTGGATATAATGCTAGATCTGTAGAATTTATATTATGAATGATATATTCACTTAAGTACCATTGAAGCAGTTTCAGTAATATAACTTTACGAAAATTATTCGTTTACTACGAAATATGGTTCACTAATAATATGGGATTAGATTTTATTCTGTTTTTAAAAACATCATATCCTTCAATAATAAATTTAAATCCTTTAATAATATGTTGAAATGATAACAATAAGAATAATCATTAAAAATAGAATTTTATTTAGGTTTTAACGTTTTAAGTAAATTAAATTAATTGTCTAAATTTGTTTGTTTTTTGCATATAAATTTCATATCAGAAATAAAAAAATATCGCTTATAATTTATATAACTATAACAGAGCCCAAATTCCTTTTTCTTCTTGTTATCTGGTGCTATAGCAGCTCCTACCCCGGTTTCTGCTTCTATTTACTTTAGTTACTGCTGGGGTTTACTTATTAATTCAGTTTAATATTTTATTAGTTGATACTTGAATAGGTCAAGTTTTACTTTTATTTTCAGGTTCCAATCAAAAGATGGAGCGCAAAAACTTTCCAATTATGTTTCAAGCAAAATAAATATTCTGAATATTATTTTCAGATATAATTTTGACATTAAAACTTTTTTTTTTTTGTTGATTTCGATAAAAATTTGAATATTTTACAGGTCAATATTTCATTACACTTGATATAGAAATTTGATTCCGTATTCCGACTGCAATACTGCAAAATTACATTTATGAAAGAAATAATACAATTTATATAACTCAGATTTGTACTATAATAATGAATATGTATTAGTAAAGCCTATTAAATGTATTTCACATTCTAATTAAATTAATGCAATTTTTTGGTGTAGTAAAATTAGTTATTTGAATAGATGGATTGGAAAGACAAGAATATTATATTTATTAGTAATTAGTAAACTTGTAATATATCCAATAAAATGGGAACTTAAAAATGAATTTGATTATTTTGTTAGGATCCGTAAAGTTTAACCAGATATATTGAATATCAATTTCGTTATACAAGTCTGGGTCGTATGATTTCCATCGATTCAAACTTGCGGTAAAATGTAGGAACAAAAAATTAAACAAATCAATGACACCAACTAAAAGGATTCTTTTCATACTACATCTAATTTTTATTGAAACCTTATATAAATTTTATGTAATCATATTTTTATAAATTGCGTATATATTGAAAATTAAAAATTTAACAAAAACTGAAAATACCAAAAAAAAAAACAATTTTTTAATCAAATTACCAATTTTATAATAACACAATATTTTCCATTGTATGAAATTTATATATTAAGTATTAAAATTTATGGTTTACTTTTCCAGGAAAAGTTATACATTTACCCAACAATAATAACAAACTATAAATACAATGACACGTTTATCTATTTTATTATATTCACTACTACCAAAATAAAAAATACTTTTTTTCGGTATGCTTTTATTTCTATATTATATATATACAAAAAAATTTTACGTGTATTATAATTTTCCTTGCATTTACTTTCTTATTGCGTTTTTCCAATATTTTAAGGGTTTTGTAGAAATCCAAAAAAAAAAAAAAATCCTTAAGTTTCAGGCTTTGGTGTTGGTTTGTTGTAAATTTTAGCAAATGTAAATCGTATAGATAGCATTTTTGCAAGGTGGATGAATTCTGTATCAGACTGAATAAATGGAAAATGACGAATTCTGTATCAGATTGAATAAAATTTTAAAATCGGCTGCTAAGGACAAGGTATTGAATCTTTTCCAGAACTTGGTTTTTAATGACAATCTATGACGTTGCAAATGCAAAATAAAATGCGAGTAGTTTCATTCTTATTAAGTTGACTATGTGGCGCTACAACGTTAAATATACAGAATATTTTGTTTATGTTCCATTTATAATTTATTATGTATATAATTTTATGTTTCTTTCTCTAGGTTACGCTAGGAAATAAACTCTAACTCTAAACTTAATCTAAAACGTCCCGTATAATTATAGAGACTATTAGATTATTCTTTAAACTTTCCAAAAATGTACAGAATCATAAAAATATTCACCTGTTGGTATTCAAATTATCCAATGAATATAAAACTACTGCGTGGTCTCCTTTATTGTATAAGAAATATTAAATTCGCCTGTTTTTATATATTTATCATTATCCTTTTTTTTATATTCAATTTTTTTTTTTTTTTTTTCTTTTCCGCCCATTTAAAGACTCATTTTTTGTTGTTGGTGCTAAAATTTTTCCCTTCCAAAAAAAAAACTATAATTTTTCTTGCCAGAAATGTGCATGCATATCCTTTTTACTATAACTTATTATCCCCCTCCCGCTTCCAACTCTTATATATTTTGTATGAAATAATAACACTATTACTATCTAACGATCATGAAAATGCAATATATGAGATAGTGCGAGAGAAAGGCGATCAAAATCTCTTCTTATAACGACACATAAAAAATACCACCTCAATTTTTTTTTAAATATATATGAAAAAAAAAAATTAAATATATATAAAAATAGTAAAATATAAAAATACATAACCTAAAAAAAATTATATTTTTTTTTTGAACCAAACCTTTCCTCCTCGAATATCCTTAAAATGTAGAATTTTGTGCTATTCTGTGTAGTACGATATTTTTTATATGTAGAATAAAGTAGTATGAATTTTGGAATGAGTTTTTATAGTTATAAGGACACATAGTAAATATAGATGACGATGGGCCCCAGTAAATTTTTTAAATGGGTTGAGTATGAAGCGATTTGGTATGATGTTAGGCGACCAACATGGTTAGTTTCTCTCTGTGTATTTGATAAAAATAATATAATATAATATAAAAAGTAGAAAAAAAAATTATATTTATTTCGGGTGAAAATATATAAACGATATACAAAAAAAAAAAAAAAATTAAAAATGAAAATATAGAAAATTTCTATATAAGTAGAAATTTTGAGTTGAAAAGTTTTAGAGTTTTTATATTGGCAAAATATAAAAAAGGACGATATTTTTATATTGGTATGAGTGAATGTAACTTTTATGAAGGCATTCAGAGTGGAGGGAATTATTTGATATATAAATATGTTCTATATTTTTGGAGGTTTTTATGCAATGACATATCTAGTGGGAGGTTGGTTGGGTGGATGTTTTTATATTTTCGGTTCTTTCTGATGTGCACTTCTATATAGTTTTGTATGTAGGTGGAGAGAATATTTTTTGATGTCATTTTCGTATATATATATACAATATATTTGAACTTATTTTGCCTGTTGGGTTTCTAGCTTTATCCTTTTTATTTTTTGTGTGTAAAATATAAAAAAATTTAGTTAGTTGTTGCATGTACTATTAAAATATATATAGATATATTTATTTACATTTATGTATTGTATAATGTGTTGCACAGCACACAAAAATGATGGAAAAAAAAATGTGAAATGGAGTTTTTTGTGTCCTTTTTCTTTTGCACACCCAAACAAGTAGTTTTTTTTTTGTGTTGCACACCGAAAAAAAAATAGGTAAAATGAGAGCACACAGAAAAAAAATTCAACACAACAACAAAACACACCAAATAGAAAAAACAACGAAATGCACAGAAAAAAAAAGGATTTTTCCTTGTTTTTTTTTTTTTTTTTTGCTTCTTTTACTTTGGGAAAATATACAAAAAGGGAAAAAAAAAAATTTTGAACGATTTTGAAAAAGTTTCGTGTGCTAAAAAGTTTTTCTATAGTTGTTCCCAAAACAGTAGTAGTGTAGTAGTATGGTACTGTGCAACAAGTGAGTTCTGAAAAATTTTCCAATTTTCTATTATATATATAGTTGTTGATTTTTTTTTATTATTATTATATTTTCTTTTTTGGATATTTTTCTGAGAGTATCTTACTTAAAAAAAAACAAAAATGGTTGAACATTAAAGATTTTTCTAAGGATAATGTTTACGGGTTTTTTTCATTTTTGATAAAAATATTCAAAATGTTCATTTAAAATGAATTTTGTTTTGTTTAACTAACAATATTGTATAATTTAAATTTGAATAAAATTGTATAAATACAGTGTAATTTTAAGGAGACAACAATTAGTGAATTAGTGTAAAGAAGTACAACAAAATAATATAATTCAAAAATTTATAATGTCCTTTTTATAAAAAATTGTATTCCATTATTTCATATTTACATATGATAATTGCATAACAATAAAAAAAAATGTGAATTGGTAAAAGTAATAATTATAAGGAGGATAAAATTGAAAAGGTTAGTTTTTAAATTTCATTAATTTATTTATTACATAAAGTTTATTTCTGCATAAAATATTTTATTTAATTTCAAATATTTAAAATAATCAAATCCAAAATGAAAAAAAAAAATTTCACCGAAAAATGCAATTTCATATTTTGTGTATTAACAAGTGGTTGTGAACAAAAATTTTAGATAGAGAAAATATTTATATATATATGTAATTTCATAGTATATATATATATATATATATAGAAAATCTATGAATTTTATTATATTATATATACCAAATATTTGTGTATATATATATATATAAATACAAGTTAGTTTATTTCATAACAAAGAATTGGTTGGCATTTAGAGATAGATCTCTAAAAATGAACAACAGGTGGCAGTGAAATGTACATTGATATAGTCTCTATATACTTGTATATATATATTTATATTAGTACATATGATTCGGTTGGTACATAATAAAACTAACTACAATATAAAGAAGAAAATTCTCATTTCAACTTGTTGAATTGAAAATATAAATATATGTATATTTATAGTTTTATAAATATATTATATATTTCAAATAATATTTTACATGAAATTGGAATATTGAATTTTTTTTTTAACACTTTTCCCTTTAGTCATTTATATTTGTTTTTTTTTTTTTATTGGTGGCAAATTGAATTTTAACATTTCTCTGGAAAATTTAAATTGATATTTTGAAATTTCAATAATTTAAATAGAAATTATAATTTTCTACAGAAAGAAAGTTCTTATCAATTTTTATTTTTAGATTGAACCTTTCTTAAAATAACCATATTCAATTTGGGTACACTTTTCACCTAATTTAACCAGAAAACTTAACTATTTGTAATATATGCAATTTCTTAATTTTAATATGTAAAAAAAAAACGGGTGTGGTGACCATAATGATTGACGACACACAAATTTTAAGTTGTATTTCGAATAGCGAAATTTTCTTTTAATAATTTTATAAATAAAAAAAAAATTAAGAAATGTCACTAAATTGTGCCCCACCTTATAACAATTTCGACGTTATAAAATTTATGTTTTTAATTTTTTTTAGATATAATCAATAATTATGGATTTAAATAGAATATTATTTTTATATTAACATGTAAATTTTTCAGTTTGCTATCCAAATTATATTGGTTAAAAAAAAGGTACAAATAATTTGTCCTTTTTTTTTTTAAGATTTAAATGCAGCGCGCCGACACAGCTCCAAAAACAAAAAAAAAAAACTCTCCACACAAAACTTGTAAAAATGGTTTTTCTTTTTACGTTACCAATATCGAAATTCGCCTTACAAGAAGGTTGACTATTTTTATATATTAAACTATACAACAAAAATGCATTAATATTAAAAATAATTTATATACATATACATACAAATATACAAAATTATCATCTATAAATGTAGATATATATTTTCAAGAGAGTGACGGCTACTAAGTAAAAAAAAACTAGTAGACAAAAAATGCACTTTTTCATTCATTACACAAATACTAAGGAAATAGGGGAAATTGAAATATAAATTGTACTTGTTTTTCTTTTATTCAAGTGTATTAGTAAATAAAGACCTTGAAGGTATTTGTATTTGTAAATTATAATTTTTTTGGTTTAAATGCAATACGGAAAAACTTAATGAGAGGAGAAAAAATTTGTTGTTATTGTATTGTGTTTTTTTTTTCTGAAAATTTTGTTCTATTATTTGTGTCAGAGTGTGTGTAAAATTTTGCAAATTTTTTACATTATAAAATTAATTTTAATTGTACTAAATTAGTAATTCTTTGTAATTGTATGAGTTATTGGCAAAGTATAAATTTGTAGATCAGTTTTTAAAAGAATTTAATTTTCTTAATAATTAATCGAATATAAATTAAAACATAAAAACATAATTTGACCAGAAAATATTTTTTTTTATTAGTTTTTTTAAGGGGTGTTCAAAAACATGTTAAAAAAATAACATTATTATGTAGATTTCAATATTTAAATCGAATTTATCGATCATTGTTGCTGATCAACACTAATAGAGAGACGCATATAAAAATATGTATATCATTAAAAGGAATTAGTTTAGGAATTAATTATGTTTTAATTTATAAATTTAAAATTCATTATTCTTTAATATTGTTACAGTGATAAGGATATTCTTTAACGTAAATTTATAACTTTAACCTAACATTTTCATTAGCCGTAAAATGTCTGTAGTGATCATCTGTAGATTAATTGTTTAGTCAGTCCAGATTTCCAAAAATGGTTTATAATATCAAACAATATCAGTTAATTTTTTATTTTGTAGGCTCTAATTCTAAGAATTATGAAATTTTCTATAAGGAGAAGACAATTATTTCAAAATTAATTTCATAAAAACATTTTGACTACATAAAAAATGATTTTTAATATAAAAGAAATTACTCAAATAAATTTATGGAACCGAAATACAAAATTCTTTAGTAAACTTTTCTTACAAACTCTTGAAATTGGTTATTGCGAATTGCTAAGTATTACTTTAAAATTATTTAAAAACTAAGAATTTATTCAAAAAATTAACTTTTTAATTTGTTAACAATTATTATAATTAAATTTGTAAAACTTATTTTAAAAATAATTTTATTAATATATAAATTTTACACGATTTTTATAGAATCTTCTTATTTATATAAAATCTTAATTCTCAACTAATATCTAATTATATTTTTATGATAAATTGCTCTAAAATATTTTTTCAATGTTAAAATTTTTCCATACTCGTGTCAACTTTTGTACAATAAAAATAAAATTTAATTTTTCTTTGCCAAATTATTAATTCCAAAAACATACAATTTCATCATAAAAAAATACATTAGATTACATACAATCATCCAGGCATGCAAGATATATATAAAACATAAAATAAAAAATAAAAATATTAAATTTAAAATTATGAATTAAACATTAAAAATATTACACCAAAAAAAAAAAAAAAAAAATTAAATAATTTATTTATAGTCATCTGAAATTGTGAGAAAATCTAACTGAATTTTTAATATAATAATTTCTTAATTTATTCATTAAATGAAATTTAATTTTTCTATATGTAAAGCAATTTATATATGAATTACATATTAAAATATGTTGAATCTTAAGCTTTTCTCTTATTATAATTATTATTATTTGTATTATTATTATTATCCATGGTCGATTATGATATTACGTCTGTCCTCCAGTCTAGACTGTTTTGAAAGCTTTATTCTTATTCTTCTACCTAATAATATAATGAAAATTATATCTTTATACTATTTGGAAAACATAAATTTATGTATATATATAATTGTCACATAGCTTTTCCTATATGAAAATGTCAAATGAAATTGTTCTTTACAACACCAACAACATAAAACATATAAAAAAAAAAACTATGTAAATGTATTTTCAATGTAAAAACATTGATAAAACCATCAGCAAAGCTTTCTCTTCTCTACAACTCTCGATGCAAATAATACAATTGCAAAAATGCAATTTTTATTATATGAAATCGAAATTCATTAAAATGTCTTAAGTTTCACCACATGACCACTAAAATTTCAATATTCTGTGAGAAAAGTTTTAAGAATCCTTAACACATACAATCACAAAAATATTATTTTCAATATATATTTGCAATATTGCAATAACGAAGAACCGGTGAGTAGAATATAAAAAATGAAAATGTAAAATTTAAGTTTGTATTTGTGACCATGTGTAAAAAAACTTGTTAATATATTTTTTTATTGTGAGAATGAAAATAAAAGAGAGAGAGAAAGAGAGTTAAAAAAAGGGGTTGTTTTTCATTGTAAATTTCTGGCAGGGGTAAAAAAAATAAAGCTTTAAGATTTTTCATAAAAAGGCGGATATGCACACACAAACAATATAGAAAATTGCATACATAAAATGCATATGTATTTTATAGATTAGAGAATTAATGAGTAAATAGTAGTAAATTGTTCTGGAGCTGGAGCTGGAGCCGATAATGATAATGCAAATGCAATTGTTGTAAGGTGAGTGTAAGTTTAAGCGTGTAAGAGTTAATTTAAATGTGGAAATGCATTTCTCAGTTCTGTTCTGATGAAGAACAATCATATTTTCTCTCTGAGAACTCTTTAACTTCTTATTATGCACATTTTTTTTTTGTTTTGCAAATGTGTTTGTGTACAAAATTATTTATAAATAATTAAAAGGGTTTGTTTTAAAAGTATTTAATAAAAATATCTATAAGATATGAAATTTTTAATGTTGTATTTATTGTGTATCTTTACATTATTTTGGTATACGTACATGAAATTATTAATATATTTTTATATTTATATGCGTTTTTCTTGTTCTATGTTTTTGAAATTTTTTGTTGAAATTTTTTTTTAATGTATTTATATTTATTAATAAATAATAAAAACGACAATTTCTTAGAGAATGTAGGGAAATAAACTTGTAAATTTTTTATTTTGCTATTTTAGGTTAGTATATTTATTTATTTATATATATTTGTGTGTAATAATATTCGCATGCGCTTTTATACCAGAATTGCATATTAAAAAATGATGTTTTTGTTGGCCAAAAAAAAAAAAATTGCATATAAAAGAAACTTGAAAAAAATAAAATTGTATTTTTTTTCACATATATTTCATTCTTATGTTCTATAAATATGTATATAACTATATATATATAAATATTTATGTATTAATATGTATATAAGTATAGATATATTTATAAATATATCAGCAACAACAAAAATATTACCAAAGAATTTATAATTTTCGCTCTCAATTGAACGTCGATATGATATAATTTTCAGTCGCATTAATAAAACGCATCGATATGCAACGGAACGCATTTTCGGACGCGGCCCGAGTCGATCCGAGTAGCGTCCGATCGCGTCCGATATTTTTAAAAATTTAAAAATTAAGAAAAAATAAAAACTTAATAAATTAAATACAAAAAAAAAAAAAAAAAATTAGGAAAATATATTTTTTTATTTTTTCCAATTAATAAACAAGAAAATTAATCAAAATAAATTTATTTAAATCTTAAAATTATTTGATGTTAAAACTTTTAATTAAAAAAAAAAATATAAATTAAAAAATTAAAACATTAAAGTTGAAAAAAAAAATATATATATTTAAATATAAACAAGAAAACTTAATATATATATATATATTTAAATATAAACAAGAAAACTTATAATTATTAATATTTTTTCGTGATAATTTTTCAAAATTTATGTAATTGAAAATTAATTTTTTGAATAATTTAATTATCAAATCTTTTGAAAGTTTTTAAATCTTCCCGGCGGCAAACTGACATTTCATCAGTTAACTATTTAAATTTTATTTGATAAAAATTTTGTTTTTATTTTCCTAATTAAAAACAGATTTTTTTTTTATTTGTGATTTTTTGGATTTTACGGCGGTCGGAAAATTTCTTTATAAATAGTAAATATCAAAAAATATAAAAAAAAGAAAAATTAAAATTGGTGCTATCATAAATTAGAATTTAGAAAACTCTTTATCAAAAACATTAATAATAATATATAATTTAAAAAATAAAGCTTTAAAAAAATTAAATTTTCGGTTTTTCCCAAAATTACATAAATTACAAAGTGAAGTGCAAAATATTAAAAAACTAAAATTCACAAATAATTTTTTTTTTTTTTAATTATTGATAATTGTTTTAAGTTATGTTATATTATTTTTATACAATTTGTAAACACATGAAAAATAAGTGATAATTTTCGTGATTATCAAAAATTATATAAATTAATTTTTACAAAAATAAAATAATAATTTTTCATACAAATATTTTTGGTTATGTTGGTATTTTTTTGAAAATTTCTAAAAAAAAAATTAGTGATTTTTTATGATTGTATAGTGAAATTATAAAATTTGTTTTATTTTATTAAAATCTACCTGGATAAAATATCAAATTATTTTTTAATTTGGTGGTATTTAAAAAAAAATATTAATCGATTTTAATTCGCGCTCTTCATCAGTTTTAAGGATTTTCATATTTTCTATATTTTTTGTAGAATGATAAATTTTATTGTTTTTTTGGTGTAATTTTAAAATCTTTATCGGAAATTTAAGAAATTAACGTGGTAAATATATTTTTTTTATATTTATTTAATTTTAAAAATATTCATTTAAATATTCTTAAATTCTTGTTGTGTTAATTTAATTAATTTCTGCCCATATTTAATCATTATTTTAAAAAAAGTGTATTGTTAAAATTACAAAAACAATTTTAAATTTACTTCTTAAACAATTTCTTTATTGACAAGCAATTTTTATATTATCATAATAATTTTAAAAGATTCAATAACTTTTTGACAGGAAAATTTGAAGTAAAAAAAATGGCGGGAAAGTTTTGTGTTTATTTTAAAAACGTTATAAAAATAGAAAATTAAAGTTTTTAATTCAGTATATTTAAGTAGGAAAATAGTTTAAAATTAATTTGTAAGTTTTTCTTTAATTATGTTAATTAAGATAATTGCGAATAATTAATTAATCCAGTCAGTCATTAATTTTAAATTATTAGTTTGTTTTTAATGTAATTGAATTAATTAATTTAAATTAGATTAATTTACATTACTCACAACGAAAACAGATTACATATTACTAAGTCTTAACAAAATTAATTAAATTATTTTATTTTGACTTATTTTATTTAATAGTTTGTTTAATTGTTAATAATTATTAATTTTTAAGTTATGATATAGCAAGAATAATAAATATTATACTATAAAAGTTTTAGCTTCTTTAAAAATATTCTGTTAATTTTATTTAGAAATGTATTTATAAATTCACTTGGAATTTATCTATTTTTACATAATTTTTAATTAAAATATTCAAAATTTTCAATTACATAATTATTGGGTTAATTGCAATATTTAAGTTATTGATGAAGAAATATTTGATCACTTATATTATTTATTACAATTTTAATTTTAATGTAAATGCTCAGAATAAAAATTATGACTTAAAACTATTCTTCTGGGATGGGAGTAATGTCTCATATTACAAGATTAAAGGCAGATAGTTAAGTATTTTATGTAGGCAATTCATCGTATAACTAAAAGGATACTCATTTAATAACCTTATCTGTAAAATTTAATTTAATTTAATACTTGAAAGATATAAATATGTATAAAAAGTTACTTTTAATTTCTATGTAAATATATTGTTTTATTTGATAAACTTCATTTTTATGATTTAGCTTTGTATGAAATTGGAAATATGTAACAGAAATTAATTTCAAACCAAAATCAAAATTATGTTATCAATACAATTTACATTTTTTTCTTTAGTTTTAACAGGAATTTATTAAGGTTTTTTAAATTTTATTTTTAGAGAAATTAGTTATATACTTACAATTAGACTTGATAATATTAAAAAAAATAATCTGATATACTAAAAAACTTTATTAATAATATAAATATATTTTATGAAATTTTAATATGATATAAATAAATATCCTTTTAAACTTATATGCCATTTTTCACGATTAATCATAGAATTTATTATTTTTTTTGATAATCTTGTTCTGATTCTAGTGATAAAATATTTAAACGTTAAAACTTTTTCTGAATTACTAAATTGTACGTAATGTGAAATTTGTGCTAATCGCATGAAACCGGGAGTTAGTATAATTAAATTTTGTTTTTAATTCTAATTATGAATGTTTTTTTACGAACTAAATTATATATACTCAACATTTTGAAAATAGCACTCATATTTCACACGTACTCTAAAATTCAATATGTTACGTTATCAACTGTGTGTATAGATATATTGTACTTATACTTTACCCGGTATCTCAAGGTGTTACTTCAAAAATTACTGGTAAAACTAAAACTAAACTAAAATTACTGGTAAAAACAGCATTATTTCATTAACAGAATGAACTCGATCAGTGACGTATAATTACATAGTATGTAACATAACGTAACAAAACGAACCGTTTAATTTGTAAAATGAAATGTATTTTTATTATTTAATCACTGAAAAAATATCCATTTATCGCAATGATTCTCGAAACGGTTAATAGAGCCAACCGTTTCAACAAATCCTAAAATTAGCGATATCTTTTGCAGACCACCTTAGAATGTATTATACCCAATACTCTAAAACCACAAATAAGAAATGGATAATCTTCTCGTTCTCATTTATATTACCTTTTGTATCAGACTGTCAAAATTTGTATAAGTAAATCTTTCAATATTGTCTGTCCTGTAATGAGTGCAACTTTTCAACTAAGAAATATTGCAAGAAATATTAAAAGAGTGAAATTTTTTAAAATTAATATTAATAGCGTTAAATTGTGTTCAAAATTTTTGTAATATAATTAAATATTCCAGTTACTAGTGCATTACAAATCTTGGTTTTTAATTGAAATTTAACTTGATATCTGAGCTCCGATATCCTCTGGCTATTATTTTTACATATTGTCTCATGTACGATTTTATATTTTCTAATTGTACACGTTTCCAGATGTTTCAATGATAAAATATTAAAAATAATAAAAAATAATAATATAGTAAATTTATTAATTTAGCTAATTTTTAAATTTATTCAATTAATTTAAAATGTAAACAAATTTAATAAAAATTGTTAATTAAATTTACATTTTATCAAGTTCAAATTCAAGTTATTAAATGCTGTTAATAATTTTATATTTTAGTTAAATTTAATATGAACTATAATAATAATAATAATAATATTTTTTATATTTTGTATAAATTCAATTTTTGTAAAATATTTTGTATTTGTCTAGTCAATGGATTGGAGAGTGCAAAAAATTTTCCGTATTTTATTGAAACCACACCTTAATCACTTTAAAAGGAAAATAATTTTATTTATTTTTTTTAAAATTGCATTCGTCTCTAATATAATTCATATTTATAGAATTTTTTGTATTTGTAGGAAAATGTAGAATTTTTTATTTTTTAATAAAATATAAATTGAAATTCATTAATTTCGTGTATTTGCATAAAATACATTACACTTTAACAGAATTGAATATTCAAATATTAACAAGCAAATAAAAAAGTTAGTTTTTTTTCATATACGTTTTTTGTATTTATTTACATAAATGTATAAGTATTGTTTTGTTTAAGTGTATGTGTTTTTAATTACTAAATGCATTAACTAACATGCACTTAATTTATAAAAGTTGGTCATACTAGGCTCTTCATGAGTTGCACATATAATTTTCATTACAATATGGACAAAATTAGTTTTTTTTTGATTAACTATTGCATTTTTTAGTTAAAGAAATTAGAATAAATCAAGATAAATTTTTTAAGGTGATTTTATAATATTTTTGAATATAATTTAACTTAAGATTATTGTAATTACCAAAAGGATTAAATAATATTCTTAAATTTGATTGGTTGTTTTGAATGGAGGGACACCTTAACAAGGACCTCCAGGTATCTATTCCAGTAAACAACTTTAAAAAAAAACGTCGTCAGCCCATCCTATTTCTTTCATGAAATCCATCAATTTATACAGTTTGACTACACCTTCTTAACTCAGACAAGTCACTTAAAGCTTTTAAGTCTCACAGCTGAGGCAATGACACAAAACGTGTTCAAAAGATTCATCTTCCTCTGCACAACCCCTACATATAGAAGTTTGTGTCAGCCTAAGCGTTGCCGCATGCTTTCTTAGTAAGATTTTTTCTTTAATTTTTCTCAAATGTAATATTCAATTTTTTAAATTTTATATTATTTTTTATGTTTTGTTTTTGTATAACTTTCATATATAAAATTGAAATTTTGACTTTAAACTTCAAGACAAATCTGAAAGAAACCTAAAATATTTGATTTATATTACTGAAACTATCAACGAAATACTAAAATTAGTTAAATTTTTTGGGAACAAAGAACTAAACAAAAATAATTCAAAAAATTTAAATAATTTTCAAAATTATATTTTGACAACTTATTATGTAAAATTCTTTAGGTTCCTAAGGAGCAAGCAATCAATTTCTAAAACAATTTCATCTATTTTCATTTATATAAAAGTAAGTTATTTTATATAAATGGAAATAAGTGAAATTGTTTTATGAATTGATCTTTTTGGTCCTTAAGAAACTAATTGTACATATAAGCATTTGTCAACAATTGCTAACGACCACTTGAACTTATAAATTCTAATGTACTCTCGAAAACGTATGCAAATGAAACTAATGATAAGAAAAATCGTTTTCAGCTACTTCTTTAAGGAAATTTCAATATTTCACTAAAAAGTTTTGAATACTTTTGTTTATAGGTATTAAAAAATACATTTATATCTAAATTAGTATTCATAGAATCTAATATTATTTGACTGATTCCTTTTAATTGTAAAAAAAAATTTCCATGAAAACTTTTATAATTTACACAACAATCAAAATTGATTTTTCTTATTTAAATTAAGTTTTTTTTTTATGAAAATAACAACTAAATTACCACACAAGACAAAACAACAAAAATAATCAAGTAAATTCTTCAAGGTTTTCCAGTTCATGGATTTATTATTTATTGCTGATATATTTTTTTTAAATAAAAAAAAAATGGCAACATAAAAATATACACAAATTACAAACATATATGCAACATATATTTATATGTTCTGCTGCCAGCCCACTTTTTTAATAGATTTTTCAAAATCATATTTTTCCTGAAATCTTTGTCTATTAGTCTCCGCTCTTTGTTCTTTTTTTTTTTTTATTTTTTAACTATATAAGGAAAAATATTTAATAATTTTTTTTTAAAATAAATTGTTCATTTTGAAAGTGTTGAGTTAATTTTTTAATAATTTTTTATAAATAAAATTCTTTGTATTTTACCAATTTAATCTTAAATACATAAAGTATAAAACCAAGAAAATATTCTCATAACGAAATTAACAAGGAAATGCAAATTTTATTTTATTTGTTAATTATAAATTTTATATTAATATATTAAAATTATTATTTGGTAAAATATTTAAAAATAAAATTTAATAGCATATTTTTTTATCTTGCGATGTTGAAAATCATAATTACAAATTATGATTTTATTCAATTTTTGTACATAGTAAAATCATAAAGATATTATTTTATAGCCAGTCGAATCTCTTGTATTTGAATGGAGAAATTGTAATTGTATAAGTGCGAGTGCATTCTTGATTCTGATATGACCTTCGACAAAATTTTAATATAAAGAAAAAATTAAGATATTTTATATACATACATACATACATATATTTTTATATTGGTGTATGCTTCAAAGATGAAATTTATTTTTAACTATATTACACAAATAGTATATAAAGTATATATAATATTTAGTGATCTGATCATTATTATAAATGAACTACAAAATATTTCTGTTGCTACATAAACTTTCTTGTGGAGCCTGTATAAAAGATTCATGGATTTCTAAGTGAATTTATACATTTTGTAAAATGAAAATTAAATTGATTTATTTAGATTATTTTTATAAACCCGTTGTACTCTACTTTCGTCTTCACTTCATCTACTCATTCTACTTCACTTATGAATGAGATCTTTCAGTCTTCTGCAATGTGCGGAGGGACACTGGCACAACAAAAGCTCCAACGATTCATCCTTCTCTTTGCAGTCCATACAGATGGAAATTTGTTCTTCCAATAATATCTCCGCGTGTTTTTTGTTTAAGTAAAATGTGAGCACTTGCAATAACGATAGACATTCGAGCCATTGGTTTGTTGAATATCCTTTATTTTTTTGGCACATGGTTTATTCTAAAAAGCTTTTTGTAATAACACGTACTGCTTTCCAACAACCTATAAATATAGGTTGTTTCAACACTATTAGTAACCTTTTGGCAATTGATAGTGGGTAACTTATATGGTAAATGTCCAGTGTGATATTCATTATTTTATTTAATTGAAAAACAAGTAAATATTAATGTCCGTGTGAACATAGACTAGACATTAATGGCCTTCGACGGAGTTTAAACTAAAAATTATATTATTTTTCTCATGTCAAACTTCAGATGAGTTAGGACTCAAAGCTTATAAAAATGATTGATAATAATGTCAAAAATTACACACAGCAAGCAATCTTTATGTGTAAAAAATAGAAAATAAATATTTGTAAAATTAAAAAGTCTATGCAACTTTAAATTAAACGCTTTAACCATAAATAATCAGTTAACTTCAGCTTTATGTTAAATTTCGCCTCTGTAAAACTGAACATAAATGTGAAAAGCGTTTTTCTCTAGTTACAAAATAATAATAATAATAATATTTTGATTAAATTATAAATTAAATATTAAATTATAATAATCATAAGTTAATTAAAAATCTGGAATTTGATTAGTGTTAATTACTCCTAAAACCGTTTACAATATAATTAAAATATATTTTGAAAATAATAATTTAACAATCCTTCGAATAAAATAACTTTTACTTTGATCTCTTTAACAAAAAAAAAAACAAGTTTAAAATTAATTTATGTAATAAATTTAGTGACAGTTAAAGTTTATATAATTGATAAACTAATCGTAATTATAATTAATTTAAATAAATTTACAACGTTATATTATTCTAATTAATAATTAGACAAGTCTTAAAATAATTTCATTATTGGTTATATAATAGTTAAAAAGTTTTCTCAAAGCATTTAATAATTAATATATTTATAATGATTAAATTTTAATAGAAATTTACAAATTTCTGTAATTATTTTAGGTTTAAAAATTAATTAAAGGCTAATCTTTGACCAATAATTTATTTTTAAATATATTTATTAGTAATTCGTTGAATTAATTTGCAAAAATCCGGATTTATGTAATTGTTTATGTAATTGTTTTAAACATAATAATCCCATTCCTAACTATGAGATATAACTTTAATCTACTCTAATTTGTACATGGATAGCAACTGGCTTTTTTTGCTAAAAGAATTCTACTGGGCGCAATTTCAGTAAAATTGTGATGCAGTGGAATTGAGTTTAATGGAATAATCCTCGATTATTCAAAGCAATTAACTTTAATAAAATTAAAGTTGACACAGTATACCGATTAGTTTGAACTTCACATGAATTAGTAGGTCCAAATTTCAATATAATGTCAATTACCCTTCTAATAAATACGCGATTAAGATTGTAACATTGGATTATAGAACAGGTAAAAAACATATTCAATAAATTATGTGCGAAATGGCACATTAAAAGAGTTTCTCAACATTTCTACTGTAAAACAAATAATATTATAAAGAAATATCAATTACTTTGACAGACTGAACGGCCATCGTAAACAATTGATGTTCCAAATTTTGATGTTTCAAGATTCAAACCACTAGTTCTAGCATTAAAATTTAATCATCAACAAATTCAACAGCCAAATTTAATCTAACACATTACTAGAACAAGAATGATCAATGGATCGTTTCGTAACAAGTTAATTTTTGTTATCTCATCTTCTTACATTTTCATTAATTCTAGCTAAAAAAAACTTAGAAATTTTTCTAGTTATTTGGATCATATATAAGAAACAATTTAATTGAATGGCACCTGAAATTTAGATGCATTTTAAAATTCTTTATTTTTCCATTAAAATATATAATTTATAATAATTTAATTTAACATTAAACTATTAATTTTTTTTTTTAAAATTCGATATTTTAATTCGTAATTCGTAGTTTTTTATATATTTTCAAGGTAAGACTGGTTTTAATTAGTTTAAAAAAAAAATATTATTATTACATCGAAATAACCAGGAATTCATTAAATATTTAATAATAATATATTTACTTAATAATTGTAGAAAATAAATTAGTTTAAAAAAAAAGTTGTTTTTAATTATCGAATTAATAAATTTACTGCGTACGTGAGATTTTTTTTAAAATAAATAGAATTAATTGAAATTATTTATAAAATCGTTGTCTAAAGTTCTTAAAAGATATGAACAAAAAACAGTTTAATATTCAAAAATATTCAATTATTTGTAAATTATATTAATATATATTTAATATAGATTTATTGTTAATTTTAATTTGTTATTAAATGTTTTTATTTGTAAATCGACCTTTAAAAATAATTTTTGCTGGACTAAAAAAAATTAAATCATTTATAATAAATTGTTCCGGCGTAATTACAAAAATAGTCAATTTCAATGGAAATGAATTTAATAAATTTAGTAATTAAGATTTTTATTGAAATATCTTATAAACTAAAATTATAGATTGCATTTAAATAATTATGCTGCCAATATTTTATTTGATGTTGAATAGAGCCAGGTAGATCAGGAATTTTAATAACGTTCTTATAAATATTTAATCATTTGCAGTTTTTTTTTATTCTTTTAATGATATTTATCTTTTTGAATATTTACTGATATTATACGAATCGTAAAGTGAGGATTTGTTGCAATTCTTGGTCACAGTTTAAAGCGACTTAGATTCTTTATATATGTTTTATTCGTTTTACAAGCTTTAAACGCGTTTGTGGAGGTAAATGATAACAAGTTTTTAAATAATAATACTGCGCGAAACCGAATTTTCTGAATAAGGTCTTTTAGAATGTAAGGTGCTTAACATGCTCGGCTCCTGGAAATATCGCCCCAAACCAAATCAGCCCAAAATAAAAATGAAAAATAACCCCAAGAGGAATAAAAAATGACCCCAAATTAAATGAAAAATCATCTCAAAATATTTTGGGGCCATTTTTCCAAAAAAAAACTACAAATTGAATACAAGAAAAACAAAAAAATCTATATTCATACCTTACATTATTACTAGTTTTCGGAAAAAAGTAGGTTTAAATAAAATTTATAAAAAAATATTTTTAGGCGAATTAAAGCGCGGTCCACGAGAGCTGTACCGCGCTGTGCTGCACTTCAAAGCGCCGCGCGGGGCCCATTTGCTGGAACGGGACGGAGCGGCAAACGCGACTAGGCAAATTCTAGCTAAACATAATAAAAAAAAATATACGTGTTAAGTGACCTTAGTGTACATCACAACCTATATCATGACATAAGGGATCCAAAAGTTCCAATTTTACTTTCGGTAGTCCTAGGTAACAAGGTAACCCGGACAGAAAACCAATAATTTATACAAAACTAATAATAGGGTTTGTAAATATGCTAACACGTTAATATTATAATTAAAGTTATTATCATAGTTAGTTATAATTAACTCTCGATATTTATTTCTGAACCTTAACCATGTTTTTGTTCTAATTTTATCGTTCTTTTCAAGAACTTTATTATTTAAGTTATATCGCTTAACATTTCCTGTTTTGGTCTTTTGCCAACCATCTCTTTTGAACCAACCAAGATATTAATATGAATAGGTAATAGTAGAATAGATTTCACATTATATTGCGCAAAAATATTTAGAAAATTACATAATAATTTCATAAAAATTTAACAATTAACCTGGAATATTGGTTCAAAAAATATTTGAAATTGACATTGTAATACTTAGAACTGATTCATATTTAATTTGTTTTATTTTTATCATAAATATTTTATAATTAAATCCTTATTTTGAATTGTAATATATCAAAATCCTTTGTCAATATTTGTGAATGATGATCAACAAAAAGTTCAATACGAAAATCCCCAACAACAACATTCGTTAATCCTTTTAACTGGATTTGAATTATTTTTTGTTGTTAAAAATTTCTGTTAAATTATATTCATTTGATTTTGATCTCATCATTAATTCGTCAAATATTCACACACCATTTTTACATAAACACAATCACAGAAGGGGTGATATTGTTCATCCTTAAATGATGAAAATTTTCAATACAAACAACAAATATTATCCTTGTGGATTTTGTGAATGATTCTATTCTATGTAGAGTGAAAATTGAAATGATTGCCGTCGCGGCAAAATAAAACGAAAATAAAATAAAATAAATATATAAATAAAAATATTTTAGGTGTTATAGAAAAAAAATTTGCGATAAATTTTGTACAGAAAATTCCCCATTTTTTCGTTAATCCTTTTTAATATTAGGTTTGATATTTTTATATTTATAATTCGTTTCAAATACAATTTGAAAAATGATTTATCAGTTCCTTTGCAAATTTTTATAAGTCAATTTGAAATTGAGAAATTTGTTATTTTAAGAAATTCGTTAAATTTTAATTAGACCTAACAAGAGGTTAAGACTTGCAATCTTTTTAACAAACTGTAAGAAAATGCTTAAAATATCTGCTTAATACATATTTCAAATATACTTAACCAATGCAACTCCAACCAAAAATCATTAACTCTAAATACGAGTACAAAATACCAGTAAAAATTAGTTGTGGAGTACAGGTAAAGACCGATATATCCAACAAATATTACATAATTGAAAATTTGTCTTAAACAAAGACTTGTGGTTACAGTTTATATATGACAAAATCATAGCATATGTTCCGGCTAGCTAACATGGTTTTGTTAGTGGTGCTAGACCTCGTACAAAAACAACTAAACAAAACCCTAAACATCCACGTCCTTAACAAATATAAAAACATCTTAAAACAAAAATGAACACTTTTTTTTTATATACACCGTAAATTTTATGTTGTGTAAAACTATTCGTTTGAAAAATTGTTTGGTTTAAAAAAACTATGTCGTCAATAAAGTTCTGTAGTTAGAAATCATATGTGCATATATATATATAGAGATAATTACAGCTGCCGTCACAGCCGGTATATATAGTTAATAGTTTTATATACATAAATTTTATGATTGCACTTTTAATAATATGCGTTCTTTATGTCAAAAAAAGTTAGAAATTTGGTGAAAGTTTTTCATTGCGAAATTTTAAATATTATATATTTGCTTCTGTATATAATCATATTAAAATTCTAAAAAAATTATGTTAGATGATAAATAATTTCTAAAAAATCAACATATTTTGTATAGGTTTTATGTTTTTATCTATATGCAAAAAACAACAACAAACCTGCACATCATAATATTTTTGAAATGCACATTTGTATATGTACAATTTGAAAATATATTTATATATTATTTTATCTGTATCAGAAATGCCGGTACATTTATTTATTTTTATGTATATATATTTATATATAAACTATATATTTCTGTCATGCTATTTTATTTGTGAACATTTTAACTTTATTTTATATATATAGAAAATGTAAAATAGTATAAAACTGTACTGCCACTTGTTGCACCAAACTTATGTAATAAAATATTATATAGAAATTTGTATGTTGTACGTTGTACGTATATAAATATATTTATTTTAATAGATATTTTCTCTCTCTATATAGTAAAATGAAAATATATGTTATTTTTATGTTGTATAGTATCTTTATAGTTAATATATATATATATATAAATATTGAATTCTCTATTGTTGATTTTATGTATTTACTAATATTTGATAAAAACATCAATTTAGGTTTCAATTATATATTTTTATTTTTTAATAAACATTATTTTCAATTATTATTATTATTTTTTAAACAATTTGTTTTAATTGTTTCTATTAAATAAAATTTATGAATTAAATCTAAAAAATTAATTTAGTATAAATAATATTTTCTTCATAATAAAGAATATTTTTAAGGATATTTTTTTATAAATAGGAAATATACATATTTAAAATTTATTTTTGTTTTAATGGATAGGTCGTGGATATTGATAATCGGAACATCCAATAAAGTTATTATTTTAATTTTACTGATCATTCTTTCCATTCATATTTTGTAGTACATTTAATTTGAATCTAAAAGGACACAACCAGAAAAAGGATGATTCTATGATCCAGTAGATCAATTAAAGAAGAAATCGTTATAACGCATTAGGTTTTATATCCGATCTCTATATTATAGTCATTACTCTGGACGAATGTTTAGGTTTTAAATTAACTTTAATTTATTGGGGACTAGAGTTAGTGAATTAGAAGATTATAATATATTGGTAGTAATCATACTTAAGGTTTTCATTATTACCACTTCATTACTTACTAATTAATTAAAATTACTCTTGATGGTTAGTCATAAAATCAAATTATGAAAAACAAAAAATTTAATATAATGTATACGAAATTTTGTAATTAATATCAAGTGTCTAATTATAATTAAAATATATTATGTATAAATTATTATATTTAAATATCACTCATTTATTCCACTTTTTTTAATAATTTATTTCAAAATGCCAATTCTTTAAACGATTTATGATTAAATTATCGTAAATTTTAAATTGGAATATTTCTAAATGTTAATAATTTAATACATATTCTAATAAAGGATTAAAGACTTTTCCTATATAAAGTAAATTTTTTATACATAAAATAACATTTTGTGAAGACTCTTAAATACAATTATAATTTTCTTTTTTTTAAAAAAAAAAAAAAAAAATTTCCCTGATGGCACAACATGCGCCTTAATAATTTTAGTTCCACTTAAGTTCACACTATATGCAAAATAAAAACTGCTAACCTCGGGGTAAACCAGAACTTGGAATTTCTTAAAATTGCTAAAATATCAGAAAATGTTGTGTATATAACCGTGTTATTTAAACTGTTATACTAGTATCACAGTAACAGCAGATACAGAATACATTTGAGCAAATTACATTTTATATATTTATCATTCGATCATAATGATTTTTCATAACTCCTCGTACAAAATCTATGTATATTTTGAAGAAAATTTTATACAAACTTTTGTAAAAATAAACTTTTAACCAAACGTATTAGGATTTGCGAAATAAATATATACATACAAACAAACTTGCAACAACAAAATTTATAAAGAAGAATATTTAAAAAGTGCGTGCATATTTAATCATATCCTTTTTAAACGCATCAGTTTTGGATATGAATAAAAATCCTTGAATTTATACGCTCTGACAATTTTAATATGTATATATGTATGTACTATATACAGAAATAGATTTTTTTGTGGGTTTAAAAAATATAGTTTTAATAAATATTTTAAAATTTTAACCCATCATGTTTAGAAAATATTAAATACTTTAACCTAATTTCTAAATAAACGGTTGGGTTTTTAAAAGACTAAATAAGTAATTTTTATTCAATTTATTAAAATATCACAAAAAAAATTATTTAACTTTATTCTATAAATAAACTATTTTTTTTTAATATATGTAAAAGTTCAAATTTTTAAATAAAATAGTACAGCATAAAATTAATTTTACATACTTAATTATAGTGAATTTTACGGAAATTTACAAATTTTATGGGAAATTTACAAAATATAAAAATGAAGAATATTTGAAAACAATTAGAAATAAATAAATATATTTAATAATTAATAATACTTTCAATTATTCCCAAATTAATTAAATATTATAAAAAATTAAAGAAAACTATTTCCTAAAATTTCAAAACTAATTATAAATATAGCCACAACAACCACAAACTTTCATTGAATCTCTGAAATATTTCAATAGAACAGACAAAATTCGGCATTAGGACAAACATATGACCATAAATCCTAAAAAGGATATCCTATTATTTGTAAAATTAACAAAATTTTGTAAATATTTTATAGATATATGAAAATTTTGTAAGAGTTTTCCAATCCATTTTACCATGAAATATTTGTCACAAATTATAGAAATATAAAAAAAATAGGTTAAATAATTTTAATATTATGTTGTAAGTTGTAACAATATTTGAATGGTTATGATTATTCTTAAAATCCATATTTTGTAAATTATTTGATATTTAATATCAATTAAGATGGCGGTGGCGTTAGTAATATGATATGAATTAGGTTGGTATCTAGACCGAGACATTTATGTCGTTCCAAGTTGAATCATTGCTTTTTAAATGAATATACGACTAATAAAATATTGTAATGTGATTTTATTGTTGACAACAATCCAATTGAAGTTCATGAAGAAATCCATATATGATTCGGAATTCATATATAAAAATAGTATTTCCAAATAGTTGGATTTCACATCTGAAATTTTACGATAATGAAAATTAAATTTAATGTAAAAAATTTCTGCAATTTACTATTTATTCTAAATTCTAACTATGAAGTCTTGATATAATAAAAACTTTGTTAATTCATCCATAAGAGAAAATTTTATGCACTATTTTAAAATTTGAAAAAGAACAAAAAATAAAAAAAATGCCAAATATAAAAACTCATATATATTTTTATCATAAAACATAAGTACGGATTTTAAAATAATGTAACTTACAACTATATCGAAAAGATAGATTCGAAACAATTATTTTTATTATTACTATTATTTTATGCTACTCGTTACTAATTGGTTTTTTTGTTTTTTTGTTGTTTTCTTTGTTGGAAATATGCTAAATTTAAATTTATACAAATAAATAATCACTAATATTGAAAGATTGGTACCCCAACAAAACTGTTATTTTATATATGTGTTATTTCTTTTAACCATATATTTACCCTAGTTATGTGAAAATGCGTTATTTCAGGTGCATTGCATATTGTACTAAAATCTTATTACATACATTTATATAGTAAACAAAATTCACATTTAAATTTATTCGTTTTTATTTTATTTACGTTGATCTAAGAATTGTTGTTGCTACGTATGTGTTGTAAAAAAGTAAAGTAAATTTAAAAAACTATATAATAATAATAGTAAAAAAAACTTTGTGCAACTAATAATATACAACAACAACAAAAAATTATTGAAGCCAATGCCATGGTAATTTGCGTTTTCATAAGGCGCACACGGCACGTTTAAAGGCCACAACTTTAATAGTTGCTCATTCTAGCGTTACATTAAAAATGCTTGTTTATAATATTGCAAAAAAAATAAAAAAAAAAAAAAAATCCATATATAATAATAATTCTGCATGCGTTATGCGTTTTTGGTCTCAAAATTTTTTATATATAATTGCAGTGGCGTAACTACACATAGGATAAGTGGGCAAATGCTATTTGGTGCAAGATTGTTACCAAGAAATAAAAAATAATAATAATACATATTAAAAGACTAAAACTATTGCTTAGAAGCATATAATTTTATGCTTTTTTTTTATCATATCAATAATTAAATATTAAATAATCAAAAAATACTAGACCAAAAATAATATTTATATATTATTCAGAGGTTTATCCAAATTATGAGTTCCTGGGAAGATCACCAGATAGCTTGTATATTTTTTTGATTATATTTTCCAAATTTAAGAAAACGTGAATAGATGGTTTTTATTTAATCTTATAATTTGTTGGTTCAAAAAAGAGGGTTACAAATTATATGTGCAAAAATGGTAGTTACGCCACTGACTTGCACATACATTTATTACCAAATTACATATAATATATATATACATATATATATAATTTTTTATATTTTATAGTACCATATAATAAGTACATTTATATGCCACTATAATAGGTGCACTATTAAAACTCTAATTTTTTTTTTGTTATTTTATAATTTGTATTTTTATAAATTTTATCATAATTTTTATTTTATTTTATTTATTTATTTAGTTTTCTTTTTGTATATAAATAATCTTTATTTTTTAATTACTTTAATAAAATAAAAATTTATTTTTAATTTTATTTAAAGGAAAAACTATCAAGTTTTAAATTAACAATCCGTATTATTAATGTAGTTAATTTTGGTAATTACTATTTGAATTAATAACCCCAGGACGAGGATAAAAATTATTAGTAATTCAGTAATAATATAATAAATTATATTTTAAATATATTTTAATAACTTAATATAAAATAACTTGATTAATAAATAGACATTTATAATTGTTGATTTTCCTGATAATTATATAGTTTATTACCGGAAAGAAGTGAAATTAAATAGCAATTTTATGTTTAAGTTCTGTTTAAAATTAAATAAATTGAGTTACTGAAATTATTGTTCAGTATATTTGAGTAGTTATATATTTATGAATTGTTTTTCTGGGCCAACAAAGCTATTGTGCTCTTGGATAGATAGACGGATATAAATATGGGAATTCTTAAAATACTAATGTACTAAAGACAATTTTAAGCCCTTAAAACTCTTTATACAACACATGTTGAAATGGGTTAAATAACCACCAACTCGAACACATGAAGTGGGAATTACAACATTAACGACGCAGAAAAACTATACATAGAACCCAATCACAAAGAAAATGTTCGATAAAATTTAATTCCGCAACCTCTGTACATATTTGTAATTTTGATTACTATGAAATGGGTTCATTTAGAGTGTTCCAATGCTTTTATTTAGCTAATAGGTAACTAATTCACTCCAAACACCTCTCCAATAACGCTTAATTTATACTACTTTGCATTCGGTTTCCAATGTTGTAATTATATCATAAATTTTTATTAAATTATTTTCGTTAAGATTGATATAATCAGGAAAAATGTAATTAGTGCAAACACTCTAAAGGTTCATTAATTTCAAAAATATATCATAAAATTGATTTAATTTTTAAAAAAAACTTTAAAATCAATTTCTCTTTTAAATCAATGATTATTTCTTATTTAATTTTTAATGAAAGTTATAGTATACAATTTAGTAGAATATTAAAATATAAATGCATTTTATTAATATCTTTATTAAAAATTTCATTTATTTTGTGCTAAATCATCATTTATTTCAATTAAAATAATTACTATGGATACAAAAAAACGAACGAATACTTTTAGTATTGCTATTTACCATAACATTTCTAACAAAAATATTTATACATTTTTCTTTTGCATATTATTTATAAATTTATATTAATTGTTTTTTAAAAAACTTAACAAAAAAAAAATTTATAATTTTAGAATTATCGATTTTTGTGGGCTCTGTGGGTCACTAAATAACAAACCATATTAAAAAAAATCTAACTCACCGTACTACATTATACATATATATATTAATTTATATACAACGACATTAAAAAAATAAATTAAAAATTAAAAAAACCACTCCGTAAATCTATCATATTTAACACCCGCTGCTTACCCATAAACTACTCCTCAAATCATATTTGCCATCCCTTATCCTCATACTAAGTTAAATTAATATTCATACATAGATGCAATATTGGATTCCACCTAACAAAAATGAAATGCAAAAAAAAGTCCTTGGAATTTATAGGTATACATGCCACGTCAATTTTTGCCCCAACTTTTCCTCTTTCTCTCTAATATATCCTTTTAATGTTAATAATTCTTATATATAATATGCTATATACATATTAAACACCCTTAAGGCTCTAAAAACTTGCCTTCAACTTTTTGGATGACAGCGGCGGGTAGAAGAAAATACGTACATAATATTTATTACACATAAATGGTGATGATGTGTGTTAAATTAATGCAAACGCGTGCAGCAACAATACATACACACATTATTAATACTTGCTAAGCAAATCCTAATCAATTCTTCTTCTTTTTTGGATATGTAATTGTGAAAACTAAAAATTGTCACTGTTTTTTTTTTTTTTTTTGTTATTTTGTGCGGAGGACGAAAAAATATAAAGCAATTTTTTTTTTTTTATATATATTTATTTAAAAATAAAATTCTTCATCTTGATTTTTTATTATATCAAAAAAATTCCACATTGTATAAGGATAAATCACATCTGAAAATGTACAGTGTAGAAAAGAATCATCCTTCACCAGGAAAAGGACTGTAAAAAATATATTTAACCTCCTAAAAAGCTAAAAGAAAAAAATATTTTCAACTAATACAATCTCTTCAATTCCCTCTTCATTGCACTAAACCATTTACATTAAACCATTTTAACTTTATCTCCTTTTCTATGCTTCCAAAACATATAAATCAAAAATAATTTTTTTTTTTTGTCAATGTGGTTGGTTAAAAACTAATACAATTGCAAATTAATGTTTCTATTAAATTTTCTCCTGAAAAATTTTCTAATTTTTTTTTTTTTAATGAGATATTTTTTCTGTACATTTCCATTTCAAGCAGCAACAAAAAAAAAATATCTTGTGGTGTTATCTTATAGGGTAATTCGAGAACAAAAATTATATTTGAAGTTTCTACAAAAAAATTTAAAAAAATCTAAGCTTCGTATAAATATCTTTTATATTGCACCTTGATGTGAAATTAAAATTAGTATTATTACATTTATTTTTTATGTACAGCATTAGCTTAGTTAAATTCTGAAAGTGGCAATTACTATCCAGAGATGTTCAACTAATAATCAATAATCAATGACGAATTTCAGAATTCGTCAAATTAATTTAAAAATCTTATTAATGCAAATATAAATGGAAATAATGTTTTTATTATTATTCCGTAATTGAATTTACACAGGATAATTAAAAAGGACGACAGTATACGCATAGAAATTAGGTTTTAAAAAGATATTAGATAATTATAATTAAAGTAAAATACGTAAATTTAACAATGCTCAATTTATATAGTACGAGAATATATCACTGGCAGACATTATATTAGAAAAGTGCGAAATCGTGTTATTCCAGAAAAAAAACATTTCAACGTATGCAATGTCCATAGGGAAAAAATCACATAATATCTCCAAAAATGATAACCAGAATTTTCATATTATGAAATCCATGGAGATTAAATTAATTTTAAAAAACTTAAGATTCAACACCAATTCCATTAGATATTAAACTATAGTATACAAACAAGTTTTCTAGAAACGGAACAAAATACTGTCATACATCATAACTTAAATGGTTATTGTAGAATACCTTAAAGCAGGGAATGGAAATTTAACTCTTGAAAAACCTACACATTTTCTTCGTAGATGGTTCAATAATAGAAGACGATTTTGTGGTGGGTGAAAATATCTTATCGAAAGACGTTAATTTGAGTTTAAATTAAACAGCACTGAATTATTAAATGGAATTAATTGTAATTAGGAAAACAGTGGAAAATTGAAGGATATTATTATTTTATAGAAAAGTATTTTAAATATGTTGGAAAACCTCAAAACACTGATAGGAAACAGTGAAGTCTTGCTCCTGTCGTGGAACTATATGGAAAACAAGTATAAATAAGATGAATTGACAAAAGATGTAGGTCCAAAGAATGAAAATAAATCTGTAACTAAATAGTGGGTAAAAGCACATACCAGCCTCGTGTCTAGTATGTAAGGTATTATGGCCAAGAAAAAAAAAACAAATATAAAATTGGTTTTTTGTATTACTTATTAAACTATGATTAATAGTTGGATGTGTACATGGATATTGGTCAAAGAGTAATATAGCCAGAAGATTGGGTCTCACGACTGTTGGTCTATGTATATGTACATAATACATATGCTTATTAATCAAGTTTCCACAAAACTGGTTTACTATATTGATTTAGAAAGAATGGATAGATTCTAATCATGAAATTCCTAATATTTGTACTGGTTAACTATAACCTGGTACTTCCAAATCATAAATCCTTTATTAACTAATTTTCTAATGCTACATTGTTCTAATGCAATTGTCACATGTGTAATTGTCACAGTTCAAAAGTTTTAATTTTTTGAACCTGAAAAAAACTGAATATATTAAATTGTATGTAAAAAATTACATTTAATTTAATTCTTTTTAATAATATCAAAATACAAAATAAAATTTAATATTATTTAAACGATCTAATTAATTATAATTAATGTTTATTATAATATTTAGTTACATAAAATTTGAATATCATTATTATTACATTAACTAAAACCAGAGGTGAAAGGTTTGGAAATTTTCGATTTATTTACCTGCACTGCAGAAATGACATATATACATATATGTGTGATATATTTCAATTATGAATTTTAAATACATATATAATAAATATATAAACAAAGAAAAAAAAATTAATAAATAAATTAATACTAATTTCACTAAATTCATATATAAATACAAGCACAATTAAACATATACAATAATAAAAAAAGTTTTAAGTAAAATAATTTTTCAATCGAACGCATAAATTGTTATAGGGTTGGGTTTGGTTGGGTTGGGGTAGGTTAAAGATGGTTGGGGTTTTTTTTTTTAAATGCTGTTTCAAAACTAAGTATCTTTAGTGAGCTTATGTAAAAGCTCTATATATATATATATATATATATATATATATATTGATTATATAATGTATATCTATATATATTTCTATATATAGATTTTCATATAAGAATATGCGTGTCTTTTTAGTGTAGGTCGGGAATAAAATATATTTTGTGACGATGGCGACAACAATCGGCATGATACGGCGCCACCCTTACTTTATATTTGAAGAAATATTTACTAAATATATTATATATAAATACAATATATATATATACATTTATATAGAATTTCTATATATCCCAAAATAAAAAAAGAAATATTATGCATAATCTAATGGGGATTTGTAAAATATATTTTCAAATAAATGAGGGAATGGTCTACAAAAGGCACCATCAAAATAAAGGGAAAACAACCCTTTTGTTGAGAATTGGAATTTTAGAGTTGAATTGTTTGCAGGACATTAACCTTTCATAAATCTTAAAATATATGCGTTTAAATTTTTTGTATAATTGAAATATATAATAAATTTAATCAAAAATATTTTATAATTTGAACTTTAAAAAGGAATTTCCAAAAAAAAAATGGCAAGGATTTTGTATAATTCAAGGAAATTATATAAACTTTGCCAATTTCTTAATTTAAATATTAATATGATTTAATCTTGTGGTCCTTTTTTAAAATCTGGAATATGTAAAATTCGAATATTATGAAGACGAAATTGCCTACTTAAAGTATTTCGCCTATATCTAAAATTGAATTTGATGTTGAACCAAAAATCTAATGTCCCATATGTTCTTTTCCAATAAATTAATATATAAATCAATAAAATTATTCATATCATAATTTTACAAATCCCTAGACCCTAAATGTACGTCCTCTAATATATACTTAAATTCCAATCTTACTATAAATATTATTCAATATAATTATTAATTAATAATTTGTTATTTTTATTTATTTCAATTTCCAGGCTTAGAAAGATTTGCTGAAGAGTTGATGGGACGCAGGAAATGGAAACTTTTTCAAGAAGTTTTAACACGATCACAATTAAATACAAATCAAAACCGAACAGGTAAGAGTTATAAATAATTCCAATCAAAAATCTTTTTATATATATTTAAACAATATTTTATTGTTAATTATATAATTAATTAAATCAAAAACTAAAAAAAAAAAAATATCATAAAAAAAAGACCAAACAAATAACTTTGATCCCTCAGAGCAGACAAATATAGAAAATTTAGAACCTTCAATAGTGGAAAATCATCATTTAACAGAGAAACAAGAATTTATATCAACAATCAACAAAACCGAAATAAAAATAGATAATTTAAGTTTAATAGACGATAAACATAATATTAATAAAGGTAATAAATATTAATTAATTTATTTATAATTAATATTTTAATTATTAATTTTTCAAATATTATTTAATTAATATAGAAATAATAGAAGATAATTTAATAAATTCAAATCAAACATCACCAACAACAGCAACAAAAATTGGTGAAAAACCAATTATAAATCCAATTGATTGGAAACCAAGTGATAAGTGTTATTTTTGTGTGGACGGTAAACTTCTCACAGTGAACGAAAAAGGTGATTTGGTGGCCGAGTCGGGGCCGGCCTTGCCCGAGGCAGAGCTCGCGAATAGGGTAATTAATTTATTGATTTAATAATATATAAAAACAAAATTATTAATTAATTATAAATCTTCTTTTGGTGAATATATTTACAGTCAACAATAGATAGTGATAGTGATTCTAGAAATAGTACACCGGACACAATAACAAACAATCATCATACACAATTAAATACTAATAAAAAATTAATAACATCACATACAACTAGAGATTCACATCCACCGAATATGACCTCATTTGAATCAATGGCCGCCCAAATAGCAGCTATATCAAAAATTCAAGGACTACAATCTGGTTTAGGTCAACTTTATCCATGTAAGTTAAAAATATTTTTTTTTTACAAATAATGAAGAAATAAAATTAATTAAATATTTTTTTTTAAAAAAAAAAGCTTTATGGTATCATCAGTTAACCCAACAATTACCAATGGGTACAACTACCTCAGAATCACCATCAGCTGCCGCTTTAAGTCCTTCGAATAAAGATTCACCAAGCCCCAGTGAAACAACTGGTGAACAGCCATTAGATCTTAGTTCAAAACCATCACCAGTTTTTAGGTATGTAAATAAATAATCTTAAAAATCTGTTCAGAATTTGAAAGTTTAATATTAGAGCATTTCAATGAATTTCGAATTCAGTCAGTAATTTATATAATAATAATAATTGATAAAAATCTAAATAATCTTAATAATTATGGAATAATTAGGAACGTTTTGGGGCCAGATTTCAATTTAAATAATAAATTCTAATTAGGCTTCAAAATTAAGATCAATAAATTCAAATTATTTGTAAAATTTATATTTTAAGTACTTCATTTTCCCGCCTCATGTCAACCATAAATCACTGTTAATACTTCAAAATTATATTATACTCGTATATAATATTTAACATACTAATTAAATCATTACCAATTTATTTTTATTTTATTTTTTTCATTTTTTAATTCACTTTAATATCAATGAAATTAACGCCAAAAAAAAGTAGACTATTTTTTTTTTCGCTTAAAACATTCAAAAACAATTTTAATTTGCACAACAAAAACACAAAAAAAAAAACACAAAATCCTTTTCAAATTAAAATTCAAAAATGACGTGACATATGTAAAAAGGATAATGAAAAAATTATAGTGATAAATACTGCGCACATTGAAAAAAAAGTGCAGCAATTTTTTTTTTTTCATTGCTTTGTATTGATTGTTTTTTAAGGACTTTTCAAAAAAAAAATATAATTGCAACGAAAAATACAGAAATAAAATAAGTGGAAAAAAAAAATATTCAAATTGCATTTTATTTTGGTCGTCATTTTGACAACTTTTGATTTTCATTTGCTGGTGCTGCTGTTTTTCATTATCGTCTCTCTGTGATCCTTTTTTATATACAATATTGTTTTTGTTGTTGCAATTTTTTGACGCGTGGATTTCAAAAACAAAAAATATAAGTATATATAAAAAACAAAACCGACTGCATTTTTAAGCTTGTTTTTTTTTTTGTTTACATATACTTGTATACGTAGTACACGCACATATAAACAATTTTAAGTCAATATTTTATGCAGGATGCATTTCAATTTCAAGTTTTTTGTATTCGTAAAGCAGAAAAAAAGTTTTTTTTTTTGTATAAATCCAAATAATAAACGTAGACATTCAAAATTAATGCACCCCATTTTTATATATATATAAATTTGTATGTACTTAAAATTGAGGTAGATGACTTTTGGCAATTTTTAGCATAAATATAATAAATCCCCATTCCACCCCAAAAAAAATGAGAATGAGTAGTAGAGTAGGAAGAAGTATGGGTGGGTTAAAAAAATTATTCGTCATTGCGTTCATTGTTGACGTAGAATATATTTTTTTTTAACAACTTTCTATGTTCTAGCAACAAAAATATTTTGATTTTTTATGTTTTCATTTCAAAATAACATAAAAAAAGTATGTTTTTTATGTTTTTTACATATTTTTATTTTCCTCTATTAAATATTTTGATTACGTGTGTATTTGTTTTTTTTTTTTTCTTGTTGAACAGAATCAAAAATTCAGGATTCTACTATACCTAATGGCATTTTTCGTAAATGTTTATAAAAGGAACGACAGTGGAGAGATTTTTTTTATATATATATTTAACAAGTATGTGCAATATAAAACGCACTTAAGAACAATGTCGCGTCATATAAAACGACCTCGACCAGGTATATACAACAACCTCTTTCTATATATTTCGTATATTTTTATATACATTCTAATAATATTTTGTATGGTAGTACAATTTAAAATTATATATGCGAGGTATTTGAAGAGTTTCCAAGCTATGAAAAAATTAAATTATATTTTATAGTATAATTTAATTAATTTAAAGATGATTTAATGATATCAGATTTCAATTGTTAAATTCTTTATCTAAGATCAATGTAAAATGGAAATTTATTGGTTCCGAATTTAATTGAATTTATACAATCCGGAAGTTTATTAAATATTTATTAGTTTATAATTATTAAAGTCTTTAAAAAGTGTAGTCCTCATACCATTCTCATCTCATAATATAAATTTAAATATACTTTAAATTAATTATATAATTTATGTTTTAATCCTTTAAATACGGTATCCGTTTATACATCTATGTATCGCTGATCACGTGATCTATTCTTTTAATATTATGTTGGAAAGAGTTAACTACTTAACACATTTTACTTATGATTCCAATATCTATCAAATATAATAATTTATTGAAATACAATATAAATTACAATTCTTTAATAAATATAATATGAAAAATAGAAAATCTAAATTTATTATTCACCATCATTTGGTCATCTCCAATTCATTTTAATGGAATAACTAAAATTTAAAATAGTATTTCATTAATTGAATTATATATAATACTGAAAGGATTATTAAACTAGCATTAAATAATAATAAGGAGATTTCTAAAAATAGCATAAACTTTAAAAACCTTTCAATGTTGTAGATAATTAGGTCATCTAGAATTTATATTAAAATATATTACAAGCTCTTGTCATATGTAATCTTTAAAAGAAAATTATTGATATCTAAACATTGATATTCAAATTAAATTAATAATTTTCCAAATTCCAAATTAGTTTATAATTTTTTAAAATGAATTAAAAACTGGTAATCTTAAATAACTTTTCTAGTAATTATATTCGTGGAAAAACTGCAGTAAATAAATATAATTATTGTCATTAAATTTATATATATTTGACATAAGTTTGGAAAGTTTTTATTCAAAAAACTAATTGAATCTGTAAATCCTAACAACATAATCCCTTAAAGCAAAATATTATCACTTTTCATAATTCTTAAATAAAACTAAAGTGATACTAGTGAAATGGATCAGCAATTACATTTCATCTGATATATTAAATGTTTCGTTTGAATTCAATTCTGTATTGCTATATTAATTTTGAATTGATCTTTAATTATTTCCTTATTTCATTTAATTTTAAATTATTTTTTTTTTTAAATAAGTTTCCATTAAATTCTATGGAAAACTAAAAAAGTTTTTAAAGTAAATAGAGAAAAAAAAATCAATTTTTTTTAAAAAAAAAAGTGTTAAAAGCGTCTCTGTTGATATTATGTACCCTCAGAGCTCTCCAGACGTCACAGGGGTACACTTTAATAATACAAATATTTAAACACACACACATATACCAATCTAAAGATTAGGGCACTTTTAACCCCATGTTTTCATATTTTTTCCATTTTTTTTTATATACATATGTTATTTCAATTATGCATACGCAATAATTTCATATTTTTGACGTACATTTTAAAGAGCACTACTTATTAGCTATATAAAATTTGTAATTTTCATCACTTTTTTTATGTTGGGTTAAAATAAATAAATAAATGCCAATTCACTAAATAATAAAATCTAGAATTTAAAAAATTCAATTTTTTTTTAAAACGTCAATATATTTAACATTAAATTTAATTAATCAACAAAATACATTTTAGTTTTTCCATATTTTGAATTCCAATCCTGATTGTACCTATCCTAAAAAAAAACCTTATTTAATTATACTAACTCAAAGTTTCTAGGTGCAAGGATTCCACTTAACATTAAAAAATGCATAAAGATGCGTTTTATATTCATAAATTTTTGAGTGATTTACGGATGTGTTAATATTAGTGTTATTTGTGTGTGTGTTTTATGATGAGTAAAAAAATTGTCAAGAGGATAAAAATTGCATTGGATTAAAAATTGTTATCAACCGAAAAAGTTTTTAAAATAAAAAAAAAAACTTCCAATTCCAACGTAACATAATTTCAAAACTCAAGTACTTTACCGTCTGGATTTTTTGAGTTTTGAAGTGTGGGATTTTGTACATTTTGGTTTTATATCATATTTTTTTTTGGTTAAAAATGGTGTAAAAGTTTAATCTTGTTGCAATTTGCAATTTAAAAATTTATATATTTTTATTGCCATTAAATAAAGACCATTGGACAAAAATAATTTATTAATATTAAATTCCAATTAAAGTGAAATAATTATTTAAAAATAATTTCGTTTTTAATTAAATCATTTATTAAATTTGAAATTTTGAAGTATTTTTTATGAATAATTAGAAAAATTTAATAAATTTGAAAAAATATGCTCAAAATAGTTAGTTTTTTGAATCAATTATTCACGTTTATTTTCTACTAGCAATGAATATGATTTCAATTTAGGATAATCGGACAGAATTATTGTAGATTATATTCAACATTTTCTAAAATATTAAGAATGTAATTTTTTAAACACATAAAAAATTGTTTAGAGGTTAGTTAAAGTATTGAAATAAATTTTTTTAATATTGTTTATTATTTTAAAAAAATAATCACAGAAATAAAGAAGATTTTTTAATAAAAATTAATTATATTATACAATAATTTATATCGCTTGGAAATCTGTTGATACCGATACTTATATTGGAAAACGTTTTTAATTAGTTTGAAGTTAATTTTAATTCGTTATAAAATTGGCAAGAAAATCATATTGTAATTAATAAGAACATAAATTTATGTATTCATTTAATAGATAATTTAAAAATATACTTAAGTTTTTGCTTTCCAAATTGCGAATAAAGGAATGTATTTTTATCAAATGAAATTTGAATTTATGTTATTTTGTTAGATTTTCACGATTTCACGTATCATTTTTAACCATTCTAAGGAAGATGTCAATTTTTATTGGAAGATTATGAATTCAATTCAATAACGAAACTTTCTACAATATTTTATTTAATAAAATTTATAAAATAATTTTTATATTACTTTTTAAAGTAAGATATCAAATTGCACTCCAAATTACTAATTATTATTACTACTAAAAAAATAAATTCATAAATATATAATTACCAAACGTAAAATTGATAAATATAGATAAAGAACTACTAAGAACTGTTTTACTTATATATGTTTTGTTAAGACCCTTTGGAAGTTTGGCAACGTCGTGCTCTGTACTAGCGACTGCAAATATTGTAACTTAAATAAAGATGACAAATTTAGAATTGTTATTGTAAAAACAATTCCCGTAACAATCAATTTTTCACGATCTTTAATCCAATTTACATTGATATTATTATCTTCTTCAAAATTCAATGCTAGACTAGACTTTAATATATTTTTATTGGTCATCTTAAAAATTAAGAAAGAGTCCACTACGCGATACTTACTGACAATTGATTTCTATAGACTTTTGATTTACTCGACTTTAAAAGTCCAATAGTTCTACGAAAAAATTATTTATTTAATTCCAAATTTAAATACATTGTTGCCAATCCCTTAGTCTAATAAATTTAATAATTTTATTTATTTTATTTTATTCACATTTATTTTGTATAAAAAATTTTGATTACAAAAAAAAAAAATATTAATTTATTATATTCAGGTCATTCGTTTACTATTGATTTAAAGATTAGTTTCAAAAGAGTTGAAGAGACACAAAAATATTATTATAAAATTGAAAAAAAAAAAATAAAAAATCCTTCTGTAAATAACAAAAAATTCAAAATTAAATTAAATTTTATTATATATAATTTATATATATGTATATACATTTATGTAAAATGAAGTGTAAAAGATAAAAAAAAAAATTATTAATTTTATTTTATAAATATTTTCTGTGATATGTTCATAATTTTATCACAATTTTCAATTTATTATGACTCCAACAAATCAGAAATGAATGAAAAGATTATCTTTAATAAAATCAAATTTTATTGGGAATTTTTATTAAAAAAATAAAATTTATAACTTTTTTTTTATACATATTTATACATATATAAAAATATTGTAAAACCGATTTTTTTTTTTTTTTGGTTAAAGTCAACTGATGATAAATTTATTTTTGTATTAGTGTGCAGTCTTTAAGTTTCAATCCTGTTCCGAACTCCTAACGCTGAGAATATAAACGCAAGCGCATTTCTAGAATATGCAACAGGCTGTCTGTTATATATACATATATATTTTGTTAATTTTTTTATATTATATAAAAATCATCATCAACCCCTTAAAATTTAACCTACCCCCTTTAAAACAAAAAAAAAAATCCTTCTAAACTCTTCTTGCACCACACAAAAAAAAAAAAATGAACGAAAAATATAAAGGATATGCAAGGATGTGCATGAAAAAAAAAATGTATATTATAATAACAAATAGTAAAATGTTATATTTATGTATATATTAATGTTTTTGTTATGTTGTATGGGATAAAAGTTACATAGTCAGACAGCCACCAGAACAATGTAAAAAAAATTAAACAAACATCAACAAAAATCCTGGTTTTTCTTTTGGATGGATGGGAATTTCCATTAGATTTTTTTTTTGTTTTTGACCCATCTTAGTTAATATAAAATTTTAAAGATAAATTTTGTGCATATAAAAAAATTATAAAAATTAATGGAATTAGAATTTGCAATTTGTATAATTTTATTTAATATTTATTTTAAACTGGATAGCTAAATTGGAATTATTTCGTTCGTCCTGAACTCAAACACATTTGATTACAACCAATAAATTTGTAATCAAGGAAATTTTATGATTATTTTCATATTTTAATGAAAAATCTAATAATCTTTTAATTACTCAGTATAATAATAACTAATAAATAAGATATAAAAATTCATATACATACCTTTAATATATTATGATCTATCCGAATATCGATACTGACTTCTATTCTACATTCATCCATTTATACATTAATATTTTATAAAAAAAATATATACTCTAAAGAAAATGAGCTATTTTAAGAAAATTATTTATCGATTTCTTGTCACTGTACACTTCAATAAATTGGGTACGTATAGAATTGAGGGTGATCGAGGTTTTGGTTGAATTATGATGGGTGAATGTAATAAAAAAAAAATCTATTGGAATGAGCTCAATGTGGAGTGTCAAAATAAAATATTATTTTGTGCTTATAAAAAAAAATGTATAAGTAAAAAAAAAAGAAAATTGATATTCAGTCAAAAAGACAAACTAATACACTAACATAACCAAAAAAAAAAAAAATCTTTCTGTTATACATTAATCTATCTTTATACTTACCTGGAAAATACACCAGCGAAAATATAAAAAAAAATTATTATAATTCTTTAAGTATATATATATATATATATATATATATATGTACATTAGTTGTTGTATTTCACAACATTCTTCTTTTTTATTATCATTATTTTTGTGGCCGGCGCACTTAAAAATGCAAGAAGATATCTTCGCTCCCAATCAATCCGACAGAGCAAGCGGACGACATTATAAATATATATAAATGTTCGTATTGAGTGTTTTGGGGGTCCAAAATTAAGGGACAGGGCATTTGACGATAAAAAAAATGTATAAGAAAAAAAATACTTGCAATTTTATAAAAACTGAGTAGGATTTTGGGTGGTAATTTGTGAATAAAACTTACTAGAAAAATTATTATGTACAATTTTCAGGATTTCTTTTTTATGATGGTGTATTTCAAAAAAAAATTCCCAATTTTCTCATTTTTTTCTTGTTACAAATTATTTTATTTTTAATTGGTCGTTTTGAAAACTTAAAATGTAATGTTCTTATAAATTTTATAATTAGTACTACTTATGGATCGATGATTCTTTGGTTTCATAGCATATATGAATAGTGGTCCGTCCATATATGAGCTACAATTGGCTCCTATCATAAAGTAGATAAATGTTCTTTTCCCAGGGGTAAATATTACGAATATAAAAGGTTGCTATTATTTATAAGTGAAAGAAATATAAGACCCACAATTGGTTTCCTGGAAAATCACTTTCTTTATTTGGTAAAATGCCAAGAGGCTGGGTATCGTAACTTTTGCATATAAGATGCCAACACATTGTGGTAAATGAAAACTATCAAAGTCTTCATAGAAGCAGTCTAATTATTAATTCGATAATTTGGTGGAGGAAAGCAAATACTTTTAATATAATAATGAATTATTCATGACATAATAGTATAGGTGAGTCCAAATATTACAAATCTTAACGATGAAATTTTAAAGAAAACATCATTAACGAATCGTATATTTATTTTGACTTATATTTGACAAAATTTATTTGAGATTTTTGACATTAAATATTATAATATTTAGTAATAATGACAAAAAAATTATAAAATATCAGAATTCTCAGTGTATTTCCTGAAAATCATAATTATCCTGCGGGCCAAAATTTCAATTAAATCAGATAACAAATTATGATAAAATATTTTGGACACAGACAATAACTTTCTTCCATTTCAATATTTTCAACTTTTTGAAATCATCACGACACTATACATTTTTCTTCTATAACTCCTCGTAATAATTCATATACAACTACAAGCTTGAGATTTTTATTTTATGCAACAATTTTAAGGTTTAATGAAAATTGACAAAAGGAATCTTAAATATATATAAATATATTTTGTAAATGTATTTGTAAATTTTACATAACAAAACATACAAATTACGCAAAAAAAAAAAACTTTACACTCTTAACTTTATTACACTTTTCTATGAATATAAAGTAGAAAAATAAAATTTATTTCTTCGTCCAGTATAAATTATGGATTATCCTTTATAAAATTTTTATATATAAAATACAAGAGAAAAAAAATGCTTACGTGGCAGACTTTATGAAGATAGTTGGAAATAAAAAATATTATGATTAATGTTTTCAGTAATTAGCTATGTAACATCTAATGTATTTAAGGTTTGTAATTATTTTCTTTTTTGTAATTAACTAAAAGAAATACTAGCTGCAGTAAAAAAAATGAATATAAAATAGCTTGCAAATTAATAATTAACTAAAACCAAATTTTTGAGAATATAAAGTTTAAATGTAGCTAAAGTCAAAAGATTAAGTTGGTTAAATTTTTAAGACTATTGTAGTACAAGGTCTAATATTTCAACAGTTTTGTGATAAGTTTGCCAATAGTTAAACTATCTTACATAAATCAATTTTGTAAAGCGAAATTTATTTGTGAAAAACTGAAACAAACATTTTCTTGCTAATTTCTTACAAATTATTAGTTCAATTGATTTGAATAGACTCGGTCGCCACTTTGGTACCTTATCAACTGTTTCACGATCATAATTCATTAATCTTGAAATAATTTACAATTAAATTAAATTAGCTGGAATACTTTTGAAAGTCTAACCTAAGCAAACCAATTATCATAAATAAATTTAATCAGGATTCAGAAATTAAAACTAATTTTGTTAGAATTTTCACTTATAAAATTACAATTAGAATTTAGAAAGTGACTATTGTAATTCATATGAATATAGTTGAAATATGTATTTTTCTCAAGAATAAAGCTACCTATACATTATATCACATGTTTATCAACGTGTTGACAACTTATTCAAGTTGTATCGTTTCTTGACAAGTTTACAACACGTTGATAACCATTTTGACAGTTAACATTTTATTGTGTTGATCGATGTATGTTGATAGTGTATAGGGAAATTATACAATCTTGACGTTTTACGTCAAGAATCATATATTTTTTTATATGTTTATGTTATCAATAGTTTTTATTATTAAAATAATATTAAATTATAATAATTTTCTTTTTATATTGGTTGTAAACCAAGTCTGAATACACGCAGAGGTTTTAAAGATGACGACCAATCTTTAGAACATCTCATTGCTCTGCAATTGAACAATAAAGATTAAGACATTTAAAATATTATTTTCTAAATATGCTCTTTGAGGCGGGTGAAACCCGTTCATTAAGAATATCCTATAGGGTAAAATTTTCAGCTATCGACTGGACTGTACAGTGGACCTAAATTTTATTTCAGTCTGTGAGGTTTTTGAATTAACCTCCCTACTAAGCAATTAAGTTTATATAACAAATACTTATCGATTCTTTATACACCTTAAGTTTTCATTTATATTTTTTATAAGTATACAATTCTAAATCATCCCTCAATCAAATATTTAATGTATTGAAAGAAGGTCATACTATTAAATATTTAATTTTTAGTTTTTTCACCCATCTAAAATACGACGTCAAATACTCACTAATAAAAATATCTTAAGTAATAATTATAAAAGGTAAATATGTAATACAAAATTATCTTATGTTTATCATTACTATATTAAATTATCATGTTTACTTTCAAAACCAACATTTATATTTCCTTGTATATGTGTGCAGTATTTTTAATTAAATTCAGTAAATTTTGCTTCTTACAATGCAAAAATAAAGTTTACGCATTCGATAAGAACTTTTACGCAATTAAAGTTACACTGAATAATATCGCTACAAATCATGACTAAAATAAAAAATATGAAGTACAAAAACCACCCAAGTTGAATGACATTAAAATTATCACGAAATTCTATTTGGGGTAATAAAAATTTATTTTTTATTAATTACACAGTAAATTTTATTTATATTTATTTTATATTTTCATAGTACGTAATAGTTGAGTTAGTATGGTAGGTAATGGATGAATATTTTTATAGCCAAAGTTTAGTAAACTTCTAATTGAAAAATGAAATTTTAAAATATTGAGTCTTTATTAAAATATTTTATTTGTGAATTAATTTATTTTTATAATAATAAAATTATTGCATTAATTAAATTATTAATCTTTAATATTGTGTAATAAAAAATTTAAAAACTCGCGATAAATTTAAATTTAGGCCAGCCACTAAAAAAAATACCAAAAAATTAAAAAATTCCATAAAAAAATTGTATATTTCTTTAATTTTGTAAGGGCCTCTCATTTATACAATCATTTTATTAAATTTTCTGGGTTATCTGTGTGAATCATTGAACTCTGAATCATTTCGATTATTAAAATTTTTGTATTGAGGAAATATATGATTTTAAGCTAACAGAATAAATTACGATAGGATAGAATTTTCTAAAGACAAATAGCCTGTTCGTAGTGCCCGTTGTTAAAATCTTAAAATATTTTCATAATATTAATTTTATCTGATGACATTAATAATTATATATAAATAAATTTTCTTTAATTTTTCTTAGAGCAAAACCACGTATAAATACAACAGTTACTGGTCGTCGTACATATACCGAAGAAGAATTAGCAATGGCATTGCAGGATATCTTAAGCGGTAAGTTAGGTACACGAAGAGCAGCTGTTATTTATGGAATACCTCGATCAACATTACGTAATAAAGTTTATAAAATTGCATTAGAACAAAAACGTGAAATATCATCAACATCATCACATCAACCGCCATTGGATGCATTAGATGTTGATGATGATGATAAAGATGGTTCTGGTGATGAGGATCGAGATGATAAACTATTAGATAGTTCCTTAATGGCACAACAAGTTGATCATTTATCACGTTTTGAGACATCACATTTAACAGCGGCAGCATTACAAAAACTTAGAAAATCTAGTAGTGTAGTTAATAATGAAATTGATATTGTTAATAAACCATCAACATCAACAGATGGACAAAATAAATTATTACATTCACCATCAGTTAATCCAACAATAGCATCAGCTGTTGCTGTAACAACACCAACACCACAACAATCCCAAACACCACCAATAACACCAAATCGTTGGTTAGATACAAATGTATTATTACAAAGTCTTTTATTGTCAGGTAGTTTAGGTGGACTACCAGGTTTATTACAACAACAACAACCGAAAATGGACGATCCAGCAGCATTACAAGAATTATTCAATTCATTATTAATGCATCAAGAGGAAATTATGAAAGAACAAATAAAGAATTCAACTGAAAATCGAGATGCTTTAAATAATGGTAAATCATCAAATTTAATAGATCCATTATTGTTAATGCAAAATTTACCATTACTGAGGCAACAACAACAGCAACAATTGAGCCAGTTACATACACCACGTCTACCAAAATCTGAAACACCTGATACAGCATCATCTGTTGATCTAAATGAGACAATAAGTGATGATGGTGTTATATTGAAAATTCCGTCCTTTAAACCAGTTGTACCTGGATCATCGGCATCAAGTAAAAATGGTGATAGTGCAATATCACCATCATCTGTAACTGGTCATGGTTTAAGTTCAATTTTATCACATAGTCCGCATAATAATAATAATATGTCTGGTATAATATCACCGCCATTAATGAGACAAAGTAGTGAATCACAATCACCACCAATATTATCATTACGTGAAGTAATTGCTAATAGTATCAGTCGAACATTTAGCCAACAACAAAAAGAATCAAATATGAGCTCAAAATCATCATATAATTCACATGAATCATCAAATAATGATCAAAATAAAAAACGTGCAAGCATATCAGTTATTAAAACAATTGGCGGTACAGATATATCACAATTTGCATCAACACCAAATTTATTAAATAATTATCACCATCATCATCATCATCATCATCAAAATTCAATGAATGCTGGTGGTGCAGCTGGTAAAGGTACACGTCCAAAACGTGGTAAATATCGTAATTATGATCGTGATAGTTTAGTTGAAGCTGTTAAAGCTGTACAACGTGGTGAAATGTCTGTACATAGAGCTGGTAGCTATTATGGTGTACCACATTCAACATTAGAATATAAAGTTAAAGAAAGACATTTAATGAGGCCAAGAAAACGTGAACCAAAACCACAACCATTAGATGAACGAACTGGCGGTAATAATAATAGTAGCACTAATAGTAATATTGCATCATCAGCAACAAAACATTCCAATATACCTGGTTTAACAACAAATGCTGTAAATAATATAGATAAATTAAAATCACCATCTTCTGGTGGTATTGGTGGTTCGTTACAACAATCAAAATCATTATCATCATCATCAGGTTTAAAAAATTCCAATAATAATCCACCATTTCCAAGTACATCACCAAATGGTATGAAAGTACCAATATTTGATTCAGCTATGGCAGCACAATTACAATATGCACCACATTTATTTTGGCCACATACTGCAGCTAATTTTGGTGGTTTACCAATAGATTTTCAAAGACAAGCAGCAGCTGCCGCTGCAGCAGCTAATGCTGTTGGTACAACTGGTCAACCGGGCAGTTTTACACAACAAAATGCCGAAAGTTTTTTAGCATCACAAATGATCCAAAGATTTCATGAAGAATCAAATCGATTGAATGCAGCTGCTGCCGCTACAGCTGTATCACAAACTGGTAATAATAATAATAATAATTATCAAAAATCAACAAATATATCACCATCTTTAATTTCTACAACAAATTCAATTACAACTAATACCACCACAAATACAACAAATTTAAATAATAATATTAATACAAATAATATCATTAATAATAATAATAATAATACAACAACAAATATAAATAATAGTTGTAGCGGTGGTAGTAGTAGTAGTAGTAGCAGTAGTGGTAGTAATTCAAATGTGCCTATTGCTAAAAGTGCTCGTGAAATTGCTGAAAGTTTATATGATAATGGTGGAGCAAATGGTTCATTTTTAGATGGTATTATACGTCAAACATTAGATCGTAAAACTGGTAATGATATAAAACCATCACAAGGAGCATTACTTGATCAATTAGTTAAAAATACAAATAAAACATCATCATCACCATCAGGTGGTACAATAAACAATATCAATGAACATCATAATCAAAATCAACATATTCATCAATCGTTAACAAATAATAATAATAGTAATAATAATAATAATAATAAAAGAGCTGGTAGTCCAATACAATATCCTATGATTGATATTAAACGTGAACGTTCTAATTCACCATTACCACAACAACAACGTTCACATTTATCAATGGCACTAACACCAAATGATCATCATCGTAATAAACATAATTCAACAATAGATGGCAGTAAAATAAGTGATGATGATATAGATACATCAGAAATTGATAATGATCTTACAGCATCAGCATCAGCATCATCAACAAATAAATCTAATAATGATGGCAGTAATAGTGACGGAATTATGATTAAATTAGAAGATAATCATCAATTACATTCATTAGGACGACATCATCATCATCATCAGCTTCATCAGCAATTAACATCATCAAATATTCGACCTATTGAAGATTTAAATGGTGGCAATAGTATAAGTGGTAGTAGTGGTAGTGGTGGTGGTATTAATAATAGTATACTACAAGAAAAATTAGGACATATTAAATCTGAAACTGAAGACAGTTTATAGAGATAACTAAATAATAGTCGATTTAAATTTGTTCTTGTTGGCGGTTTAATTTAATATTATTAAATAATAAATAATTAATATAATAAATTTTATTTTTTAAGTACATAAATAAGATTATTTTACTTATATATATACATATAAATATAAATTACATGATAAATAAGATTAATTTCAAAAAATAAAAAAAAAAAAAAAAAATTAGTAATTTAAAATTAATTAATTATATATATTATATTTTAGTGTTAAAATAAGATTTTCAAAGAAAATCTAAACTAAACAACAAAATTATACTATATATATAAAAATATTTAAAAAAACAAGAAACAAATTAAATAATAAAAAAAACCATTAAACTAAATATATATAAACATTATTAACATCAAAAATATAAAATCTACTATTTCCGAATAGAAAATTGAAAATTATATAAAATATTTAAATTTTTAAGAAAATATATTTTCATATACGGTGGGCAATAACATCAACAAAAAACAAGTATAATATCCAATATAAAAAACAAAAATCTGTTAAAAATATCAAATTATATAATTTAGAAATAAATATATAAATTTTATAAATTTAAATTTAAAATATAAAAATAACAAAAAAAAATACAAAATACAAAACAATATCAACAATTTACAATAAATTTGTATTTTATATTTTTTTTAAATTGAATTTTCCAAATTTTCGGATTAATTAAACAAGTAACAATATATTTCTTATACCAAATTATGAATGTGAGAAAGAGAAAACATATAATACCAATAATTAAATTTAATTTTAACAATTCACTGATTATTATATATAAATGCGTTCAGTTCAGTTTTATTTATTTTTTTTCGTAAATTTACGATATAATAAATATTTCGTTTTTTTGATAGCTAGTAAATATCCTTCGTATTTTGTATATTGACATGAATATTTATAATTGTTAGTACTTTTTATAATTTTTCACATTCTTGGATTTTCAAAAAAAAAAAATTTTTTTTCTTTAAAACTAACAAATTTCTAATTAACAAAATCAATACGAATCGTATATTTACGAAAAAAAAAATATTCGTATTTTTGATAACCAATTTTACTGTCAAAAATACGAAAAAAGTTTTCAAGAAAAAAAAAATTATTCGTATTTTTTATAACCAATTTTACTGTCAAAAATACGAAAAAAGTGTTCAAGAAAAAAAAAATATTCGTATTTTTGATAACCAATTTTACTGTCAAAAATACGAAAAAAGTGTTCAAGAAAAAAAAAATATTCGTATTTTTGATAACCAATTTTACTGTCAAAAATACGAAAAATGGCATACGAATGTTTAGTAAATTTACGAAAAAATTGAGTGACGGAACCTTTTAATAAAGATATATTAATATTATTGAATTATTGGATGTAAATTATGAATTAATTCACATTATAAAACATTCTGATTAGAAGATTTATATTTTTCTTTTTTTGGAATTTATAGAAATAATTCGCATTAATTAAATTTAATGTTATTATGTTATTTTCTTGTCAGATTACAAAAAAAAAAACAAAGTAATTTAAACCAATTTCTATAATAATAATAAAATTACTAAATACATATTAAAATTATAAACATTAAGAATTAAATATTTCAAAAACCAATAAAAAATTTATATTTTATTAAATGTATAACCTAAATATATATATACAAAACAAAAACAAAACTATTATATATATATAGGTATACATACACATATTTAATAAAAACCAAAACATACAAACAAAATTTATATAAATAATAAAAACAATTTTTTGAAATCTTAACTGAAACATTTTTTAGATATATATTTTTATTTAGTTTTTGACAATCGACAAATAGGCACTTGTACAAAATACAATAAAACATAATTAAAAATAAAACCAATTTGCTAAACAAACATACAAAAAATGATATAAAATTAAAAAAAAAAATAAACCTTAAAATAAATACAAATCTATAAAAATAAAATAAAAATACAATCGTTAAAATATTTAAAACAAAATCAAAACATTTAAAACATTTTTTTCTAAATGACCGGTTATCAAAAATACAATTTAAAATATTTTTAATTTTTAACTTTATACATTTCTGTTAAATTTTTCAATTTAACCACATATTTATTTTAATTTTATCAATAAATAATTAGCAATTTTCAATTTTCTTCCAAACCAACAATAATAATAATTGTTCTTTCCATATAGCAGCCATATAGCTTCCAATTTTCTTGTACAATTTGGAGTTTCTGACCATATTATTAGACATATTTTTGACTGTTACGATTTTATTAATTTCGGAAAATCAGATTCGAAACTAAACATATTATTACAATTTACAAATATAATAAATTTGCTGTATTATAAAGTTAGTTACAGCGACAGTCACGCTTGATGAGATTACAAATACGAATTGAATTTTCTGACTATTAGAATTACCCATATCACAAAAAGATCTTGGCATGTGACACGGTAACAAAATAATATGGCAAATGATTCTACAAAACAGAACATTTAAAATTTAATAAATATTCTTCTTCCTATTAAAATATGAAATTCTATCACATTTTAAACCCATTTTAAGAAACCAACTAATTTTAGATATTTTGCAAATTCTATTTGTAATACTAATGCTAATTATTTAATGATAAAATCGTATATCAGGATTCAAAATCAAACAGGTGAAATTTTTACAGCAACAACAATATAAAAAAACATTAATTAATATTTTGCAATAAACCAAGAATTTATTAATTATTTTTAATTTAACCAATAATAGTTACAACAACAATAAATCAGTATCAACAAAACTTACAACTAAAAACAAAATTAACAACAGTAAAAATTATTAAAAATTAAAATATTATTTAATTAAAACAAACAAATTTTGATTTTTTATGTTATCATTACTTTTAAAGAAACATAAAATACATAAATTAATATAAATTTAATATAAATAAAACAAAAATGAAATTATTATCAAAAATAAAATGGAAAATGCCTTAGTAAATTTTTTATCCACAAAAAATAAATAAATAACAATAAACAAATAAAATATAAAAATAAATTATTATAAAAAATAATAAATTTCTTTTTCCTTATTATATTTACTAAAAAATTTTTGATAAAATATTATTTTTTAACTTATAGTCTACTAAATAAAATAAGTGAATGATCACAATGTGAATAACACACATTAAAATTAACCTTGTTTTCAGTATTAAGGACATTTATTAAATATTTATATCAAAATTCAAAATTTATATCAAAATTAATCAAAAACAAAAAAAATGTATAAATTATTATTAATATTTGGTGTTAAAAAATAAATTAAATCAAAAAATTTATCATTCCTACATAAAATATAAAAAAAAAATATATTAAAAATTTATGATCCCCGCAAAAAAAAATTATTCGAAATCTTTGTAAAAAAAATAAAAAAAAATATTAATTAAAAAACAAAACAAACAAAAAAATATATGAAAAACTAAAATACAAAAATAAAAAAAAAACATACTTTTAAAAATGTAAATGTTCGGTGTTTAAAATTTAAAACTTAAAAAATATTCAAAAATTAAAATTATAAATGTATTACTGTCGTCTGAAAATTATTAAAAACAAAAAAAAATTAACAAAAATATTTACTAAAAACACTTTTCTTAAAAGTGTATAACTTTTGACTATATTTATAATTTATGTTCCCCAATTTTTTTTTTTTTTTTTTTTGGAATATATTAACAAACTAAACACTTTATTTTAAATAAAAATATGTGTGTCTTCACGTCGCGTATACCTCAACAAAAACAAATCATCACTAAATAAAAAATAAATATTTTTAAGAATTTATGTTTCATGAACAAACAAAATAAAAACCATAAAAACAAATTAAAACCAAAAATTTCATCTTAAATAAATATTTTTGATTTAAATCATTTTTTTAGTAGGCAATGAAATTAAGTTTTTAATATCCAAAATTTCATGTTATTTTATTTAAAATAGTAAACCCGGTTTTTTTTCGAAACCGGAAAACCGGAATAACAATTCTGCAGTGAGAAACTCTCAATATATATATAATAAGTTTTGGTAATTTGGAAAATCTATAAAAAATTTATTTATTGGAATTCATATTATAAATAAATATACATACATCATAACAAATATTAATTATTTAATTTTATAACAACGCCATCTATGATAATTTTTAGATTTTATAATTTAAAAAAAATATAATATCAAAAATTTAAAAATAATTAAATGTACATGATAACAATAAAAAATCAAAATAATTTATAACTTTGGGAAATTTTACAAATAAAAAGTTATTATTATAAATATATATATACAAAAAAAAATTACTATATATAATTAGCATTTATATATCTTCAAAAATTAAATTAAATACAAGAAAAAGAAAAAAAAAACTTTATATTTAAAACTAAAAATTAAAACATTCTGAAAATTAAAACATTCTCAACAACAAATAAAATTTATTTATATTTGTAGAAATTATCATAAATTAACTATAAATTAAATAATAATTTTTTTTCGAATTATATATTAAAAAATATTTAATTTTTCACTAAGAAACGTAAAATTCTAAAACCAAAATGAAGAAACTAAAAAAATAAAATGAATGTAAGTGAAAACTGAATATGTAAAAAACAAAATTTTTTTTTTTAGTAAAATATATATTTAAAAAATAAAAATAAAAAAAAACTATCTGTGATTTATAATCCAAAATTTTGATGTATATTTTCTCAAAAATAAATTGTAATTTTAGAAAAATCAAACTAAAGAAAAAAACTAAAAAAATAAATAAATAAAATATTTAAAAAACCAAGAAAAAATTGATTTAAGGCTGCATTTCAGTCGATTCTTATTAGTCTCGGCTGTGGGCTGTTATAAATAAAATCAAACTGTAGTAAGACCCACTAAATTGATGGATGGTTGTTTTAACCTAATTTTGATGCCAGTCAGATTTGACATTTGTTTAATAGAATAATAAATAGAAATATTCAAATGTTTAAAATTCAATACAGTTTCTGAATAATAAACCTCTATGGTTAACAGCCACATAACAACAAATTTGACAGACATAGCCGGCGATGATTTGATTGAAAAACAACCTTAAAAGCTGATGGATAAGAACATACATTATTGCATTAAAAATTGACATTAAACTTAAAAAATTAAAATTATTAGGTAAAGAATAATAAATAAAAATAAATTGATTTTTTTTTTTTTTTTGATGAAACAGTATAAAAAAATAATAGCCTGTTTTTTGTAGACTGTTGAAAATAGGTTTTTTTTAAAAAACTTATGATAGAAAATATTTAAACAAAATATATACGATTTTTTCAAATTCATTTATTGATAAATATTTAAATGCCTTTTTTTTTAAAAAAAAAAATATATATATATTAAATATATGATAAATAAAATTTAAAATTTAATTTAAAAAATAAAAACAATCTAAGAACAAATCCTTAAAAATTTTCAAACATTCCTGCTGGCATAAATATATTTTCGTTTTTTGAAATATTTAATTTTTATTTTATTTATTTTTTATTATTATTATTATCATTATTATATAAATAAATAACAAAAATAATAAAAATTTAAAAACTTGTTTCAAAAGTAAACACAAATAATAAAAACAAATACCCACACATTCACACGGATATAATTAAATTTAAAATATTAAAAATAATTCTTATTTTTTATTGATATTTAGTAAAAAAAAAATATAACAATAATAAATCTAAATAAAAATGTATTTATATAATTAAAAAATAACAACAAAATTTAAAGTGCAATTAGAACGAATTACGTCAGGTGAAAGATATTTCGTTGAAAAAAAATAAAATAAAATAAAAAACATTAAAAAACCATTAAATTTAAAAATATAGGGAATAAAAAATAAACAACAACAAAAAAATTTATGTATTTTATTTACATATTAAAATATATAAAGAAAAAACTATAGGTAAAAAAATATTAAATAAAAATATTAATAAACAATAATAATAAAAAAAATCCAAATAAAAATATAAAATTAATTAGAAAAATTACTGGTGATCTTTTAATTTTGTAAATTTTTTATATTTTTTTTTATTATTTTTAATAATATTTTGGATTTATGTTCACATTTATATTCTATTTAAACAAAATATACAAATGTTTATAATTCTAATTTAAAAACGATATCAAAATTACATTAAAATATAAATTATATTCCTGGAATTATAATAAATGATTATGTACCAAAAAGACAAGATGATTCCGAGCAGTATTCTCTAAGTAATCTTCAAAATTATATATAATTTTTACATGTAACTTTACTGTGTTTATAAGAAATACTTTAAATAGAATAATTTCCTTAAAGTTTCTTCTTGGGTAATTTATTTTGTTATTTTGCTACATAGAAGAAGCTAGCATAAAAGTTTATTTAAATATATAATTTTTCTAAATTACATAAAAATAGATTACCGCAAATAAGTTTCATATAAAATTTCATGTTGTTTAAAAAGACAATTATTTTATAATATTATTATTATGATTTTCTTTACTGTCAAAATAATTTCCATTGATTTTACGATAAGACAGAAAAAATGGCATTTCTAAATTGTAATTAACACTAGAACTAACATTTATTAAATTTGATCTGAAGTCATAAAATTAATTTTATTTGGTACGCACAGTGTTAAAAATTCAATTTTGACATATAATCTGAAATTGAGTCTGTTTGCATTTATTAATTACGCTACTTGCTGGCTTTAAAATTTATTTTATTAATTTGTTTTTTAAAGGGCCTCCATCACAATTAAAGTATTAACAGCCAACATTAATACTATAAAGTTAAAACATTTCTTACGTTTAGTGAATTAAATCATTTTTTAGAATTACAAGTTTCTACTCTTTAATATAATTTTCAAATTGGCCACTCTTCATACAGCAAATGTATAATGAACCTTTTATTAAATCACCCTTGGTCTCAATGTTTTGCAATGAAAGATAATAATATCTTAAGTGACAAGTGTACTTAAAATAGTTATTATATTAAGCTTCGTATAACACTAAACAAAATTAACACATTTATTAATTTTAATAAAAATAAAATTTAACCTAAACATGTAACAATTTCGATCGTTAATATTATTTAATTTAATTTTGAAAATTGTTGGAAATACATTTAGACGCAATCTGCACTGGATATCATCTCAGTTATTAGTATTTGTTAAGAAAGAAGTACATAAAAAAAATGAAAATAATATACAAAGTTGAAATGAAAACTAAACGAATCTGAAAATCCTTTTAAACACAAAAGGATTTTCAAAATTCGATTATTTGTGGTATGTGTTTTATATTCGGAGAGAAAAAAGATTGACTATTAATTATATAAAATTAATTAATTATTAAAACAAATATATATATAAAAAAAATATATGTATACATTATATAAAACAAAATAAAAATGAGAATATAAATTTTAAAACAAATTTGCAAAATAAATTTTCAAAAAAAAATAAAAAAACATAAAAATAAATATATTTAAAAAATAAAATATTAAATTATTATAAAAATGTTGATTTGAAATTGAATTTAATTTGCTTGTAAATAACTAGGACCACACATAATAGTGCAATTGCCTGAATATACAAAAAAAATATTTTAATATTTTTTCAATTCACAATTTTTTTTTTATTGTATATTTTTTATTTTAATAATTTTTATTATAAAATAAATCGTTTTTCCAACAAAAACTTTTTAAAAAGAAATTTAATCAATTTGGTTCCACACTTGCACAAATTAATCATTAAGGATTAAGTTTTGTACTTATAAATTCCTAATTCCATATAACAATTTGTAATGGTAAGTAGTAATTAAAGTAAAACTTCAATTTTTAATGATAAGTTTGTGCAAATGGCCTTTAATCAAGTTCAGTGATAATACCCTGTATGTGTTTGCCTTATATATTTTTTTTGTTTACTAAAAATTAATTTAATTATTTTTAGAGTTAAAAATATTAGAAAATATCACAAATAACCAAAATGATGATCAGGATAACATGAAAAAATAAATTTGTTTTTAGTAATTTTATATTTATACAATGAAATTAGTAATTTTTTGATTATAATAATAGTTAATATTAAAATAAATAAATATAATTTAAACAAAAATTATTAATGTATACAATTAAATTGGCCTTTATTTTTAATATATTTAAAAAAAAAAAATTTAAAATTAAATAAATTTAACTAAATTAAAATGGAAAAAGTTTTTTTAAAAACAAAAAAAAAAAGATAATCAGCTAAACAATTCTTATTTTAAAATACTCAACATAACCAGAAATTTAAAAAGAAATTTTGAAAAATTAACATTATTTATTCACCTTTAGTTATTTCAAAATAATTTACATATATTCTCATAGTTGTATGACATGACAATATTCTTGGTAACAAATGTAGAGTCGAATGAAACGTATTTTCAGTATTAGCCAGACTGTTTACCACCAATTTCAATCTGATCTTTTATGTCACCGTGTTATCTTAAGCATTAGACAAGATTTTAACTTCATTTTTTAAATTATAGTCTGGATTTCTCGGTTCAACCTTTAGTGAAAATTAAGTTTAACTTAAACTGAATTAAACAGATGAGTAAAGCTCAATAATTTGAACTTTATTTTTTCTTAAATGTTCAACATTTGTAGTATTTTGGTCGTGCTAAAATAATTTTAAAGTTACAAAATTATTATAAAATACTTTTCGTTATTAGTTATAAAAAAGGACTCCATCTAATTTTTCAAAAACTTTCGTGTTACAAAAAATAAAATTAATTTTTGTGATAATTTATTTCAGTCATAACTATGAGAATCTTAGAAATATCAATTTTAAAAACAAAAATGATGGTATCACGTAAATTTACAAAATTGATGAAATATCTATGGGGAATAATAAAAAAAAATTATATATTAGAAAATTTTAATTTCAGGAATTGAACTTAATAAATATAATTAAATTAAAAAATTAAAATACTTAAATTGAAGCAGGAATTTTACAAATTCAATTGAATTTTATTTAAATAAAAATCCATTTCTTTCCACTACATAGACAACAATTTAAAAAATATAAACACATATACATTGAAAACTTAAAAAATCAAAGAACTTAGAATACAAAAAAAAATTGAACAGAAAGTAAATAACAAACAGTGAAAAATATATAAAAATCAAAATAAAAAACAACACACAAAATAATTACAATAGCCAGGTCATATTATATACATATGTAAATACAAATACATATTTACAAAAAAATATAAAAAATTTCCCTAAAACAATGAAAAACTACAAAAATTTTCAAATTACAATGCACAATTCACAATATTTATATATAAACAAAATAAAATAAAAAAAAAAACAATTCTTGTTCCCCCCATAATTTCCCCCATAATCAATCTATGCCGACAGTCGATTGTTTTTTTTAATAATAAAAAACATATTTAAAAAAAAATCAATCATTAAAATAAAATCAATATAATCAATACACACACACTCATACATAATTAAAAAAAAAAAAAAATAGCCCATAGCCATAGCCACAACTACAATAGAACTCATTTTTTTCACATTATTTCAATTAATTTACTTATTTTTAATTTTTTACTATTTTTGATTTTTTATTATCACTTTTTATGTTTGATTTTATATTTCAGTTTTTTTTTATTTTTAAATATTTGATATTTTTATGTTTTAATTCTTTAATTTGTTTGTCTTTATTTTTATTTAAATATAATTTTTATAAATATATTTTTCATAAATATTTTTCAATAAAATATTAACACAGTTAGTTCAGAAATAGAATCTGACACTAACTACTGTTAGAATCAACTTAATTCTGACAGTCATGTCAAAATGTAAGATTATATAATTGAAGCAAAAGCGATGAACATGACAAGTGATGAATTATATTCGTTTATACTTTCAATGTTACTCAATTCATATTTACGTAATAGGGTTTCCAATACCAGTATTATCAAAACCGTATTCCAAATTTCATTACACATAACTTAACATTGAAATTACCAAATTAATTTTATATATTTTCATTTTAATTTTTTCTTATTTTCATATAAATTTCAAAGTATGTATTATAAAAAATTCTTCAAAATAATTATAAAATATTTTACATTAAGTTTTCTGTTTAATGTGATCAACCAAACAGCTCACATCACACTGTAACTGATTAACTAATTATAAAGCTGTTTAATTCTGAAAAGTCGCCTACTGTATACAATGAAGTATCTAAGTTATTTATACATCAGTCACAGTCGTTTCGTTTTGGTCTCGCAGTTGCATAATAAATAATTTCTTTTATATTCAGAATTTCATCACAATCAAATTTTTACTTAAACAAACCGCTTACGAATAACTTTAGTGACATGACCGGTTTTGCAAAAATACGGGAAACCTTAAAAATTAATTAATTAAAATATATAATTTTTTTTTTTTTATTTTTTATATTTAATTACAATTTTCATTTATTTCTTTGATTTATGTAATTTTATTAAGTTAAAAATTTTATTAATCATTTTCTTGAACTTTTCTTCTCTAAAAATTGATTTTATAAACACAAAATTAAAATAAAATAAATAAATAAATATAAAAACAAAAAAAAATCAAATTCATAAATAGAAGTTTTCAAACTGCGTTTATAATACAAATAAAAATATGGAAAAAATTTCTAAAAATAAAAAATAACATTCTTATAAATATATTTTCTAACTGATAAAAGTACAATTTTTCCTCTAAAACATAAACAAACAAAAAAACTTTATTAAATAAAATAAAATTTAACAAAAATAAAACACTATAACAAAAGAAAAAATCAATAAAAAATATAATAATTTTATATTTATAAAAAAATACAAAATCAAGATTACAACATAAAATATTCAACTAACAAATAAAAAAAATAGCCCATAAGTTTAGCTGTTATCATTTAAGAACTAAAATTTAAAAAAAAAATATATATATTTAAATAAAAACAAATTAAATAAATAAAATAAAATATAAAAATAAACAACATACCAAGAGAGAGAAAACAAATAAAAAAAATCTTTATAAGATTTTATTTCCAAAATCATAAATAATAAATAAAATACAAAAAAAAAAAAACAATAATTTTTAAGTTAAAAAATCAATTTTTTATAAGTTTTCTGTTAAAACTAAACAAATCAATGAAAGAAAGACAAACAAAATATTTAAAATCCATGGCCGATTTAAGCACACCATGCGAAACATAACTGGTGCGACACTTTCAATTTATAACGTCGTGTTTTGTTCTTACAATTATTTGAATTTATCAAATTAAATAAATTATAATTACATCCATAAGTGTCACCGTAAACTTGATTTTGACACTTGACTTAAATAGGTCATAAATGTATACCTAAATGACAAACAAAGACCAATATTGACATTGTAGTAACTATTATAATATTTTCAACTGTTACCGACTTAAATAAAAATTATATATTTTTTAGCCTTTGCGAACCTGAAATATGGTTCACGTGAATTCAGCGGTAGCTAAAAACAAAATAGTTTACGAAAAGGGTTAAAAAAACGTAAAGCTTGTAGCTTAATCGCAGCGAGCATAATATAAAATTTTTGAATTGTTTTTTTTTTTTAAGTCAATCACTTACTCAATATCGAAAGACAAGAAATAAAATTATTATTATTATTTTGTATAATTAAAAATTAATTAAAATTAATTAATTAAAAATGAAAAGAATCACAGTAATTGTCAGTATATATTTAGCATTAAGTAAAATGGTATAAAAAATAAAATAAAAATTAGATATATAATAAATAAATATATAAATAAAAAAAATGAAATTCCTTAAATTTTAAAAACAAAAAAAAAATTAAATAATTAAATAATAATTTTATATTTAAAAAATTATATGATTATATTAAAAATTTATAATTATTATTAATTATTTTTATTGTATTCAATTTTTATTATTATTATGTGTAATTGCAGATATGATCAAAATATTTTTTTAAAATATATTTATTTAAATATTTTTGATCGAATTGTTTTTTTTTTTTTTCATTTTATATTAAAAAAAATTACTGCATTTTTTATTTTTTATTATTTCTTTTTTTTTTTTTTTGGTATTGTAAAATAATTTTTAAGCTGTTTTTATTCGTTATTCAATTTTTTTGCATATATATTAATTATTAAAATATTGAAAAAAAAAATACAAAAAAAAAATATATTATTAAAAATTATTATTATAATTGGTATAAAATTAGAAAAAAAAAAATACGTTAAAAAACCAACAAAACATTATATTGTATTTTATCTTTTACCTTGGAAATGAAATTTTTTTATTATAATTTTGAAATTGTTTTTTATTTATTTTTATTTTTTTTAAATTTTTATTAGGTCGATCCTTCTAAATATTGATTGTTCAGTGTTTCAATTTTAGGAAGAAATGGAAGCAACAAAATTGGATAAAAGTAATATTATGGCTTTAAGAAAGAGAGAAGATAAGTAACATCAAAAATTATGTACATAAAGAGATTAAAACTCATATAAAAGTTTTTATTGTAGAATTTAATATCAAGATTTCAATATTAAATTCCAAAACCTACAAGTATAAAGCTTTTTTCAAACAGACATACTTGCATATATAACCAAAAAACGCTTATATATAAATATATTTTATAGTTTTATGGAATTTTTATGGAAGTATTGGAGTTCTAGACTTTTGACATTTTTAATACAAAATGTTGTCAAGAACCATGAGAAAACAAGTCAAGCATTTTACAAAAAAAAAAAAAAAAAAGAAATTAATGAGTTACGATAACCGAGCTTTGACAAATTTTGATAAAGATCTGTAATTTAGCTTATACAAGTAAAGTATTTGCATAAAAACTCATATACTCTATTTGTATTGGAACACATTCAAATTAAATAAAGTATTTATAATTTTTAAAAAATACTATAATTCACTTAAGTATTACCCAGATTTGCTTGTGAGAAATATTGACTATAACAAGCTCAAACATATTTACATATTATGAACCTTCAAAAGTAATCAAGGACAATTTCTTAAAAAAAATTACGATTTCAATAATATTATTTAATTCTTAAAAATGTTGTTGTAAATTTCAAATTACAACCAATTTTAACTTCTTTTAACCCGTTTTAACCCAAAATTTATTTACCATGGAAGATAATAATATGATGGACATTTTTATATGAAAATGATTCATAGATTAAAAAAAAAAATATATTTCATTAAAGAATTCTAACTAAATCGATTCCGGATCTGTAGCTACAATATTTTTAATGTAAAAGTATAATTTGGTTTATAAAAGGAATGAAATGAAATAATAGATTTAAATTTACTGTATTTGTGCAAAACATTAAATACTAAATTTTAAAGTTATTTCTTCATTAATTTTCCTATTTGACATAAAGATTCTTTTGAAAATCTGGTATCCTTCGGATCTTCAAACATAGTGACAAGGCATTGACTTCTGAATGTAAGTATTTTTATTTACTCTTTTAAAAAAGTTTCTTTGAAGTCCTATAAACTGTGTGAAATCAGAAATTATTCATACTAAATTTAAAATCTGCAACGTTAACAATTATATATAACGATATCGAATTCGTATTGAATTGATTAAAGTTGAGGTTATTATAATTATTTTACTATATTATAATTTTTAGAATATCCCCTTGCAATTGACTTCACAAAATTTACCATTATTTTCATATATCTAAAATGATGAAAGTTATTATTATTTTCAGTTTTAAGTGTTAATTTATTAATTTAAAAGTTTATTAATTTGTTATTATTTATTTAATTTCTTATTAAAATATTATATTTAAGAATAAATTTGTGCACAATTTATTTACATTAAATATAAAATACAATATTTTGAATGAATAAAACAAATTTAAATTTTTCAAAATTTTGTTTTTCGATCAAAAATTAATCTGACACACACAGACACAATTACAAAATATGTAATATTTTAAACTTTGCAATAGTATTTTATTAAAAAAAAATGAAAAATTATTATAAATATACATTAATAATTATGTAGTAGAATTTCATATACATATATATATTCACAACACATACGCAAATAAATTGAAAATTTTAATCAATAGCCCAAACTAAACAGTTTTTTTTGTATAAAAGTTAATTACTTATTATATAATAATGAAACTGTTTTTTTAACAATAAACTTATGCAATTATTACTAAACATAAAATACAAAACATAAAAAAAAAAAATATTTAAAAAAAATAATAATTAATATAAAAAATTATGTTTAAAATTGAAAATTACAAAATATTCATTAATTATCAATCAAAATGTGCTCTTTTAATTTGCAATAGTAAATAATTTTTAAACAAAACTAAATAAAATATAATAATAAATAAAAATAATTAAAATTACAAAAATAAAAAAAAAACGTAATTCAAAATGATTAATTTCCTTGATACCAGGACTAATTCAGTAAAGAAATTATAATTACTACACAAGTAATTGTAATTTTTGGTAATCTAATTACAATTACAGTAGTAATTGTAATGTGTGAGTAACAAATATATTAATATTTGATATCAACAAAAAATTAAATGATTGGCGATGAAGAAGAATGAAATTTGAGCTATCAAACTTTTCGTTTAAGAAATTTAAATTTTTTTACAAAAACGTTTGCAACATAAATCTGCAAAATAATTTTATTTTTATTTAAATTTACCTCTCTGAATCTATGGTTAAGGTTTTACCAAACTTCACATAAATCAAAATCTTCAAATACAAGTAATTAAATAATTTTTTTTAAATACGATATTAAATATTAACTTTTTGTACAGATAATAACAACCCAATAAACAATAATTCCATAATTTTTTTATTATTTTGATTAGGTTTAATTTAAATATACAATAGAACGGTCATTATTAAATTTTACGTTTATACTTAGAAGTTTCAAGAACCATCAAGAAGAAATATCTTTTTTCCATTCAAACATATCATAATTTTTTTTTATATATTTACCATTTAATTCCATACAAAATTTATTAGTTTCATTTATAATTTAATAAAGATTTTATATCTATATTTCTCTATTTCATTAAAATATACAAAATAAATATAATTATTATTAATATAAATTTCAAATTTAGTAGATTTTTATTAAATAAACAAAACAAAAAATCTATTTTTTATGAAAAGTCTCTAGAAAATATTTCTTTCTATTTTTCGATATAAAATTTACAAAAAGACTGACGGAATTTTCCACAATATAAAATTTTTGGGATAGACATTTAAATTATTTACAATAAATATAATATTATATATTTATTATCCTTTATACCTAACTATACCAAAATTAGAATTCATCATTTCAGTTCTTATGGACTTACGATCTACGAGATTATCTTAAATTTTGCAATAAATTTATCATAACTATTAAATTTGATCTTTTTACTCTATTACATTAAATTTTATTTGAATAAAACATCGCGAGTAAGGATCTATATTGCGCATAATTAAAATGCATCAAGTTCCAAATCGCTGTACAAGCTTAGAACCATTCTTTCGACTGTATCTATAATCTCGCGATTGGTTAAAAAAAAAAACATTTAAACAACTACACAGCTTTATATTCAATAAGAATATGCGCTTCATTATTTCATACTCATTAAAGGATTCCACCAGAAGAGGTTTTGTCTGATTTTTCAGTTTTGTTAAGATGATATCTAAACTAAATGAGCCTGTGAAAGTACCAGTTATTGTACGTAATAAATGCAAATACCTTTTCGCTATTTCTTAAACCGATTTCTTTTAAATCAATAATAATAATCAATGGAAATAATTGATAAGTAAAATCATTTAATTTATAATTAATTGTAAAAATTAGAACTGAAATGATGAATTATATTTAACTATGCGATACTATCAATTTATAATCTATAATTAAATTTATATTTTTAAAAAAATCTTATTTTTATTTTTAAAATATAATAGTATAACATTAATCATGATATCACCGATTGAGTTCAGTACATTAAAATTAATTCAATAAATTATACCATTATAAAAAAATCTATTAATAAAATTTTATAACTAAAATATTTAAAAAAAAATAAAAAAAAAAATGTTAAATATATATTTTTTTTTTCGATAATTAAAAATATTTAAAATATATAAAATAAAAAACAAAAAAGTATTTTCGAAATATGATTATATATATCACCATATACAAAAACAACAAAAAATTTACACAATTTAGATAAATATTGAATGTAAATATTCAAAAAAAAAATAAACATAAACCAGGAAAATATAGAAACATTAAATGTGAAACATATTATTACATATTTTTAGGGACCAAAATCTAACCCAAAAAAAAAACTTATTTATGAGGAATCTTTATAATTTTATAATTATACCAATAATTATTGGAAAATTAAAGCCATTTTTGGATAAAATATAAAATTCTGAATATCAAAATTATAGTAAAACAAAAAAAAATATTAAATTTTAGAAATCATTTATATACAAAATTTAAAAAAAAAATAACTTATTTTACTACAAAACATAAAATTAAAATACTAAACTGAATGCTTTGGATGTTTACTAAATTATAATATGAGCAAAATTTAAAAAAAAATATGTAAAATACAAATTATTAAAAATACCATTTATTAAAATTGCATTTGGTGTATACTATAAAAATATATTAACTTTATATTAATTATGGTGACTATATTGCCTTTAAGTGATTAAAAAATATATAAAACAAAAACATCAAAAATAGTAATTTATAAAAATATAAATATTTATGAAGTAAATATTTAAAAATATGTTGGATTGTTAGCAATGCGAAAAACTTATTCATATTATGGAATTATGATTTATTTAAATTTCATTATTTTATGTTAATTATTTATTTTCTTTGTAACTAAAGAAATCTTGGAAATTATAATTAATTTAACTCATTTAATTTAAAAATATTTGTACAATTTGGTTTATAAACATTTTCTCCATACTATTTAGATTTTAGTAATTTCTTATACCCGATTTCACAGTGAGAGCTTAAACCTTTTCCAAATTTTAAAATTATTTTTAAATTATTTTCTAGTTTGTTAGTGCAAACTATGAAAAAGAATCATTTCTTAAAGTGAGGTTAAGTCGCAAATGGTTGGAGCTTAGGCTTCATTTTTGTGACTACAAATAAAAACAACACATATACACGCGCACTAATACACAAGTTGCAATGTCAAATTTTTTTTATTATTATTATAGCTGATTCATTTTCATTCACAATAACATTATTTTTTATTTATTATTCACAATAATTCATATATTTTGGTTTAGCTAAGTTTAGAGTAAATTTTTGATAGAAGTAGGTACCAAAAGAAACATAAGTTATAAGCTTAACCCACACAATCAATTTAGTTAAGCTTAAGGTCTCACTGTTAAATCGGGCACAAGTCGACATTTACAAGTTTACTAATATTTGCAGACATTTTTTTAAATGGTACATATATTAAAAATATTAATTTTCAATCTTATTCTAAAAATGTTCACAATAATTTGTTTATAAACATATTTATAATTCTAATTACTTTTAAGCACTTACAAAACAATCCAATATATTTGAAAATATTTACAAAAAAAAATCAAAAAAAATATCCAAAATAAAAACAAAAAAAAAACTAATAAAACAAAAAAAAATATTTTTATAATAATCTTTTTGAAACAAAAACTATAAAACCAAAATTTTAAATTTTAAAAATGTAAAATTAATAAAAATAATTATTAAAATATTTATAATTTATATTGATATTTAGGAAAAATGTAAATAACTCTGTATAAACATAATCATAAACATAAATATTTATGTAAAAACAAATATATATTTAAATATATATTTACACAAATAAATACTTTAATTTTGACCGTTCAAAAAATGTATTTAATAAAAAAAACAAATTCTCTTACATTTAATTTATTTATAGTAAATTTTTTAATTAATTTTTTATTTTTAAAAAAACCAACAAATTAAATTTAAAAAAAAAAATTGTAAAATATATAAAAAATAAAAAATCATTTATATAAATTAAAAATATAGGTAGCATAAAATTTAAAAAAAATTATATATATTTTATAAAATTTCGAATTTTTCAATCATTTATGTTTATAATATTATGTAAAACTAAATTGTAAAATGCTTAAAATGATAAAAAAATATTATGGCTTTTATTTAAATATATTTAAATATAAAATATTAATTAATAAAATTTGGGAATCAAAAGAATTCATGGCCAAAAAAAAGAATATTTTATTAAAAATAAATTTATAATATACTTTTAAACTTAACTATTAAATTTTTTGTGTTTTTATTTTTTATAAATTTAAGTCCCCAAAAATTTAAATATTTATTATATAGTAAAATATCAATTACATTTTTTTAATGTAAGTATATAAAAAAAAATGAATTATAAATGTTTTATTGTAAAATTGTTGTTTAGAGGATTGTTATTAATGTATAAATAAATGTAAAACAATAAATATCTAATTATTACATACTTACAACATTCATTTTACAAAATTATATAGAATTAAATTATATTATATATATAAATATATATACTATACAAATTTATACAACAACAAAAAAAACATATTTCTTAGCAAATTTTTTAGTCAACTTCTTTTAATACGATTTATTTATGATTTAATTTTTCAAATTTATTAACCAAATTCGAACCTGGATTAGATTTATATATCAATCACGTTGATGACGTGAACTGGATCACATTTAAAATTTCAGGTTAGAAATGGCTAAATTATTATGAAAGTTTATGCTGAAAAAAACTAAAAAGGTATACAAAAACATTAAGAATAAAATCATTGAGAAATTAAAATTCTTATTAAAATTTTACAAACCAAAAAAAAAAAAGCTGAAATATATAAAATAATAAAAAAACAAAAAATAATCTTTAAGGAAAACTAAAAAAAAATTACATCAAACAAAAATTAAAATAATACGACAAAATATAAATAAAAAAATTAACAAAAATATTAAAATATAAAAAATGATGATATTGTAATATAATATAAATTTATAAAGTGAATTTTTGAGTAAAATCAGTATTTATTATACTGTAACTAAATATATATATATATTTAAATATTATGAAATATATTGAACATAAATCATAAAAATGAAACAAAAAAAAAAAACAAAAAAAAGATAAATCCAATAAAGTGTTAATAAAACCAAAAAAAAATTGTAAATTGTTTTTAATTATTATATGATTTTTCAAATTTCAGATTATTGAATTCCAGATTGTTTGTATGATCGAATATAAGTAAGGTATGTACATTGCATTCGGTAAGCCAAATATCGTAACTATCTTTAGGCAAAGCAAATAAATAAGGGTTCAAAATCTCAACAAAAACCTTAGCAAGTTAGCAAAACTTTTGATAGTGTTAACCACATGTTAACTTAAACTTAACTCTATTTGAATTACTGGGACTATATTGAATAATAGGGCCCATCATGAGATTCCTAGGACTCACCTCATCTGCTATTAATGTCACACCAAGAGTTTTTCAAGGTAGTCACTTCGGACCTTTTTAACATCTTTATTAACAACTGTCAATATCACACCTTTTTACTCAGCTAAAAACAATTTTTACTATTTGCATTACATAATTTACATAATCGAAAAGATTTAGCTTATTTACCGAGTTACTCAGATAGACTTTAATTATAGTTAACATATTATTCTGCTTTATTCAAGACTTATAGTGCTCACCTCGTGTTTCACACTTGAGAAATTGAAGGATAATATTGATGTGACTTCTTCGGTAAATAGAATCAAATTTAATGACATGATCAGATGTACAAAACACATCAACCTCTTAAAAACATATTCGCGCACGAAACAATATGCCAAGTATGAACCGATTAACAGGTGCTGTATGTAACTTTCAACACACACAGTAGCAACTACTCCTCTAATATCTAGAAAAACTTTTTCAAATCTTACCTTTAACATTCGGATCCTTTAACATTCGGAAAATGCTTAATCTTTTCCAATACATATTTTAATATTATTTTATAATATTATTTGTATATAAATTAATTTCTAGTCAGAGATAATGTAAATTTAATTTTATTTATGTAATTTTTTATATTATATTTAAAACTTTAAAATAATTAATGTATCATATATATAAATGGTCTTTCGATAAGTGTGATTCATTTGTCAATAGGGATTGCGTCCGATTGAGATGTCTGACAAATGTTAATTTGTTTTTCTTTTATTCATTACAAACATACAAATCATCATTGATCGCTAGGCAAATGAACAACGATTACAAATTGTTCAATTATTCTAGCAAAATTCGCGTTCAATTATTGTAACTAAAAGAATATTTCCTAAATTATTTATGGTTCATTTAATCGCCTGAATGGATACGTTAATAAACAAAATTGAAGAAGTTTGAAGAAGTTCGATTACATCCAGAAAAATTAACTCTTTGGTGTGTATTTCATGCTTGTGGTGTTATCGGACCATTTTTTTCAAAAATAATGTTGGTAACAACGTTACTCACAGTCACAATGGAGTTAGATATAGAGCAATGCTGAATGATATTTTTTTTCCAAAAATTGATTAAGAAAATGGTTTGTATGATATTTGGTTTCAGCAAGAGACGGTGCTACATATAATACTGCTCGTAAAACAATGGATTTATTGTGTGGTAAATTTAATGATTCGTTTATTTCATATCAATTAGCCAGCAAGCTCGTATGATTTAGCACCTTTAAACTATTTTTTGTGGATATCAAACGATATCGCAGTCAATATCAAACGAGTTATTAATGATATTCGTCCAGCTTTATGTGGAAAAGAATTCAAAAATTGGATTGATCGAATTGGTTTTCTCAGACGAAGCCATATGAATAAAATATTATTCAAAAAGTAATGTATAGGAACATTCTTCAATATACAAAAACAAAAACCTTTTTACCATTCATATTGTTTTGATGAAAATTACTCTAAACTAAAATACTTTATTAATAATTTTATAATTATGCAGAATGCATGTATCCAGAATGGAAGAAAATAGGGCACAATATAAAATCGTTTTTGCAAAACCAGATGGACCAAGAGCTAAAGGAAGACCAAGAGCTAGGTGGGCTGATAGTATTGATAATATTTATACATAGTTTAAAAGTTACGCATCTTAAATTGGAAAAGTGTTGCTCAAGATAGAAACGAATGAAAGTAAATTGTGAAGAAAGCCAAAACTCACACCGAGTTGTAGCGCTAAATGATGATGATGATGATGAAAATATTTCTTAATAAAACGAATTTAAAAATAATCAAGAATTTTAATGTCCTTCCCTATACTAAGGTAGATCTAATTAAATTTTCATTGGCGACATTGGTGTATACTCTTAACACAAATCTTTATACTTTCGATAGAAAAAAATATATAATTTTTTTAAGTGTATAGTCTTCTAAGTCTTATTAAAAAATTAAAATTTTCATCATTAAAATTTAACATGTGTGTATTTATAAAAAAAAAATAATTACCCCAAAAGAATACCTGCAACAAAACACAATAATTATTAAAGAAAGAGTCGCAAAAATACATTACATTAAAACATTAAAATTTAAAATTACTAAATTTTAAGTCATCATCTTTAATTATGTTTTTTTTTTTTTTTTTTTAATTTTGATGATTATACCAGTCACAATGTTGTTTGTCTCGCAAAAATGTTGAAAGAAGAAAACATACTAAAAAAAAAAAATGCAATTTTTTTAATTTTTTTTTTTTGTTGCTTTCAATTTTTGTGTAAATTAAGAACAGGTGAAACACACCACACAGTGCCGGTGATGAGAAACAACGAAAAAAAAAATTCTAAATAGTCCATCGACGTTAACTAAGGTTAGTACCCTTTGTTTTTGTATAGCTGGACTTTATTAATAGTTTACGTACCATTATATTAATATGTATATATACATAAAATGTTTCATATATTTGTTGTTATTCTGGCTTAAAAGTATAAGTAACACATGGACAAAACCTGCCCCAACTAAAATTTCATTGGCTTTATTTGTTTTTTTTTTTTTGTGCATTTTGTAATAGCAACAAAATGTGTATTTTTATTTGTTCGTATGTACGTAAATTGGCATTGGCTTTGTGGACTTTTTATATGATCGGGATAACAAAAATTGAAACCAAACAAATAATAATTATTTTAGAGACGATAATGACGAAACGTCTGAATTTTAGTGATATTTCTGGCGGTTTTTTTTTTCGTTTTGATTTTATTTTGGTTGGGATTTTGCAGGTCGGAATTTTTGCATTGAGAAATTAGTCAGACAGAATTATGTTTTTTTTATCTTATTATGTTGAACCAAAAAATATGTATAGAAAGGGACTAAAATTAATATATATAAATGATTTTGTTGTGGGATTTAATATAAAGATTTCAAAATTAAATCCCACAACCAATAAACATAAAGCTTCTTCAAAGAAACATACCAGCATATAACCATAAAGTTCTTAGATATATAGAAAGAAATCAAAACTTCTATAAAAGTATTAGCTTTTTGGTTTTATAAAAGTATTTGTGTTTGAAAAAAAGCTTTCAAATTTGTCTCCATAACTTTTATATAAGTTTTGATTTCTTTCTATATATGGTTTTTGGTTTAACAAAATATCGTTGACATTTCATATATTTTTTAAGAAAAAAAAAATAATTTAAATCGTAGTTTTTAATAAATTATAACTTTTTTTTATTTATTTTGTTTTTAATTACAGTATTACAAAGTTTAAATATTTTTATTAATCAAATTATAAAGTGATTATTTAAAATCGATCTATAAATTATAAATTTTGTATATATATTTTTTTATAGTTATTATTATAACCGGTGATTTGGTGACCCTCAATTGATATCAATTAATAAATGCGAAAGTATTTAAATTGTATTCATACTTCACATTACATAAAAAATAAAATATTTTGGAAATTAAAATTCTAAATAATTAATAACTTTTTTGTTTAGTATGGACACAAATCCATGTAGATACAACTTTGAGAAACTATCAATATAACCAATAGTTGATAAACCTTATATCACATCATAATAATCTGGTAGATGTCAAAGGTTTTCTCTGGTGGATGATTATACATCTTATAATATGTTTAAAAAAATATCTTTAATATTTTTATTTATTACAATTTTTTTTTTATTAGCAAATAATTTAATTTAATTGATTTTCTTCATAAATACTTCGGTCGATATTTATATTTTAAATTGTAAAATATTTTATTTAGCTATTTTTAATTATATCCATTTTTAAAATGAAATATATTTCGCGTGATATCTGTCTATATAACATATTATATTTCTATATACATATATAATATTCACATTCAAAAGCAATTAAATATTCAAGATGAAAAATTCCAGTCCTGCACAATTCGAAGAATATGCAATTTTTTTTTTGTCAGTAATTATTTTCGATTACAATAAAACTCAAAAAAAAAAAAAGGAAACTCCATCAAATATACTACATACATCAAATTTCACGTTCATTGGCATTAGTACAACAGAAAAACAAACTAAAAGATGGAAAGAATTGGGTGGAAATCGAAACCAACAAAAAAAAAAAAATATTACCAATAAACATAATATAACCTATACCAACATTAAATATAAATAGTAATATATAGTATATTTATAAGTATTTAAGATATTCAAGAGCACCACATTAGCCATTCTTCCACCAGCTGCAAATATACAACAAAAATATAAAAAAAAAATCAACCGTACGTGCTTAAACTTAAGCATTTTCCAATGATAATCAATATACCCCCAGACCGACATCATCAGTGAACCCAAAAATAAAAAAAAAAAACTGTCTGTACTTATTAATACTTTGCAAAAATATGAAGAAATAAAAAACAAAAATTCAACCACAAAATAAAAAATTTCATTTTAGTAATTCTTTTTGGTACTTTTTTGAGTGTACAATTTTTTATTTTTTTTTGTAATATTCCAAAAATAATAATAAAAAATATATTGGACAGAGAAGAAGCATGGAAATTTTATTTTTAATGCCAAATTCAACAGAATAAAAAATAATGAAAATTAAAAAATGTACAACGAACGTCATTTTGTTTTTGTTAGCACATATGTTCATTTTACTTGTATATGTAATTTTCAAATATGTAATATAAAAAATTCGCCCCTTCATCTGCCATTTAACAATATGTGAATAAATAAATAAAAATAATGAAAATATTTATTGAAAAGGTAATTATAATAGTTTCATATAACTTTTATTCAAATTATTTCAAAATTCTGATGTGACTATCTAAATATGAGTTTTGTCACACTTTAAAATTTATTTAAACCTTAAGTTTTCGCGGTAATTTCAATGTAAAAATAATAAAATATTAAATTTGGTTTTGGAATTTTTCGACTTAACTTGAAATAACCATCGGGAATTTTTGAGAAAAAGGAACTGCTCCACTTTTCATTGTTTCAGTGCTTCCACATTTGCGAAACTTTAAACCAATTTCTGCATTTTGTTGAAGTTTATATGGAATACTACATCTAAGCTGTTTAATAAATAAATATTCTAACTAAATTTAAATCAGATATTGGTGACAATTTATATTATTATGACAATTGTATGCCATACTTTTATAATTTCAATACAAATAAATGCTCAATACACAGTCAAAGTCAAAATTTAATGTTTCAATTCTAGTATTCCTTAATAAGGAGCTTTTTACTGCAGTAAAATTCAATTATACTTAAGCAAATAAATTTCATTACGAATTTATTTTATGACATCACTCGTTATCAATGGGGCGCTGCCGTAGTGGGTGTGATGAAGTAGATCCGTAGGTTAAACTCAATATCGACACATTGATGTAATTCTAAGTTGACTCAGCTTTAAATGAGTATACCAGTTATAAAAATTGTGATTTTAATACTGGAAAAAATGCCAACAACAAATGTCTCACTATTTAAAACCATTAGCGTGTTGCAATTAAAAAGGTTAACCTCTTTGAAAGCTCGATTTTGGGCTGTAGCACTATTACAAAGAGAGGATAATGCATTTCAAAATTAGTTAACAGTTCAGGTTAAGATGATATTTTTTAACCCATCACTTCATTCTAGGATATACAATTCACATCAAAACAATTCCAAAAAAAAAAAAGTTTTAAAGTAGAGTACGAAGTTTCCATTTAAAAAGCATAACGATAAATCCTTAAATATTCGATAAATCCTTAATAATTCTAGTTGATCGGATACACTACTTAACAATATATTTATCCAAAAATATTACATATTAAAGTTTTTATTATAACCTTTCATTATAATGAAATACTTTCAAAACTTTTCAAAATTTAATAATTCCCCGATAAATAATAAAACTGCATCATGTGTATAATCGGAATCTAAAGACAAACAACAACAACAACAAAAAAATTAATATTTAAAAAGTTAACGTTCTAAGTAGAAACCGAAAAAAAAAATCAACAAAAAAAAAACATATTTTAAGAACTGACCATGGACAATAACAAACATTGACCCCGTCCGATTTAAGTTTTTTTGTCCGAAAGTTTTTTTTTGATTACATATGTGCACACATAGATACAAATTATATGTTTTTTTATATAAAATATCGTAAAGATATTCGCGAATTAAAAAAATTTACTTGCATATTTTTATTTATTTTTTTGTTTTATGTGCGTGTATAAAAGAAATTCACAATAAATAATCATAACAAAATTATGATCAAGTTGTAAAGGGGGCCAGGGACTCTATACTAATAAATTGCATTCAAAATTATTTACATTGCATTGTTTAATGTTACTGAAATTTGAACATTGGCAACAAAAAAAAATTAAAAGCACACCCCATTAAAAAAATTATTAATTATATTACAATTTTTTTTTTTTCATTAAGTAAGCATCGAAATATTGTACAGATTAATAAAATATATAAATTAAATATTGAAATGGCCTTTTATAATTTAACTGATACATTTGAATTCGAAGTTAAAATCGAGAATTTTATTAAACAATTAGAGAAATCGTATCAAGGAAAAGGAACTTTTAAAATAAATTATCATTGGCTTTATGAAACTGTTCAAAAATGGCAAGAAAAAATTGAAAATTCAGAATTATTCAATATTGATGAAGTTGAAATAATTTTACCAATTTGGATTTTATATTTTCATAATCTATTAAAATTATCAAATATACAATGTTTTAAAACATTTATTAAATATGCTGGACATGATTTTAAAGAACGAAATTTTTTACTTATGGAAGATTTTATTAATTGGAATTTGTTATTAGATCATACAATATTGGATACTAACTATGAAGGTTATGAGGATGAAGATGTAGAAAATGAAAATGAAACTGTAAGTTTTCTAAAATTGCAAATGTAATGCAAATGTAAGTTTTCTAAAATAAATGAATATGGAAATAAAAAATATATTCTTCAGTAAATTTAGAAAACTTAGAGCAATACTGAAGGCCATAAACTAAATATTATTGCTATTTGATTATTTCGGAATTCGATATTATTAATAATTTTAGCGAACATTTAGATTACGCTAAAACAACATTACGAAATAATATTTTCATAAGTAGCGGAGTTAATTATTTTTTTTTGACTATTTTTGCTATTCGATATATTGCTATTAATTTATTAATATAACCAGTGTTTGGTAACCCTTCCATTAAGTTCATCTTGTATGACCGTAATAGAATTTGAATGAAATTAACGATAAATTTATAATATGCCCATATAAACTTGAAAATAAATACTAAACAGGTTTATCGTTAAATTGCAGCAGATGTTTACAATTTGATATGATTTTGAAATGATAAATATCAGCAATCAGTCAAATAAAAATAGTATAACTCAGAAATTTATGAAACATTATCTATTTTAAAAACAACTACAGTAAAAAAACCGATAGTATATGCGAATGTGAAACCATTACCAAAAAGGCGGTGTATAATTTGGGTACGGAATTGAGAGGACCCTTGCAGAGCTCAAGGCCAAACTTATCGGAAAATTCGAATCTTGCAAATGCTTGTATGAGGATTACATATAGTCGTATGTTAAACATACATAACCTAAGTCGTAATTTTTTATATGCAACTCACTCTACTTGCAAAAGGGAACCGGAGCATTTCCCTAATAGCAGTTGCCCTAAAACTATTTTCCGTAATGAACAATTTCCATTATGAGTAATTTCCCCACAACTATTTAATAATATTTATATATCAAATTGGACTGGGAAAAATAAGATTTTGATAGCCCCAATGTAGGCTAACGCAGGTTATGACACTATCCAATGTCTTCTTCACACTGGCCAAGATAAAGTTGCAAATAACAAAAATAAAAATTTATTATTATTTGTTATTACTTTTGTTATTATGTTAATGAATGATTTATTTAATTTATTTATATATTTTTTAATTTTGTTATGGATTATTTAGGTTTATGAAAAACTTTTGTACTTTTTGCAAAATAAAACAGGTTAATTAGTAACTTCCCCAAATAAATTAATAACAAATAGTGCGCGCCTTTCCTAAATTATTGTTAAATAGTTTTAGGGAAATTATTTATTTGGGAAAATAATTTTTGAGAAACTGTTATTAAGGAAATTATTTTAGGGAAATTGCTATTTGGACAATGATCCGCAAATCTTCACAAAAGTGTTGATTAGCAAATATTCAAACCTTTTTATAATTATTTATTGCAACTTTTAGGAAGAAACCAAAACCAATGAAACCGAATGCAATCCATCTGTTAGCACAGTATCACAAGATCTAAATTCAACATTCTTAATTAAATGTAATTTTATGTTGGATTTGTTTGTACCAAAGTAAATTAAACTTTTATTTTATTATTAAAAAATACGTATGTACATCAATGTAATTAATTTTACAATTTTAATTTTTTTTTGTAAAGTCGTTTTCAGTATGCAATTTTTAAAGCAGCTTTTAATCCAACTACTAGTATGGAAATATTTGATAAACTAACTTTACCATTTCCTTATCAATTACAATTTTTTACTAAAACTTTTTTCAAAACAAATAAAGAAGATTTAAATGAACAAAATTTAAAAATGAATTTTTTACCATTGCAAGAAGCTTTAGAGATAAAAACATTACTTGAAAATATTGACTGTCTTGCGGAAGTAGATGAAGATTCTAAAAATGATTTTAAAAGAACTTCTAAAGACGATTCTTCTAGAAAATTATAAAATATATATATAAAAAAAAAATTGCATTCTTTTTGTTTTATTATTAAAAGTTTTTGTAAATTATTACATTATTATGATATAAATATTGTATTCCATGGACCACATAAAATATTTTTAATTATTATTTTATCATCCATTGTAAATTCTATAAATGTATCTTGAATATTTTGTAAATTACTACCAAGTTGTTTATAATAATTCCAACCTGTTGTGTATAATTTACCACATGACATTTGTACAAATGTATGACGTGATCCAGTAAAACTTTTAACCGCCATACAATCTGTAAACACATTTTCATCATTTGTTCTACAACATAGTGGTAAATCAATTATTTGTGGTAATGGAAATACAGTTGGATTTTTTCTTATCATTTCCTTTTCTGCATTTAAATTAATTGTTTTAATAATTCTTAATCCTAATTGACCATTAACATTACTTCCCCAAACATATAAATCACCAAAAGTAGAAATTGATGTACTATGCCAACCACCAGCAGAAATATAAACCATCTAAAAATAAAAAATATAACTAAAAAAAATATTTTTAATAAAAACTATAAATTTTACTTTAATGCCGGCAAGTGCTTCAATTAATTTTGGTGTTTCTTGTATTTCCATATCAATATGACCAAGTTGTCCTCGCCTAGTAAAATTTATTAAATTAATCACTATTACTCTCCATTTCACTTATACTAACATTCCATTCCCCCAAGAATATATGTCACCATTTGTTGTTAAGACTAATGAATGTTCAAAGCCACATATTAATTTTTTCACTTTTATATGTTTGGCAAATTCATAAATTTTTATTGGTAAATTAAAAACTTCATTACATTTTGTTATAACTATAAACATTGAAGTGCCACATGAAATATGTTCAATATTATTTTCAGTACGTTCATGGGAATCTCGAATTTCACCAAAAATAGTACGTTTCTTTGGTAAATTTTCAATTTTTGTTAATTTGATTTCCTGTAAAATATTTTTACGTAAATCATATTTATGCAATGTATTATTTTCTAATAATATTAAACAAATATTATCATTTGAACAAATTTTAGAGACTTTTGCAGACATTGTAATACGTTTTAATTGATTTGGTTGACCATCAAGAAATCCAGAAAATAATACTTCGTTTTCAAAGCCATAGACATTAAATGACCATGAAATACTAAATATTTCAAATGGTTTTCCATCAAAATAATCAAATTTTAATTCTATATGTGATAAAGAAATATATTTTATATAAAAGTTATTTTATAATTTAATAAAAAAAAATCACCTGTTGGTTTTTGTACTTTAGTATCTTTGCATGGGAACTGTCCAAAACCATTAAATCCACAAAAATATGTCATAATTAGTATTTAATAATAGTTTTGCCGTCGTGCAGGTAAACAAACGATTATTGTTATTTATTTTTAACTAATTTGCGCAAAATCGTCAGTTAAATTTTAGTAGTTAAATTAGAACGTCAAAGGTCAAAGGCAGATGTAATTATTTGACTAAACTAAAATAAATACTAAATCGAATTAGAAATTATACCAAATATATATAAAGCATGGTAAGTTATTAAATTGCGTACTTAATTAGAATTTTAATACAGAATTGGAATAATTTGTGTAATATTTGAAATCATTATTATAATATTTAATTAAAAAATTTCACAATTTTATTATTTTTAATTCATTTTGACCGGTCTCTATGACAACTTCAAAAAATCAACAAAAACGAAATGATAAAATGTCATTCAATTACTACTAGAGCCATCTATTGTGAAATAATAAGATTTAGAAATTGTGTTATAGTTGGCAATACTTTTTGATTTTTGATTTTGAAATATAGGGTAAGTTCACCATGACTCACCACACCTGTAAAAAAATTTGTTTGAATGTGTGTCTTGCCTCTGTTGCCTTCATTGATCGTATTGGTCTTTTACATTTTTCATGCATTTTATTTAATCACTTATCACTAAAATGTAAATGTGCTAATGGTGCTTGATCATATGGTTATATTTAAATACACAATTACACTCTTTCTAGGGTCTTTTATCACTATTACGAAAAATCCGTTCCAGTCCAGAAAAAGAAGCTAGAATACTTTTACTTGGCTTGGACAATGCTGGAAAAACAACGCTTCTTAAGCAATTAGCATCTGAGGAAGTTACTCATGTATATAAAATATTAAATTGAATAAATTACAATATAATTTAGATTTTTTTTATAAAATAATTATAGGTAACACCAACGGCTGGGTTCAATATTAAATCGGTTGCGGCTGATGGATTTAAATTAAATGTTTGGGATATTGGTGGTCAAACTAAAATACGGCCTTATTGGAAAAATTATTTTGAAAATACAGATGTTCTGGTAAAAAGATCTGAATTTGAACTAATTTATTTATTATAATTACTTTTTTAACTCTTCAGATTTATGTAATTGATTGTACTGATCGTATTCGATTAAAGGAAACCGGAGACGAACTATTAGAAATAATAAATGATGAACGACTCAAAAATGTACCACTTTTAGTATTTGCTAATAAACAAGATCTTCCAAATGCGATGACTGCATCTGAGGTAGCAGAAAATATTGGTTTAATTACAATTGAAGGAAAAACATGGCAAATACAAGCATGTTCAGCTATTGATGGCAATGGTGTTAAAGTATATTATTTTTATAATTTATATAGGTATAAATTACAAATTATCATAATTTTTCCTCTAATTTATAGGACGGGATGGATTGGATTTGTAAAAATATGAAAAAATAATTTTATATTTAATAGAAATAAATAAATAAAAATATATTATGCTGGAATATTATCTCAATAAAGAAAAATTAATTAATATTATTTCTTTCATCCATCTCTTAAATATATTTCGTTAGTTTTTAAAAATGTTATTGTAATATGATTGAAAAATAATTAAATAAATAATAATTTCAAATAAAAAACTTTGTGGGTTATTCTAAAAAAAAAAATAATAATGTGGGTCTTTCATGTTGAATATGCTGAGTGATAATTTCGAATTCATTTATTGGTATCTTTAAATCCGATAGGCATTTCCATAATTCACGATATTTTAAATAAGTAACTCTTCAGAAACGAGTTGGCAATAAAACATATTTCCCATAGATATTTTAGAAGTTATACTATACTAAATATAAATTAGTTATAGTTTTGGACAAAATAAACTACTTAAATTATTTAATTTGCAATTTTATTAATTTAGATTTTTAAATGTATTCGATAATTTATATTTTTATTTTAATCTATTGTATTTTGTCTGTTAGTTCATATTTCCACCTCATATAAAATACTCTCATTCGATCCCAAATGTTATCAATTGAATCCATTGCTGGTCGTACATCAAGTATAGCAAATTTGTAATTTTTATCAACAATATCACCATCATAATAATCTATTACATAACGTACATCTTTTCCACATCTATCAACGATCCAATCATGTCTGTCAAATGGTAATTCATAACTAAAAAAATAAAATATACTAAATTAGTAATTGAAAACCAATTTTTTTTTTATAAATTTTAATTACCCCATCCAATTACGAATTCTAGCCCGCGGACTATAATCAGCAGCTTTACCACCAAAACTTTTTAATCTTGGATTGCCACATTCACGTGCATGTAAGGCCTCCCATTTAAGCACTTCTTGCCAAGCTTGTTCATTATTTGCATTATGGATTTTTATAATATCTCCCATATCCTTTTGACTAATATCTTCATTTTTCCACCGCCAACCTTTACGGAGCATAGCATTCCAAAACATTTGCTGACTAGGATATTGCCAAAATTCCATTTTACCATCAGGTCCAGATGTCACTTTTGGTATACTAGATGTTTGTCTATCTGTTGGAAGGGGAAATGGTTGATCTGGTGCTGGTTTTTGATTAGCTGGTGGCATCATATTTGTTGGATTAATATCATGTTGAACTGGACAATCTGATGATGATGATTGAGATTGTGGTGTTTGTTTTTGATGCATAGGACATTCTGGTGGTATGTCTGTCCCAGATGCAATCCAATCAGAATGTCCTTTGGGTAATGATGATTGTGATCTGTTATGTGTTGGATGGACAATACCAGATGCAATACTTTCAGCTGCAGACACTGTATTACCCATAATTTTGTCGGCTAAATATTTATAAATAAATTTGTGGTTATAGAGGAAATGTAATTTAGTCAAAACATTACGTAATTCCATATAATATTAACTTACATTTCTAACTAAGTTATGTTATAATATACTTTTCACACACCTTGTAAATTTATTTATATGGTAGTCCAAAATTACGAAGAAACAATATTTTAAATTCTTTTAAATTATATTATTCATTCCATTCATTCTGAAAAAATGTATGTATAAATTTTACATCGGAGTAGCGAACCAGATCCAGATGTCAGTTTTTAACCCAATGAGCAAGACTTTCTTATTTGTAATTGTTATTGAAAATAACTAATTATTTTATTCCGATTTCTGACTAAATTTAAAATGTGGGAAGACCGTTTATAAAACTCAAAACAAAAAGGCGGGATAATGTTAATGGGTATAATCCTAAAACAAGATACATATTGTGTATGTGTTCAATGTGGCGCTGTAAATATTTTGTATTTAGATTTAGAACATATAATTTTAATAGGTTGTTTTTCGTTTGGAATAAAGATTTTTTGTAAAAAAAATAGTTCGATTCAATTAATTGAAAACGTGAGCAACTGCTATAAACGTATACGAATCTGATACTGAAATTATTCGAAATAGCTTAGTATGTATTAGCTTGATTACCATTTGTGTTAACTATCTCATTGTTATTAATTAGTTATTCCAATTTGCTATTTTTCTGCTACTATACATAAATATGAATATTCATGCCGTTCATAGACTATCGAATTACAATTTACAACTTAGCATATTTTTCAACTATTTTGATAGTTGGGCAGACCGTTTTAAAACCAAGTTCGATAGTCTATGGGCAGCATAAAAAAGGTTTTAATAATAATTCTAGTAAGAAGAGTATATATTAAAAAAAAAAAATCGGTTACGTATTGATAACAATCATAACAATCTGTAATCTGTGGATAATATTGTTTATCGGTTAAAAAATAGGATATGAAATTAACAAGCTGGACGAGTTCATTTAAAATTCAAAAATAGATTCTAAAATCTAAAATAATATCATTTAAAAATAAATTTGAAATTATAATTTGTATTTATAATTCTAAATTAATTTACTATTTTATAATTCTAAATTCGTCAAAAAAAGTATATTATATACAATTTTCAAATATGTAATACTATAGCTGCGTTCCTTTCGGTCCGGAGGAGTAGATAAGAGTAGAAAAGAGTAGATAGGAGTAGTTGGTGAATGGAACGCATTTTTTTGTGAAAAATATAAAATTTTTGTATATCAGCTGTTAAATCTCATTAAATTGACTGGTAAAATCTGAAATTCAAAAAATATAATTATTTATTATTAATTTCCCCTTCAATAAATTAGTTATTTATACAACATACCGTATTAATATCATCCATATTAAAAAAATTTAGTTTGAATATTTATCTTAATACTATATCCACAAAAATAAAATTGGAAATGTCAACAATAATGTAAATTATAAACAAAATCATAACCTTAAAATCCTTTAAGACATCTTTCGGATTTTATGGAACTAAAAAACTCTATCGGAAATATTTTGTGTATCTCCTCTCAACTACTCCTGTGCAAGTACTCCTTTCTATAGTGAGGAGTAGATAGGAGTAGGAGTAACTACGCCTAGCTACTCTTTTCTACTCTTATCTACTCCTCCGGACCGAAAGGAACGCACCTTATATAATTATCCTAATTCGAAATAATTCGAAATACTTGTCATACTCTTCGTTTTCCTTTAATAAATTTCGTGCTTAGAACTCCCTTGTTCTAACTGCACCTACGTTGTTGTGTGTAACCAAAATCTCAATGTTTAAATTGAATAATTCAAGTTACAAATTTTATTTTAAGATTATTGTTATCTTAGAAAATATTGCAGATAGAACTTTGGCGATACGTTTATTAGAAAGATCGTCACCGAAATAGTATGAATTGATATCAAATTCTATTTATGTAAAAATGTCAATTAGAACCAGGTAGTTCTAAGCCCGCGAAATATTTAAAATTAACAATAAATTTATACGCTTTCGTACTTTTTGTATAGCTATATTTATGTTATATCATAATTTATTTATAGATATTTCATTAGCAACTTTTATAAAAACTAGGAATAAAAATATTATGTTAATTCTTTATTTTTGAAAATAACAAAACAAAACAAAATTATTTTTATATTTTCCATTTAGAATAGAAACATGTTTTTAAAAACGTGTAAATTGGTAAATTATATAACATATCCATATTATTCATATTATAAAAATTAGTTTTATCTAACTTTTGGTTATGTTTTTTTTTTAATAACACATTAAAATATTTTTTAGTTTCAATAAATTTATTAAATTTGATATTATTTCACGATTTTTTAAAATAGTACATAATATTATAACAAAAATTAATTTGTAATTCGTATATTTTTTAGATTATGTCAGATTATTGTTAGAATATCAAACTTATATGAATTTTCTTGTAATGTATCCTAAATATCGGATCGGTATCTAATTTAAGCTGCTGCAAGTCTATATTTTCTTCTAAACGAATTATACTACTGTTCACATCACAATTTAAACGTTTACTCAATTTAAAATCCATATTTTTTTCTAATCAAATTTATTCATTTTTTTTACTAATGTATATATAAATTATAAAATGAATTTCATAATTTCTTTGATTTAAAGTAAAATTGGCATATTTTTGACCACGTGCATATGAACACATGCAACGAAATCATTAAATATTTTCACGTTCCATTTAAAAAAACAAGTTTTCAAAATAAGTAAATAAAAAATAAAATGCTCGTAAGTTAATTTGAATTATAAATTTTCGTGTTTTTTACATAAAGATTTTAATTTGCTTATACTATTTTCAGATAATTTAAGTATAGTTTTATTGATTTTCAACTTTATGTTAATCACGTTTTTTTCCACAAATACATAATTTTATTTTTTATTTTTTTCAAAAGGATTTACGGCTAATTGACCGAATCTACAATTGACAGAATTTACAATTGATCGAATTCGGACAAGGTTCATAATTGAACGAATATTAACAAATATAAATACAATTAATCGCATAGGTGAAATTTTCAGAAGAAACTCATAAATTATATTTTTGTCGATTTTGTTGAATTTTATATCAGTAAATCATGATTTTTTTGCCATGTTACTATCAAACAATTTATGTATTTACATTAAAACTTTCGGTCAATTGTACATTCGGTTAATTTATTTTCCACTTGTACACAACACTTGGATGTAATTTGACATCTACATATAACATATATCATTGATTCAATATTACTTCCAAGTGTTGTGAGTGAACAAGTGGAGAATATTCATACGATATTCACTCTATATTATTCAGTTAATTTTCATTCGTACAATTGTGAGTTTAGTCAATTGTTTGTCTATTAAGTAACCGGGTTTATATATAAAAATTCGTTTGTTTTTGTTCATGCTTGAATAACAAATAAAAAATAATTAATTATTTATTTAAACTATTCACCTGTGATTAATGTTAAATTTTATAACTATACTGATAAAACGTGATATATTTCGGTGTTTAAAAATATATAATTGAAAACTAATATTTGCTTATAATATATGTATAAAATATGTATTCCAAAAATGTCAATTGCGAATTGAGGCACATTTAACTTTTTTCACTATAAACATGTGCCTTCATAAATGCCTAATTTAATATGCGGAAATATTGTAATGTGATACTATTTTTGAAATTATCATTTTTTAAAATGTGTTTTTCATTTATTGAATTTAAATAATTATGACAAATAATATACTAAATTAGATTATATATTTATACATATTTAATTTGTATAAAAACTTCGTTTATATACTCATAATTATTATCAAAATTCATATTATAATCAGGTTTTTACTTTATTCGATGAAGATATTAAAGGGATTTCTAACCAAAGAGCGTAATGGCAATACATACCTAATAATTACTTCTAAAATATTATATTTCATCTGATTTTGGGAATTTACTTATTAAATAAATATAAACAAAATATTTTATAATTTTGAAAATTTCTATTAAAATATAAATTCCAAATGAAAAAAATTTTGATTTATAAAATATAGATATCAGAGACAACTGGAGTGTATCGAAAAGAAAATGAAAATTGTTTTACTTGTTATGCAAAAAATGATAGGCGTTATTCATCCTCTGAATTTTTTCAGTCCTCATTTCCTAAGTCTACATTTTCACATCCATCAAATTCATATAAAAATAATTAACGTTTTTGCAAAAAAAAAACTGGTATATACACTAAAGTTATACGTCGCAATATATTTTGTTAATATGTTTCTTAACAATATCAAAAGAACTAAATATAGCAATTTAATTTTAAACCCTAAAATTTAATCAAAACAGAATTATGGAAATTGTATATAAATGTAAAATAGAAATAAAGTTACTAAAAATAAAAGAATAACTAATTTATTTATATAATAATAGCTAAAAGCTATAACCTTTGACATTATACATAATTTATATCTTTAAATTTTATATTATAACATGCGCTGTTTTATCACATTTTTTCAGAAATATAAATACATACTATAAATATAATAATTAACAAATAATTATCCTTCTAAATTTTCTTATAATATAATAGCCAGTATGATTCCATATTTAAAAAAAATTAACATAACATAAATTATTCAATATGTAACCTAAAATCATTAGTATAATAATTATTAATTTTAAAAAATAATTATTAAAATTCTATTCAAGATACAAGAAATATAAATTTATAAAAATTAAAGTTATGGTTTCAAAGATTTATTTTATTCTAATAATAATAAAGTATCAAAATGCAGAGACGTTTCATTAAATTTAAGGCCCTGACATTGGATAAGTTAAAATATTTGACCCAACTCACATTTTTATTTTCAAATTAATAGAAAATAATGTGAAAACTGAAAGGGTAAATATGTAAGTAAAATATTTTTTCTTATATGCGAAATTCCCTTTGCCGTAAGATTGCGGAAGTCGTTCTGTGTTAAAGCACATAACTATATAATTAAAATCAGTTTCCACGTATTTCACTATAGCACTAACCCACTGCACTGAAATGCCAGAAGTGCTAAAATCAGCAAATTTACCTTTGTGGTCTGCCAACTGGTGTTTTGTAATAAGAAAACACAATAATTAATTTCTTAATAATTTGTTTATTACCTAAATTATTTTTCAAAAAATTATTAAATATATGTCAGTCATATTTGGTTCAATGCTATATTTTCAATGAATTCGAATATAATTATTTAACCCTTTCGAAGGAGCTTTCACTTTGATTTATTTAATGATTATTCTTTGAATAGATTTTATAAATGTCATAGCCATAAAGTTACTATGGTTTTCATTTAAATAAATTATTAAGGTTTTTGATTTAAATAAATTACTAATAAAATTATGTACCGTCAAAAGGCTAATCAATTCTTTTGCTGTACACATTATTTGATTATATAAATGAAATAGTATTTAAAAAAAACGTATATTATATAATCGTACTAATTACTTTTTCCACTAATTAAAAATAATTACACTTGTATCTTGCAAATTTCAATACATAATATGTTTATATTTTTCTTAACATTTACCATTGCACATTACATTTCACAATTTTGAATTACAAAATTTAAATTATGAACAAAACATTTAAATTTTCCTATATAAATGTATGTAAACTTTCAAAACATTACAGATACAGAACATTAACTGTAAACATATGTAACAGAAATGTGTAAGGGAAGTAAAGTCTTAACACTTGTTACTCATTTGTATGAGCAGCATGATTAAATTGCAAAATTATATTAAAACTGATAAAACTTTATAATTACTATCAAACTCAAATAGAATACATTAAAAGCTATTATAAAAGATTCATAACAAAAATGTTTGTTTCAGTTTAATTAAGTCTCAGTATTTTTCCAATAATCATAAAAGCATAAATATTTTTCAAAAACAAAAATATAAATTATATATATGATAAAAATAGCTTCATATTTACAAAATTTTAAATGATTTAAATATATATACATACATACATACATAATTATATTATTTACAGCATATATTTTCCTATTAAAAAACAAAAAAAATATATATTTTTAAATAAATTTCATATAACATAAAAAAAATATATGTTTTTATGTTATTAGCTCTAAATAAAAATTCATTTTCATTTTAACTTTGTTTTTTTTTTTTATTTAGTTGTATTTAATTCAAACATTTCTCAACACGTGACTCAGCGCAACGCTTGGAAAAAAACGTACATTTTATATATATTATATTAGCACGCTGGAGTCGCGTGAGAACCTGACGTCAACAGATATTTTTATACATACCAACAGTAATTTTTATTTTTGTATAACAACAACAACAACAAAAAAAAGATATATTTATGTATATATATGAATTGATTAACAAGATAGTCACGTTCACGTGTGTTTTTCATATCATTTTTGTTTTGTATTTCATGTATTATATGAAAAATATATACTGAAATAATATACCCCACCCTGAAACAACCAAATATTATTATATATGTACATATATTTTTCTCTCTGCAAAAATATCATAAATTAAATATATGCAAATATTATTATAGCTAGTATCTTTTTTATTGACAAAATCTACACAACAACACCAGCCAAAAAGATATCAAAAGATTTGTTTAATTTGGAATTTATTTTATATGATAATTTAATGTTAATTTTATTTTCTCATTATAAAATAAAAAATAATATAAGATTTTGTTAAATCAAAATCATAAAAACAACAAGATTAAAAAGAATTTTAATTTTGTTAATTGTATTAAAAAAAAAGTTTTGTACAAAAAATATATTTAAAAAAAAATGTTTGTAGCGCCAGAGAGTGAAGTATATTTAGTAGATGTTACTATTTATTAGTAAATATGTAATAGACTACTTACACTTACACTACTCCTACTAAACTAGAGAATAAAAAAAAAGAAACCAAAAGTGAATATGCGCTCTCTGACAACTGCTTATCTATATAAAAGTATGTACATTTACATACATATATATTTCGAAATCTGTAAGAAGCCCAGACATAATTTTTAATTGGACCATCCAAATATAACATAACAATTATAATTACCAATCATTTTAATTGAAATATTTATATTGGAATTGGAAAATGTTATGCCATATAAAAACTATAGTATAAAAAAAATCTACCTTTCGGACAACTTTACTGTTCGATTAATTAGACAGAGAACAAATATCTTACGATTAATTATTAGACTTCTGCTTTTGATTTTATATGTTTATAGAGTACCACGTATGAAGTACCAACACCGACTACTAACGATTATTCCACTAAAACTCGAGGGTCCATTGTACTCTTCGGTCTTCGCATAATGGCTTCATTTCAATTTACCTCTCACGAACGCAGTCAGTTTGGATGATCTCGAATCGAACTACCTTTTTCGGTAAAAAAAAATACATACCAAGATCGACAGTGTAAAAACGTAGGTCAAGAGCGACTATGGCTTGGCTACTTTTATACGTATTCTAATAAATATTGTAACGATCGATAATATTGTCATGAAATTAAGTAATCCACTAAAACAGTATACCGTAAATAATATTAATCAACGATATATTAGTTTACTGTTTTTTAAAAACTTCTGTATTAACTAAAATTTATTAAAGTTAAAATATTTCATTAACAAAATCGTAGAACACCTCCTATGACGATGCCCTGTGGTGAATAATAAACGATTTAAAAAAAACATCTGGAACGTAATTTCTTGACGGACTTGATGGAAGCAGGTAACTTCCAATGAATTAACCGGCTAAGGTTAATGGGTCGATATACTAGAAACATAACGGCCAATTATGCTCAAATACGTGACGGAGGTTAATTTCATCACCCATTATAAACTAACCAACCAACCAAGAAAATTAGACAAAAATAAAACGTAATTTTTGGATATCCTATTATTTAATCAAAGAATTATATATACATAAGTATATATTTATATACATAAAAATCTATATATAATATAAGTTTATTAATTTTATTATAATATTAACAATTATAAATTTATTTATATAACAAATTTTCACTAAATATACATTTCCATTATAAAAAATTATTATAATAATAAAACGCCATTCATTCGAAAATTTATTTGAAAAATTATAAATTTTAAAACAAGGTTTATAACCTCAAAAACCAACAAAATAAAATACCATTAAATCCAATACATTAAAATTAACACAAATATCGTTTATATATATATATATATACATATGTATATATATAAAAACAGCTGTATTTTGAAAATGAATTACAGAGTATATAAGTATAAAAAATTCCATACAATTTTGTAGATAGATAATAATGTTGTATTTATACATCTCTTTTATTGGCACTTGTGAACCATGCTTGTGAACTGTGAGAATCCCCTCTAATTTATATTCGAGCCTCCAATTCCCTACTAAATATATGTATATACATATTTATATAAAAATATTTATACATATGAAATATGTATATAAATGAAATATATATACATATATATAAAAATTCGTCGACCATAGAGTCTCGTGATAATTTTAGAAATATTATTAACCAACAACAAAAATTCAAATTGAAATATTTCAGTATTTTTTTCAATGACTGTTTTATTTTTTCATTTTTTTTTTATTTTTATTTTCAGTCTTTGCTAGCAACAGAAAGTTGTGAGGTCGTTTTCGTCTATACGGAATTAAAATAATTTTCTGCACAGTTTTTATTGGATATTATATACAAAATAAATAATAATCAATTTAAAAATAAAATAAAAAAATTTTAAAGAAAATTAAATATACAATTAAAAAATATTTTTGATAAAAGTTATTTTTAATTGTAATAAAACCAAAAATTTATCAATTAAAAATCGAAAATAATGTATACAACATAAAAATCATTATTATGACATCTTACTAAAGATACAGTCATAGCATATGTGAAATTGGAAAAAAAAGCAACAGGATACGCCTTATAATTATGCACTTTGTACCGGATATTTCATATATAAATGTATTAAAGAATGAATAATTATTTCAAACCGTAGTAAAATTTAATCAAAAAATTGATTTTCCTAAATAAATTATCAATTTTTTTTTTTTTTTGGATAAATAATTATTTAAAATATAAAAGTATATATATATATAAAAAAAAATTAACAATTATTTTATGTTAAAACATAAAATTTCATGATAATATAAAAGGGTGTATGCGCAATATATCGTCCATTGGCCCAGTTTACTCTTACTTTTAAAACATTTTTATATTGGTGTTTGGTGGTGTTATTTTATTTACGTGTTTATAGTGAAGTAAATATACTTTATATATATATATATTAATATTAACTATGTAATTTATATATATATATATACATATGTATATAGTTTATATATTTTCCGGCTGCGTGCCTACACGATTTTATTGACGAAATGATAAAAAACGTCTGTGCTATAAAATTTTGAATATTATAAAAGTCAAAAGATAAGAAAAACTTTTGAAAATCAAATTATAATATTAATTCTTAATATTATTTTTATAACAATTATAATACAAATAATTTATAAATAATTATTACATGTATGTATTTACATATAATAATTTAATTTTGTTTACGAAACAAAAATGTAAATTCTTTTTTTTTTTTCCTTTTAATAAAAAGCATTTAAATTCAAATTGATAATAAACATACATATTTATATATGTACATTAAATGTTAATATATATATTACACACTACTGTCAGTGGAAAATTCCAATGTTGCGATTTTAAATATTTATATACATACATATATAAATAAAAATATATCTTTTAATGCTAATTAATTTATCATAAATTAATAATATATTAAAATATAATTTGTTGGTTTTGCTTGTGTAAATACATATATAAAGTATATATATAATAAATTAGGTAATTTAAATAAAAACGTGATTTTTTAAATAAAAATGAAAAAAAATATTTTAAATTTAAATAAACTTATATAAGAAAAGTGTTTTTACCTAAAATAAAAAATTAAAAAATTTTTTTTTTTTAAATTTATTGGAATTAATGTTGAAATTGTTATTTTGTTATTGCTCATAAATGTTTAAATTAAACAAGTGAATAATCAATTTCTGTTACAAATCTGTTAATTTTATACAAATCTGTAAAACAGGATTACGACACGATACTATTAAATATATAACATAAAAAACAAAAACGGATTATTATTTTAATAAAAGATAATATGGAACCATATTGGGATCAAAATGGACATGCTCCTCATCCAATTAAATATGAAAGGTATTAATTAATTAATTATATGGCTATCAAAAATAATTTTATATTTAAATATTGATATTTAAGAGCACAAATTAAATTTTTCAATTTTTTAATTATTTAACAAAATAATAATAATTTTTATTGAAATTCTACTCAATTTATATAAAGATTGTTAATAAAAATGAAATAGACAATAATTATAATTAATAGGCGAAAATCAAAATGTCATAAAAATATTTATTAAAAATACCATAAATATTTAAATATTTATAATGATATAGGAGCAACAATATACAATGAAATCCTTTTTCAAATGCGTAACTGGACAAAACTATTGAAGAACAGAATAATAAACATATAAGCAGGACATTTATTTGACCATTTTTATTTCGGATTATCCCAAATAAAATTTTCCGTAAAATATTTCGCATTTTATCGAACACAGCTTAATTGATGAAACTGTTTGGTAAACTGATTAGAAAATTGCAAGCCCATTTACAATATGGAGTATTCTTAGAAAAGGGTTCTTAGAAAAAAGTGCACGTGATGATATGAGCGGCGTTGAGTAGAGATTTTAGCTACGCGAAAAGTTTTGTTTTATAATTAACATTACCTTCGTCTTTTAATTCTATATAAATTTCCTCCAACTTCTTATCAATTAGCAGATGATTTTTATAATTTCATTTCTGAGCGGTGAGCGGATTGCTTTAACATATAAAATGCTTCCAGCACCGCTCATAGCTTCACTTTGAACGTGACGTGCCCTTTAGTAAAAGAGGTTTCAGATTTCAGAATAATAAAAAACAAAGATTAGTTCAGTTTTAGTTTCACTACAAAAATATTACACTTGCTAGAAGAACGTTGTTAGGAAAAAGGTTATTTTTTTTGATACCACATAATTGTTTCGAAATGCAAAATATGATAAGTCGAAAAGTATACGATGCGAATTTTTAATTTTAATTGATTGGTTTAGATCCATTGTGATCTTTATATGGCACTGCCAACCTAATTTTAAAAAAAATAATTAAAATATGCTAAAGAAAACCGCAAAAAGAACTACTTTTATAAAAATCCTTAATTAATGCCCACTTACTAAAGTAATTTTAACTTTTGGATTATCATTTAAACCTTAAATACAATTTTGATATATAATGTATAAATTTATAAATTTTATCTACTTAAAATTCGTAATACAAAAATATTGATACATTTTCATAAAATTTTCCATTAGTTAAATACGAAAAAAAAAATTGTTGTTATAGATACATTAAAATTTCAATATTCTATAGATTTTCAAATGATAATATATAATAAAAGCATAAAAAATTTATCTGGTATTATACAACAAGTCCTTTATAAAATACACAATTCAAAGAATTTTAAAATATAATATCCTTCTATGTAAATGACTATGGCAACATACAAAATAGGATCTAATTAGAACGTCCTTTACAAGGTCGATTGGTATTTATATATATACATATACACCACATTATATACGCTCATAATTTAATATACTCTTTACGAGTGTTTTATGTTTTTAATATCCTTGTATAATCCTTAATAAATATATAACAATATATTTTTTCTCTTATGTAGGAAATAATATATTGAAAATTTTATTATTATGATTCTATTATTTTTCAATTAATAATATTAATTTATTATTATTTCTTACCAATTAAAAGTTCAATTAGAATTAATATTATAAAATCTCAATTATGATTGATTAATTCAAATATATTTAATGAAGAAGTCCAATTATTTTTATTAATCAAGTATCTTTGTAAAAATATTAACACTTGCAACTAGCATTCATTCATTTTACAAATAAATAATTGGTAGCAAATCACTTGAAGCAGATATTTCACAGGTTCTTCCAGATCTGAAAATAATGCAGCTATATAACCACTAGTGCCGAACAGTAGTAGTTTTTTTCTGCCTTGATTCTTTGCAGTTCCTGAAAATGTCTCTTGACGATCAAGCACTGTCTACTATGTGTGATGCCAAGCTTTACCTGGTTTTTGTTTATTTGAAACAGCTTAATGTAACGAAGATGAAAGCGATTGTTTTCTTGTATCGTTTTTAGTTTTTAGATAATCTTAATTTTTAGTTATATGAGTTAAATTATGTAATTCATCAAAAATTTATCTTTAAGAACATTTCATATCTAATCTAAAATGATTGTGAATTATAAAAAAAAATACTATATAAAAAAATTAAAATTAATAAATATATTTAAATATTATATAGAAAAGTGAATAAATTTATTTAAAATTATTCTAAGATCTTGGGTTTGTAGCTCGACGAGGCAGTTATTGTCTAAAATTTAATATTCAATTAACTCTCGTTGTTTTCGATTTCGGGATCTTATAATCATCATAACAATTTTAAATAATATTATTAATAAAAACAAAATAAAATTATCTTATTCAAATATTTAAATATGTAAATAAAAAAAAATTGGTAATTATATTTTAACTAAATTATTGTTACATATTTTATAATTATTATATTTAAATAATGTTTTAAATTAATTACTACTTTAGTTATTTACATTGTAAATACGATAAGAATCAGGGAAAGCTACGAAATCGGTTTCTTTTGAGTAGCAATCGCCATAAAGGAATTGGACAAATTATATTTTCTGAAATTTCAAAATTTTTAATTTTCCATGTAGGCATTTTGTAGATACAGAAACAATTTTTTAGACATCTAATAGACAGAAACATTTTAGAAGCTTGAAATGTCATACTTTGTTTGGTTTGCTAATTATTTAGGTGTTGCAATTTATTAAAGTTTATTAATGTTTTACGTTTTACTTAAAAAAAAAATTTAAAGAGCCATTAACAATTTAGAGGAAATACTCGATAATCAGCTAAAGATAGCTGAATCTTGCATAATCTAACCTTCGTATATAAGATTTTTGACTTTTTTTATATTAAATATTGATTTCTTTTCTAGTTTATACTTAGTATGATTACAGTGAAAAGCAAAATGTCAAATAATATTTAGATTTAGAAGTAAAACAATTTTGCAATAATATTATTACGATTTTAGATAATAAATCTATTAATACGTTTAAAATACATAAATAAATGTAACATTAAAAAATATGACTTTTGTATAACTCCATTTTTTTTTTATTTGTCATTGGACTTTAAATTTTTATAAATTTAAAGTCCAATTTTTATAACTTATTCGTTTCCAATTGTATACTAATTAAATTGAATTATTTTTAATTCTGCGATTATGACTTGTGTATTTTCAAATAAACAAAATTTATATACATAAATAATATTTGTAATGATTTTTAGGAAACACTTGTTTTATTAATGATAATAATATATAAATTGAAAATTTTCAAATATTTTACTAATCACACGAAATTTTAAATACATATAAAAATATTTATTTACTAAAAAATTGTTTACAAAATATTTATAAAATCTAAAAAAAAAAATATATATTTAATTTTATTAACTCAGCGCAACATTATTCACGTGCTTAACAGTTTAGTGTCTCATTTTAGTTAAGTATGTATATAGATTTTATTCATTAGATATTTTTATGATTATGTGATGTATCATTTTGAGCTTGGCAACAAAGTTGAAAAAGATTAAAATAATATATATAAATTTTCGTTAAATAAAAAAATATACACAAAAATTTAATTTAATTTTTTTTTTTGTGGAAAAGTAAACCGACGAAGAAATATTTTCAAAATTTAATCTTTTTAAAAAATATTTATATTATTTGTATAAAACTGAGTATAAATTTCGATAATTTTATTTTATAGTCTGTGGCCGATAATTTAGTTGAAAATAATAATAAAATTTTGATTTAGCATAAAACCAAAATAATATCATTAAAAAAAAGTTATTTATTTAAAAGTGGAGCAACATTGTAAAAATATGATTGGTATCTGGCTAATTGACCGAAAATAATTGTCTGAATGCACAATTGAAAGAAAGTAAATTAACCGAATGTATAATTGAAATAATTTATTGAATACGCAATTTACGGAATGCACAATTGACCGAAAAAAACTGATGATATAATATAAAATTTATCGTATTTAAATTCAAAATAAAAATTATGATTCACTATAACTAAATCTATGGTTTGTAAATTATACATTAGGTCAATCTGTATTTGATTAATTGTACAATTAATACAAATTATTCAAATTTTAATTTCTAATTTATATATTTAATGGCAATAAATGGGTTTATTAGTAATTATTGTTTACTTCTTATTTTAATCACTTTTTATAATATTATTTTTAAGTAATTATTGAATTAATGGTGATTGTAATTAATTCATGGAAACTGGAATTAATGTTCTTGCACGTTCACAGTTTAATAAGATTGTATTTTGTAAATATAATTCTTTGTTACCCACCATTTTTATTTTTATCAATTTATACAAATTAACTTTTGGTAGACATATAATTTTATTACAAAAAATTTCTAATTTAATATTATCAAACTTTAATGTGATCAACGAAATATTTTTCATGTGGGAAGGTTTTGTTGCCGAATTTAAATTGGAAAGTTTTTCTTTTGCTCTATAAAAATCAATTTAAATTCCTAAACTAAACTAAATAAATTATTATAGTTTGAAATTTTCACATATTTATGAGATTTGTAACATATAAAATATAAATTTAAAAATATATTTTTTAAGTTTATGTACATAAATAATTAAAATTGAAAGAAAAATTAAAATAGAAAATATTATGAATACTAATTTTTCAAATAATTGCAAAAATCATATAACTCAGTATTACAGTGATCAGTTTAAGCTTAAACTTAATCAACTTAACTAATGTAATTGTACATAGTTTAAACCTACCGTTTAAGATTATTGATTTTCTATTTTCTCATGTATCAAGGGAAATTTTGTCATAAGTTCAGTTAAATGTGAATTATTGTAAATGATAAATATAGAATTACGAATGAAAATATGAGTAACTTTATACAAATTGTTTAAAATTTATTTGATTTTTCATATGTTTAAGCTCAACTTATCTAGTCCCTTATGTTGAATTCAGAATAATTTAAACTGAATATGAAACTCTGATTTTAGGTTTGAAAATCGTACTCTCAATCTTCGAGTTTCTTGAAAATATATGGGGTTTTCCCTGATTATGATTATTTTATTATTCTTCAGTTCAATACTAAATATTAAGTAAATACTTACCACAAAACAACAAGTCGTATAAAATTGATAACAATTCTTAATGATTTAAAATAAAAAATACCGTCTTATAAAAAATATAATTCTTACAATTATTTTTTTATTTCGATAAATTTGAAAACAAAGTTTATTTATAATAAATATAATTTTTTTGGTTATTTTTATTTCGTAACAAAAATAGAAAAAAATTTTTAAAAAAAACTGTCTCTGTTTACTTCAAAATGTCTAAATGAAATTACTGAACAAAAATAAATATAAAATATTTTTAATTTAATATCTTTTTCTTTAATTGCTTAACTTTAATTTTATAAATATATATTTCTTAAAATAAATAATTTGTTATATACATTTAAAACTTTTTTATGTTATGATAAATATTTTATTTAAAAAGAAACTATGACATAATTACTTACACATAAAATTATGAATATCATTAGTGGGCTGTTAATTAAGTATATAGTACAACAAGAATAGCCCAAACCCCTATATAACCATTGACATTTCTTTCAGATAGTTAAGTTGTGATAGAAAGAATATATAATTACAAAAGTAAACTTGAGGTTGGGGTCAAAAAATATATAAAATTTGAATCTAAACTTTAGGTATTTTGTCATAGTCCATATGTACGAATTAAAAGTTGAGACAATCTTTTGATTGCTTGAATTTTGAATTTTACATGTACATATTCCCAAATTATTTGATTTTGATGGATTAGCCATTTGTTATAAAATGGAATTAAAAAAAATCTTAATAAAATCCTTTTTATTCAGACCGTAATGCTGATTAGTCGTACTAAAGTATTTTATACAAATGACTAACTATGAATTATTTTAATGGAAAGATCTGTTGAACAAAATCAATTTCTTAAAATATCATCCGCAGTCCTCGGTGCCCAGCAATAACTTGTTATAATAACTATTATCCGATCGTTCTGTATGATATACCTAGATACACCAAACTTAGTTTTGCTGCTTGCTGGTTCCTAAATTTAATGTCGGTTAGTCCGTAGGAAAATTTCCGAATTATATATATATGTCATATGGAGAATTAATAATTTTCTATTACTTATTTTCTTTTACAAAGCACTATTTTAACAAACTCCTATAGTATTGATCAAGCCCTAAATAAGCATCCTGAATTAGCCTACATTGTATCGATCAGATATCAGTTTCGATTCGATTCGTATAGTAGCCAATCCAATCGACCGGTTAAGTAGACTGAAGATATAGTTATCGATTAAATTACATATTATTTTGTATTTCTTTTCTTTTTTAGTTGTCAAAGAGAAATCTCTTGACATTTGCTTCAGTTTGGATTTGTAAAAGTTCAATCATTCCAAACTCTTCAATTTCAATAGCACCTATGTGTCCAATCAATCGATTTTCCATACAAAATATATGAACACGTCAAAGTTGAACTTTACTGAACGGATCGGTACTGAACTGATCAATACATTGTAGCCAAATCTTCAAACACAATGTTTGATCCGCCGAACCAACTTAGATTATCGGTTATTATTGTAACATGAATGTTCACTGTATTTATTTAGGCTTCATTGTGTATTTCACTCATTGCTATAATTTTTCATTTCATAGATGGAGATATTTGACTAGGCGATACCGGTTTTATCGGGTAGTATTTAATATAAATTATTCAAGAATTTTTAAATAATAAAAATATCAGGCATCATCACACTAATTAATTCAATAAATTCATCGATTTTTTTTTTCGATTTTTTAATAGAATTGCTATATAATTATTTCTTGGCAAAATCGTGGTGTAATAATTTACCACGATTTTGCCAAGAAATAATTATATAGCAATTCTATTAAAAAATCGAAAAAAAAAATAATTTACACTTTTTGTTTATTAATGGAACGCTTATATGAAATGTAAATTAAATTTTAAATTTGCATCAGACGATTTTAGAATAATGTTATTAATATACCATTTTTTTTTTACCTTGAAAATAAAAAAATATGTAGATTTTTAATCGTTTTTATAAATTTGAAATAAAAGCACGTGTTATTTTAGCAAATATTCACGGTGTCGTGTATATAGAATAATAGAAAACTAACCTTCAAAATAATGAAAAATAAGTTTTCTATGCATTATAAATCTTAATTTTGGCAATTAATATGAAAAAAAAAATTATTAAAAAGTTCTATATATATTTTAAGATTCTTTAAATGAAATTCCATTTTAAATTCTATTTGAATTTTAATCCATTCGACATCAGACAATTCGATGTGTGCAGTTAGACAACATGAAATTATTATCTCATGAGAAAGGAGCTGAAGCGATTAGACATCCATTTTGTCTCATGTCCTATGTGTAATTGGATGAATATGGGACTGTAATGAGACGTTTTTCTTGATATTGTTGTTGAATGAGCTGTAAATATTTTATCATCATTCATCAATCCATTTGTAAAGAATTATCAAACAAATCCCATTAATTTTACAATTTTAATTAATTCTAACAAACAAAAAACACTTCCGTATTTTTGAAACCAACAGCCAACAGGTTGTTTACTTATCGCTGCCATAAACTATAACTCTATAACCACCAAAGCTCTATCCAGAATATCCAACATGTTGGAATGACTTGAAATTTGCTTGAGACGTTCTCAGACACTTATTACACGAGTGATATGAGTAATAATAAGTGTCATATATGAGAGACATCAAAGAATTCTCGTATCATGCTGTCTTATGGGGGTGGGTTACACATAAATCATACAAATCTCATGATATTTGTCGTATCGTGCGATACTTTAGTATTCGATACTCCATAGTACGAATGGAATAATTTAGCACAATTCATCTATCAGCAAACCAACCCTTTAAGCACCATTCGGATTCAATTTTTCTGATTCCAAATTGATTTAAAATTGATTCCAAAATTTTAATATGAGAACACAATATTCTCTCAAATTATACACATACAAAAACAAAAACCATTTATATATAATTTCATTTTCTCATACATGCAAACATAACAATATATCATAATTTAGTTTTTTATTTTCATTGTTCTGTCGTCCTCGTGCACAGTCCACAGTGTTAACTGTTTTTGTGTGCAGTAGCAGTACAGTCGCCATTATATTTATTTTCCATAATTTAAAAGTAAGTAAATGTATATCTATTTATTTTATTTATGAAAATTGTATTAAATTTATAATATACAAAACTAATCTTTTTATATTCTTTTTAATTTTAGATGCAATGAAAAAATTTTCTATAGCGAGGCCAAATTACATAAGAGCTTAATATAAAATGGTTGAATTATGCAACGGACAGAGTTACGAGAATTAAGGAAAACTTGCTGGATAATATTTGAATTTTAAAAAATTTATTCAAAATGTTATTAAAAATTCATATTAAATAATAATATTAATATCAAATAATAATATTATAATTAAATAAATATTTATTATCCAAAAAAAAATCTTTTACTTAATTTTTTATTCTACTTTACCACATTTTTTAATCAATTTTAGTTCATTTTTGTATCAATTTAAGTTCAATTTGGTATCAATTTTAGTTCAATTTGGAATCAATTTTAGTTCATTTTTGATTCCAAATGGAATCAGAAATATGTATCAAAATTGAATCCAATTTGAATCAAAAAGTTGAATCCAAAATTTGTCTAATAATGGAACATCAGTTGATTCAAAATTGATTCCAAATTGAAACATAAAGTTGATTCGAAATTGAACTCGCCATATATAGCTGAGTTCGTTTTTGAATCAATTTGGAATCCACTTGTTTAAAGGGAAGTGTGTAGGTTCTGTCAACATGATGACGAAATGACTGAACACATACTATGTGACTGTAAGGTTATGTTGTCGCTCCTTCGGAAACGTGACACGGCTGTCAGGTGTCACTAAACACTAAAGCTGTTGTACTGTTTCATGAATAATACGGGCTTGATCAGTAACGAATAATTAGAAGGAATATCACAATTAGCTAAATTTCTACATTTGATTAGTACTGTCTGTATCCCACCCTTTCTTCTAAACCTAAACCTTACCATCTTATTAAAAACACTTAAAGTTTGTTGTTTTGTTTCTCATTCTAAATTTTCATTTTTATTATTTATTTGCATAAACAAATATCATAAATTTTAAACAATATATTTTTTTTCAACTCGTCTTACAGAAATTTATGTAAATATTAAAACGTAAAAATTTTTGTTGAGTTTTTTGAGCTTTTAATTACGTATTTTTTTAAAAAAAAAAATATCTTAACAATATTTATCATTTTGATATTATTTACAAAAACAAAATAACAACAACAATTCAATTCCGAAAAAATTGGGGTCATTAAACGAATTCAAAGTTGACATTGGAAAATAGATATAATTTATGTAATTATACTTGAGGATATTTTAAATTCCAAAGGTGAAATAGTACTTTTTTATATTAATTATTAATTATTTTAACTGATTTATTTCAATTATTTTTCAATTATAATATCTTGGCTGTTAATTTAGAACATATTTTTAAATTTAAACAATAAATGGATTGGAGAAATTCAATAGAGCTGCCCCAATTTTTACAAACTTCTATTCCTTTCAATCTTAAATATACATTTTTTAAATATAATCAAGCCATTTTTTTTCTCACTATCTCGGTGGTTATAATTTCTTTCATTTTTGTGAGTATATTGCATACTACATGAGATTTGAACTGCACTTAACCCTATTGTGTTGTGGTGTAATCGTGTGTAATAGATAACGAAACCCCAACTTTTACTTCGCTATAGCCTTTTTATATTATACGTATACATTTTTAAAGATTACGAAAACATTGTTTTTAGCAAAATGGTCAATTATATTAATTATTTTATTAAGAAAAATTATTTTAATAATATTTTCAATAAAGAAAATTAAACGTCTTCGTTTGACTCCTGCATGTTTATTCTATATGTATCACATTGTACATTAGGGAACAGCTACCATTAGGGCCATCCATATGCAATATACTGTATATGCAGTATGTCCATGGCTTCGTGTTGCTAGTTGTATACAAATCCTAAACGCTAAACAATGATGTTGTATATCGGTACGATTAATTTTAGACTGTGTAATTCATAAAAACTAAAAATATAATTAATGTATGACCAACAAACATCTCCAACATTCGCTAGAATATTCACTGGATAAAGTTTTTCAAATAATTTTAATAATTTTGAGTGGCTTTTTATTAAGATTTTATGATTTTTGTAATATATATTAAATTTATCAAATTCATTTTCAATAGAAATCCTGTTGATAATACATCCTGTTTGTACACAACAGTTTTGCTTATTCATTCATTTTGTTCTATCAGTTTATTTATAGGGAAATTCCCTTTTTGCAGAACTCAAAATTATAGTTCTAAATTTAGTGTTGTTTATGTTTTTATAATATTTATTACTTTAATTTTGATATACTATAATATGTTTGCATAGCTACTAGGTAATATAACTGAATTTTCATTAAGTTTTTATTTAAAATTAAAAATTATGCGTTTAAATATGCAAACTTAGCATATTAGTTAGTAATTTCAATATAAATTTTCGGCTACCAGATTTGCAAAATATATTATGGCATTTTGAATTAGTGCACGGCCTAACCAATGAATTAAAGTATGCATACGCTACTAATTACTGTATGCATACTGAATGTACCTGTTTCACAATCAATCGAACACGGACACACTATTCATCGAAGCTTAATTCACCCACATATAAAGTCTTCTGAGTGATGAATGAATCTGAATGATGAATGAATGCATGATACAGCTCTAATTCATTTTCTAATTCAAAATACTTTCAATTAATAATAATAAGATAGACAGACCATTCTGAAGTTTTATCTAATCTGTTTCGTTTCAATACAAGGAATCAGTTACAATCTTAAATTTAATTTTGATAAAGACAATATTTGTATTCAGTCACATATCTACGTAAATACCAGAAGTAAACACAAATAGTCAAAAACATAAAAATCAGCCCAAAAAGTTAGGAGGTCAAATATTGTCTGATAATATTTACTATACCCGAGTTTACAAAGAAATTGATAATGACAATTAAATTTTTAAAATTAATATTTCTAAGAATTTATATTAATAAATATATTATTATCAAAATACATATAGACGTTCATTTAATTTAAAATGAAAGTGACTACCTCAACGAACATTTTTTTGGCATATTTTCATAAACCCGATTTATTAATTCTGCAGTTATATTTTTGTGTTCAGGCCAGGGATCCAGGCCCCACACCTCCATGTGTCAAGGAAAAATAATTAATAAATCAAAATTTAATTTATTATTTTCATCACGTGAATTTTCAACGTTTCGAAAATTTTTAATAAAATATCAAATTACGATTTTATGTATGTAAAACAATCAGTCCAATAATAATAATGATTTATTTTATATTTAATATACATTTAGATTAGTATTTGTTATCTTCATTCCTCGAATATGTAATTATAATTTAATTAAATATTGATTTTACCATTTTCCATGGAATTTGAAAATTTGAAATCAATTTTGTATATGCATACAAAATTCTGATGAACAATAATTAGGAAACTTTCCATTCGTATAAGAAATTAGATTATTTGATTCAATAGAATTGGAATTTTACATAATCCCCAATGGACAGATATAAAAATTCAGTGAAATAAAATTTCAAAAAAATGATGGTACAAAATCATTTTGTCCGTCCCTCCGTCTGGTTATCGTTTATTCTTCAGATCCAGAAAGGCTGAAATTCAAACAAATTTATTTAGGATTTGTGACCTAATCCTTAGTATATTTTACAAGTTTTCATTTTCAAAATAAATGAATTTACTAGAAAAGTATTAAAAATAAGTAAATAATTTCCTGTATTAGAACCGATTTGTTTATTTCCTATGGGATTTCCTCAAAGTACGGGCGTATGCAAAAAAAAAAACGTTGGACTAAAGAAAATATTACATTTTTATGAATTTTGGCACACTCTGTATAAAATGTAAATATATGTACAAAATTATATAAACAGAAAAATGAATTTGAAGCTAAAAATATCTAATTAGTTAATATTATTTATAATAATTTTAATAATAAATTCACAAACAAAATCAACTCAAAAAAATATATTTAATTTTAGAATGTACTGGATAATTTAAATTATTTTCCATAAATCATATTTAATAAAATTATCGCTAAATGACTTACTTTCCTTATAAAAGACATAATTTTCAAAACTTTTCAATTAATCATAACAACTTTATTATTAATTCCAATTTAATATTAATTTAATATGAATTTCAATTTAATATTATGTTAATTATCATTAATTATATTTTCATATAAACTTATATAGACGCCTTTTTAATTAAATCATTTATATTAAAAATAGAACAAAAATAATTTTTATAATAATTAATAGTTATTTTTAGCTGAAAATTGTAAAAGTAATTTAATTGAAGAACTTAAAATATACGTCATATGGTCTTGTCTTTCATTACCAAAAAAAAAAATTACTCATACTTAGCTATTCAATTTGTTTTTGGGAAGTTTTCAAAATTTTATTTTATATACAACAAAAAAAAAAAAAAAACAATTAGAAAACGTCAGAATATTCTATATAATTAATTAATTTATTGCTTTTTTTAAGTGTATTAAATTCGAAATCAACAATATGAAAAAATTCCCATAATTACATGAGATTAATGAGTGATTTTTATTTACAAGATGGATACAAATATAATTATCGTCACAATTCTTTGACGTTAATAATCATAATAAATAGTTTTATTTTCAATATTTTTAAATATCATTATTCTATCACGCTCTTTTCACAAGATCAGTATTATTTTATTTAATTAATTTTATAAATTTTATACATACATATTTTAATTTATTAAATAAAATGTGTGAATTAGACGTGTATATTAAATTAATAACTTTAATTAAAACTTCTTTCTAGTCTAATAATTTTTATTTATTAAATAAAATAACTTTGTAACTGAAATACTTCATAATATCGTATTTAATTAAACACTTGACTTTTCAAGCCTAAAGTAGACTATTTGATCTCTAGTCTGTTCGAAAGTAAGTCAAAATTATAGGAAATTTTACAGTGATATCCAATTAATTTCGTGTTAAAAGTTTATTATAATGAATTATGCCAGACTCGTTTTCATAGTTAGGTTTTAGGTATCTAAATCATTTTTATTAGATAATATCAAAAAGCGTATTATAATTAAGAGATCAAAACTTATATAAAAGATTTTGTATGGCCGAAAATTTGGAGATTAAATCCTACAAAAATGAAACCTTTTTTTTCAAATACACATTCTTGCATAACACGCAAAAGTATATATAATTATTTCAAAAAGCTTTACCTATCTTTAAGTTAAAGATTTAAGTCTAAATTTATCAATTAAGTCTCATCCTATCATGATTTAAAATCCACTTCCACTACATCTATAAAAACAAAAATTTTAAAAAACTAACAAACAATTTCTACAGTTTATGGACGGACACATGTATCTTAATAGTTCTACCCTTAATTACTAAATTGACTAATTAGTTTAGTCACCATCTACAATCTTAAACAAACATTTGCAAGAAGCTCTTGCTTTATTTAGATGCTAGCAAGCAATTTTCACATTCAGAGATAGACACATTTTAGATAGATACAAATTATTCGAAAAGTAGCTTTCTCTGAGTACTTAAAAACAAAATAAAAAGAAACAAAATCAAACACCTAAATATATTGTATAAAAATAAACTATGACAAAATATGAAATTAATTTCGCGGCCCTCCAGACAATTTGATACTTCTGCAAAATAGTTTTAATAAAAAATAATATTCTGAAAAAAAAAACACAGTTTAATAAAGGATTTAAATTATATAATCAAGGATTTGACTTAGCTTTCGAATGGCGATGGTTTAAATTTATAAAGTGAAACTAATGGAATTTTCTATTAGTACAAATATATTTTTTTGGCCACATTAAATATTTTCATTTTAATTTACAAATAATATAAAATTAATTAAATATGAAAATTATTGTAAAATTTAACTTTGTAACAGTTTGATACAGTTCGAAATTGTATCAAAAGCCATCGATATTCATGCACTTACGTCAGAATTATGCCCATTGTATCCTTCTAACACATGCCGTGGTGGTTGGGTGCGTCAACAACCCCTTCGACCAAACCAGAGAATTGGTTTCGAACTCACAACTCTCACCTCATTCAGTTTGTTCATGTAGTAGGAACCAAAACATCTCCGTCCCAGGAGTGTTTTTGATTGAATAAAATGTTACTTAAAGTAATACTTTTGATTTGTTTTAATACATATAATAATCTATTCGCAACTAATTCGAAATCTATCAGGATTAGCTGAATAACATTATTCGCAGATATTCTATAGATAATATTGAAAAATTTAGTTGCAAGCTTTATCAATTTATTCTTATTGGTTGAATTTATTAACTTTAAGTGGATTTTAATTCAATTTGATTTTACTGACTTATCACTGATATATCAACTGATGATGACACTCATCTATCATAATATATAAATACCTACACGGTTGTAAATTTGGGTGTAAAATCAATATTTTTTTCCTATTCATATAAATCCATAAATAAATCGTTTTAAAATAATAAGTTGAATATTTATTAAAACTAATAACTATTTATTAATAAATATAATAAGTTATTGGAATAAAAATATTTTATATTTAGCAATGTATTAATATAATATGTTACGTATATCCAAATATACTGATACGATTAACATATCACTGTAATACTCTGTCGTATGAAACAAGTTCAAACTAATTTTGTATTAAATTAATATGATGAAGATATTTAAAATATGGATATATGGAATATATTAAATTAATAAAATTGGTACATATTAATATCTATAAGAACGTCATATTAAACTAATATGATGAATACATTGGAATTTATATCAAAACAATATTAAATTCATAAGAAAAAACGTATGCATTTGATATTAGCTGTATATTAAATTAATAAATGTCTTATATAGATTTATATAAGAATGAAGTATTAAAATAATAGGTGAACGATATGAGAATTAATAAAAAAAAACATATGCATTTTATAAAATTTGTTTATTAAATTAATAAGTATTGTACATAAAATTCCTCTGTAATGTTAAATGATTAAAAGAATTGTTTTATTTACAAGAATACATATATTAATATTATACTTAAATTAAATTTAAAAGATAATTATTATTTAATAAAATTTAAATTTTATAGATTACAAAATATATTTTATAATTTTTAATACTTTAATTACCACCAATTATAATCATATTGTTGAATGTCTTAAAGCTATTATAAAGGATGCTTTTTGATTACAGCCTTCTAAAAGATCTTTATTTGTAAGTCCACTCTGAAATAAAGTAATAAGAAAATTTATAATTTTTTAAAAATTTGGAATGTATATATATATATATCTTACATATTTGAAAACTATTAATTTTTCAACTGAATGCTCGTCACATAATCGACTAAATTTAGCTCTACCAGCTGGTGAAGGTGGAAGAAGTCTTATTAAATTTAAAAATGATAATGTAGATGTATCTCAATCTGGAAATAAATGATTATATTTATGGAAAAAAAATATATAAAATTTCTGTATATAAAATCTTTTTACCTGAGTATTTACCGCTGTAATAATATTAGGTTGATAACTTGGCCACTCATCATTTAATTGTGGTTTATCGTTTATGACCATTTTGTAAATAAAAATCATAGTGAGCTAAAAAAATAGTTAAATTTTAATTAGATTTATAATATATAGTAATATTAAATGCAATATCTTACCAAGCAACAAAAAAAATATTTATAATTTTCAAATACATTTATATTAAAATATTCTGTCTAAATTTGTTTGCGTCTACATGGGCTGGCTGTTGATTTTAATTTAGCTTTTGCTAGCTTAATCTCTTCTGGAAGATTAATATAAATAACAATATCAAGAAACAATGCATTCATTTTTAAATTAAAATAATACATTCAAAATGATGCATTACAAAAATAGTGCATTATAAAAATTCTGATTTAAATTAATAAAAATAAAAAGAAATTTTTACCTGTATAAACAAAGTCATGACAATCTAATTCATCAGTCTCCTGACTGAACTTTTGTACTTAGTATTATGATTAGTTGATTTAGTATTGTGATTAAAATATATTATTCATAATTTTTTTTTGTTATTTATTTCTTTATTTTAAATTAGTTTTTCATCTATTAAAAATATTATATTTCCAACACTATTTTTATAAAAAAAAACACCATAAATTTATGTACATCCACTTTGTTTATTTATGAAAATACTTCTGGTTCAAATAAGTGTACGAATTCCACTTTACGTACGTTTCGTTTTCCAAAAATTTCGCCTTTTTTTTGCTTGCTATCTGTTCATATCTAATTATTATTAAATTTATAGAAATATAGTATAGACTGAGGGCCTCTTTCAATTCTAATAAGAAAATTGTATTCGTTTAATACTTTTGCATATTAAACTAATAATCTTTGGTGTGATAGTAATAAGTAGGTTATATTAAATTAAATTTCGGTTTAAAGTTAACTAGGCATATTAGAGTAAATTTCATTTTCCACAAATTTCGCTTTTTTTTTGCTTGCTATCTGTTCATATCTAATTATTATTAAATTTATAGAAATATAGTATAGACTGACGGCCTCTTTCAATTCTAATAAAAAATTGTATTCGTTTAATACTTTTGCATATTAAACTAATAATCTTTGGTGTAAAAGTAATAAATTCTTAAAATCAGAATTCTAATAAAATTATACTATTAAAATTATAATACTTTTAGAATAAATATTTTATAAAATTAAATTATTAAATTTATAAATTCAAAAAATATATCATACTTTTCTATACTTTGTCGTATTAAAATAATATTATTATGTAATCCGTAAACATTATACTTTTTATTTATAACTACAAATATATTGCAATTATAAATACAATAATTTTATTTATCAGCTTTATTCTAAATCACATATAGATTCACATTTGATATTCATTTCATCTTACATATATAGGAAAAATCCGATCAGAGTTGCTAATAATTTCGGACATTATCATTTCAATATGAAAAAACGTATACATACAGTTTATACCAAAAAACGTATGAATCTTTATACCTAAATTTCCCACCGTGTAAATTAATACAGGATTATAATTCTTAATTTAATACAATAATATGAATTGTTTACAGAATTATAATCCTAATATCCGGATGCTAATATATCATAAATATTTGTAGATACATTTTATTTTATTAAATTCAAAATAAAACGTATGTCATCAAAATGTGTAGTTGGTTATTTATATTAATTTTCCAGTTTCAAAAGTCGTAATAAAAAAATAAAAATATTATACACAAAAATTTCAATTTTCGAAACAACAACAAGAAAAACAACTTTTAGATTTCAATTTTATTTAACCTTTTTTTATTAATGACGACTATTAAATATGAAATTTGCAGACGTAAAATGTTGTAATAACGTGTTTAAAAAAAACCTGTAAAAAATAAGTCAATTAAAAACAAAAAACAACAAAATAAACCAGAATGATAACTTAAATAGTTGCCACCTAAAGACGCTATACTAAAAATAAGAAACATACTACTCTCAAGAATGTAATACTTTAACACACCCGCAACCTGCCAGCTGATGCTAGGTGTCAGGATCATACATCAAAGATACCAAAACTTAATATCTAAAATGTTTTTTTTAAAGATCTTGGCAAAGATGACTAAATGTCAAAACATATATTATCTAGTTGCTGAAGTCCTGACAAGGGAAATGGCAATTTTCAAACTGCTGTCAGAATTTCATTGAATTGGTTGTTTAAAAGATAATACGATGGCTTTACCCAGTGAATTAAAAGTATAAAAGCGACAAATACGTATAGCTAATTAGATAATTTTTCTTTCCCAACTTAAAGTAATTCGAAGTCTCTGCAGTAAAATAAATTATAAAATAGTTTTTTCGTATGACAAATATTTAAAATCTACAATAACAAAATTAAATTATATAAATAAATTTAAATATATTTTTCGTCCACACAACATTTGTAGACCTCCTACTCGGGTACCTAATATTTAAATATTTAATTCTAATAATTGACGAAATTCCGGCTATTTCTAGATTTTTTTTTTTTAAAAAAAAAGAATTCGAAAATCCAAAAACAAAACAAAAAGTTATTTATAATTTGAAATGAACGAATTTAGATAAACGATAAACTTAAGTAAAAAAAAAATGCTAAAATAAATAAAAATTCTTTGGCGCTATATGCAAAAAACGTGTTAATTTTATTTTTGATTTTTTAAAGGAAACGTGATTTTTTCCCTCATTCATGAGATTTGCAAAAACAAACAGTTTCGATATGAAGCAATGTAGAATAGAGCGAGGTTACAGCGTTTTGGGCATTGGACAGAACATTTTCTTTGGTTATACATTTAATAGATATTTTAAGCAAATTTGTTTATTTAATAATATTTTATTTATATTAAAAATCTTGAAATTAAAATAAGAAATCGAAAGAAAACAACAATTAAAACTATAACTAAATTCACAATTAACCGAATGTACAATTTACCGAAAGCAAATTTATTGAATACCCAATTATTCGAAGGTAAATTTATCGAATCACCCGAAATTGGACGACATTTTCCTGTACATAAGGATTCTTTTATGTACTATTAAATATTGATTATGATTCTCTTTAGTCTTATTTAAATGGAATTAATTTACTTGATAAAACACCCAATTAACAGAAAAAATACTTTTCCTGACAAAGGCTATAAATTAGGTACATTTAATAGCTCATTTGTATTTCCAGTAAACTGTACATTTATTTTAGCTATCGATTAATTATCAAATGTGTTTGTAGGCAATTGAACATTCGGTAAATTGATATGTATCTTCGATAAATTGTAAATTATATGTAAATTGTGAATTTCGAAAATTTATTTTTAATTCTACATACTGCATTCGATTAATTGTTTTCGATCAATTAGCCGAATATCATTTCAATTCAAATATACTGAAAAGTATTTTTATTTTAGTTATAAATAAATATTTTTATATTTAAGAATTTTATTTTATACAATTTTAATATATTTTTAGCAAAATTTGATTCTGTATGATGGTTTTTTTTAAAAAAAAAAACAATAATTTTTTATATTATTTTTATAGTGAAGCTGCGGTATCAGGATTTCCATATTGTACAGAATCTAGTTTAAATTTTTCAACATCCGGAACACCATACAGTGAAGATGATACTGAATATGCACCAGGACGTCGTAATAAAACATCCAGGGTAAATATTTTATAAAAAGTTAGGTCGTTGATATATAAAGAATTCTACCCGTTAACTTTATAAGAAAAAAAGAATTGAAAATTTTTTGTTTTCTGTTTTTATTTGAAAAAATTTATAATTTAGTTTTTATTATTTGAATCTTTATAGCAAGATCCATTATCGCATCGAATTATTGAGAAAAGGCGAAGAGATCGAATGAATTCATGTTTAGCTGATTTATCACGATTAATACCACCACAATATCAAAGAAAAGGACGTGGTCGTATTGAAAAAACTGAAATAATTGAAATGGCAATAAGACATTTAAAACATTTACAAAATGAATGTGTCCATAAAGATATTGAATATAAATTAGGTTATTCAGATTGTATGAAAGAAGCTGCTAAATTTTTATATGAAAGTCATATGCAAGATTGTTGTTATCGTTTAATAGCACATCTACAGGAACATTGTGATGAAGTTTTAAAAGGTAATTAATTAATTTAATTAATAATTGAGAAAAAAAAAACAATAAATAAATAAGTCACACTATTGATTTCCAATTCGTAACCATTTGAATCCAGCAAAATATTATAAAATTATATAATATCAAAATTAATTAAAATTTAATTTTATTTCAGGTGAATGTTTTAAGAATCGATGTAATGTAGAAACAATTAGTGCATCTAGTGGTAGTCCAGCACAAAATACAAATTATCATAATGCATCATCGGTACCATTATCACAATTACGTGATATGTTAACATCTGATGTTGAACATAGTAATGATAATAATGATATTAAAGATTTAAGTTTTCGTAATCATCATCATCATCAGTCACATCAAGCACCAGTTATAACATCTACAGCACCATCATCAATATGCCATGATTCTAGTAATCATGATTTTGATTCATCTAGAGATATTTCACATCATGAAAATGAATTATCATCACCACCGCCATTACATCATCATTTACATCATATACATTCTTTAGTTAACCAGCAACAGCAGCATAATTCAGGAACAACATCATCTGTTTCTGTAACACCTCATCACCATTTAATGGAAAATGGTACAAAGGTTAATGGTGGTGGTAGTAATAATAATGGTAGCATTATTAGTAGTGGTGGTGCTGGTGGTGGTATTACATTAAAAACAATACGTATGAGAAATTTTTCAGAATCATCACATGATATTGAAAATAATAATAATAATTATAAATATAAAAATCATATAAAAGAGAGATTTAATCATGATGCACATTTAAATGATGAATCAACAAGTGAGGATCATAGTATACCACCAACAATAAATATTACTGAAAGAACAAGTCCAATAATAATAACTGAAAAACCATTATCAAATAAATTATTAGATAGTAGTAATAATGAAACAACATTGAAAAAACGTAAATTAGATTCAAATAAGGAAGATAATAATGTAAATAATGCAAATACGATAACTAATAATAATAATATTAATAATAGTAAAAATAATAATAATAATAGTAATAATAATAAAAATATTAATAATACTGCAATTAATGATATTAAAATTGAACCATCTTCACCACAAATTAATTCAAATTCAATAAAAAATCCAAATAATATTAATAATGGTGTTGGTGGACGACATTTTCCTGTACCAATATTTGCTTTACATGGCCAAGGAACTTATTATGTACCATTAAATATTGATTATGATTCTCTTTTGCCTTATTTAAATGGAATTGATTTACTTGATAAAAATTTTTGTCCAATACAAATGCTTCATCCAGTTAATATAAATGTTAATTTCACAATACCAACAACATCGTCACAAACATTTTCTGGTATTACAAGACCAGTTGGATTACCAACTGCTGCTATATTACCAAGATCAAAAATTGAAAAATTAAGTAATGGATGGTAATTAATTTGTTAAAAATAAACAAAAAAAAACTATGGAAATGATTATTTTCTTGAATTTTTTGTTTGTTTTTATATAATGTAATTTATAATAAATAATTAAAGTTTTTATAAAATTTAAGTTAATAATTAAATTATATCATTTTAATTATTTACCACAAATTTCTGGTGTACTTTCATATTTAACTAATAGATTATAAGTTTAATCATTCAATTGTATAAGTTATTAATAGTAATATATATATACATAAATCTAAAAATTTGAATATTTAAGCCTGATTTTCAGTAATTTGCAGTTCCATTTTCATTAATCAGTTCGATTTTCTGCATATTAAAGATAGCTAGCCAAAACAAAATCCTCAATATAGTCGTCTCGTCGTCTATATAAAACATTTAACATTCTCGTCTTTGAAACAAAAAGTATCTCTATTAAGGATAATTTCATATAATCAGACGAGTTCTTTATGACTTGAGTTGATTTTTTTAAAGAAAATATTAAAATTGTTTTAAATTTTAAAATATTTTTTTTTTTATCATTTATTATAAAAAATGTTGAATTATTTTTGTGTTGTCTCTTTTTGCCTTAAATATTTTTTATTATATATCTACAATTTATCTTTTTCCAGTTTTCTATCTATCAGATTGTAGGTGCAAATTAATTAAAATCAGTCTGAATGTTTTAAAAATATGTAATAAAAATATTCTACCTCGACCAAAAAAATAAATATTTCTCAATGCAATTGTGTACTTTATTTGAAAAAAATATTTTTATTAAAAACTAATAAATTTCTGTTAAATATTTCGTAGTTAGAATCAGCAAATAAATCATTTTTAAAATATTATTTTTAGATATTATAAAATATGTAAAATTGGAATTTATTGTAAACAAAAAATTCAATGTGTAACTGAAATGCAGTTTAAAAATATATTTCTTAAATTATATTTTATATACAATTTCAATTAATTGATAATATTATTATGTATACTATTAATATTAACTATATTTAAAATATTAAATCTATTAAATAATAATAAGAATTTTTATTATAAAAATATTGTTGTGACTAAAAAAAAAAAAAAATTACCATATTTTAATGTTGTTAAAAATAATTGTTGTTATAATTATATATATGTAAATAAATGTGTAAAATTATTTGACAAATAATAATAAATATATTTATAAATAATAAAAATATAATTATTATAATATTAAATCAATTCCTAGTCAGATTGATTAAAATATGGTCAATATTTGTAAATTAAAATAATTATTGTAAAATGTGAATTAATAGATAAGATATCTTTATTTTTTCTAATTAAATTTATAGTCCATATTAAAAAATATAAAAATTATAAAAAATGATTTATTTTTTTAAATTAAAAATGAAGAAAGTTAAAAATAATTGTAAAAAAATATTTGTTTTAGCTTATAAGTATTATGAAAAACTTTTAATTTTATTTGTGTTTTTAAAACTATTGAAAAATTAATTATTAAAGAAAATATATATACATATATATATTATATATATTATGTTATTATTAATATTGTTTTATTGAACGTTATCCATAAATTAGTAATTTCAATATTTACCATAATTAAGTATAATGTCTTCTAGTTAAACCCTACTTATCCATTTGATTCCAGCCTTGATTGGCGTCTAAAAACCAAGTAATGATGATTTTCTCCCAGTCGTAAAACTACAATTACTCATTTAAAGCTGAGTCGACAACAACGACATCGATGCTTCGGTTTGGAATTAAACACGGGACTTAATGAACTGCAGCATTACGCCAGAGCCAATCACTTTTACAATTTAAGTTTGTTTATAAATTGAAAAATGTTTGAAATATTTAGAACAAGGCGTTTAAATGAAGGCGGTTCTGACTCTATGAATAAAATAAAACCTCTTTTTAAATTATATATTTTATACTTTTTAATATTTCTTTAGTAGGTACTATATAAGAAAATATCAAAAATTAGAATTCTTTTAGATATGAAACCAGTTGACTTCAATAACAAGAGAATATAAAATTTACACATAACTTACAAACAACTCAATTGATAGAATATAGGGAGCCAACCAATCAATACTGGCTCTACAATTTAAAATATAGAAGTATTTAGGAATTATTTTTGGCGGCAATTTATTATTTGTAAATTATTCTGACAGAAGAGCTAGTAAAGCCAGTCAAATTATTAGTTTTATCAATATCTGTGTAGTGTTGGTTTGGTGTTACTCAGTAATATACTATAGTTTTTGGAATGTTTCTATTTTCTAATAATGTGTTATAATTTCAATACATTGATGGAGATGGCTCTATATATTTCCTATATTATAATAACAGTAAAAAATTCTCAGTTAATAATAATGTTTAATGCTACCAAATGACATCATGTTTAACAAAAATGTATTACTATTTAAAATCATTGTGTTGTTTCAGCAAAAAAAAAAAAAAATTAAATGAGATTTATATAAAATTTTACCAGCAGCAAATTTCAATAGCTTTTTTGAAGCTATTCAGTATTCATTATTAAACTATCCGAAAAATGAATAATAATGAGTTCTAATGTTAGTACTATTCGGAGGTGAAGTTTTTTATACTTCACAACATTATTATACAATATTAAAGCACGTCCTTGTCCTTGTCCTTGTGTTATGTTTTATTATAAGAAAAAGAGGTTTGCAAATAATTTAATTGTTATTCCCTGCACTGCATAAATTACGAAAGGAAATATTTTAGTTCATTTGTACAGTTTCAATTATAGATAAATTGTAGTCTCAAAATATTTTGCTAGATATATTTTGGAGACCCTTGGATAAATAGGCTTCGTCACAAGCCCCCACACCTCCACTAGTATACAGGGCCTGGTTATACTACATTATTTAAGTCTAAAATGTATACGATAATAAATAAATAATTAATATTATCCCCAAAAAAAACTATAAAAATTAATAATTATTGCATTCTATAATATTTTTTTTATTTAATCGAATGTTTTACACTTATTATTATATATATTATTTATTTCCATAATTTTCATCAATTTTACATGTTTTAATAATTATTTATATGATTGTTATTTAAATGAATATAATTTTTAAAATGTTTATAATTTGATGAAAGTACAATATTTTTTTTTTTTTATAATAAAATTTATTATTTATTTATATTTCAAAAATTAAATTGAAAAAATATATTTATGTATACAGAATTTTAAATTTCAATTTCGTCTTGTTCGCCTACGTGAAGCATTTTGTTGTGGATTTTGTCCACTATAAAGGTTATCCAAAAATTCATCCAAAGTAGGTTCGCTTAACAAACAATAAAAGTTTTTAATTTATTATTTTGAAATATATTTTAATTCGTTTCTATTATTGTACTATCTCAAAAGATATATTTACCTTGGTACATCCCTTTTATGCTTTTCCTTTTCTAAATTAACATTTAACTGTTGTTGCTGTTGCTGTTGTCCACCACGTACAATGCGATATTGTACAATATGTGAATTTGGTTGAAGATGAGATAGGGCACCTTTTTGACAATTAGCCCATTCTGTTATATCATAACATTTACCTTCCATTAATGCTAAATATTTCCAACGTAAACCAAAAATACTTGTTTCAGCCCATATATCACCCTATATATTATTCAATAGTATTAATTTGTTTTATAATTTGAATTTAATATAAACATTTTTTGTTACCTCCCGAGCGGAATGACGAATTTTACATGAACTACATTCTCTGGCAGCATAATGATGTCGATCAGTTAATTTTCTTGGATGCCTTAAACCGCAACTGCTACACCTTTATTTATTGTATTCAAAAATCACAAAAAATAAATTTAAAATTTTTGAGCAAATAATTATCAATTCGCTAAGAGTAAATTTATTAATAATAGGATTATAATTAGAATGTAAACATTATTTGTATTGCTAAAATTTAAGTATAATAATAATAATTTTAAAAGATGGATATTAAACATTTGGTAAAAACAATGGTGACATGGTTAATATCAATGTATTGACAAACACTAATAATAAAAATTACAGTATAATGTAATTTTAAGAAATATGCTAATAATAAAAGCATTAAGTCTGACCAATAATTATCTCACTAGCTCGTTTATTATAAAATTTTCTTAAAATTTTTTGGTTCAACAGAAGTTCATATAAAAAACTATATTCAAATTGCAATAGAATTTCTCGAAACTGCTTATAATAGTCGAGTCGAATGTATACATTTTTTCCTGTTATTGAAATAAAATATAGAATTCACTATTAAAACATTCTTATCAATCAAATGAAAATTTATAAAGATAAGGTCTTAAATGTGAATGAAAATATTATAAATATGTCAACAAGCATATTAATATTATTATGAATTTTATTAATAATTAGTATATGTGGCATTGAAAATATTTGTTTAAAAAATATGAATTAATTTCTATAATAGATAACCAACATATTTTTAATTTAAACAATTTTGTATACCCGATAAATAATTTGTTGCGTAATAATTTTTAATAATATTTACCTTATAGTATTTGCAGCTTCAGCAATTTTAGATTGAAGTTGTGATAGTAAATCATGAAGTTCTGACCATGCTTTTTCCGCATTTAACGCTTCAGCTAAACTTTGATCATATGATTTACGATTTTCCTAAAAAAAAAAAATTAAAAAAAAAATATTTTTAATTATAAAATTACTGAATAAACAATTATATAAAATTACTGGTTCGCCAATTAATTCAAAGGCCCTTTGTAAAACTTTAAATGCTTCTTCAGCACCAGGTTGTTTATTTTTATCAGGATGAACTAATACAGCTATTTTTTTATAATGTTTACGTATTTGTTCCTGTGAACTATCTGGTAATACTCCCAATATACTAAAAAAGTTAACTATTAAATAAACGTTTAAATTAAATAATATTTAACAGCAAATAACCTGTATGCATCTTTTCCTTTACAATTTAATAGTGAATACATTGCTTCATCACCAGTTTGTGGTAAACGTCCATTTTTATAAAATTCTGTAAATTGTTCTTCTATACGTTTTTTCTTATTAAATTTACGCCAAAATGCTAATTTCGAATTTTTCTTAAATTTATTATCAAAATTTTTTAGTAAATTTTTTAACCATGCATTTGGTTTACCAGAATTTTGTTTAAAATCATTATGCAAATTTATAAGGAACGTATAACTATTTAAATAAAATATTTTTAAACGTTCATATCCAATACCAAAACTTAAAACAATAACATCGTATATTAAATAAAATAACCATGTTAAAATTTTCATTGAATATTCCAGCCATTTTTCAATAAATTTTGATATTAATTCATATTTAATATCTTTTCTTGGCTTTTGTCCACGTTTTGAATAATTCTGTCGATCGGTACGTTGATTATTATTACCATTATTTCCACTATTTAATCCACCAATATTTGAACCATTATTGTTATTTTTTTGACTTTGACGAGATTTTTTTGTACCAAAAATTTGTGATGACTTTTGTGGTTTCTCATAATTAATATCAGTTTTAGTAACATTATAAAAATATTCTTTATCATTTGAAAACCCAAATTTTGTTTTATTATTGTGGTCATCATATAAATCACGTCGATTTGATGAACGTCTTTTATTATTATCATTTGAATTTGGTTGACCATTTTTCAATTTATTCTTTTCAGTGGAAGTGGTCGTAATTAATGGTTTTTTAAATGATTTCTTATTTAAATTATTATTACCAATAGAATCTTTATTATTATCATCATAATTAAATAATTTCTTTTTATCTTTTTGAGTTATACCATTCGAATTTTGAGATATTTCATCAGATTTTAATGAATTATCATTTTTTTTATTTTTAATAAAATCGTTTTTATTATCTTTATCATCATTTTGATTTTTACGTTCATTTGGTATTCCACCACTAATATTTTTAATTTTATCTGTTGATGATGAAAATTTTGAGATTTTTATTTGATTAACACCAGTTTCATTATTTGTCGTATTATTTAAACCATTTTTAGTTGCAACAGTAACAATATTATCAACATTTTTAATTAAAACATCTGAATAAGACATACGCATTGGTTTTACTTCTGCAACAATACGTTTTTTGATTTCTGGTAAATTAATTTGATGATTTTCAAAACTACCATTAGTTTTTGGTGTTGTTGATGTTGCTTTACTATTATTTATTTTTGTTGTTGCTACTGGAATAAATGATGATGTTGGTGAACTAGATGAAGTATCAATATTCATATCTGGTGTAGAAGCGTTGTATAATTTGGCTGGTGAATGATTTGGAGTTTGTTGCTGATTAACTTGATGTTGTTGTTGCTGCTGATAGTGTTGTTGCATTTGATGTTGCTGCTGTTGTTGCTGTTCACCAAATGGTGAATAATTTCCAGATAAATTAGGTGTCCAATTGGTTACTAATTGATTTATAATGTTATTAGTTGTATTTTCATTATTTTGTGGAAAATTTTGTGTATTTTCAGTATTATTTTCTGTTCGAACTGTATGAGTTGGTGGTATTAATGAATTACTAGAAAATAATTCATAACTATTAAATGTTGGTGGTTCGTTTTCATTACTATGATAAACTTTTAAAAAATTTCCATGACCAACTGGTAACACAGAATAACTTTCAGATATTGGACGATGTTGATAACATCCAGATGTAGCAGTCGCTGAAGTTGCTGGAGGTATATTTCCATATACGTAAAGATCAGATTGTTGTTGTGATTGAAATTGGCCATCGTTTGGTATATTTTCAAATCGTTGAATACTTTCCCAATTTGTTTCATCTTCTGGTATATTCGACATTATTAATTTCTGCAAAACAAAATTAATAGAGACAATAAGAATTTGCACTTATTCTAATTGGAAAATGTAAAAAATGTATGAAGTTATTATATTGATGAAAGTTTTAAAAAAATTACTTATTTTAACGGAAATATACTCTATGATTTTTGTATTTATTGCCAATATTTAATATTGTAATTAAATCGTCGTTATTTTTGCTTAAATTGGGCTAAAAGTTTATATTTTTAAAAATATTTTTTATCGAAAATTTCACAGTGAGCCATCATGTAGATGTCAAAAAATATTTTTGTATATGTATTATATTTATCCAATAGAAAAAAATCGGATTTGTAATGTCAAATCGAGGAAACCACACAAAAGATTAAATATCTTATGGAATTCTGAGTTAAATAATTGCTTTTTCGTGATTTTAATAGAATTTCGTAATTTTAGTTCAAAAACGTTTGGATAAATCTAAATTGATTTTTTTTAAAAAAAAATCAATTAAAATTATGAATTAATAATCACAGTATATTTAATAGTACTTATATACAAAATATAATGTTTTAAAAGCAGATATAAAATAATTATTTTAATTAAAGTAATACTTAATACAAATTAGAGAACACCAGAGTGGGTCATTAACTAATTATAAAATTATTAAATCCTGTAGTTTATTAAGTTTTTTTTTTATTGAAATACCAATTATAAAAATGAAGAAAAGAAAATATAGAATATGCCAAAAGTGCAAACCAAAATCGAGATAACAGGTCGCTGTTAGAAGATCAATGTAAGTTGCCGTTTACGACTATTAAATGCATACTTACTGGTAGGTTTCGGAATAGATGTATAATTGCGTATGATAAATTTTTGAAATTTTTAATTTTTATAATTGTTTTGACAATATTTTCTATGTTTGTTGGGAAATATTAAAAAAATATTGTTAAACCATTACAAATTCGGGTGAGGTAACTTATTTAATTATGGAGTTGAGAGAAATATACATAATTTGTTTTAAATAATTTATTTATCTATTTCACTTTTAGAAATTCAATTTAATAACATAAAAATGTGTTTCAATGGGCTTTGTAAAAAAGAATTTATTCAACTGAAACGTAATAATGGCCTTGTTATTGTACTTAAGATATTTGAATATCAAACAAAATGAGAATACTAATATCTCATTTAAATATCGGGGTTCCACTTACTTACACGTATTTTGATCTTAAAAAGGAACTCAACTATAGCAGTATCAGTATTGCTTTTTAAGTCACAGTACACTACACACACAGTCTTGTCGATGAGATATTTGTTTCGTAGTTGGTAAAGATACGACTCTGAAAGTCCACCAAAAACGTACGAAACTCAGTAAGATAATATTAGCAAACCCTTTTACGGACCAATATTAAATAATTGAATAAAATTATCCACAAGAACGATTTGCGCACTGGGAAACACGTTGTTTACTTTTCAATTTGACATTTTGAAGAAATATCTCCTTCTATCTCGCGCTCAAAACTTTTTTACCATATATAATAAACATAAATTAATGAAGTAAATTATATAAAATCTTAAACAAATCTGCTATTAAAATGACGAATAATTGGAAGAAATATATATTTTGGTTTGCTCAAGAACATGTGGATTTTAGAGTAGCAGTATGTAAAATGATTTATTATCAAATAAAACAATTTTATCATTCTCTTTTTCTTTTAGGAAATTGAATCTTTAATGAAACTTTTTAATATACAGAGTAAAGATATTCTTAAAATTCCTCAGGTATTTCCAAAAAAAAAATTAAGTTTAGAAATGATTAAATTATATTTATTTATATACACATAGAACCCTTTTTGGATTGTTGAATTACCAAATGAAAATGCTGCTAAAACTTTAGCCTCCCGATCTGTATCATTACGATGTATTCTTGAACTATGGTCTAATTCTGATACTATAGAAAATATGCATGAAAATGTTAGAACTTATCTAAAACAAAATATAAATACTGACGATTATTTTCATCCAAATAAAAGTTTCAAAATAACTGTCGAAACATATAATAAACATTTTACACAACAAGAGAAAATCGAAAAAATTGAAACATTTGATTATTTGCCATTCAGAGCAAATGTAAATTTAAAAAATCCAAATGTTCAATGGTGGTATATTGAATTCTATGGTTTAGAGCCATTAGACGTACAATTGAGACAAGTTTTATTCGGCCGATGGGTAATTATTAAAAATGTTCATATATATTTCACAAATTTTAAATTAATATATTTAGAAAATTGTTAAATAGATAACTGATGGACAACGGAATTTAATTAAAGAACTATCATTAAAAAATAGAAAATTTATTGGTAACACTAGCATGGATGCTCAATTAAGTATATTAATGGCTAATCAAGGTTTAGTAAAATTTGGTGATTTAGCTTATGATCCTTTCGTTGGAACTGGATCATTATTAGTTAGTGCAGCAAAATTTGGAGGTAAGGTAAAATTTTAATGAACAAAATTAAAAAAAAGGTGACTTTATATTAATAAAATATGAAAAAGCTTACGTTCTCGGAACTGATATTGATTATATGATGATCCATGCTCGATCACGACCAAGCCGAATAACACAAAAAGTACGTGAAAAGGATGAAAGTATTCGAGCAAACTTAAAACAATATGGATGTGAAAAACAATATTTAGATGTTTTAGTTTCAGATTTCTCAAATCCAATTTGGAGAGATGAATTACAATTTGATTGCATCATAACCGATCGTAAATTAAATTTTGTAATTTTATATATTATTTTTATAAAATATAAGAATTTTTAGCACCTTATGGAATACGTGAATCTACAGAAAGAGTACTGACAAAAGAGGATAATAATCAGAGAGATTTAGATGCTCCACACTATCCATCTACTTCACATTATTCATTAAATAATATCTATAATGATTTACTAAAATTTGCTAGTAAACATTTACGATTAAATGGTCGTTTAGTATGCTGGTTTCCATTTCATATGTAAATTAATATAAGTTATATAAATTACTTATCATTAATTATAATATTTCTTAAAACTTTAGAGACGATTATTCAGAAACAATAATTCCACGTCATAAAAACTTAAATCTGATAGCAAATTCAGAGCAAACATTAAGTGCACATACATCAAGACGACTACTAACATATGAGAAAATCAATAATGATATTGATATAGATAATTCGGAAAGTAATGTAAAATTTATTGACTTTCGCCAGCGATACTTTCATCATTCCGAAGATACAAGACAAGAGAGACGTTTATATAAAGCACAATTGAAAGAAAATGGTAAACTGGAAGCAATTAAACGAGGGAAAAAATTAGACATAAATGGAAAAGTTATAAACAGATAATAAAAATGTTTTTTTGAAAATTGTTTAGTTTAATAGTTTAATGCACAGAACTCCAGTCTCATTATCAATTCTTTTATACTTTTTTTAGTTGATTCTATATCATGCTCTGTATAGTTTTCATGACAAATGGCATACGCTTCATTTTATAATTTGCAGGATATCCAAAATATTTTTTTAAAAATTAGTTGGCAGATAAAAACTAAAATCTATTAATATATATGATGAATTAGAAATGTACTCTAGTACTAAATAAACCAAAACTGAAAAAAAAAATATACTACGAACGAAAATCTTTTACTTAACCTAAAATTTTTATTAATATCAATCAATCACGTTTTTTTATTAAAGTTAATTTTTATTTATTTGTATATATGACTGGCTAAATATTCTTAAATAATATATTGAAATATAATTTTACAAATGAAAACACTTATAAAAAGAATTTGTGTTCTTATAGCAAAACAAGTCTTTAGTTTGTTTTAATTCAATTTATAAAAAATGTCTTGTTCTATTATGTAACCAACTAATTTTAATTGTATACAAAATTATTAGCTATTGCTTTAAATATTATTTAAAAAAAAAAATATTAATATAAAAATATTACAAAGTTTTTTATTAAATAAGTTTTGTACATTTTAAAATTTTAACGTAATTAAATTCAACAAACATCATAAAATATCAATATAAGATCTGAGTAAAATTCCATTGATTTTTGTTAAGTATATAAATTAGATTTAATGTTTATAAATTCTTTTATCTTGAACATTTTTGTTAAAATTTTAATATTTTTAATATATGTAACTGAAAATTTATATAATTTATTTATAAGTTTTATAATGAAATATGCCTTTTTTTAAAAATTCATTAAAACTATGATGGTTAATTTTTTTATTGTGAAGTATATATTTATCAAACGTACCAAAATTGTTTGTATTATAAAACAATTCTTTTTTTTTTAATATATGAAAATAATTCTAGTAGAATGATACATCTTATAATAAGAGAGATGAAAATGTCCTCTATAACTAATTTTTTTTATCGCGCATATATATTCAAAAATATAAAAATTAGATTATTTACATCAATTTTAATTTTGTGGCATCAAAATTAGTTTAAAATAATATTAAATTATATAAATTTATATTTAGCATTTATGAACATTATAAGTTAATTTTATTTATGAACAAATTTACTTAAATTTATTATATTTTAAAAATTACTAATTCTATACACTTCTTAGTAAGTGGTAATCATATTCTAAAATTACCATAATAATTATTTTATAAACATTACTTTCGAATTCGGATTCATAAATAGTTTTTTTTTTCTTATCAAAATACCATTCCAAAAACTAAATTAAAACTAAATTTTATATTTTGATAATTTTATAGTAAATGTGTTTAGTAATGTCATTTCATAAATCCATATAAGTAATTTTTTTTTTAAATTTACAACTCAATATTTTAATACTACAGCTATAAAAATATATGTAAAAGTAATATATATATAATAATTCATCATATGTTCAATTTAACTTTTTGTAACAATAAAATATTTTGTGCAATTCTATATTTTATATATAAAAAAAAAAAAATTAAGCTTCCACCAAATAAAATTAAGAATTTGTTTGTTAAAAAAAAACTAAAATGTAAATGAAAAAAAAAATTAAATTAAAATTATACTAAACAAAATTAACAATAAATTAAATTAATAATCAATTTTGTGGCTACCACAGCCTCAAAGCTTTGTCAAGTTTTAACACTTGATGATGATGCTCCAGCAATTGTATTTTTTGTATTACACAATTTTTCTTTCATTTTTTGTAAAAGAGCTTCAAATGAATCATCTTGATTATTATTGTTATTATTGTTATTTCGATTTTGTGAAGAAGCTAATGGTGGATAAGAATATGTTTGAAATGTATTTGTTGCGGCACCATCTATATACAAATATAAAAAAAAAAAAATTATAAATATTTTTTTTTTTTTAAATTATTGATTAATTAGTTTATTTATACCTAAATCAGAATATGTTGCACGGCAGAATGCCCGCCTTCCACCGAAACTTATATCATACATATTAATTTTAGGATCACGCATTCCATTATCAATTGCTTTGAAAGCATCTTCGGCTTTTTCAAATGTAACAAATCCATATTTCATACTGCAAAAATAAATATTATGTTATTAAGTTATATCCTTATTAGTTATAATAAATTGCTTAATGTTAATCCGAAATATTTTAAAAGTTAAATATTGATTTTATTTTTATGTGAATATTTAGAATAATCCTTACCCCGTATCTTTGTAATGTAAAGTAATCTGTTTAATTGAACCATAAGATAAAAATTTACGTTTTAAATCCTCTTTACTAGTATCATCTTCAATTCTTCCCACATAAACAATTCGTCTCTCTTCAACAGCTAAATATATGCAAAAACATTTAATTGTAATCAAAATCAAAAGTAATATAATATTTTTTTTTCTAACCTGGTGATGGTTGTCTATTTTGTCGCCTATTTTCACATCTACTACTATATCCATATCTTGATGTAGATCTAGAACGTGATCTTGATTTTCTTTTTTTCCAACGATTTCTGGATCGACTACTTTTATTACTATTACTACTAGATGAACTACTGCTACGACTACGTTCCGATCGGCTTGGCGAAGTACTATAAATTCGACGATTTCTATCACGACTACGACGATCTCGATCTGATGATTCTGATGAACTAGTTGCTGTTGAATTTATACCACCACTATTTTTATAAATTGATGATGTATCGCCATAATGATGTTGTGAACGTGATGGTGATCTACTTCGTGGTCTATAATCTTGTTTATAATTATAATTATCGTCATCATCATCATAATCATCATCAGATGAGTATTTTGTATGTTTTGTACGATATTTACGACGTTTTAATTTATTATTATTATTTATTAAATAAATCAATTCTAATGGTGGAAATTCTGGTAAAATATTAGTTTGTGTTGATATTGATTGGGTTAATTTACGTGGTCGATTTTTTGGCAAATGCATTATTATTTTATCTTCGCCATGTTCTTCTATTATTTGTTGTTCATTTTTTTCATTAATTATTGATTTATTTTCAATATTTTCAGTTTGTTTTAATTTATTATTATTATTTTTAATTTGTGGTAACTTTAATATACCATTTTCACTTGCAGCAACAACAGTTTTCTTAAATACAACATTTTGTATACTTGATATTAATGAATTATTTGATATTTTCATATTATCTGTTCCTGTTACTTTCTGTATTGTATTACTAATATTATATAATAATTCTGTTGATTTTGATAAATTATTATTTAAATTACAATTATTATTTGTCATTGATATTGTTTTAGTTTTTAATGTTGGTGGTATTTTAATATCTGTATTACAACTAACTGAAACAACAATTATTTCATCTAATAATTCATTATTGAATTTATTTGATTCAGTATTATTATTATTATTATTATATACTAATTTACTTTTTGTATTAACAATTTCTTCAAGTGGTAAAATTTTTGTTATTGGACCAACTTTAGCTGATACTGTAAAATCAATTAAACGTTTTTGTGCAGCTTTCTTTTTTAATTCTTGCATACGTAAAACTTTATTTTTAGCTTCAGTTATTGGATCTGATGCAGTAATATTTTTATTTATTTTTTGTATACTTTTTTTTAATAAACTTTCATTTGGTTTTATTTGATTTTGTATTGTTGTAATTTTATTAATATTATTACAATTATTTTGTATACTTTGTTTATTTGAATTATATACATTTGATAATAATTGTGATTGTACTTTTATAGAATTAATATTATTCTTTATTTGTGTTGTTGTATATATTTTTATTGAATTACTAGAATCTGATGAATTTTCTATATTATTTAATAATAATGAATTTTCTCGTCGTTTTTTATAATATTCTTCTAAATTTAATTTTCTCTTAACTGGTTTTACAACATCAAAGTCAATTATATTTGATAAATCATTATTAATAATAGATTGATTAATAATTTCATTATTATTATTTGTTGTTGCTAAAGCATTTGTTTCTATTTCAATTTTTAATAAATTATTTATACTTTTATTATCAATTATTATTTTATTAGTTTTACTATTATCATTACTATTAGCTGTAATTTGTGTATTTATTTGAATTTCTTCGTCTTCTTCTTCAGATGAATATTCTTTGTTGATAGTACACATTGAAATATTTTTACCACCACGTCCAATACCAAATTGTTTCTGTGGTAATTTTTTGGCAATTGCTTGATTTCGTTTTATTGTTTCCTAAATTTATATTTTTTTTAAAATATATATAATTTACAAAGAAAATAAAAATAAAAATAATATTAAACAAGCCCAATACTAGTTTAGTTAGAAAAATGTAATATTTTTTAAAAGTAAAATTAAATTAGTTATTTACACTAAATGCCGAAAATTAAAATTTACATAGAAACAATATTGCATAATTTAGATTTTTGAATTTGGTTAATTTGATCAATAAATCCTGATCTTTTTTATTTACCATCCATTAATTCTATATGAAACGAATTGTGCATTAGGTCTATTCGTCTATTGCAAATTTGATATTTTATTTTTATTCAATTATGATTTGTTAATTATTTAGATCAAATTAATATTGTGAATAATTCTTTGGTGAATAAGTACTTTGGTACTAGAGTACAAAAATTTATACCCATTGTTAATTTTAATTTAAATAATATCAATTTTTGCTCCAAATTGACTAGTCTTGCTCCAAATTGACTAGTAGTAAAATTAAATTTATAATTAAGCAAAATTTTTATTTAATGAAATCTATTTATATATATTGACAAGTTGTTTAACAAAAATTTATACTTACAGAAAATTTACTTTGAATTTTCCTTATTCCTATACTACGCTGTTTATTATTTTTCGGTAAATTTTTGCCTTTATTTGTTCCTTTTGATAATGGATTCCACGATGGATCCTTATTAATATTATCATTCATATGTAATTTATTTGTATTATTTTGTTTCACATATTCATTAAGTTTTACATTATTATTTAAATTACTATTATTAATATCATTAATTTTTTCACAATCATTTACAGTCTCAATATCTACATCGATATCAGAATCATCATTATTTACAATATTATTATCGTTCGTTATTAATTTATTTGAATTATTAATTTTGTTTTTGTTTATAGTTGTTATTAATAAATCTTCAGTTAAATAATCATCTTCAGTAATAAATTTAGCTAAATCAAAATTTTTTGTATCAATATTATCAGTAATTAAATCACAATCATTTTCTTTATGTATTTTACTAATACCACCATATTCATTATAAATATTTTTTTTAATTATTGTATAATTATTATCCAATTCTTTTTCATCTGGTATTATTATATTTTTTTCAATTATTTCTGTATTATTATTTATTATTGAATTAAGATCAAATATTGGTTGATTATCTTCTATCAATTTATTATCATATTCATCATTATCACTATCAGTAAAATCACTTTCATCACTTGAATGACTTTCATAATCACCAATTGATGAACTATCAGTTCTACTACGAAATGTTAAACGACTACAACTTCTTAATTGATTTTCTTCACTTGCATTTGATTCTGTATCATCATCATCATCATCGAAATCTGTATTTTCATCATCATCTAATGATGAATTAATATAATCACAATTTGGATCAACAGGTATAATTTCAATTGAAGGTGAAGATGATGACATAACATTATCAGTTCTATTTATATTCTAAATAAATTATATATAAAAAAAATATATTAATTATAATTTATTTTAGATAATTTATTTGGAATTAATTAATTTTATCAATTTTTTATATAATTGAAAAATTGTTCATATTTTTTTATTACCTCTTCAATATTATGTATTCCATAAATATCTTGTGCTAAATCATTCTGTAATTCAATTGAATATTGTGTTTCTATATCATCACTAAAATATATATGTTGTTTCTCATCTGTTGGCAGAATACCATGTAATGTTTCTGACAGCTGCAGGCCAAGTGTGCCACTATATATTTATAAAATAATAAAGAAATATAGACAAAAACATAAATAAATTTATAATACACTACATTAAAGAACAATTGACTTTTATATATTTTACAACATACTTATTTTCATCAGACCAAAAATTATTTTCTATATCAAATTTGACATAAGTATCATCATATTGATCATCATGAAAAGCATTCAAAAGTCCTGATTCCATTTTTGCGACTTTTTATATATAATCTTTAAATAAAAAAAAAATTTACTTTTGAAAAAAAAAAAAAATTACGACTACATACAATATCAAATTGATAAAAAAAGGATAGTTATAAATATTAAAAAAAAAGAATGCTATAAGTAAGGTCTTGACATATTTGTTATAATACTTATTTTATATTTTAGTGGATTCTTGTAATATGTAAAATGTATATTACAAATTGGTTATAAACATTAAAAAAAAATATAATATTCGATTTTTTACATACATTTTATTAATTTAGTCTTCCTTATATTTAATCTACATAAAATACTTTTTTTCAAATTTCTGTTATAACTTATAACACAGTTTTGAAAAATTCTATGTTATTAAATTCTGGATTTATATAGTAAAATATTATTGAGTAGGGATTTTTATTAAGTCTGGATTTAGCGTGTTTGTGATATTGATTTATTTGTAACTATTAAGTATTACATATTCATGGGAATGTATATTTATGATGTTTTTATCACCATAACAATTTTTCTAACCGGCATTTTTGATGACTCGCAATTAAAATTTAGACGTTTTGTTCAAACCCAATTAAATAAAAGAATTTTTCTTTGCCTTATTTTCTAAATAATGCCAACAATATAAAATTATTTAGCCTAAAATTAAATAAAGATATTGGCTGATTTAACTAATATTGAATAAAATCAAAATCCCGGTTGTTTTTAATCTATTGATTCGGTTTTCCTGTGGATAAAACTGTAACATTTAAATACCGTATATGTTTTTATTAATTTATATATTTACATACACCAAAGATCTTTTTATTTATATTAAATTTTTATTAAAAATATATAAATGGACATCCAGATAACAAAAAATATTTATTTTATTTCCAATTGCGGGTAAAGTGACTACAAAGTAGTTTTGTGTTAGATCACACATAATAGTTATTATTTTTTGAATAAAAATTCTTAAAAATATTGCAATCAGTTCTTTACTCAATAAATAAAATAAATATTCAAATTAATAAACAACATTTTTGGAATTTTAGTAAACAAAACTTGTTGTTTACTTAATACATAAGTATATTATTAAATAAATTTTTTATACAATTGTTTGAGTAATATATATTACACTAAAAACTATATAAAAATTGTATATACTGAATTAAGAATGTTGCTTCAACATTCGAAACCAAACTTTGAATGCCTAATTTAAAGAATATATAGTAAGTTATACAATTTACTGATAAAAATACTTAATTATTATCATGATTTATATAACCAAAATCAATTTATTTCAAACTTATTCTAAGATAAAGATAAAACTATGATATTATAATAAATATGAAGTGTTGTGATGGAATGATAATTTTAAAAAATTGATACATTTCGAATCAATTTTTTTTTTCGTTTCGGGTGCATTCTAAAAGGATAAAAATACCGCATACAAGTAGGAACAATACCCAGGTTACGCAATACTATACCATAATAGTAAATAATTAAAAAATTTAGCATAATAGTAAATAATTAAAAAATTTGTTACATGATCTAGTACTAGTTGATATCCGCTACCTATTATACATTCTAGCTGTTCTATAGTGAAATATTCATCAAATTTTAATAAGTAGCTCTTAATTTTAGAACAAATAATAATTTGTAATGAAATTCGAACTTTCAAAACTGACTGAAATTGACTTTTCGGTATGGATTTTATAATCATGATTTCACGGTAAAATGAAAGCGGATATAATCGGTATCATGGTTTTTATTAATCTATTTTCAACATAAAATTATTACGCAAAAATAATAATAAGAATTATAGTACATAGCTCAACTTTGAACAGCATTTATTGTAATAGTGATAAGAAATATTACAATTTTATATAAAAAAGTACGAATTATGAATTTTGTAAAACAGAAACTTCTTTTGATTAGAAAATTTATATCCAATAAAAAATATGGAAGTGTTTTTTAAGAAAAATTCACATATAACTTAAATATTTACGATGGCGGTTAAAATTTAAAATCTTTTTATATTTAAAATATAAATTAAAAACAACTATGAATAAATTATATATATAATTATACACTCCTGCATCATAGGATCATCCGATTTCGTATTGATTGTCAATTTCCAATGCAATTACAATAATTAATTAAATTCCACACTCCTAAAATGTTACACACTGTAATATAATAAAATATTCTATCAAATAATTTTGCTACCGTAATCAACAAAAATACCGCGTGGCTAAAATATTTTGATAACTTTTAACACCTTTTTTTTATAATTTATAAAATAAAAACAAAAATTTAAATTTTCTATATCACTAACTCGCTTTATTATAATAAAAAAATAAGCCAGTTAGTAAAATTCATTTTAAATTGAACAATAATTTTATTACAAGTTTTTGTGAAATTTAATGCTTTATCAAATAATAGAAAGTTTAAGGTTAAGATTTTTTTTTTTTTAGGATATTTTTTATATTAAAATTTAAAGAAAAATTGCTTTTTTGGATTTTAACTTAAATATATTACATTCTTTAATTATTTTAAAATATCAAAAAAATTGTTTTAATAAATCTTTAAAACGAGGAAAATATATAATTGCAATATGATGGGTGGTCGGCAAAAGTAGGATTTATATCCACTCTAGCCGCCAACGTGACTCAATTTTCTATTGAATATTTTTTTCACTTTAATTAAAAACAATTTTTTTTGCAATTATTATTAAATATTTATATTTTCTTAGATATTTTTTTATGTTTATTTATCATTAATTATTGTAATAAAATTGTATACAAAAAAAAATCACTTTTTTCAGTAGACTACAAAAATTTTATTTTTAATACAACGTGTTATGCAGTATATAACCTCATCCATTTATAGCAAAAAAAAAAATATGATTTTATAATTTTTCACATATAATATAAGAAATTTTCATACTTTTCTTTAATATATCAGTGGAAAAATATTTTAAACAAATTTTCATAAACTTTTTATCACTTTTTACACTTAATTATTATCGAAAATAAATCGCAAAATAATCACGACTTTCGGTATGGCCGCAGCCTTTTTTTAACTTTATATTAATATTATTATAATATTAATAAAATGTTCCTGGAAAAAAGGGAAGGCAAATAAAATGTCAAAAAATTTATTAGCGCACGTGTTTTTATGAATGTATGCGAGATTTTAAATATTTATACATTTTAAAGATAACAGTGACATCTGGGTGTAGAGTTAGATAGTAATTATTGTAGGAAATTCAATTTCTGTTATAAAACTATTCAAATTTTAGTTAAAGCTCTCTTTACACCGTAAATATCTTTCAAAATATCGGTCGGTTGAAAAATTGTATCATGTAAATGTTAATTACATTTGAATATATCATCATTACATTATCCACGAATCAAACCTTATATAATTCCACAAAAGCGTTAATTTTAATTCATACAACTTCAGCTTTAGATTTCATACCCTTTTCGGTCCAGATTTTCCGAATTTAATCTTTGTTTTTAGTAGCTTTATGAAGCAAATCCAATACATGTAATACAAGTAACACATCTACATTACATTGGTGATATATTGTCCATCATATTTCGAAGGCTTCTATTTTGTTCTACAAATTCTTTGTCAGGGTCCACGTTTAAAACAACACTACAGTTAAACAGCACTACAGTCCAAACATAGCATTTAAAACCTTTAATTTCAGTTTAAGATTAATCTCTCTTTTGCATAATACATTGAAATTTTTGTTGCTCTCATTTGAGATATTCTAGAATTGATTTCATTTTTCCTGTTTGCATCAGAAGTAATGAAATGATTGAACCTAGTTACTTTATTTTATAAATTTTTTCTATTGTTTTGTTACATAGGGCCAATATATTACAGTTCGGCGCTCTATTATTTCCAGTATATTTTTTAATAATTACGTCTGAAATAGTAACAGTATCTCAAAAAATTACCCTGACTACGACACTGTCACAAAAATATTGCTAATTGGTCTTTTGAATTATTGCAAATTTTCTTACAAATTTAAAATTTTTTTTTGAATGAACACGTTTTAATTGTAATTTAAAAGAAAAGGAGTGCCTTAATTCAGAATGAACCGTTCTCATCTTGTGCGGACATTGGAATAAAGTTGGAATTAACCTGTTTAAATTTCATTAAAATCTATATTATAAACTCTCAGTCGCAACAACTTCATATAGTATTTTCCAAACGTTTATTTAAAATTATGAACCAAACTTTTCATAGATAATTTCATATTTGCAGATAATATTTTTTAAATGTTGGGACACTATAAGTTCTATAGTGTCCCTGTCCAGTTTAAATTATGAACCACCGAACTTATTATAAGAAACCGCAAAATTTAATTTTAACATAATATATAAAGAATTATATTATATAGTAGACCAGAATAACAATTTTTGAATATATTTTTTTTGTATTTGCTATAAATGGTTTTGGTGTTCACTGTTCAGAGAACACCTTGAACACTACCATTATAAATGGGTTTGGGTGTTCAGTGAACACCTTAAACACTACCACGCTTCGCGGCTGTGTTTTTGTATAAATTTTATATAAGATATAAAACTATATAAAATTAATAAGTAAAATGCAATTCTTACATTTTTATTATTGTGTTTAGTTAGTCTGCCCTTGTGTTGTAATATGTAAAAAATGTGATTTAAAACCTTTTGGTTATTTCTTGTGGTAGTATGCTAAAGTCATTCGTTTATGCTATCCAGATAAACCAAGAACACTTGATGCAATCGAAGTCAACATCGAACGAGTTATTCTAGCAGTTTTATGTGTGAATAGTAAAATTGGGTTTTTTCAGACGTAGCTATTCCCGTGGTAGTCATATGAATGAAATATCGTTCAAAAAGTAATGATAGGCATTATCCCATAAAAAAAAAGCATTTTTACCATTCTTTTCATACATTTTGTTTTATTTCAATTTAATATTATATCACGCTTAGTGAAAGAGCCTTTATTTTAGTTCGATAGACTTTTTTAAATTGTTTACTGTAAAATTAATTAATTAAATTTAGAGCTTTCTATAGTTACAAGAAATATGAATATTCACTTTTCAGAATCATTGTTCCTTTTTTTTATAGAAAAAATTATTAGGTTAAATAAATAAACAAAAGTAAATATTTTATATTACCATATTTTATTAAGATTAATTGTAATATATATAATATTTTGAATCAACAAAAATAAATGTTTATCAAACTTCTAGTAATTATGGCTTGATAAAAAAAGTATGTAGTTATTTAAAAAAACATGAAAAATTGATAATTATAAAGTTATAATTTTTAGATAGTGATTATATTTTAACGACGCTTAACATTTGTCCATTCACCATCGTCTCGATCCCGATTATCAACTGCAATAAATAAAATAAATTGAAAAAAATAAAAAAAAAAATAAACTTGTGAGTACCTTTTTCTGCACGGGGTGCAGGTGCAGGCGCAGATGCAGCAGGTGCAGTTCGTTCTTTTCGTTCATCTTCATTATTTCGTTCTCCTCCTCGTTGAGGTCGTTCGGTACGCCAACTACCGCCATCTTTACCTTGCTGATCACGGGGTGGACGATCACCTCCGCGATCACCACCACGTTCACCACCGCGATCACCACCACGTTCAGCACCGCGATCACCACCACGATTACCTCCAGCAGGTCTTCTATTTTCTCTATTGTCATCGTCTCGTTGAGCTCCTCTTTGCCGCCAGTTACCTGTTTCGGCAGTATTACTGGCACCGCCACCACCACCTCTGGCATCTCTTTCTCCCCTCTCTCTGTTATCTCTGTCTCTTGGTCCACCACCATCTCTTCTAGGACCACCATATCTATCATCTCGCCGATCCTTGTCACGATCATCTCTACGGAAGTCACGATCATCCTTATTCCTGAAAGATTCTCTATCATCTTTATTCCTGAACGATTCTCTCTCATCTTTATTCCGGAACGATTCTCTATCATCTTTATTACGAAATTCTCCACCACGATCTTCTTTGCGGAAATCACGATCTCGAGGAGTTGGACCAGCATCATCACGTCTGTTACGATCATCTCCACCACGCCTCCATTTGTTATCACCACCAGATGGGACAGGTCCACTACGAGCAGATCCATCTCCACGGGTTGGACCTTCAGTACGGACCGGCCCTTCACCGCGTGCAGTACCTTCACCTCTCGTACGCCATGAATCACCTCCAGTTGGTTTCTCCCGTACTTCACGAACCTCCCGATCCTCAGCAGCACCACCACCACTACCGCCACGACTTTGGTTTCTCCATGCTTCTCTTTCGCCACCACCCATACCAGCAGCACGCTCTTGTCTCCACGCATCACGCATTTTATTTTCATCATCTTTAGCTACCAAACGAGACAATTGATCTCTATCTTCTTGTATTTTACGTTCGGCTTCTTCCATTTTTACACGTTGTTTCTCAAATGAAATTCTTTTTTTTTCATCTTCAGCTTCACGTTCTTTACGACGTTTCTCGGCTTCCAAACGTTCTTCTTCTTCTTTTTGTTTTCGGATTTCTTCTTCGGCACGTCGTTTTTCTTCTTCCTTTTCATCCAACCATTTTTGACGGCGTTCTTCTCTACGTTGAACAATTCTTTGTGCAATCCTCTTTTTACGTTCTTCCTCCAAAAATATATCATATTTTTTCACTTTTTCAATATACAATGATGCACGCTCAGTACGTAATTGATCCAAAAATACATCACGATCAGAATGCATTTTAACAAGACGTTCTTTCTGTGCAACATGTAGTTTCCGTTCCGAAATTGCTTTTTCAATTCTAGAAGCTTCTTGTGTTTCCCAAAATTCTTTATCTTGAATTTGCTTTTCAGCCAAGAATTTTTCTACTAATGGAATTTCATCTAATCGCTTAGCCCGTTCGAAATAATCAACTTTCTTTTCTTGTGATTTCAATTTTGTTTGTAATTCTTTTCGTTCTCTAATTAATTCTTCAGTTTCTTTAGCGGCAATCTGTTCAGCATCTAATTTTTTTAATCCTTCTTCGTCAAGTTTTTGTAACATTTTTTTACCATGCGCAGTTTGAGATATTTGTTGCATTTTTTCTTTCAAACTCTTCTCTTTTATAGCTTGTATTTCATTTTGGTGACGTTTACGTTCACGTTCTTCTAATTCTTGTTCTAAACGTTTTTGTTCTGCCAATTTCTGTTGTCGTGTCACTTCTTCTTGACGTCGCAATTCTTCTTCTTCTCTAGCTATGTTCATTTTTTCGATAAATTCTTTACGATCTTCAATAATTTTCTGGCGTTGAAGAATTCGTTGATGTTCTCTATCTTTAATTTCATGATAATGTTCTACCATTTGATTACGTAACTTCTCACGATCAACCTTTTTACGATTTGGATAAATTGCAGCAATTGCACGATGTAACACAACAGACATATTTACTAATTGTGAACGGATTTGTTCTGATGGCATTGATTGCAAAGTTGGACCATCAATATGAATTTCACGTTGACTTTCTGTTAAATCAGTACCAAAGTGAATACAACGTTTCTGATGATCAATTCGAATTTGCATATCATTGTGTCGAACACAATCAACAAGAATTCGTTCCAAATAGAAAATATCACTAAAATGACCAAGTTCAACCAGACGTGTAAATTCAATACTTTGATAAATTTGTGAAACTTGACGTATTAAACGCATTAAAGTAACATCCTTCAAGGATTGAGTGTACTGATTTAAAAGATTCGATTCATCAGTTTCAATATAATCAATAACAGTTTGAACTCGTTTGCACAAACTCAATGGATCAAAATCTACTTCTAGCCACGTATAGAGATTTGTGAATTGTTCTGAAGCCATGTGAGTAACATTCAAGCGAACCTGAGGGAATTAATGAAAATAAAATAAAACTAAATATAAATGAAAATTTACTTAAAAAATCTTATATATTTGTTGTGTGTACTTACCACATCTTTCAACAAAGAAGCTCTAGTTGGTGGTTGATTTAATCCAAGTAATACAGCTAATTTTTGTGCTTTTTCTAATGGACTTTTATCAGTTTCAATAAAACGATCAAATTCTGGATGTGCTGATGGTAATGGTATTGATAATGTTGCAATTAAAACATGTGATGCCATACGTTGCATTTCATCTTTTGTTAAATTCTTTTTCATTTCACGTGTTAATTGGAATAGTTTCAATAAAGCAGCAGCATGAAACAATTGATTACCAGCCTTCCAAAAGACCATTGCTAATTTTTGATAATAATTTGCCATTGTTTTAGCAACTGGTGTTTTCTTTGACAATGTCATTAAACCATGAATATCTTCTATTGCTTTATAAGCTTCCTGCCATAATTCCATTTGTATTGCACTATCTAACTGATACAATCTTGTGTCTAAATTTAATTGTTGTGTTTCCAATTTTGTAATACTAACACCAGTTGATTGTGCCGATATTTTACAAATATCTTCTAAATGTTTACGTAATTTATCGCATAAACGACGAAATTCACTTTTGCGATTATATTTTAAACAGAAGCCAAATGCCATACGTGCAATATCATGATATAATTGTTCACAGTGTGTATTAACACGTAATAATTCCAAACATTGACAATATGATTCCCAAAGAAATTTTACCCATGGCAATAAAATTGTTCGGTCTGACCGATCTTGGGCATCTTCTCCACAAACAGCACTCATTAATATACTCTCCGGTGTTGCAATATTATCCAAATCATCAACAATATCTGAAAAATAAAGAATATTAATAACAATTACATTGCATACATAAAAATAAATACACACCTAGCACAGCTTGCGATGATTGTTGTTGTGCTGTTTCAGTACGTTCTTCTGCCATTTTCAAATAACCTCGAATTACATTTTCCAATGAACCAACATTGACCAATTGAAACATATTTCTGTACTGAAATAAGCCTTCCTTGGCAATATGTGATTTTTTCAGTTCAACACATAAAAATAAATATTTGAACATAATTGGTTCAATTACTGATTCAGACCATGTATAAGTCCATTTTTTACTTCGGAATACTTCTTGCAAAGTATCCAAAGCTCGTGCTGGTTTGCCAACATCGATGAATTCTAATTATATTATAAATGAATTAACAAATAATGTATTATAAATAAATTTTAGTTTATCCGCCATATTGAATTATTTATTATATTGAATTGGAAACGTGGACTTACCATTTGCTCTTTTCAAGGCATTTTCAGGTCTTTGAAGATATCTAGACATTTTCCTTTTAACGCTTTCGATTCAGTACTTATGACAAAATTATATTTCTAGTTTCACAATTGTTTTTAGATATATTTATATTTTTATAAAAATTATTTTAGGCGAGAACTCATATATGCGATATGTGTCTTCCTAATAATTTTTTAAAATGGCCGAGAAAAATTATTTTTTTGCCGGACAAGACGTCAAAAATTTTAGCGAAAATTTGACAAATCTTATTCTGAGGCGACATCTGCAAGTGAGAAGTAAATAATAAAATTAATATTATGAGAAATGTCAAAATATAGTTAATTTTGTTTAATAAATAAAAACAATAACAGTAACAGTTGGTTGTTGCGATAGTGATAAAATAAAATTAAAAATTGGAATGGATCAGGACTTCTGAAGGTAAAATTGTATAGTAAAATATATTTTATAAATGTTTTAAAAATTCAGTTTATTTTAGTAAAGTCTGATATAATCAAAACAATATGCTACCAATAGTTAAAGTTCTCCGAACCGGTCGTATTCCATATATGAAAGGACTAAACTTACAAAAATATATTTACAATCAATTAAATAATCCAAACGATAGTGAAGATAAATTTCAAAATGTTCTTATTTTAACAGAACATAATCCAGTTTATACAATTGGTTTACGGACAAAATCTTATACAATAGATGATGAACAAAAATTACGTGAATTAGGCGCTGATTTTTATAAAACAAATCGTGGCGGTCTAATTACATTTCATGGTCCTGGTCAATTAGTTGCCTATCCAATTATACATTTAAAACAATTTACACCTAGTATACGATGGTATGTAGCAGAATTAGAAAAAACTATAATAAAATTATGTGGTCAATTTAATATAAAAGCTACAACAACTAAAGATACAGGCATTTGGGTAAATGATAAAAAAATTTGTGCTATTGGTATACATGGAAGTCGATATATAACATCACATGGTATTGGTTTAAATTGTAATACAGATTTAAGTTGGTTTGAACATATTATACCTTGTGGTATTGAAGGGAAAGGTGTAACATCAATTACAAATGAATTGAGAAACACTATGGATGTCGATACTGTAATACCACATTTTCTATATAATTTTAGTAGTCAATTTAATTGTAAATTAATTGAATTTGATAATAGAGAAATTCTTTTAGAATCAATTTGATTATATAAATTGTAGTTATATTCTTTTTCATTAAACATAAAAGTAAAGAATTTTATTTGTTGTTAATATATATGTAAAATAAAATCAAATGTTTTAGTAAAACACAAAACACAAAATTTTTGTAGCTTATGTAAAAAACCTTTATTTATTTAAAATATGATAATAAAGCTAACATCTAAAGCCTTCACAATACATATTAAAAATAAAAATATTGCCTGGAAATAAGATCTTAAATCAAATTCATTATAATATTTCAAATATTTCATCTTTTTGTTAACGAGTCTTAAGTCCAGGACTTATAATTGATATCTGAACAAAATTTAACAAAAATATAAACTTTTCTCCATATAGGTATATTATTAAAAAATAACAAAAAAAACTTAAAGGCACTTTTCAATATGCCATACATCTGGTACACTTTTTATAAATATATCATTATAAAATAATTCTATAATATTAAATATATTTACGGTAACTTCATTAATTTGAGGAAAATGATTATCTTCAATTATTTTTAAAGCGTTTATCGTTATCATTTTTAAATCGGCATTATTTTTACTATTGCATTCATTTTTTAAATCATCCAATGATAAACAGAATTCTTGCGATGGTCTCCGAATTGTTCCACTAAAAATATAAATTTACGGTTTTAATATTTTATAAAAATATATTTTTTTACCTGTTATCGGGGAACAATATAAAAATCATAGACGATAGGCAACGTGTTAGAATTTTTCTTCTGGAAATTAAAAAAAAATATTATAATAATTTTATAAATATTCCGATTTTTCTAACTTATTTCCTTTTGTTTTAAATCCAATTGCTCCCAATATACTTTCACTCCATCCTTCAGATTGTTTTGATATTACTTGTAAATATCTTGCTAACATTAATAGTTGTTTTTTAGCTTTATCGGTTTGCGCAAGTATTTCACATCCGCATGTTATTATAGCACCCCAAACAATCACAGCTCTGCCTTCAGTTTGTTCACTTAAATATTAAATATTTATGTTAATAAATATTTCTTGGTATGTATTCTATTCTATAATAATTTAATAATAAATTTTAATATACGAACTTCGTTTTAACAGTTTCTAAAAGTTGACTAAGATCTTGTAGAAATTTTATTTTATCATCTATATTTGTTAAATTTTGAATTTTATATAAAATAAAAGCATGTAATGTTAACAAATACGATCCTTGTAATAAGATCATTAAATCTAAATTATCTAAAGATTTCCCGAGACGGCGAAAAACTGATTTCCATGTAGGAGAATTATCTAAAATAAAATTATATTTATTATTATTTTTTTTTAAATAAAAATGTTTGTTCTTTCCCACCAGCAAAACGAAAATAATTATAAATCGTTGTTTCTATTAAAGAATACATTGGAACAATAAATGTTTTACAAAAACCAATTGAATTAAGTGTCGAATATGGAACAGGACTGCCAATATTACAATTAGATTGCCAATAAATAATTGCATCAACAAATAACCTTAAATAAAAATAATTAGAAATAATTAATTCAATTAATTAAAATATAATTGTTTATACTTTGCTGTAAATTCGCTTTGTGATTGTAATGATCCAATTATTTCTGAAACCATATTTTGTGAATCGATTTCTTTATCACGTGTTGCATTACCTTCACCAACAATTTGATCAATAGTATTTAAAAGTTCAACAATTGTATTACGATATGATTGTAGACCATCTGGAGTTGCTAAAAGTTTTTGATGTTTTGACGAACATGCTCTTAACATTCGTACAATAGTTCTAGTATATAAAATTTGTTTTGCTGTAATTTGTGATTCGGGATTGTTTAATTTTTTACCCGGACACATACCGGATGTAATTTGTAATAATCTAAAGATTAAAACAAAAAAATATTAATTTGCTAAATATATATCGAGTTTTTAAATTTACTTTAGAACTGATAAATCTACAGCATTACTTTCTGATGGCATTTTTAAAATAATTACAGGTTCAACTGATAATAATAACCAATTAAATGTACTTTCAATTCCTTTCAATGTAATCAAATGCCATGGAAATTCATTACAACCAATTTCTAAAATTTCACTAGTTTTTGGATTATCATGTAAATGTGGCTCAAAACTGATTTCAACAAAAATCGTGTGCAGTAAATAAATAACATGATTTTGTATTTCAAAATTCCAATTTTGAAATAGTTCAATATGCCATTTTGACCAATCTACACGAAGAAATATATGACCTAAAAATGAATGACATTCCGGAAGAAACTGAAATATTAAAAAAAAAATGTAAAGTATGAAAAAAAAGCAAATTTAAATTTTAATTATACTTCATGAAGTAATTTAAAATATGATTCAATATGAACTGGCTGAGGATAAAATCTATTCCATGGTAATTTTACTAAAGCCATATGAATTGGTGATCGTATATAATTACCAACATCTAGAGAAGCAAAATGATAATGATACCAACTGAATATATGACCCAATATAATACCAGAAACTGTTAATAAAAATATTATTTATTAGATTATCTATATGTCACATCAAAATATTTTTTTGTTTACCTGGTAAACTCTCCAAAATATATTGTAGACTAGTTATAAAAGATTGTATTAAAATTTGTGCTGATTCAGTATGTAATTCACTCCATGGATATAAAATTTTACCATTTGTTATAAATTGTTTTATCCAATTTGCTGTTGATTTTTGTATATCTTGTTCTTTATATATGACAAGCCATGGAGAATACATATCAATAATTGGTGCAAAAATCCAATCACATACTTTAAAATAGAGTTTAAAATTTTCAGAAAAAATTATTATATATATTTTGTAATTACTTTGATCAGCAAGTTCTCCAGGATAACTGCAAATAGCTATTACTACAGCAGTCTGGCTTAAACATGAAAACCAAATAGCCAAAGGTTGACAATAATTTTTATGTTTTGGATAGAGACCATGTAAACCATGTTGTAATCGTTCATTTTGAAAATGTCGTGCAAAAAGCCCAATTGTATCTGTCACCTAAAATATTTATAGAAATTATATTTATTAATAAAAAATACAAATTTAAACATTTTTTTACTAACGCTTTTAAAATTAAATAAATTTTGTTGTGTCGAAAATTTTAAAATTTCTTCATTAATTTTAGTTGTTTTTGATTTTGTGTCCAATGCTTCACAACCACATTGTAACAATAATGAATTCAATAAATCCAATAAAACAATTGCAGAAATTTTTTGTTCCGAAACTGAATTTAATACAATTTGTAAAACTTCCCCATAATGTTCTGGAAAATCATGATTAAAAATATGAACAAGATGTCGACGAAATAAATCTTGTAATATATTTGTTTCTGGTTGATTCCAATTTTCTAAACCAGTTAATATCAATTTCAGCAAACGATTAATTTCTGATAATTTGGGATGGGTTCCTTGAAGCCAATTTGGTAAATCAAACTTTGAAAAAAAATATTAAAAAAAAAAATATATATATATATAAATATCTCTTAATTCAGAATTTACAAATTTCAATATTTACTTTGGACATTAATACGAATAAAACTTTAGTATCACAACGTCTCATATGAGAATCAATTAAAAATTTATACATATTTAGAAAATATTCAGCTTCAGTTCTAGATGGCACAAACAATTCAGCAAGTAATTTTAATAATTCTGGCCGTTTTAAAGATGTTTCCAAAATTTTAATACCTTGTGTTTCTTGATTATTTTGAATGAAAATCTATTTTAGACATATACAAATAATAATCTAAATGAACAAAAATTATTAAAATTAAATTATTTTTATTATCTTACACCTAAGTCTTGTATAATTGACTGACACAAATCATCACATGGTGGCATAGTTTGTATATTTTCATTAATATTTTTTAAAACATCATAGAAATATTCTACTGCAACATCAGCAATATTATTTTTATTTGATTTTTTATCTTGTAGTTCGATTTGTGATGTTAACAAACATCTATATTTTTAGAATATTTATTATATATATATATATTTTTTAAGAAAATTTATTATTTAATATAATAATAACCTGACTATATGTTCAATTTTTTGCATTGACAAAACTAATTTATCGATATTCTGTTGAAGAATCTGTTCAATAATTTTTCCATATCTTTCCCGATTTTCATCAATTTTTCTTTGTATACTTTCAATTTTTTGTGGTCGTTTTAACTATAAAATATGATTTTTTTTAAATTATCGCTTTTTCTAAAAAGTCTTTTAATAGGACTTTCTAGAAAAAACGTTTTTTTCGAAAATGTATTTTTTGTTTTTTGAGACGTATTTTCATTAAAATATTTCGGTGATTTTTCATTTTTTTAAATTTTTTTTTAAAAGAAACTTATATACCTCAACAGTAATTATAGCCGGACCAGTACATTCATTTGAAAATATTGTTGAACATTTTACGGTTTTGTCTTCACAATATGCTATATTTTTATATAACATTGGTATTAGTTCTTTATAATTAGAATTTAACGAATTAACTTCTTTAATTGTTAAATTAAATTTTCTAAATAAAAACAAAATTAAAGTAATTTAAAGATATTTCTAAAGAGATATTTACTTAGACGTTTCTTCAATTGATTTTAATTCATTTCTTAATAATTTTAAAGTTCCACTATTGATATCTTTGGCTTGTAATGGATTTAGAATTAAAGTATTTTTTTGGAGAATTGGAGGTTCAAGTGGATTATCATATGATATTAAATGTTTCTTAATACGTTCAATTGGTGTTGTTTTTGGTTTTGTTGCTAAAGGATCACCACTTCTACGTTTTGTTGAATTGATTCGAAAACATATTCGTAACCATTTATTAGCTAAATCTATTTGTTCCTTACGTATATTTGCAGGATATAAAAATTCAGTCCAGTGTTGCTGTAAAAATTTGTTTTTACTTCTTAATGTTGTTTTATACATATATATAGTTATTTTCTTACGTTATGTTGATTAAAGATTTGTTGAAGTTTTTCAATATTGTATTGAGGTGGTAAATCTATATGCTGATCTTTAGATATTTTATTGATATTTGTTTCTTCTAGCCATAAAAGAAAAGTTTTCATCATTCTGGAATAAGAGAACCAATTATAATACAACTCGTATAAATAATTAAGAAAATACTTTATTTAAAAATCGTAAATTCCAGAAATTTGATATTATTATATTTATAAAATAAAAAAAAATAACTTACTTTGCACATTGTGTATAAAAATATGTTAATGTTTCACTCTCAATATTTCCAGCCGATTCTTTTACATAAAATTCTTCAGCTTGTTTTAATTTCAATTTCAGTTTTTTCATTAAAGTAATATTTTGTTCGTAAAATTGATCAGCTACTCCGAATGTATGCTGAAAACTAAAAAATCCAACAATATATAAAATATGAAAATATAGTTAACACCATTGATAAAATTTACCGTTCATCATCATTATTAAAATCAACTCGTACTAAATATAAACTGAAAAATTTTTGATTAAATATTGGAAAAAGTGGATGATTTATATCAATTTGAGAAATTAAGTTAGCATATTTATAAAGAACCAAAGAAGATAATGGAAATGGTTGACAAGCAAAAGGTGTACATGTTTTCTAGAAAAAATATAAAATTGTACAACAATTAATATTTAAATTTATATAACTGACTTTTAAAAGATATTCCATATTATGTTTTTCAGGATTATTTAAAAGTTGTCTAACAAATTCTGGCCAAATTCTAGTATTACATTCTTGTAAATCATGTTCTAATTCCAATAGTACCAATGCTAACCAACCACATTCAGATGATAATGTTGGAAAATTTCGATTTTCTTTACTCGAACCAAAAAATATTTTTAATGTTGTTGATCGATCAGATTTCCAATCGTCACAATTCTATAAATTAATTTTATATGATTTAAATTATTATATTAAAAATGATTTATTAAATATTTACCACATAATATAACCGGAAAAATTCTTTTGAGCTCCACCAAGATTCAGGAAACTGATAAGCTATTTTAATAATTGAATCAATTAACAGAACCACATTTATATTTTGCCAATTTGGTATACTTGTCAGTATTTTTAACCAAAATATTATTAGTGGAGTAGGTGTTGGAAAACCAAATCTTAAATTAATAAAATTTGTAAATTCAAATGAATAAAATAAACAAATTTACTTACTCAATATAATTGATTATCTGACTTAGAATCATATTGTGGAAAAGTTCAAAAACTGGCCCTGGTGAATTTGCTGTAACTAAATCCTTCATCATTTTCAAATAAGTCCGATCAGAATTTAAAATTAATTTTAAAATTTCCTGAAAACTATTTTATATAAAGAGAATATATAATTTAAAAAAAAATATAGTTTTTCTTTCACTAAACAATTTTGTCCCACCTTTCACATTGACTTAAAGTTTCTGGACACTCCAAAAAAAGTGGTGTAATCAATTGAATACAACGTATAACAGTCTGATGCCGATAATCGATTAATAACGATTTCATTTGGGGCAAACCTTTTTGACAGATTAACGGAATTGAATGGCCCCATAAGCTAATTAGAATTGATATGTACATGGCAAGCGGTCGATTTTCAGAAACACCTTGAAAAATTATATTAAAATTTTCCAAATCTGGTACAAAACATAAATGTTCTGATGGATTTACTAATGCTTTTCGTATACCATCGCCATTTTGATCCATTAAATGTAATCGTAATAATGATACCATATTCCAACACCATGTTGTAAATTGTTCTTTAGTTGTTTGATTTTCTATAAAACTGGAAACTTGACGAACACTTTCTGATATACCAGATACTCCAATCGTTTCCGGACTATGTTTATGTAATGCTTCACAAATTAAACATGCCATTCGCACGTGAATATTATGTGGTAAAAATAAACGATTATTTGCATCAAATCCCCAATTTAAATGACTAATAATAACTCGTGCTAGAATATTTTCACTATGTTCATAATTATAATTTAGGAGCCAAGTTGATAAAATTTCAAAACTTTGTATATCTGTTTTCCAATTTTCTAATGGTAATGATTTAAATAAATATATAATATTTTCAGTTTGATTAAATTGTGATCGTAATTGATTCAGTAGAACTTCTATAAGTTCAGGATGATTTAATGTTAAATTAGTTAACATATCACGACATGATTTATAACACATTTCACGTGTTGATTCATTAACAAAACCAATCTGAAAAAATAATATGAAAACAAAGATTTTTTAAATTTATTCAATTTTACCGTAAATATGTGTGTACAAATTTTTTGTATAAATTCCCAATCTTTAATACGATCTCGTTCATTAGCCATTTCAAAGAATGTCTGAATCAAATAGTACATATCCTCAGGCGATAAATCTGATGTAGATACTTTAAAACGTTCCCAAAAATTTGGTGATTTCAGATTTTCTTTGCAATCTAAAAATATTTATTAATATTTATTATATATATATATATATTAATTATAATAATAGCTAACGAAAAATTAAATATTAGTTTAAAAAAAATATAATAGATTACATTATTAAAAAGTAAACAAAACATTTTTTATGATATTCACCTACAACCAATGCTTTTTAATTTAAGCATGAAACAAAAATATATTAAAAATTCAGTTTTAGTAATAAAAAAACTATAAATTTACCATCAGAAGCAATTGGATAATGATCGGGAAATCCAATATTTAAATAATAAAATAATTGCCACACAGTATCTGAATCTAAGACTTCAAAAGGTAATGAAGCAAAATATTGCCATGTTGCTAAATTTGGTGTTTTATAAATATAACTGCAGGCTTTTATTATGAACGAATTTAACTCGACACTTATACGTTCACATAAATAAGGATCTTTAGATGCATTACTTCGTCTAAAATTATATAGATTTAATTATTTATCAAAAATCTTACATTATAATTAATTTTACATAAACAGTTCATGACTATCCGAAACATATTGAATTGTATGTCTGATTAGTCTTCCCAATCTTTTTGCAAATTGTTTATATCTTTCTGTATTGTATGTTAATAGACCTTCACCGAATAATTCAATCAAATTTGTATTAAATGCAATTAATTTAATAAGTTGATTTTCTGATATACTATCATTATGAATAATATAATCGTTACTAGTTTTTTGTGCATTTATTGCAGATCTAAATAATAATAAAATTAAAATAATTATTAAAATTTCATTATCGGTTTTAAATACCTAAAAATCATTTCTAGTGGTATTTGATTAAGAAACATTATGAAATCATTTTCTTTTAAACCAACACATTCACCATTTGCGGTACTATCTTCTTCACCATCTGAATCAACTAATATCCATATATCTTCCTTAATTGGATCTGAAATGTCTTTATGGGACTGTAAAAAAAGTGATATATAAGTTTTCATAATAAAAATAAATTATTTTATAATTCTAACCTTTGCTAAGGCACTTAAAAATTCATTTCTCTTTTTAATTGGCATTAAAAGTATATACAAAATTGACATACAATGATTCATTTCAGCACTTTGTAAAATATTCTTATTATTATTTATGGAAATTGGATTTGGTATTTGTAAAAATGATGTTGCCCAACTTGAAACCCCACTTGGACAACGTAAAATATGAAATAATACAAACCAATGATCTTGAACAGTCGCTACTCGTAAATAAAGCGCAATTAAATTTGTTAGCCAATTTTTCAAATCATCAGAGAAAATCTAAAATATATGCAATATGGTACATAAATACTAAATTTTATTATTTATTTTACCTTATCAGGAAATGGTTTTCTGATAAAACAAAATAAAATTGATATCACTCTCCTCAAATGACACATACTATGAAGTGTATCGTTATCAAATGATTTATTGAAAACTATTGGTGTATTTGTGTTAATTTTTTCAAATGACTGATATGATAAAATTTCTCTTACAATTTGTTCGATCTAAAACATTTTAAAAAAAATATTTAAAAAAAGTTTTCTTGTAACTTATAAATAAATATACTTTTAATTTGGAAATTTCAGCTGATATATTATTTGTAGTTATAGAGAAGCAAACAAGTTCATATATTTTATTTAAATCTGTAACAACTGCATGTAAAGCATTGCTATTAATTTCAGCGATTCTGGTAAAAATAAAAATATATATTACAAATGTATGATAATTTAAATCAATTTAAAAACTAACTTATAAATTTCAGTACCCCGAACTTGCTGTTTATCAGCACATTTACCACTATATTGAATAGTTTCATTATGTGTCTCCCAAATTTTTGATTCCACATTATTTAAACGTGTTTTTATATTTTCTAAATGCATTAAATTTATACGTAATTTATTACGTGCTAATGCATATTGCTTTAATAATATATAAAGGGGATCAATTTCATAATTTTCCTTTAATGTATTTGTAAGGAATTCTAATTCAAATTGTTTCACCATTTCAATCTCATGGCAACAATAAATTTCTTTTAATTGTGATGATGTTAGTGGGCTGGGACGAATAATATTAGCAATTTGTCGGGTATTTGTTGTTGTCGACATTTGCTGATAAAAATTTTGTGTTTGTAAATTTTCTTCATGTCTACGTATGCTATCTAAATTTGGATATTTAGCAATTGGATCATATACATATGCTAATTTAGACCTTTGTACACTTCTATCAATTGATGGAGCTGTTGGTTCTTCAAGATTATGTGTCCATGGATGTGGAGAACCAGTTTTTATTTCTGATGTAGCAGCAATTAATTCATTTTGTAAATTCTCGACAACAATCTCTTTTTCACAAGATTCCTTATTTACAACTAACTCTTTGTCACAAGCATTGTTGAGTTCATTAATCATATCAGAATTTTCATCATTGAGAGCATTAGATTTTACTTGTTTAGTTTCAGAATTTTCATCTTTGTCTATATTTTTGATGACATCAAAATTATCATTCTCATTCAGAACATTAGCTTTTACTTGTTTATTTTCAGAATTTTCATATTTTTCTATATTGGGAACATTCGATTCTATTTTTTTAACATTCTCAGTTTTAGTTTCTAGATCATCTATCCTGTCATCTATATGCTCTGTAGTGTGTGATTCGTTTTCTACTATGGTTGATTGATATTGTGCTGATACAAAACAATCATGGCTGATAATGTTGTCGTATTTGGAAGAAGATGATGTTGAAGGAAGTTCTAAATTTGGTATTGATTGCAAATTTTCGACATCATTGTCGTCATCTAGTTGCGTCTTTGTTTTTTTCTTCTTCTGTATAAAGAAAATATCATTATTTTTCAGTTGGAAAAATAATAGAAATTACCTTGATTTTTGGTCTCTCCATGGTAGCCATTTTAAAAGTTCTAATCTGAATTTATAGAATAAATGACTCAGTTTATGTTTATTATATTTATATTAATCTGATATTTGAACAGGAAATTAACCTTCTTATCAACTAAAATTTGTTTATATTAATTTTGTTTGATAATACTTTTCTTTCTTTGTGTTTTTGATGTTTCATCTCATCAGCTGTTTCTTGACAATTGCAAATGGGAAAAAGAATGATAGTTACATATTTGATATAGAGAGATAGCACATAGACGACCTATAGACAGACCCAACAAAAATATCAGAAGGAAAGCATCATATATCACTTTGCAGCTCTAAAATATAACGATACACACGGAAAAGAGCTTTACTAAAACACGGAATTCCACTTGTTTGACAGAAGAAAATGGCCTTAAAAGTTGACCATAATAATAGCGTTTGATAATCCTAGATATGTGGATAGTGACGCTGACGGTAACAGCAATATCTTTTGATTATACGAAAGCGATATTGGTTTATTTACATGGTATTAAGCAACATGTATAAAATACACATTTGTAGTACGTCTTACAATATGTAGTTCCAACCAAGAGTAAAAATACGGCGTTTACAAAAAAATTTAAAAATATGCAATAAAAAAATTTAAAGCACAAAGAAAATCGCTTTAAAATATGGTGAATAATTTAATAGTTAGCGAATTGATTTTAAATTATTTATTATTTTAAATAAGAATGGTTTTGCAAATTATTTAAAATAATTAATTATATTTCATTATTATTTGATTTATTTATTTATATGATTTTGAATTGCGATTCTTTATACTTTTTTACACAGAATTCCAATAAAACTGGTCATTATTCAGTTATAAATATTTATATGAATATATAATATTGAATTTAATTTTTTTTGTATTAGTATAATTTTTCCTGGCTTTATTGCTTTATAAGTAGTTTGGGAGCTATAACAGTAACTACATTTCTATTGATAGTACTTTTTTTTAATATGACTAATATTTGTATGGCAAACTAATTTTAATTTTTATGAAATTTGGTGTATATGAGGTAATATTGACTTAATTAATTGGTATATCTCTTTACCCTTATGTGTAGTTTGGGAGATATAGCTATTATTATGTGAGGTATTTTGAAATTTTCAATATTTTTTATTAATAGCAGCATAATATTTTAGCACTTTTCATATTATTTATTCAATTATTGAATAAATAATATTGTCAATAAAAGCAAATATATAGTGCGGTATTTTTTATAAGAAGTGATTTATGAAGACAATGCATTTCGATATATTTTCAAACTAATTTCGATATTTTCGATACTATTTGTAGTTTCTAATTATTTTTGTGGTAGTTTATATATAGCACGCAACAACAACATATGTAGTTCTGGTGCGCGACAATCATAAACAACCTTTATAGGATGACAGATCTTTATCAAAAAAAAAGGTATAAACAAAGTGAAAAAGTTTATTAGAAATATAGGTTTTTTAAAATAAAAATAAATATGACAATATACAATTTGTATATTTTTGATAAATATGGAACATTATTGCATTATGCTGAATGGAATAGATTGAAAAAATCTGGAATTACATTAGAAGAGGCAAGTGGGTGGATTTTTAATTATACAATTCTTTACTTTTTATTTTTTGTACTTTGTTGGTTAATAAATATATAAATAAAATCTTATTTTATTGGATTTGTTATTGTTTAGGAAGCAAAGTTAATGTATGGAATGCTATTTTCAATAAAATCATTTGTTAATAAAATGTCACCAATTGATACCCGTGATGGATTTTTACATTACAAAACAAATAAATATGCACTTCATTATTTGGAAACACCTTCTGGTTTAAAGTAAGTTCTAACAATATTGATTTAATTTGTTGATAAATATTAATTGTATTTTCTTATTGTATTTTTTTAGGTTCGTTTTAAACACAGACACTGCTTCCATAAATGTTAAAGAATTATTACAACAACTTTATGCTAAAATTTGGGTTGAATATGTAACAAGAGATCCATTATGGATTCTTGGTACACCAGTTACTTCTGAATTGTTTAAAATAAAATTAGATGATTTTGTAAAACAATCTTCAATATTTGGTATAAGAAATATATAATTTTATAGAAATAATTAAATAAATAATTATATATAAACTAAAATATATAAAAATATGATGTGGTCATGTACACTACACATATGATTATGTCTAACATTGGATTTCATTTCGCATTTATTTTATTAGTATTATTTACATGATATCCATCATTCAGTATAAACTATATAGTTAGTAACGCTTTAATTAATTTAGTAACGATTTGAAGAATTATGCCATGAGTAAACATTAACTTTCCCTACACCAATTTAATGTAAATCTAAACATTGATCTTAATCAAAATAGAAAAAGTAAATATAGAATTGCTTAATAAATTTTAAACAGATATTTTCTTAAAATCATTTTCGGTTATAGTAACTCAAAACGTGTATGTATATCATTAGCGATCTTAACTTTTTTATTCTACAAATACTTTCTATACTACATTATTATTATAATAAAATAAAAATGATTATTCTTTCAATTATTTATTTAACAAATAAAATCTAGTATAACCAGATTATGAATATTATTATAAAGTATGGGTATTAAATTCATTAACTTTTGAACCTTTGAATCACTAAAAAAAAAAATTAAAACGAGTATGTTAATTTTGAAAATAATTATAGAAAAGTATTTCCTCATGATTACGTTTCCCTTAATTTTAGATTGTAATACAATAATATATATGAATACAATTAAAATAATTATATGCTATTTAATTATTAGTTTTGGAATAACTACGAAGTGTTGTAACGGAAATATAGACTGTAAAATAGAAATTTTACTTTCTTTGCTTAACGCGTGAAAACGTATCGCAATAAATACTAATTGATTATCTTAATACAAAAAATATATAAAAAAGATTATTTTTTATACTTGTTTTCTATGAGCGACTATTCCATTTATGTATTTTTCTACATTCTCAAAAATAAATACTTTAAAATTATTTTTTAAAGTATTTATTTTATTGATTTAAAAAAATAAAATTATACAAATATACTACCGTCCGAGGTCCACCAGTCCTCCACAACACAAATATATATATATATATATATATATGATATATTGTATATGAAAGTATTCTATATATCTGTAGTATCGCTATATTTGTATATTAAAGTCATATTTAATAATATATAATTAATTAATAATTTATGTTATATATACAGGGTGTCTGAAATTATAATACTTAAAGGGGTGATACCTTTGGATAAAATGTTTTCATTAAACTCTTAGAGAAGTACCTAAAATCAAATATTATATCATAACTTATAAACCATTTAAACGATTTCATTTTAGTAGCTGTTTACTTTTACTACAACCAATTATTTATATAAAAATATAAAAATAAGTATTGACTACTAAATAATAAATAAAATTTTGTACTACGATATTTAATAGAGTAAAAAAGTGTTGGTGAATAATAATTTATGCAAAAAAAAACGAGTTTATTCTAGGTGCACTATTACTACGAACTGTAGGATGAAACGAATAATCTTTAAGCCATCGTGAAATTATTGAAATCTCTTTTTTTCTAGCTTCTCTAACTGATGGCGGATCCTAAAATTTTGTTTTTATTATAGTTGATATTTTTATAATGTATTTATATAATTTTAATAAATAACCTGTGGATGTGAACCTCTCAAATCAATATGATGTGCTCCATCTGGAATAATAATTATTGAAATTTTCTCATTTGAAGATTTTAATACACCGGCAGGACTCCATGGATCTAACAGACCGTTACTAAATATAATATTCGAAGCAGAACTAAAAAACATATATATTTAATAATTAATTATTCCTTTTTTTTTTTTAAACAATGGTAATTTTACTCAAAAGTACTGCTACCATATCTTATAATCGTATCATGATCTCTTGGTTGTACATTATAAGTTGCCTTACATAAATTTATAGTTTCTTCATAATTCCAATTATCATCTAAAAACATTGTATTATTTTTATTAATACACATTGGTACTATGAATTGTGTACATCTTTGAAAATACCAAGGATTTATAATATAATTTCGTTTATGTAATTTACTTTTAAGTAAATCTAAACAGTTTGTATCACCAGTATAATTTTTATAAATATTAATACTCTTCTGCATTGCCTAAAAAATATTAATAATTATATAGTAATAAATATAAATAATAAAAAAGTATATACAAAAAAAAATTTACTTCAATCAAATCATTATTTTTATATTCTTTATCCAAATGTTTACAAAATTCTCTGACTGGATTAGCGGGTAAAAGTTCAATCAAATTAGATTCATAAGGATAATTTCCCATTCCTATATTCCAATACATATTTTCCAGGTAGTCTATAAAATGATTATATATTTGTTAAAATAAATATATTTTATTTTATTTTATTTTTTTATAAAAAAATTACAAGAAAACTCTTTTAAAGTTAGATTTGGATCACAAAACTTAAAAATCTGTCTTACATAATCTTCGTTAGCATCATTTGATCTAAAATTTATAATATTAATAGTATTTATTAAATTTTTTGTAGTCTAAAAATATAGTGACACAAATACACAATTGAACAAATTTACTAATCACATAAATTTTTTTTTTTTTTTTTTGTTATTGTATAAATCTTCCCTTCGTCAATATAAATCGATTTATATCCAGTCATTTTAAGTTCAGTCAATTTACATTTCAATTGTGAATTTAGCGCCAAATGATAAAAAATTCGTTATTTTTAAAAATCTTCACAATGGAAATATTATCATCTAATGTGATTTTATTTGATTTGTGAGAAGTGAGGATACGAATCGACACCCCCTTTCACATAATGCTCTTCTTTATTAATGTGATATATCATATAAATAAATTATTTACGTTTTGTAATGGAATTTAACACTACTATAAAATGTGAATGTGCTATAATATTTTCTTTTAGTGTTAATTGTACTTTAAAACATTATATTCTCACATATTAATCTTTTTTCATTATGAAAAATCAAATTTATATCACCCTGTATAAAATATAATTGTCAATAATTTTAATTGTATTTATATATTATGACTATTTAGTCTAATATTATACATTTTAAAAATATGACCTTAATGCAAATATATAATATACCTTAAAAGCTCAAAAAATCTTTTAATATTACTAGTACAACTTGTTGTATAAGCATTTTCAAATACGGAAGCTAGATGATCGTAATATGAATTGCATGGAATCATATCTAAAATTATAAATATATTTATATATATATATAAAAATTCCAATACATAAAATATACCAGAAACAACTTACTAACAAATTTTAACATTGGTGCCGAAGCAGCTAAAGCACCTGTAATAATATGAGGATATTTCATACGGAACCAAGCAGCTAATACACCACCATAAGATCCACCAAATGCAATTACTGGCCTTTTTCTGTAATTATGATTTACTAAATCATCTAATAAATATGCAAAATCAGCTAAAGCTTGTTCAGAAGTTAAATAGCCAATATTATCATTATTATCAAATGATTCATTTCCAAATGGTAAAGATTTTCCATAATAACGATGCTCAGCAAAAATTATTTCTGCTTTAAATTGTTCGGCAGCTTCCCATATGAAACCAGTAATTTGACCAAATACATTTATATCGGCTTCATTGCCACAATAAAAAAATATTGGAGCAGTTTCAATATCTTTAACATATGAATTATTTTTTAAATATCTGGAAATGTATGAAATTAAGTAGTTAGTTTTTGTTGTTGTTGTTTTTAATTTATATATATTTACCGCAATAAAAAAGTTTTCGAATTTACAAAATTGAAATGATCAACTGGTACTCTTATATATTCTTCACTATAAAAATAATTAGGCTTAGTTGAATTATTATATGAATTAGCTTGACCGATTAATTCAATTAAAAAAATCACTGATATAAATTTAATTATTCCAAACATTATTGAAACATTAGTTTCCTTGCTCATTCACGTCTTACTGAATTCAAAATTAAATTAAAAGTAACTAAAGCTAGACATAATATAAGCTTTCGTTAAATAGATAAATTTAAACTTTATGAACTGTAAGAACTTAACAGATACTATTATTATAATTATGCTTTTGGGTTTTCCTGATATACTCGTATTATAAATACAGCTAACTTAATCATTTCCTTTGTAGAAATTTATTTAAAACAAATTAAATATGGATTTTTCCAGTTTTATATTTCAATTTTCAAACTGATTAAATTGCAATAAAAACAAATTTACTTCTGATTAATTGCACAATATTTTTTTCAAAATATAAAGTATTATATTGACTTCATTAGTATAATTTCGTATTAAATTACAATTTAATTAAATTTATGTTGAAGTTGATTAAATGTTTATAAATTCTTAACCATAAAAAGTTAAATTTTTGTAATAAATTAATTCATTTGAATTTAAATTTGAAATCATGTATTTACGAAAACGAATTGTCTGCGAAAAATTTAAATATAGTGCCACTAATCCAATATGTTTATTACCGCGCTCACATCTACTAACCAATATTAAATAATGATATAAAACGAATTCCTAGACAGGTCATTTAGTTCTTTTATATATTTTTTATAAACCTTGAAATAAGGGAATAAGATAAGGGGAACCTGTTAGGATGTGTTCCTGTTAGTCAAGATGAATTTCGTTGACGTGCGAAAAATAGTATAGAACTGTTTGAAAACTACATTTCTTATTAGTTGTCTTGGAAAGGCTATTAAGATTAAGTAAGAGTCATATTAAAGTGGTTAATCCCTGTGGGGAATCCCTGTAAACGAATAAAATCATGTAAAGATAATAATCTACCAAAGTGGAATAACTATAAACAAACATAATAAGTGTGACCAAATGATTATGTAATTTTTGATAGTTTAAAAACTTTGTTGTTAACCAAGCATAAAAACTAACCACACATTTGTAACACAAGGGTATGGCCGTAGGCCGTAGGCAATATATACAATTAAACTCTTGAAAAATTATAGTATACTCGTATCATAAATGCTATTCATTATATCAAATTGTTCACTTAAAATGTGTTAGGTTTATTTTTGGTTAATAAGTATTAAACTATTTTATTGATGCTTTATAAGACCATCATAAGTTTTTAGGTCATTATTCCAATTCGAGTCTGAAGTATTTCTATGTTTTTGAAATTTAATTTATCATATTTTTGATCAAAAATTAACAAATTATCAATTAACAAACTAATCTAATATTTTTATTGCATTATCTCCAAAAGCAAACAAAACAAAAAATATATATTATAATCTATGATTGTGTATAAAAATCAGAAATCCATGATTTGATAATCTCAATTTCATTCTTTCTTGCCCGTCTTACTGATGTTGGATCCTAAATAGAAGAAAAAAACATTTAAATAAAATTAATCATTTTACCATTACAGAAATAATATGATTTACATTAGGATTTGATGCTCTTAAATCAATATGATGTGCACCTTCTGGTATTATAATAGTAATAATACGATTATTAATGTATTTCAATACACCACCTCCACTCCATGGATCTAATAAACCATTACTGAAAATTATATTTGAAGCAAATCTAAAAAGAAAACCAATTAATACAAAAAAGATGAGAAAACTGATTTAATTTATACAAACCCAATATTATTTCCACCATAACGAATTACAATTTCACGTTCCTTTGGCCTTACATTAAATTTTTTCCAACAATCATCCGAATATTGCTTAAAATTCCATTCCTTTGGTCGGAAAATATTATTATCACCATTATAACACATTGGCATTACCATTTCAGTGCATGTTTGATATTCCCAAGCATCAATGCCCATTGAAGGATCATAAGCTGTATCATAATTTAAACATGGTGTTTTGCCAGTATAATTAGAATAAACGTCAATTGCTTTATGCATGGCCTTAAAAATTTATAAAAAAAAAGTATTAAACATTTTTGATATCTTAGCTTTACTCATGTATAGTTTACCTCCAATAAATCCTTATCTTTATATATTTTATCTAAACGACCACAAAACTCACGTACAGGATATGCTGGAAGTGGTGCTAAGAAATTATTTTCATATGGATAATTAGCCATTGCCATATTACCATAAACATCTTCCAAATAGTCTGGAAATATAGAAATTAAGTGTTTTTTTTTTAAATTTATCTCCAAATAACGTTTTAAAGTTGAAATACTTACCATAAAATTTGTTCACATCCTCAGTTTTGTTTAAATTATGACAGAGATTAAATTGCTTTGTTAAGTAAGCACGACCAGTATCCGTTGTGGAATATTCTCTAGAAGGATTTTTGTTTAAATATTATTTAATTACTTATATATAAAAATATTATAACGTTATACTTACTTAAACACATTCCAAGAATTTTTTAAATTTATACTACAATTGGCATTATAAGCAGTTGCAAAAACTGATGAAACAATTTGTCCAAATATATTACATGGCGTTATACCTTATTAAATTTAAATAAATAACATTCAAATTATTAAAAAAAATATTTAAATATTATATACAAACTTACTAGCAAATTGTAATATTGGAGCTGATGCAGCTAAAGCACCAGTTATAATTTGTGGATATTTCATGCGAAACCATGCAGCTAACATACCACCATATGAACCACCAATTGCTATTACCGGTTGATTATATTTACCATCCATTAAATAATCTAATAATTGTGCATAATCAGCTAAAGCTTGTTCAGCTGTTAAATATCCTGAATTAGCTGATGTATCTAATGATTTATTACCAAATGGTAATGATTTTCCATAATAACGATGTTCAGCAAATACAATTAATGCTTTTAATTGTTCAGCTGATTCCCATATAAATCCAGTATTTTCTGCAAATAATTCAATGTCACCTTCATTGCCGGTATAAAATAATATTGGACCAGTTTGTTTATTAGACCAATAAGTATCATTAATAAGATATCTATACATATAAAATTAAGTACATATATAATAATTGTAATGGAATTGAATTTCATTTTTATTTTTACTAACCTCATCTGAAAAGTTTTATTAATGCCATAATTAAAATGATCGAGTGGTACATCTAAATAATTCACTTTATATTCATATTTTTCTGTAACATCTTCAGCAGATATTTTATTTATTATAAATATTATTGATATTACTAAAAATATATTGATTTTCTGCCTTAAAAACATATTTTACTTTTAGCAAAAAAAAAAAAATCAAACTTCTATAAATTGATAGTACAATATGATTTGTCAGAGTTGTTTACAATTACAATGCAGAAAGACGAAATAATGATCAACGATCGTGTTAAAGAACTAAAATAAATATTTCGGATTTTATATAATATAGCTAAGCTCTCTATGTATACATATATAAATTTTGTTATCTGTCACATATATTTATATATGGTTGAATGAGAGCTGAAGAGGTCATGAACTATGGCTGAGATTTTCGGTCAATAATTTTAGTTACCAATGCAATTTATTATTATTAGTTAAGGAAGGCACATATAATTTTGTTGTTGTTTCAGTTAAACAAATTTGATAAAGAAAGTAAAGTACCATGAGTACTTACTATATTAAGGATCCATTTATTTATCTAATGGATCTTTAATTTAATCTAATTTTAAAGTTAATCTTTAAATTTTACTAGCGTATACGTATAGATTAGTAAACAGCTGTAGCGTAACTTTCTTTTTTCAATAATAATTTTGAATTATTAATAACAATAAGATATAAAATAGAATAATTATTTTTTAACATTAATCCATTTTGCTTTTACCATTTAGGAATTATCATATTACACAAATGAATCTATATTTGCATAAGAGCCCTCGCTTACGAGGCCCCACGTGTCTCGCGAGTTGTGCTATAGTATACAATTTATATTGTAATAATTCGATACTTTAATACTGAAAACTATAAATTACACCCCCTTGATTTTTTTTTTTATAAAATATGTATATAATAAAGTAACAGTAAATTGTGCTGATTCGGTTATAAATAAATATACTTTATAATCGAAATTTTGTGTATGTAAGATAACATAATTAAAAACAAATGTTTGTCTTAAAATAAATTCATCAATATATAGGGTGGGTTATCTGTACCTTCATCATGGGGTTTAAAAATTTAATAACTAAAAATTTTATTTTTTTGTTTTATAAAATATAGACAATGAGAAATCTTTACATTAAGCATGAAAAATAATGGTAACAAGAACTCGAGGTTTTTGAACTACTGAAAATCCGGCAGCTATTAAGTAGCGTTATATGTACCGCCTGGTGTAACTACATTATATCCGAGAGGACATAACTGGAGAGAGGTATCGGTTCATGGTATCTGAGAACCTGAGACGTGGTTTCATCAGAATTTAATGGAGTCACTGGTTGTACTTCACGAGCCATGATTGCACTTTTAAGGCAATTTTTTATAGAGTAAAAGTGAATAATTATTAAATATTCGGAAATTAATTATTAATCACGTCGTTTGCTATACATATTTTTCATCACTGACTTGTAAAATCGGCCGGTTCAACAACACCGAGGGAATTCATGAGCTCAAGGCCAATATTAAAAATTCGAGGGCTAGAGCTAGAAACTTTGAACAATGTAAAAATTCGAGGGCTAGAGCTAGAAACTTTGAACAATGTTTAATAAAGTACTATTCATTTAAAAGCCGAAAATGGGGACATTATTTAAACGAAAAAGTTATTAAATTTTTAAATCCTACAGTGAATTAATTATGTTCATCCAGTATTATATATTGTATCCTGTGTCTATTAGTAATATTATATTAAAAAATTAAAAACACAATAAATTTTTAAAGAATTGTTTTTATTTTTCAGTGGTTTCGCTTGTTTTTTAAAATTATTATTATTTTTTTTTTTTTTTGTATTATTATTATAGTTTACATCATTTTAATAAATGGTTTTTATATATCATTATTTGTATTTTAATGAAATGTATTAATTTATTTATTATTTTTTTATAATATAATATATTAATTTGTTTTTGCGTTGTTAATTTAGCCGGTATGGTAAGAGAAGAATACAAGTTTAATTGAGAAAATTGCATAATTTCACATATTGATTAAAACCAAAAAATTGGAATATATCCTTAATCTTTTCCAAAAATTAAATTATTACCAATTATATAATTAATTTTTATTTAGATGAATGGAAATTTATGGGAATTTTTATTTTTACAAATTTTTGGAAAGTTATTTTTTGAATTACAATTCTTAAACAACTAGAGGGTATTTATAATATTGACAACATAGTGTATCGCAGAAAGCTGTCGTTTATAAATCTGAAAAATATTATTATAGTATTCGGATATATTACATATTTATTTATCATCCTTATTCTGATATTTTACAGTTCATGCATGACAACAATAAAATTAATTTTGTCAGATTATTCTAAGATCCGCAATAATGAATCGTTATCTTTCAACGATATAGAAAAAGTATGGAGTCAGCGATAACGATTAATTGTTGTAGATCTTAGAATAATTGCCCTGAATAATAATATATATATATAAAAAAAATATTAATGACTTGATAATATACATACAAAATTTTTGAATTTTATGATTTTTTCAAATTAATTTTTTGTTCTTTCAAGTTACTATCAGAATTAAGTTTAAATTTTAATTCATTTATTTTTACATTAAAAAAATTAAAATAAAAATAAAACATGTTATTTTATATATAATATTGTTGTTGTGTGTATTATAATAGTGTAAAACACAACGACATATTTATATTTATTTTATTTAACAAAAAAGTAATAATATAAAAAAAAAAAAAAATTAAAATGGTTAAAAATAAAACTAAAAAAAAAATTAAAGTAAATTATACCTAAATTAATATTAAATTTAAAAATAATAATTAAACTAAGGCAGAGAATAAAAAACGATAATTTCAATTAGTTTATATTTATAATTGTTTTTTTTTTTTTTTTGTATCTTTTAAATTATTTATAATTTTATTTGTGTATTGTGTAATTTTTTTTTTTTTTTAATTTTATATTTTTAGGATTAAAATTACATTACAAAAAGATTAATTTAAAAACTAAATGATTTTATTTACTATTTTTTGTTTGTTTTTTTGTTTTTTAATTTTCGAGGGATAATTTTAAAAATTTTGAATTTATATTTTTATAATTGTTTAATTATTTTTGCAATTTTTCTTGTCTATCAAATACGGATTTGTGTAAGGTATATTTTATGTGGTTTTGTAAGGGAATTTAAAAACATTCTTTTATACTAGGAACGAAATCCCGATTTTTATTAATTATTTTTTTTTTGGTTTTTTTACTTTAAAAATTTGGGTATGTTTTATTTTTACTTTTTAATAACAGTTGCGTGTGTTCATACTCTAATTCCATTTAATAATTTTGTATTACATTTTATCAGAGATATAGTATTACTTTTATTTAATTACTAATTGATTAAATGCCACAATAAAAATACACATACATTATTTTTTTTAATTTGTCGGAGTTTAAATACAACAATTTTTCCATCCTTCGGAATTCGGAAAGATATTAAATAACTGCTCTTTTTTTTTTTACAAATTCAATAGCAAGTTTGGACAGTGAAATTAAAACTTAAAATATTTTGTTTATTTTTTTATAGTATATATCCAAAATTTTGAATTTATAAGTAAAAAGTGTCATTGAATAGACAACTTAAATTTAATCCAAAATCGTTTATATAGATTTACAATTTTGCGCAATGACATATAAATTTCAATTAAAATTCACCTTATTCTAGAAAATTATTTTGTGACTAAGATTTCCGCGGAAAATATAATTGTACATTGGGCTCCGCCAAGTCACAATATGGTAGCTAAATGCAGTCGCATAACATTTTTCTAGCAAACATAATTTAAGAAGCCAGAGAAAATGTTTTTCTGGGTATATATTTTAAGTGAATAAACCGAATATCAATAAAAAAAAATTAATTAATTTTTTATTTAAATAATTTTATTTGAAATTGAACTTGTTTCATAATAAATATCTGATATCAAAATTGTATAAATAAAAAATTATGTAGTATATATAATTTAAAATTATCAAATATTTAAGAACCTTTACTTTTATTTGAGAATGGAACGCGAAACTTTTTACAGAATATTGTTTAAAGACGAAAATATTTCCAAAATTCTAAAAAGCCGTAAAGACCACTTTTGCAAAATTATATTATGTGGTGAACAGAGGTCTTTAATAAAAAATAATTTAATTTATCTTATACTTTTTAAAATAATGGAAAACAAAAGAATTTTATCTGTCATTACTTAAGATTACTATTTATATTTTTAAAATCTGTGATATTTTTTTTTTTTTTTGTGATAGTTTTTTATTTTAGTTAAGACATTTTACTTTTTTTTTTTTCAAATGACAACATTTAATAATTATTAATTTAAGAGTTTTAAATTTAGCTATTTTTTTTAATTATAAATAGCTTTAAAATTTCTCAAGTTTAAAATTCGAATATTTTAGTGTTCATTACTAAATTTATTTTATATCCCTCCTTTTAGTTATTTTTCTTTGCTTCAAATATTTCTCCTTTTAATCTTTCCATTATGTATATATATATATAATTTTTTTTGTTTGTTTAATATTATACATTTAATTACATTTTATCATTTTATATTTTATTTATTTATTTATTTATATATCTATACAATATTTAATTAATTATTTATTTTCTTGATATTTTCTAGAAATAAAAATTGAGTTTTTGTTTTAATTAATTATAATTATTAAATGTACTTTATTTTTAATTTTTAATTATTTAGTAATTGGTTTTAATTTTTGTTCCTAAACATTTTTAATGTTTTAAGTGTATTACAAAAAGAAAATCGACAGCAAAAAAAAAAAAAAGAAACAAAATGGAAAAATAATATTTTAACTTACAAATTATGTTTGTTACTTTTTTTTAAGTTTTTGTTTTTTATATTTATAATAATATATAAAAAGAGTTTAGTCAGTAGTGTTGGTTATATATTGAAATGTTCAGTAGAGAATCATTAAAAATTATTTAATTAAAATTTATATTTAATTTTTTTTTTGTTGTTCTAATTGTGTTGTTAATTTTTTACAAAACATTTCAAAATATTTTTTTTTTGTTTTTTACATCATTAGTTTTTATATTACTATTTTTTTTAAAAATTATTTTTAATATTTTCAGCCATTATACTACATACAAGAATTATTTTTCATATTTATTACAATAATTGTTATTTTCTAATAATTTTATAGTTTTTTTTTTGTATATAAAAAAAAAATTATTACATTTAGTTTTAATAAAAAATGCAAAATTCTGTGTTTTTTTTTTCTTTTTTTGTTAAATATATAAATGTGTTTTTCTGTGTACTCTAATATTTTTATATTTAAATATATTTTTAGTTTTTTTTTGTTGTTGTATAAAGTTGTAAGTATAATGAATTACTTTAAGTTTTTAACTAATTTAATTTTTTCATATTTTTGTTTAATTGTGAATTTTTTTGAATTTTTATTTTTGAAAATCCGCAAGAAAATGAAATTTGAAACACTAAAAAATATAGAACGTTTGTTTTTTAAACGATATATTATTTTGGATTACGACCATCGTTAATAACACCAGTTTGTCCTCGCATTCGAATTGATGGGCGTCTTTCTGGTGTATCATAAGGTCTAGAAGAATTTGTTCCAATTACCATTGAATCATCAATACCACCACCAGCACCACCTGAACTACTAACCATACCACCAGCAACACCACCAACAGAACTACCAACAATACCAATATGCCCACCACCACCAGTACTAATAATACCACCTCCACTACCAGCAGCACCACTACTACCAACAATTTGTTGTTTAATTGCATTATTACTAGTATCACCACCATCATCTTGTTGTTGATTTTGTTGTTGCTGTTGTTGTTGTTGTGATGATGATGAATTTCTTGAACCACCAAATTTTAATAAATTCCAATCAAATACATAATCATATGTAAAACCTAATCTATGAAATAGATTACGAAATAATTTGCGCAAATAACAATAATCTGGACGTTGTTCAAATTGCATTTGACGACAATAATTTAAATAATTAGCAAATTCACTTGGAAAACCTTTACATAATGCTAAAATTGGTGTTGATAATTTCTTTTCTGATATACGTTCATATTTTTGCCGTTTATTTGCAGCTTTTAAACCTTGCCATGGTAATGTACCCAAATTAAAATACATTAATACATAACCTAATGATTCTAAATCATCACGACGTGATTGTTCAATACCTAAATGTGTATTTATTGATGCATAGCGTGCTGTACCAGTTAAATTTTTATTTTCCCGATATGGTATATGTCGAAATGATCTAGTATCACGAAATTTTTTCGCTAAACCAAAATCAATAATATATACTAAATTACCTTTTTTACCTAAACCCATTAAAAAATTATCTGGTTTAATATCACGATGTATAAAATCTCTTGAATGTATAAAATCAATACGCGATATCATTTGATCAGCCAATAATAATACAGTTTTTAATGAAAAACGTCTTGAACAAAAGTTAAATAAATCTTCTAATGATGGTCCTAATAATTCCATAACCATAACATTATAATCACCTTCAGAACCACACCATATTATTCTTGGTATACCAATGCCACCTTGCATCATTTTATAAAATTTACTTTCAATATGTAATTGTGGATGTTTTGTACGAATACATTCTAATTTAATAGCAACTTCTTCACCAGTATTTATTGTTGTGCCCAAATAAATATCACCAAATGATCCGGAACCAATTTTTCTACCTAATCGGTATTTATTACCAACTCTTAGTTCCATTTTACAAAAATTTAATTTCTGTTACTTTATTTTTGTATTTTTGTTAATTTCTTCAATTCTTATTTTCAGCTGTAAGTTTATTATTCCGGTGGTAATAACGAATTATTGTGGTATAGTTAGTTTTCTATTGGTTATTCTTAATGCAAAATTAAAAATTTATTTTCCAGTCCAATATTTTCTATATATTTATTTTTGAAATTGTTCTTTTTATATTGTACAATTTTTCATGCTGGACAGTGGAGCTGTTTGTGTTCTCTTAAATTTCTGTGATGAAATCATAAAAAATAGTAAATTTTGAATATACAAAATTTTTTTATTGTATAAAATTTTATTTTAATATTTTACTGTAAAATATTATTTAAGAGTATATTTACCAAAAGCAATTAAATATATGTAAAATTTTCTGTATTTTTTTTTTTTTTTTTTAGAAAATTTCAGTCAAAAATCTATGTTCACTCAACCACATGCGATTTAATTTATAAAAAAAATTTCTTTCTGCTAGTATAGCCTGTGATAATTTCCAACACGATTGATTTCTTCTTCTACTGTATATATATGAAAAATTTCAATACGTTTTTATTATATTTTCTTTCTTATATGGTGGGTTTTTGCTGCAGGATTTTATATTATTTTTTTTTGTGTTTTCTATCACCGAATTGTTAAATCAGTAAACATTTTTAATAATATATTTTGTTAAATTCCATATAGATTTTTCTATATTTTGTAATTCACACCATCTTACAGAAAAAAACGCAAATTTTTTTTATTTTTTTTTTTAATACAATATAGAAAAGAAAAAAACTTTCAACTTGGTTGGTGGAGCAGGAAAGAAAGAAAAATATGGACGAAACTTGAAACAATTTTACTTTTAATCGTCGTTTGGTCACAAAAAATACATTTATTAAATGTTAATCTGTAATTAGGTTAATTTTAATATAATTTTAAAATGATTTTAATTAGTTATTTTTTAACTTACAATTTATAATAGCAGTAAAAAAATCTTTTTTTTTTCTTGACGACGAATAAATTTTGCTGTTGGTTTGGAAACTCTACTGTATAGAAGTCGTCGTCGCAGAAGTGTAGTAGTAATGGAGTATAAGTTGTGTGGTTTTGCAGTTGAGTTTAATGTAGTTTTGAAGTAATTTTAATACAAAATGTAATTTTTGAACTAGTTAAAAAAAACTATAAATTATTAAATATAATTTATAAATTATTTAATTCATTGTTTAAAATATATATTATAATGATTTCTTTAGTCTTTAATAATAAAAATTATATTTCAAAAAGAAATCACGTAAATTTAATTACTAAGCTAAGTGCTTCACCAGCTTCTGATTTACTCACGATAGAATTTAACAACATACGGCATATTTTTATAGTTATATTTATTCTTTCAAACTTATTTTAATTTAGATAATTACTAATGTAATTCTTTATGTAAACATATTTAATGACAGATTTAGCTATTACTGCTACTGGGAGATTACTTAACCGATTATCATCTTCAGTATGCTACATCTAATGATATGGAAATATATATATTGTTGTAGCATAGAATACCTAATTTTAAGCTACATTAATGGAATAACAAATTGTCTATAGATATAAATTAAGAAATAGAATAATTTAAAGAGCAGCACAAGCTACATAGTGAAATGGGTGAAAGAAACAGTCGCTACCATGGTTTTCATAAAAAATAAATCCCACATAATTATATAGAAATCTAACGAATAATACAAACTAGTCAATTTTTATTGCTTGAACTAGAACACTATTTGTTAAAACACAACTATCTGGGTATAATTTTTGTTGTTCAATCACAATAATTTATAATTGGCTTATTTCCTTATTTGACATTTCTCACTGTAAAATTAATAACAATAAATAAAAGTTAAAAATACAGAAGTAAATATGGTTTGTTTTTTGTGCAATATTGAAATCCGTTCTGGTGATAAATCATATAGCCTATTTAATAAAAGCGTAATAATATAATATGATATTATTGTTAATTAACGTAATTGTATTATAAATATTTTCAATAAAACTAGGTTTGTGAAAAAAATGGCCAAGTGTATCCTTCCTTGGCTGTACTACTCGAATCAACAATTTCATATAAAATTGATCCTGACAACATTTACTCAAAGGTTTGTGTTTTCCTGCTATAAAAATAAAATAAGAATAAACTATATAAAATTTGTTTTACACTACTACCAAAATTTATCGCGGCTAAAATATAATACATATTATTATATATATATATATTTATAGTAGGTACTTCTGAAATTTCGAATTTTTCTGGCTATTTTGAAATCAAAGTATTTATCAAAAATTAATATAATATACCTATAACTTAATTTGTTTTCAAATTTCCTATCAACAGATAAAATTTGTCGTAGTAAAATCACTATGTCCACTTTGGATAAAGTTAATTAGTTTACACTAGTAAAAAATTAAAATTATTTTTCATGTAAAAATTACTGTAGAATTAAAGAAACTGATAAAACTAGCATTTATGGATTATTTGATTTAACCATAGTGATAGTCATTTATACATGCTTCACACCAAACTTGATCTATATTTGTTCAAAGTCCTTACAATTAGTTTAAATTCCATGTAAGAATTTAATGTTTATTGAAATTTGTATACCAAAATAAACATCAACATTTGTAAATTCATAATCATAAACACAGTTTTAAAAAATGTTAAAAATTGGAAAAATTCTATAAAAATCTATCTAACGTATTCTTTAATGGTCGCTTTCATAGTGAAAGCTTAAGCTTAAGCCTTTGCCAATCCTTATGCTTGATTTAAATTATTTTCATTTGTCATGGTTAATACAAACATTTAACAAACAAATTTTAAACTTAAGAGTGCTATTAAATTAAAATATTTTAAGTTTTAAAAAAAATAAAAAGTTATAAGAAAAAATGTAAAATAAATGCAAGGTTTCTTTTCTTTTTAAATTTTTATATTTATAAGTTTAGTGAAAATTTACGAATTCCGAGTTGGAGTAAATTGTCGTATTTACGAATAAAATATAAAGTTTCCAGGTTTAAATATTTTTGAAAAGGTTTGTAATTATACGGAGTTAGTTATTATCAACTATATATTAAATCTTCTCCTTCTTATAATTCCAATCCATTTTGGATGTTGGTTATCATCATTATCAGTTTTTCTTTTGACCTTGCAGTTTTTATTATTTCATGAGTACTAGTGTTACACCATTCTACCAAATTTTTTAACCATGATGATCTTTGTCTACCTCTACTTCTTCTGCCGTTTATTTTACCAAGTAGCACGTTTTGTTGTAGTTTATATTTATCATTGCGTAAGATGTGATCAGGGTATCTTAATTTTCTTATTTTTAAGAAAAAATAATGCGTAAGATGTGACCAAGGTAGCTTAATTTTCTAAGTTTTTTACTTGCTCTCATTCTCTGAAGGACCTCTTCGTTTGTTATACGATCGCTCCATTTTATATTGAGTATATTACGAAACATCCACATGTCGAACGCGTCGATTTTTTTAATCTCTTTCTTTGTGACTGTCCATGTTTCCGCTCCATATAACAACACCGGCCATATATAACATTTAATTAATTTCTTTTTCAGTGTTAAATTTAACCTACTACGACAAAACAAACTCCACATATTTCTAAATGCTGTTCTAGCCATTTCAATTCTTTTAACGATTTCTGATCTATTACTAGCATCTTTTATCACCGTTGAGCTTTGGTATTTAATATTATTTACTTTTTCTAGTGTTTTGTTATCAAGTAGATAACTATCATTTTCCGTCTTGCTGATAAACATATATTTGGTTTTGTTGATGTTCATATTTAAGTCGCATTTTTTACAGCTTTCATTTAGTTTCTGAAGCATATATATTAAATATATAAATATATATATATATATATATATATATATATATATATATATATTTATTTAATTTGCCTTTACTGCATCTTGATTTTTTTATGTCCAAAAAAGTTAATATTAGTAATTCGATTTTGATTTCTTACACAACAATTATATTTACAGATATTGTGTGACAAATGCACAAATTTAATATACATGTCTGCGGAAATTTACGAAGAATATATTAGAATTAAACGTAAAATAATTGATATGTATAACAAAACATCAAAATTATATGGAACTCATTTCTTGTCTGGTGATACAATTATTAAAGATGAACCCAATAAAGATATAATTAATTATATGGCTAATAATATTCCTCAAAATATTTTCGAAATTTCTGAAAATGAAGATGAAGAACAGGAAATATTGAATGTAAAATTATTGACTGATGAAATTCCAAAAGAAGGTAGTTCATATTATTATTTTTTTTTTTTTATTATTGCATTTTTATTTTAGATTTCTTATATGAGCAAATAATAGAAGATGAATCGAAATTTCACAATACCAATAGTGACAGTGTAAAAATTGAATTTCCAGTATCCATTAATTTAGACATAAATGGTTGGCTATATAAATAAAAAACACATTTTTAAACATATTTTTAATTAATTCATATTATAAATAAATTTTTTGCAGCACAAGACTTAATAGAAGATGATAATTTAAGTAGTGATACCAATGAAAGCTTAAAGCACGATGAATTAAGTATAGCAAAAAAAAAAAAATGTTTTTTTATTTTTTTAAATTGTAACGACAAAATAATATTTTCAGATACAATAACAACAATTCCGACAACAATACTTTCAGAAAATCAAATCGAATTATTTACTGGTAAACCCCAATATGAAAAACGATTTAGTTGTGATTTATGTGGTGTTAATTTTGCTCATAAAAAAAATTTGTCAACACATAAACGAACATTACATTTTAATGGAAAAACTTATAAATGTGATAAATGTGAATGTTGTTTTAGTAGGAAAATTCATCTAGAATGTCATATACGTTCATCACATACTGGTGAAAAACCATTTATTTGTAATATATGTAATGCTAGTTTTGCTTATCCCCATATTTATGTTCGTCATTTAAAAATTCATAGTAATATTAAATATTCATGTGATATTTGTGGTAAAAAATTTAACAGTCGTGATAATCGAGATGCACATAGTTTTATTCATAGTCATAAAAAACGATATGAATGTTTTGATTGTGGTCAAGGATTTATGCAAAAGTCATTATTGAAAACACATGTACAAAATATGGGTAAATTTAAATTCAGGAAAAACAATTTTACAATATTATTTTCTATATGTATTTTTTTGCAGGTCATAAAAATATAATTGTAGTAAACCAACCTCCAATAAAATCAGTTTTGAATGATGAAACAACAACAACAACTATTATTTTATAGTATATTTTATTATAAAATTTTATTTAATAAAGTTATTAAGCTTATTTCATTTATTAAGTTTTTTTTTATCTTTAATAAATTTACTATTTAATTAAAAGATTGATTGACTTCAATAATAAGTACGGAAATGGTTTTGGTTTGTAATATTATTTATAAAATCTTTGAAAATGACGAAAATCGTAAGATATATAATGAATTAAATACGGAAAATTGATATTCTATATCCTACAATGTACAATTTAGGTCAAGAAATCATAATATAGTATGATAAAAATCCAGGAAATTCTATAGTAACTTTACCAAATTGTGTACACTTTTAATGAATTTGTAATACGACCCAGGTGTCAAAAATAAATTAACACGTGCGTGTTTACTTATTAAAATATATTATACATATTCACAACCTTTATTAGTCAAAACATTCCCTCACTTAGATTTTCAATTCTGATATCAAAATCCTTCTAATTAATAATACACATGTTTACTGAAGTGATCGATAAGATATTATTCCCCATTTATTATATTTTTTTGGAGGGAAACCGATTATGTTATCAATATATTTATAATTTTTTTTAAAATAAAAGATAATATATGCAGTGGAAACTACACAGTTAAAATTTGTTATCATTCTAAATATAATTTGTATATTAAACTATTTATTTATTTTAATAATTATTCAAAATTGTATACAATTAATATTCAATTTATATCAATATTTATATAATTTTTCAATTGATATTTTTAAAATAACTTATACTGGAAATTATTAACATAAAAATGATCGATATAATTTTCTTATATACTTTGGATATTATTTTTAAAATAATAAAATAATTATTCAAAATCCAGTAAACTATAAAGTTGCATTTTTAAATTAACATTTAACAATGATTAATGTCAATGTTAATGTGATTAACATTTAGTTGAGCTGCATTTTACAATTTATACATAAGTATCAGTAGAAACATCCAAAATGAGCTTATGCTTATGGGATGGAAAATGAATAAATCAATCAATACTACAGATTGTAATAGAATTTTGAATATTTTACAACTTTTATTACAATTATAAATATTGGTCAATTATATTATAGATGATATTGATAATGATAATCTAGAATAGTGAAAACGAACATTAGATCTCAATCTATTACGGATAGTAATTTTTTTCTCAGTATACTGATAAAGTGCAAGAAATGTTCTGTTTTTTTATATGTATATGTGTTCTCTTTAACACATAGATTTACTAGCAATAAGCAATTTCTCTCTTTTTCCTTGTTTTCGCTGATCCAATCCAAACAAATCATTGGTTCCTTGCCGGAGCACCTATTTCCTTCGCATCGGGAAAGTGTTGGTTGTGTTAAAGACTAATGCCGATTACTAGCTAAGTGTTCCTATATAATTAAATAATATAATAATCTTATAAATTTTATTTGAGACCAGATGATGACGAAGCAACGATATGCAACGTGACAATTTTTTCTCGAAATTTGTAAATTATGATATTAATTTTGAAATTTTGTTTTTTTTAAAAAAAATAGTTTATTTATCCTAAAAAAATTAACAATTGATGAAAATAATATATAATTTTAACTGTGAATATATACATATTTATTATTATTTGTTTGTAAATATTTACCAATAAAAAAATTATATGCAAATAAAAGTATCTTTAAATGTAAATATTTTTTTATGCGTTTTTAACAATTTTTTTTTAAGCCAAAATATATTTTTTAAATTAATTGTGGTGATATTTAGTTACTTTTTTTTGTGTCATCATAAGTCCAAATACTAAAATTTTCACATATTATATCAACATTTTTTTTAACGACCTACTAGCATATTTTATGTAATAAACCAATTTTTAGAAGCTAATAATGTTAATTTCAAACATTTTAAATTAAGCTCTTCTTTTTTTTTTTTGTAAATATATTTTTTTACAAAATATGTATGCTAATTTTTTTTTTTGAAAATATTATTTTATCTTTATTCCTATTGGAAGATTTAAGTTTATAGATAATGTAAGATTTTAAATGGTTAATTTTTGACCACACCTCTAATATTTTCTGTGATTGGTCATATATAATATAATAAGATTTTATTTAAATAAATATTTAATGTAATTTAAATATTTAACAAAATGAAAGGAGATGAAAAATGTTAATTGAATTTATTACATTTAGAAATGTTAATGTTCATAATAAGAACCATAAATATTATAATTTTATAATTTTTAGTATATATTGTGTGGAATGTACCAACTACCAACTAATTAAATATAGTTTTTATGGATTTTGTAAATACAGCTAAACTAAAATATTTGAATACTTTACGATATATAATAAAATTCTGTTATAAATATATGGTTTCGATAAATTAAAATTAGATTAGATTATATGAATAAGCGGTCGTTAAGACAGAAGAACGATGTGAACCTTCGAAACCCCACGCTGCGAGTTAAATATATCTATTGTGTCTACCCTATGAATACTTGGTCAGTTTATACAAAGGCTTATGTATAAGTACAGAGTCTTTCTAACAACCAGATCAGACTCTTGATTTCGGGAGGACTCATAAATCTCTTACACAGTTTTGTTAGTCTTTTTTGCAATACTTAAAAGGAAGAATCGCCTCCTTTGACGTATTCCTGGGATGTTGTTCCAGTAGGTGGATTTCATGTTATTTTCCGGTTCCCTTATTTCCTCTATTATGTTGGTTTTGCAATTGCCGCAGAAGGATTTGAGCCGGATAAAGGTCAGTAAGCATCTGTTCTTACCATTACCGGCCGTTAATTCTCTCATTCCCCTGCACCAACATCAGAGTAAATCCATTTATACATTCTTAATATTTAAATTCATTTAAAAAATGAATTACTGTATACATTCAATTCTTAGGCCATACACTAATTCAGGTAACCAAACTTGATATACAGTACAATCTCAAATTAGTATATAAGTATATAGTAAAATTGTAAAATTTTAAAATTTGCTATAGAATTGCTGAACCTAAAATTTATAAGTTTAATAAAACTTTCCATAAAAATATTCAATTCACGACAATTTGATAATCTTAGTTCTAGTCTTTTTCATAATTAAAATTCTAGAAGCAAAGTATAAATCTTTCTGAATAATATAATTACTTATTTCTCTTCCGTTTTCCATTATATTAAGAAGTTGATGCTGAAGATGATGAATTACATAAAAAATATTATAGCAAAAATAATTTCTGAATAAATATTTATAACAAAATTAATGTCCCATTTTTTATATTATAGAGTACATTTGTATATATATTAATATGTATTATAAATATATATATATATATGTAATATATAATTATACCATTTGGTTTAAGTTAATGCAAAAGATTAATGTTTTTAATATTCGTACAGATACTTATAATTGCGGCTTTAGATCAAAGCAGTAAGATTTTCCCATCTATTTAGGAAATTAAAATCATAAAAAAAACTATTTTTATAGGAATGCACTAAATTATTTAATTTGGATTTTAATCGATAAACATAATAATTGTAATAAATATTTATGATTTTATTAAAATCATACTTTTATATATACATACATAATTTTTTTTTTTTGATGTTCGTAATTAGCTAAACAAAGACTAATTAGGTTATTACATAAATTAAGGGTTGGCATATTGTTAAAAATATTAAATATTGGTTGACGAGATAATAAATATTAATGTGATGACAAGTTTTGGAAGTTGATGATCTTTATTTTGAATATTTAATTAAAGTCAACAAAATTCTAGTTATATTTTGAATAGATTTCTAATGTGATTCGGGTTTTATTTAGGAATCTTCAGAATTCATTCGGGGTTCGATAAAATTTCATATAAAACATATTTTCTTTTTACCAAAACTAAAATTAAATAAATTTAATAAATCTATAATTAAATTATATAATTAAAAATATACAATAAAAAAATAATCATTTCATTATTTTTGTTATTTTTTTATAAAAAATAGTATTCTAAGGGAAAGTATGTATTGCTTAAATGGACGGTCCATTAAAAATTTATTACACTATATATGGTCTTGTGGTCGTTATGATACCTGTAAAAGTTAACACGAAAACATTATACTGGCTATAAGAATTTGATACAGTAACAGTATCAAAGCTAAAAATATTAGTATTCAAATGAATTGCCTCTACTGAGGTTTTATTTTGACATTTTTGAAATCCAGTTTAGATTGGTTTCGGTTTAATGCCATTAATTTAAAATTACAAACAATATATATAAATTGATTTGTCGCTTGTTATTATAAATAATATAAATCAATGTTTAAATTTGCTGATTAAACATAAATTTTCTTAAGAATTATCGGGCGCTAAAGTATGTATTTCCAAGGAATAGCAAAAATACAAATGCGGCACTGAACATGATTCAGGATTAATTCGCCATATCAAAAATAAGAACTTCTTATACTACCTTCAATTATTTCTATTTATTTTAAATCTAATTATGAAGGAGCATAAAATAAAGTACTTAAATATTAATACTGCACTCAAGTTATTCGTTTAACTTTCACTTAGAAAATTTGGTGAATTTAGTCAAATTAAAAAAAAAAACTGAAAGAAAAATAATGTAAAATGCAAAACATAATTTCACATTTTGATAAAACTTTTGATTATTTATGTAGAAAATTCATATTTAAGTTAAGTTCTGTTAATAACTTATGTTATCAAATATTTATTAGTTTATTTTAGCTATAATTATTAAAATTTTTATAATATATTTTGAATTATAATAAATAAATTTTGTTATATGTATTTCATTTTATTAATTAATAATAATACCAAAGGCATTGGTTCCTGTTAGAGGAAAGATGAAGTTTATATGATTTATATAATTGAATATAAATTTATATTCAAGATTTAAAAAATAACTATTCAAAGTTTTATTATTAAATACATTTAAATTAATTAGGTTGTTATAATAAGGATAATAAGAAGTTGTATTATATTTCCAATTTGGTTGAGCATAAAATTATAAAATATTAATTTGCAATATTTTAGAGTATTATTATATTATTGTACAATTATATTAAATTTGTTTTTACTTTCGTAATTCTATAGTAAAGTATTTCATTGAAAGTATTATAAATTATTATACAAAAATTCATGCCTCCCAGCTCAGCCCAAAGATATTTAAAAGGCTGCAATATTTTGTAAAAGGATGTATGTAAAAACTATTGAAATGGAATGAAATCAAAACAATAATTTTATAGTTAGTTATAATAATAATCGAACTGAAATATGTAATTAACAAACAGTTATGGTTAAATAATTTTTATGAATAGACAACGAGATGGCAAACATGAAATATTTGACCAAAAGTTTGTATAGTTCCAAAATATATAAATTTACACTAGTGTTAATAAAATAAGGCCACCCCATCCCAGGAGTAAAACTTCTACTTTAATCTCATTTATCTGGAATTAATAGTGTCACTTTTTCTCCCTAGAGACAAAATAGTTAATTTAACTACGTTGGGATTAAATTGAAAACATTTCGTATTTTTATTTACAAAAAAATAGAGTACAGAACTTAAATAATTTATTCTTCATTCCTTTCACATTAACATATTTTTGTTACCAGCTACCACATTAGTTAACATTTTATTTTCTGGTTTGTTTGTCGTTTATCGACATTTACCTATGTAAAATCACCCAAAGTTCTGGTAGGTCAATCTCAATCTAACTATATGATCATATTACTATAAAAATTACGCTCTGCTGACCGTCTAATACACAAAATAGATATTATTATTATTATAAATATCGTGTAAGTTGATATATTTAACTTAATTAAAATAATTATTAATTCATAAAATATATTTATTATTGCAGCTAATTCTAGTTTAATGTCTAGTGCCCTAACTAGCTTTTCCAGTGCCCTGTAACCTGTAACATAAAATTTATTTAATTGCACTTTTCTGTTAATCATTTTAACAACACGTTATTTATCTATTACTCACTAGATGGTGTGATGTTATATTGACTTAATTTGTGTTCACAGTTGAAATTTCAGGGACCCTCTTAATCATAGAGCCTTGTGCATGTGAACCTGATTGATTGTAAATATAATAATTTATTGAAAAATTAATAATTTCATTATAGGGAACATCTTAAGTTTAATAGTATATTCTCGTTTTTTTTTCAATCTAAATCAGTTTTACATTATCTAAAGATAAATTTCATTATTTTTGCCAATTTCAAGAAGAATTTAAAAATCTTTTTTTTAAAATTTTTTATTCTGTATATAATATTTAATCTTTTTATCAGCATTTAATTAAGTTTTCAGTTTTTTTTTTCTTGTTGTTGTCATAGTTCGTCTCTCTCTATACACAATCTTTCTTATAATTTGTATTTGAATTTGAACATTTTTTTATTTTTATTTGATGTCATAAAACATAAAATTGAAGATATTTCTCATATTACTACAATTTTGATATATATTATAATAAAATTTCCATGTGTTAATTGCACACAAATATCATAATAATAACTTACAATTTTGTATTATTTAGTACCAATAGTGTTCGTAAAAAATATATGAAAAAATTGAAATTTCTTTTAAGAATTTGAGCGCGCGAGTATCTTATAAATATTTATAGTTCGTCAATCGATGTTTATTAAACTCCACTTATAACAACAACAAATAAAATCCCCATTTAAACACTATCTCAGAAAACCGTTTTAGCATAACAGCATAAGTCATAAGTCGCGACGCGGTAATACATCAAGAGCGGAAATTTTAAAGTCCTGAAGATTGTGCATCTAACAAACCAAAAAAAAAAAAAATATTAAACTAAGAATAAAAATTTTTTTTTTTTGTTTTGTTTTATTATTATTTAAACTGGGATTTTCTTTAGATCCAAATACTCTGGTGGTTGTTGAAAACTGATAAACAGTCCTAATTGTGAACTCCTCTTGAATCTTTGATAGTGTATAAAAAAATTGTATTTTTTTTGGATTTCAGTTAAAATAATATAAATTTCATGAAAATTAGACAATAAAAATAAAAAAAATAATTTATGAATAAACATTAAAAATAAATTAAAATTTAATTTAATTTTTTTTATTCGATATTATATAAATATCATAAAAATAAGTATAAAATGTGTGAAGAAGATATTAAAATGGATATAAAACCAATTGAAAATTTAGTTTTAGCTAATTGCAGTTTAATTAAAAATAAAAATAAAATTATAAAAAATATAAATTTAAATATTGATAAAAATAATTCAAATAATAAAAAAGAAGATGAACAAATTACATCAGCAGTTATGAAAGTTTTACAAGGATATGATTGGAATTTAGTGCAACCAACACAAAAGTGAGTTTTATTATAATTTATAATTAATTTCGTAAAATATTAATTTAAAAAATAAATTTTAAAATGGAAAAAAAAATTTATAATTAATGAGAAAAATTAATTGGGAATTTATAATTCAAATTATGTGTAGATATTTTAAAAAACTTAATTATTTTAAACAAATTTGGAATTAAATTTTTTATTAAGATACATTTAGTTGGAAACGAATAAAAACTTTTAATTTGGAAATTTACCAATGAAAAAATTTTCACTTAAAAGTTTTTAAAATGTAAATTTTTATATTAAAAAAAGTGGTATTAATTTTCTGACTCGGGGCCATTACAAAACTGGTTGGAAAAATTAATCAATACATAAATTTCCAACGATTTTTGGTATTGATATTGCCTTAATAAATATTTTTTTTTGTTCCATTTTCCAATAAGAAAGGATAATTTTTAAAAAAGTATAAATGTTGTATGAGAGTTCTATGGATCAATACTGTCTAAAATTACAAAATCCTAGACCAACTCGAAAATCTATGTAACGTTGTGGTCTAAAAATATTACAAATAATATTATTTAAAAGAATTTTGGTGTTAAAATGTGATATACTATGAATAGAAAATATCTAAAACAATTTCCAAAGACTTAAAGTTTTAATCTTAATAATCCTATTAATTAAGGGGTTTCGTTACGCTTTAGGGATCAACAAGTCGTCTTTTATTTATACCATCAGGATTTTATATTTATCGCGACAATTAAGTGTCTATATATAACTATTGAAAAATGGATGAGATTTTAATTGTTGACTATGGGATTATAATAAATTTTGTTAAAATATTGGTTGGAATATGTTATCGAAATGAAAATTTTAAGTATTTTTTGCATATTTCGCAACTGATTTTACTATATGGTAATTTTAATTGATTTTTGGCTTTTATATATTAATATTTGGTTATTATTAAATTAATATTTATGATATACATACATATTTTACCAAATCAAAAATGAAATATTGTTGCATTTGAAATTGTAGTAATTAGTAATTATAATAATAATATTCAAATTTGCTATGAAAATAATGACAGATTTTGTGGTGAAACATAATATTATATATGATTAAAATATACATAATACAATTTTCGATCATTCGATTAATATATTAAAACTGGAAGAAATATCTTTGCAAAAAGTTAGAGACGTCATAAGGTCAAATTATATTTATTCTCTCGGACTTCTGGTTTTAAATTCATATAAAATTGTGTGTAGGACTGACTTTAAACTCTTATAGTTTTAGCTATCATACTCATACTCATTTAGATGCCGCGTCATACGGGTATTGAAAAAAATGAGGTAGCTGATTCTATAGCAAGAAAAGGATCAGAATTAAAATTCATCATTCTGTGGTATACCATAAGCTACGGCAAAATTGGAAATAAAAATATGGATGAATTCATAAATTCATGAACACTGGAATTCTACTCAAGGTAACAGGTTTATCAAACAATTGGGCTAGTTTCAAATAATATATGTAGAATGTGGGAATAGAAAGAGGAATCGGATGAAGATCTTGTTCGAATGTAAAGCACTGGCCTGATCTAGATTTCAAGGCTTTTTGGATTATATGGAACTGTCGTCGTTGTACTTCTTTAAAAGTATTGGTCTTGTGATAGCGTTTAAACTTAAAGGTGGTTACAGTGATTTGAGACACCGGTACCTACCTAAATTTAATCTAATCTAATCTAGAGACTGCTTACAGATAGACGATTTGAACAACCATATCGACGATTTGAACAACCATAATTTTATATTCATATTAAAATTATTAACAAAATTATACGATTTTAACTTTAAAATAGCAGATCGATGATGTACGAACATATTTTCGGATTGGTACTATTAGTAAATCTAGAAAAGAATTATGTTAAGTCATTGAGTAAAGACGAGTCATGGGTATTGGTCAGGATATTTAGGATCATCTTGTTTGTAAAATCATCTTATTCAGAACCATCTTTGTTTATCTCAAGTTTAGAGAAGAACGTTTGTCTGGAAAAGAGGATTCTTTTTACGCGATTACTCGGCACAGAAGATTCTCATTGGGTTTCTTATCTATATTTTTGCAGTTCCTTGTAAAAGCATAAAAAAAAAGTTTTTTGGTTTTAAAATAAATGGTTTTAAAATGTGGTTTTCAAATATTCGCTCAAATACTCTCTGCATAGTCGCATAGTCGAGGCCATAGTCGCAGCAGTTTTGGATATATGCTTTCAGATTGTTGTTTATATAATTTCAAATATTTAAAATTTCGTAAATGTGGCTAATATTTTTTAATAACCTATTCCAAAATTATTAATTATCTACTTTCTATGTCCTTAAATATTTATAAAAATCTTATAAAAAAAACAAATTAGTAATTGTTAGAATTTTCACAAAAAAAAAAAACATTAACGATCTAAGTTAATAGCCCAGAAGGGTTAAATATTTAATCGTTTAAAGTTCATAAAATTTAATATTTGATTTCGATGTTTCAATTTTATAGCTTCAAATTTTCTATTTTCTCTCTAAGGAATATATAAGAACAGCTCATTATATCATAGGAAAAACATAAAATTTTTATGAATCTAGTGAAGGTAGCGTTTTTCTTATGTCCTTTTTTTATAGTTAAATATATAAATATAAGATTCAGTAAGAATACTCTATGAGATGATGATATCATGTATATAAAAACATGATTATGTTTTTATGGCTTCAATAAATGAAATATTTTATATGATTTTTATTTTTATATTATTTAGGTAACATTTTACTAAAATATATGATAATAACTGAAAACTAATTTATGAAAAAAAATATATAATTTATATAATATATATTTGCATTTTTAATTAAATTTACTAATTAAAATAAATAATTTCAAAGAAAGCGAAATATTTATTTATACACAATTTTCTGCATAAATTAATTTTTTATTATTTTTATTTTCATATAATTTTATATCATTTTTAACTACTTTTTGGGTGAAATGGATTTATTTTCTATAGATTTATTATTTATAAATAAAATTTTTGAATTATTCTAAAAATAATGTTCAAATTAAACTAACAAAAATAGTTCTAACATTAAAATATATGATAATTATACAAAATTTATTCTATTTATATCAACAAATTTAAAATTATATATTGCCATAAATAAATTTTTGGAATATAAACATAAATTAAATAATAATTTAATCCTTAAATTTTATATATGTCATAGTTGTATAATATAAATTTTCTGAATATTTACAACTTTTCAAAGGAATATCTTAAATTAATATGAACATTGTTTTCAGTACAAGATATAAATATCTGGTTACTTAGGGATAACCGAGAATTCGGAGTTTGTTAAAACAGATTTTTGTTAAAATACTACAGGAATATGTTATATCTAATATATCAGTTTTCTAGAACATATTTTATATAATTCAGATTATAGGGAACCACTCTGAAGTAATCGGCTTCCAAGTTTTACGCTGGCGAAAATGTGTCATCTTGAAACGCGACGGTTTACATATTATTTTGGAATCTCCACCTTCGCAATTTCAATGTTTTTTCAGCGACGATCACAACATTTCCAAGTTATCTCAAATTCCTTGTAAAATTATAATATAATTGAAAATGGTACTTGATTATTTCACCTGTTGACATGTGATATAATATTTTCAAATATATTTTATTTATGAGTAATAAATATTTTGTTACAAAATTATTATGTAGTGTTGACAGGTAATTTTATATGTTAAAATTTGTCAAAAGTTAATATTTATAATAAATAATATAATATCTTAATATTAAAGGTATGTAGCAAGAAATAATTGAAATAACTTTAAAAGGAAAAGTATTTTATTAGCTCACTCTAGGAAGAGATAAATTCATGAATTTTTGTATTTAGATGTCCAGATAATTAATAATTTATATAATAATTTTCAGATAAAAATAATCGCCTGCAATTGAAAAACTAGAAAAATTTCATTAGTGAATTAAAAGTTGTCTCAAAGTGTTAGATGACCTAATGAATAGATAGTAAAAAATAGAAACTAATATAAAATCATTTTTTTTTAAATTATTTATTAACTTATAAACTTATTAGTTAACTTATTTTCCTTAGAAGAGATTGGAAATCGTATTCTAATAGCGAATAGAAATTTTATACAAACTTTACTATTAAAATAATGAAGAATAAAATTACAATTTCTAATATAGGTAATTTAGACGTACCACAGAAAATTGTGTGCAACGAGAGATTTCAGATTTGGTGCGGGAATTACTTAAAAAGAATATGATTTAATTGAATGTATAAAAGTTTTTATATGAAATTTGCTAATAAAAGTGTTGAATTAATTGATTACCACAAACAATTCAATGCATTTTATTAATATTGATCAAACATTTTTTTGAAAATTATAAATTTGTTTTTCTTGACTTATGTGATATTATTCGTAGTTTTCCCTCAGATTTTCCAGTAAAAACGAGTTCATTTTTTTTTATTTTACTGAAATTTTAATTCATATTTTTTTTTGGTACATTTTGTTTAAAACTAGGGGCATTATAAATAGACGGAATAATTATAAACTTTTAAATAACTTTATCATTTGAAATCCTATCATGTTCTAAACTTTCCCAAGTGACATCATAAGCTACAAAGATTTTGAACAGACTAAAATTTCTGAATTATGAAACTTAACCGCTTATGACACCAATACCCTTAAAAACTTAATACTATTAATATTTCTATTTATGCTATATAATATTTAACAAAATTAATATTATTTAGTGCTAGCTACCTCTGTGAAATTCCCATTACAATTAGGTACAATACTTTTAAAAATATATCTATTTGGCTACTTTAACATTATTAATTTGAAATGTAACTACAAAATCTTTACATACCCATTAATAGTTTTATATTTATGATATTTTTATTTAAATAACATATATATATATATCAACTGTAGATATTTAGGTTTTTTTTTATCCGTTCGCACTTAACATTAAGGTGTTAAATAGCCTGACAAGTTATATTAACCAAAAAAAAGAAGCATAACAATTTGTTCTCAGTTTTGTTATAACTATATTTATTGGTTATTTTGTAAGGGAAAATATTTTTGTTTTTTAAAGTTTACCAACGCAATGTTAAACGTTTAATAAAGACGAGAAAATAAAATTATTAACAAACAATATACATATATAAATTTTTCATGTTCCTATATGATATATTAATAACTAAATGGTCCCCGTGGGAGATATTTCATTAGTTTATTATATACAAAACATATTTTTGATGTTGTCATATTTACCTGTATACAATATTTCTTATCAGCTTAACAATAATTTGTTTACCTGGTTAACATTATGTATAACATATTGTTAGTGGTAATATTTTCATATAGTATACTACTATCGTTTACCCTATTATTATTAAATTGCAGCGCCGGATCTTACTTTCCGGGGGTTCGGGTACATAAAGGAATTCATCTGTTTTTGTAAAAATTAAATACTATTGTAATGTGGAAAATGGCAACACTGTCTGCTATAACATAATTTGGAATTACCTAATTCACGAATTTAGTAACTAACTAGTTACTATTAACTAACTAATTGCGTTTTTTTTTACCTGTACCCGAGAAACCAACTAAAAAACAATTTTTCTATAATAATTATTTACATATTTATAATAAAATAATTTTACTCCTTTATGGAGCCTTCATAGATCCGGCAATGTTAAATTGTATATATAAAATCGGTACTAGACGAATGCATTAACAAAATTATATATGTTTCCCTTACGTATTTTTTACATATTTTTTGTACCTTTTGGATTTGATTTATAATGTGACTTCCTTAAAAAAAAACAGGGAAATATTTTATTATGTACAGGAAAATAAAATAAAATTTTTAACTTTTACATGTAGTCTCTGCTATGGTGGGCTTTTTGTTTGTATAACTTTTTTTTTATGAAACACTAAGCAAAAATAGCAAAAGATTGTAACAATATTTGCACAAGGATATTCTACTATTTAAATTTCATATTTGTAAAAGTAAATATTGTTTTTTTTTTTGTGGTTGACTTGACATTATGGTTGACTTGAGAAATAAATGCATTAATGAACTTTTAAAAGTGAATATATTTTGATTATATTTGTAAAATAAAGAATAAAATAACATTAAAGGACAAGTTGTAATAATTATCACTGATTAGTAAAATTACATGTTGTTAATAATGTTTAGTGGTTCATATATATCTGTCCATTATGGTAAAGTGTGAAAATTTCTTAACATGTATTAAAAAAATTAGTAACTTCATTTATGATTAGTACATGACTGGTTAGAAAAAAAATGAAATGACAAAAATTAAGTGTAATGTACAAATTTTTAATAAAAAAGAACCGGCAGATGATAGTATAGTATAGATCGTTATAATGGAATTTTAAATGTTCATGACGAATGAAACCATGTTTTACAAGAGTGTAAAGTTCAATATGGATCATTAAAAGATAGAGAGAAGCATGTTTTTTTCGTTAATCCTTAAATACTTGACATGACAATGTAATTACATGTACAATTCGAGATAAACATATTTCCAAGGGAAGTTAAATATACATTTCAAATTCATGGTTGTCAGAATATATATGTATCTTTAAAAGTGTCCTGTTGACAACCACAAATTATTCTGAGAAAATAAAATGGAAAGTTCTCTTCTCTAGAGCAAAATGCTTAAGAACGTTAAACAAATATTGTTCTTGTATTTCGTCTATGATGGACACTCCAGTCTATTATCTAGCATAGGTGATTGCAACCAGGTTTTAACACTGTGTAGAGTACTGAATACCTTCCTACGGTACAAGTCGTAGGTGGAAATATCAGTGCAAGAATATGTGAAGAAGAATAAAATACTGATGAATACTGTATTTAATTGTTTTTCTCGTGATGAAGATTTTTTTTTTTCTATTTTTAATGATTTCTCAAGATTTAGACAAAGGAAAAAATATTTTTCAGACAGTAGTTCATATTATAAAGTGGTTCATTGGTCTTCTTAAAAACCATGGGAGACGTTTTCTTTTAAAATTAAATTCTGCGGGCATTATTATTTTTCTAGTGACCAACTTTTCCCCTACCTGTGGCCTATGGGCGCTTATGTACATAGTGAGTATATGTGAATATTTGTATAGTAAATCTTAATATCTTTCTTAAATCCAGTGGCGTCAATACAATTCTTGTGGACTTAAGAAAAATTAATTAGGTAGCCCCTACAGTTTGAAAATAAAATAGGTTAAATCGAAATAATTTATTACAGAACCAACTGATACCAGTGTATACATACTTCTAACGTTTTGTTTTAAGTTAATTATTATATTATCAAATGTATTAAAATACACACGGAATATATAAGGAAATCTATTAAGTTAGAAATATTAATTTATACAATTAATAATCAATAATTAATTAAGAAAATATTTCCTTTTCGTGATTAATTTAGTTTTGCTCTTCTGCATCATATTAAATTTTTAACTTTATTCAAGATGTAATAAACATTATATGAAATCAAAAGATTTCAAGATTGAAATCTAAAATCATAATTTATTGAATACTACAAAAAAAGAAGTATCTAAGCAAAAATTATAGAAATCATTGATTAGTCACGTAATTTGTTATATCTTTACATTGTAAATCATAAAAATTTTCTATAATCATGAAAATTATTAATTGAAATTTTGTTTATTTTTAACACAAAACGGATATTCCCAGGTGTTATAATCACATTTTTGTTGGTTGGTATATTCTTATATAGGTAAATATATAAATTTTCATTTTCCCCTTTAAACAAAATTTTCTTATCAAAAAATTAGAATATATTTTTTTTTTATAATAATTACTCGATATACGCACTAAGTTTATGGGAATTTTAGCATCTCACAAATTGGGTCAACAAAATCCAAAGTAAAATATCTATTTACTTTTAACTATATATATATAAATAAAATCATATAAAATAAAAAAAGAAGTATCTTCCGGTAATATTATGTTATCGCTCTCGTTTATGTTGTTACTACCTGATGTGCATTTAAAATTAATGTGGGAATATTTAGTTAAAAAAAAATGTTGAATTATACTAAATAAAAAATATATTACATATTTATTTAAATATTGTTGCATCTTTAAAAAACGTAAATGTGGTTAACATCATAATAAATTGGTAGTTAAAGATCTTATTTTATTTTGACAATTATTTACAAAAGGTGCTAATTATCTCAGTTGTAGAGAATCAATTATAAAATCTATATAAAATAAATATTTCTCGTCATTTTTTATGAATATGTTAATTAGTTTTTCATTTATGATTAAATTACTAAAATATTGTACCTATAAAATTGTACACCTATAAAATTATTGTGATGTGGTGGGTGATGTTTTAAAAAAGTAAGAGAAATAATATTTATTACAAAATGACCGAAAAATATAATTTAATATTTTAGGCACGTTTACAGTAAAAATTGAAGTTAATAAGTTAATAGTTTATGTAAATATAATTGTATATAAAAAAAATTGTTTATTTTTTAATTATATATTTAAATTCTGAAATTAAGTAAATACAGAATATTACGTTGTAATTTTAAACTAAATGTGAAGCGTAATTTCTTCAAAAATATTCTTAACTCTTAAAAAAATATATTCAATTTATAATTAATAAATTTTTAATAATATAATTATAAATATTTATGTCCTATTGAGAATTTATTATTTCATTCTTAATCAATTGAAGTGATAAAAATATAAAATTTAAGGTATTCATCATCATCATTGGTTTGATATCTGGGTTGTCCCGCAAATTTTTTACGCCAATTGCTCTCCGATTTGCCTGATTAAGTGAATGATGACTCCATCTATCCATTTTAATTTGTCGCAACTATATTTACAATATAATTTTGATTCAAATTACTACTTTAGGAACGCTATTGATAAACAACTCTGAGTAGGTATTCAGAGGCTTTCTAGTAAGTCGAAAGATTTCGTAATTCCAGAAAACTTGAGGAGTTGAAGATAGATGACTGCTGTATTGTATTTCGAGCGCGGTAGGATGATTAACGTTTTCGTTGCACTATAGAGTCTTCTCATGTATTGCATTCTTCAGCGTTTTTAATGGTGGTAGTAGAACCTGTTCGGAGAATTCCTGCTCGACGTTTGCTCCTCTTCTGGCAAGGTCATCCGTATTCTTTATATTCCCGGTAACCAGTAAAGCTATACATTTCTGTTTGTACATAGATAGATTTTGTAGCGCGGAAATAACATTCGTTAATGACAGTCTCGTTTTCAAGTTACCAATTTTAATAAAATTTGCAATATCAACGAACTAGTTTTGTTGTTGTGTATAAAGATATTATTTAAGTGAAATCTTTTTTAGAGTTTAAAAATTTCTTCACAAACTATTTGCATTTCCATAATCTCTAAGTTATAGTGGACAAATTAACATTTACATTACAAAAAAAAAATGAAGATTGTTAATTATGTTGTCAATTTCTTTAAATATCTAAATTGTATTAGCAAAATCTTTTAAACATAAATAAATAATTATAATTATAAATAAACATTCAACAAATTATATAATTATCTTTTGTTACTTATATAAATAAGTCTGAAGAAGTTACATATTCTGAAGAAGTTTACCATAACAATAATATTGTTAAACCCTTTTAATAGAGTTCTGAAATTAAGAAAATATGCTTCAAATATGCTTCACACTTTTAGAGCAACATATAAGTAGAATATGAAGATAAAATTTATATTAATAAAAATTTATATATCAAATTATAATTAGAAAATAAATATCAAAAATCAGAAAATGAAATTGCATTTCTAGTATGTCAGTGACATTTGACATTTTAATTATTTCTAGTAGACTATACTACATGTAATCTTATATAGAATATCGCACTTAAAAATAAATATGGCTTTGCTATGCTTTTACTATATTCATTCAACATCTTCAAGTGGTTATATTTTTTCGTTTAAAATTTTTGATCTATTGGTTTTTTTTGGAATTGACTAGTCTATCCAATTTGAGCCTTTCTCAATTTCATTTTGATTGTCCAAAGTGGATTATATACTTATGTATATACATATATATTTAACATATCTTTTGGGAATAATATTTTCCAATATATATTTCACATTGAAACAATATTTGTATAATTATATTTAAGTATATGTGGAATACAACTTTAAAATAGATTTGTGTAATGTGATCTAATAATTAATATTAATTTTTAGGAAGTCTTTGACTTTATAGTTTATTTTGTTTATTAATTCATAAATTGGATTTTAATAGTTTTTCATAATTAATATTTCTTATCATAAATTTATAATTTTCAATGTCTGTCGAACTTCTGGAACAATGTCTGATGTAGACCTTGCTTTCAATCGTTCTGCGCTAACTCTATTTCATTCTTTTCTAACGGGTTTGTTTTATTCAATGCTATTTATGAATTTACACATATTATTCTTTTCCAATGGCGTTTTGGCCTTTTCAAAAAGGTTTCATGACATATTATCGCAATTTGGAGCTACAAATTTTACATAGATTTATAAAAATTTCTTTGCAGTGACGAAACATTTAATTGCAACAAGCTATAGTCAAAATAAAGAATTGGACTCACAAAGAGTTTACGTGACATTTTATAGGAATTTTTGGATCTACTAATTTTATATAGATTCCACAACACAAGTTTCTTTATGAGGAAATATTGCTGTCAGAAAATTGGTTCAGTCATTGTTCCCAGTCTTAAAGTCACAACTACAGATATACTTGTAAATTTGTATTACTGGTACTAATTTAAATCTGAGTTACAAAGATTTTTCAATATGGAGTTGAAGCTGGGATCTAATGCATCACAGAGTAGCACAGTACTACTACGCAACACATCACATTATTTAATTATTAATTGAATTCCTAAATTTTGGAAATCATTTACACATTCGAAATTATATATTCTCCTATGATATGAAAATTTGCCGAATTTTTCTAAATATGCTGATTTTATAACGTTTACTTAAAATAACAATAATCAATAAGTATACAAATTTCTGTTAAATGAACCTATGAAAATTTAATCGTTTTTTGTTTCAACGCATCTCCAATAAAAAAACCACAATTATATACTGGATATTTTAACGAAACGTTTTGTATTTCAATCGAATCAAATCATTTTTTTTACTATATCTTTCTAGAAAGAACACTCTTCATATTAAATAATTAAATTTTTAGCTTTTATTACATTTTTTTTTTTATTAAAGTTATTTGGAAAATGAAAGAAACCCGAAAATTAAGGAAAAATATTTACTTTAATAATTTAAATTTTTTATTAAGGACCTTTTTTTTGGCGTAAAAGAAAAGTACACAATAAGAGCTTTTCTATATTTTTTTATAGCGTCTGTTGGTAGAAGAACTGTGTACAGGATGAATTAAAATTTTGGTTAAAGTTTTATGTTTTGGTTTTTACCTATACCTACTAACTTTTTACACATGGAATGATAATGTTATAATCTTGACACATATGCTTTTTTCATAAGCTAAGCTTTAGTCATCTGCATCATTTTTACTAACCCTGGATTTACAATGAAAAACTAAGTCAATGTAAGTCATTATACATATTTTTTTAATTTACATTGAAATGTTATTTTACCCTTAAAATGTCATTTTAGCTCAGCTGATGTAAATTCAAATTGCATTTCACCCATTTCCATTTCATTTATTGCTAAAATAATTGAAATGCAACAATTTAAAATTTTATTTAATTTGGCAAAAAAGTATAAAATTTTACCTGAAAAGTATATGATCATTTTTTTTTAAATAAATTTTCCAGCATTTCAAATTGAAAAAGCTGAAAGTTGGGCAACTTTTGCTTTGTTTTACTTTACGTTGATTTGCGTTAATCTTATTGCGAATGAAATTTTCATATATAGTGCAATTTTCAACTTTGTTTTGCCTTTACGCTGACTTTGCTTAACATAAGTTTTATTATTGTGACTTTTAGATTTTGGTTTAGGCTTAAATTGCAACTGTCAAACTGGGCATTATTTGTAATGATTTCATATAAAATAAATATTACAAACATTATTTCTAAAGGGAAATTACATCTAAACAATGTATACTTTCTGAATATACTTATAAACTAATAATGTTATCTAAAATTTGAAATCACCTTGTTTTTAAAATTTATAATCAACACAAAAACGAAGAGATTTTTTTTTTTTTCTGTATTTTAAATTTTGTTTATTTTCATTTTTAGGATTTTAGGTTATTTTATTTATTTCATTTTTGATTAAAACAGAAAAGTAAATAATTTTAATGTTTTTATATTTTATATATAAATTTAGTATAATATAAAAATTATTTATTTTTATATACATAAATGAATTCTCTTTATCAAAAGAAATATTTAAATTTGGCATTTTTATAATCGTTTATTTACACCACTGGAAACAAACAATCAACATAAAAAATATCCTTAAGAAAATTTTCCAAAAATAATCGTAATTGGGGATTTTTTTTTCATATTTTTGAGGAAAACACGTGTCATATTTATTATAATTTTTATTTCTTCTATTTATTGATTCTAAAATTGACTTAAACCAACTGAAAAATAATAATAATACATAAATAATGTCCTTTATTTATTTTCAATGTGTTAATTCCACTACTAATACTTTTTCAAAATTCGAATATATTTCCAAGCATTTCTAAAATTATCCTATATTATAAAAATTATATCTTTGATTCTTTATTGAAGTTAAGCAAATTTTCGAGATGAAAATAGAGAAAAATTCATATTTTTTTTATCTTAAAATATTGTATCGTTTTTGATTTGCGCGTTTTTGAGCATCATTTCTAGAATTACAAGAACTTTAAAAGTATATGCTATTTTGAGATTTTCTGAATATTATATTGAAGTAGATAGAAGTAGTCATGCTGAATATTAAATTTCAAAGTAAATCCAGGTGTTCAATAAGTACAAACTTAAGTTTCTTTTTCTTTCCATTACTCACTATAGTCAATATTACATCTAAGATACACGAATTGTGATTTATTAGTTGCTGAATTGGTAGCCAATTCAAATTAAATATCTAAGGAGAAATCTTGTTTTTAAGATTAATTAATGGTAGTGTAACTTTTTCTGAATAGGACAGCTGAACGACGCCTTTTTTTTTAGGAGGGCGCCAAATGTCGTTAAAGGTGGTTAATGTTTAAAGAGCAATAGATGTGAACGTCGGGAATTTTTTCCTCCATTACATATTTGATAATAAATAATAAATATACCTCGGTTAATGTTTAAATTTTTTTATGTGATCATAATTTATCGATATGGAATTTTTTCAATATTTCGCGATTTTTTTTAATTACATCGAGCAAGTACTTACTCCCAATATAGATAACCAATTATCTTGAATTCAAATACCAAGATTAGAATATAGCTTGAAATTTAAATAATGTTAATGAGATGCACGAGAACATTTGTAACTTTTATATTTGAAATAATTAAATATAGTTTTTTATTTCCTTATCCTGAATCTGAAATTTACAAATATTTTAATATTAATATTTTATCATGTCGATGTCGTCAATTTGTTGTCTTTAAGATTGTTTTCATTAATTTTGGAATATTAAAATTTGAAACTTTTATTAATTTCTTTTATGTTCTCGTAATTGCTCAAAATGTTTTTTTTTTTTGTTTTTTGTTAATTGCATATTAAAAAACTTACAAACTACAAAATTTCCGCTTCAATTGATTTAAAAAGAATAGCGAATTATAACTTGAGCATTGCATTTTAAAGAGAACAGGCTAATTAAATTTCCATAGCTTGTGTATATAGTTTAAAATTTTTATTAAGATTTTTATCTAATGAAAAATTTTCGACATTGTAGATATGTAATAATTTAAGTAAATCATTGTAGCTAGAGAGATATAGCAACGTATTTACTTAAATATATTTTGTAGTAATGAAAATGAATACTCAGACTTTTATGGACTCAATTGATGATCTGTTATACCGTAACGTTTCGTTTTAAAAACTCGGACTTTCAATTTAATGTCTGCAAAAATAACAAAAGTAAATTCATTGCTAGCTCTTAGTCCATTATTATTTATTTAATTTGTGGATGGAAATGTATGTTTTTTTCCTCATAAATCATAATAATACTGATATGATCTTTCAATTAAATTAAATTTCATTATTTATAATTATTTGGATATATATATTATAAATTTATGTCATGGCATAAAAATCTAAGCGAAATCATTAAATAAATTGGTATAATAAATAAATGTTGTAAATAATTAAAGTAATTAGTATTAATTTATATAATTTTTATTAAATTTATAATATTTTAAAAGACACACTACCATAATTTTAACATTATTGCGTAGGATTGTTTTTACTAAAAAAAAACTTTAAAAAATTATAATATTTTCTGAAAAATTTACTATTAAGAAAAACATCCACAAAAAAATGTGTTTTATAATAATAGCATATGATTATCCTTAAAATGTTATCCTAGATTTTTTTTTTTTTTTTTGTAAATATATTATGTACTCTACTTATCTAATGTAATATCTACACCGAAAGAAATTACTTGGTTAAAGTATTATTCCATTTTTCTAAAATTAAAAATTAAATTAAAATATTAAAAGATTTTCCTTTAACATATGTTTTAAAAGTTTTCAAAATTTAATTAATTTTTTAAAATATGCAGTAGACGTAGACCATATTATTCCTTTCCAGTATAAAATTTAAATTTATGCTATCGTAATTGATTTCCGTGAAAGCATAAGAAACATTTTATAAATTAATGAAATCAATTTTAATGTTCTTCCAACATAGAAAATTTATATAGTCGTAAAATTTTTCAATCAAATAATATTTTGAAGATTCTCAGAGTGCATGTAATTTTAAAGGTTTCAGTGCACTTAGAAAACACATCAATATTTTCACTATAAAATATTGCTATTGAGTTACACACCAGAGCACTATAAATTTTCTAATTTAATATTTTAACGTCTATTCTCTGTTACGAGTCCTAATTGAAATTTTGTTAAGAGAACCTTATATTTTTTATTTAAAAATATAAGAATTTATGGAGCAATGTTGTGTAAAAAAGGACTCGTAAAATAATTTTGTATACGGTATTATAAATACATTTTTTTTTGTTGTTCTTTGTAAATAAAGTAAAAGATTTTTGTTATAAATAAGAAAATATTTTATGCTCATACTAAATCATGCATGAAGAACCAAAATAGTTTTGCGGGCCACCTTTGTAATTTACAATTTTCTGCGAGCTAAACATGAATGGTTTGATCATATAACATTGTATTAAAAACAATACAAATAAATAATTTGTAAATTTTTTGTATTGTCTTGGTTCCACTTTTATGCTTTGCTTATCATAAAAAAGATAAAAAAAAATAAGAAGTTTTCTTATTTTCGACTTTAGGTTAGGTTAAGCAGGGTGCGTGGAGATACAAGATCAACACGCAGCATGAGAGATCTCGATGGATCCATTGTGGTCCCTATGCAAGGTTCAAAAACTAAACACCAATCCTATCAAAAATTCTACTTACTTTTATGAAGAGAATAGTTTTCCACAAAGGTAGTGTTGAAAAGGACAACCAACCGTGCAATAAGTCGCGTACTTTTCTAATTTAAAAGTTATATTATTCTAGCAGAGTTTACTATAGTCAAACTATTCTTTTACTCCATTTATTTTCTACGTAAGTACTAGTATAGGAATCATATTTAAAAACAAAAAATTGTACGTAAGAATTCGGTTAATGTTACTTAATATTTCGTTATAATATTTGTTTAGTAACATTAATTTTTAAATCAAGTAACAAGTATATTTTTAAATCGTTTTTTGACTGAGAATAACAATCTTTTAAAGGGCCGCATAACAAACATGATGTGGCATATTTGGCCCGAGGGCTTCATGTTGTAATGCCTGTACTAAGTGAATAACATGCTGTATAATATGCTTTTACATTTTCTGATTATGTTCTGAATGAGACTATAACTGAATTATTGTGGAAATTCATTAAAATATGAATAAATATATACTTCAAAGATTTCGTTTTATGTCCAGAATATTTTTTTTTTTTTTTTGCAAAGCAAATCTTTATGTACATATTATTTTTCCAAACAGCCAGACCTTCAACTTTAGATTTTATCGATTTTATAAATAAATATAAACAAAATATTTATTAAAGCATTAATTAATCATTTCTTAGAATCATTATAGTAATTTCATTATTTGAATAGATTTTAATATTTTGATATAATTTCAATATTTTTAGGTATTATATTCTTATTTAAAGACAATATTTAAATAATTAAATGTATTTTTATTATAAAATATAATATTTATTCATACAACAAAAATAACTCCTATTTCATTATAAATTTTATGGATGGATAAAATTCATTGACCATATTTTTTGGATAAGATGATTTTAAATGATATTGAGTTTTTGTTATTTGATTTTTATTATATTGTCAATAAAATTGTATATAATAAAAATAATAAAATATAAAATTGGATATAATTTTTTTTTTGCGTATTATAGAAAAGGCTATAAAATATCTGTAATCGTAAGCAATTTAATATAATCAATTTTTTGATTAGATATAAATATGATTTTGGACATATAATCCTTGAGAAAATATTATCTTTTTATATTTCCGAAATTGTTGTGTTTGAAAGTCATTTAATTTCAAATTTATCATTCAACTCTGATACTTCCAAAACTACAGGAATTAACAAACTTAACTAAATGGAATCAATCAATCCAAACTAAAGAAGACGATTTATGAATTGTATATTTCACAATGGATTTTTAGAATGTTTAAATACGTTTTTGGTAAACTCATTGTCTGTAAAGTAATCAAGAAATTATATTACTCCTAAATTATATGATAGTAATCATAATTCATAATATTCCTAATTTAATTGCTGACAAGTTCTTTCATATTTTTAAGAATTTGGTTTGTTATTAGCAATGTTCATCACCAGCCAAAATATCAAAAGTGTTATTGAAAAAGTTTACGAGAATTACTAATATAAGTTGAATCCAGCCAATTCATGATATTGATTGCATATTTTATCGGCTATTTATATGCGCAATATATGCTTAAGAATCTTTTTTCATTATAGGATTAACTATATTTTCCACTGATATGGTCAGTTTTCATAGAAACTCACAACTTCTTACCATAGTAAAAGTAAAGCGGGGCTAAGAGCAAAGCACATTTCAAAGCGAACAAATCATTCTTGTCAAATTACGTTATACTTTTCGCTATAATACAGATTTCGTATTATAAACTTAATTATTAATTACGTTTATAATTATTAAAGATAGTATTAGAGAAATAGTTTAGATAATTATCTTACACTTGGAGCAACATTTACCGCATTAATAAGGTCGGTTTTCGCGGTCGCTATACCTGCACCTTTCTTTATATAATAAAAATATATAAAATATTTATAATATTTTTTTCTATTTAGTAGCAAATCATATAAATATTATATATAATTTTTTTTTCTTATAAATATTGTGTTCATATATCCTTTTTTTATCCTTAAAAATACAAAGACTCTAAAAGCTTTTAAGCATCTAACAAATAAATATTTTACTAACCTTACAAATATTTTCTATAAATTTCCAAAATACATAAAATAAAAATATACAACAATTTTCCATAAATCTAATAATATGAATGTATGTATATTTTTATATCCGTTTTTACAAGTGTTGAGGGACTTCTATCCCATTTCAACATTATGGGTTTTTTTTTCGTTATTTTGGTATCAAAAGGATAAAAACCTGACGTGAATTTTATCTGAATACAAATAATAATGTTTTTTTTTTCCACTGTTTGTGGCTTTGAACAGATAAATTCTTTGTGTATATTGCTTTAGGTAAAATTCTCTTACATAATTTCATTTAAGCAATTTGAGATTATCCTTTTTTTTCAAAAAAATTATTTGTGACATATCCTATTTTTAATTATATAAAATCAACCCTTTTTATATTTTTGTTATAATTGTTGGCTGTTTTTTTCCGTATAAACATGAACTGTTCAGTACATAAAAAGTATCACATAATTTTTATTTTTAATTTCTTTGATATTCGATTAACTTCATTGAGTGGGAAATAATAATTAAATTACTTTGTAATAATAATTTTATAATTAAAATTGGTTTTTTATATATATTACATATAAAATGTTGGAATATGAAATTTAAAAGAAATATTATATAAAAAAAGGAAAAATATAACAAAAAATGGTAATGACTTTAATTATGTTAAATGGACATAATTTAATTAAAATATAAAAATATGAAATTATTATAATGTATTTTTCGGTATCCGGCAAATTGTTCGAAAAGAATTGACCGAATCTAAAATTAACCGATTTCACAGTTGGACCAAAGAAATTGACGAATGTATTACCGAATACAAGTAAAAGCAAATTTAATTGATAAAAAAAAATTAATTAATTTAATTTATACACTAGAATTAGATAATTCATTAAAATTACATTTGGTCAACTATGCATTCATTTAATTTTCAATTTAGTCAATTTACATTATAGTTTAATTGTAAAATTTCTGCATTCGGTGAATTGTTTTTGATCAATTATTTTTGACTCTGACAAGAACATTTCTTTCAATGTGCGATTTTGAAAATCTGCAAAATAAAGTGAATAAATAATAGTTAAATCGTAATCTGATTTTCATTTAGTTTATTATATTATTATATATACGAGTATACCATCAAGATTATATGTTTTCCATTTAAATTCATTAAATATTGTTTTTTTTTTATATCATTTTTTGTAGATCTACATCGGACCGAAAAAAAGATCATATAAAAAGACCGATGAACGCATTTATGGTATGGGCACAAGCAGCTAGACGTGTAATGTCCAAACAGCATCCACATTTACAAAATTCAGAGCTTAGTAAATCTCTTGGTAAATTATGGAAGTAAGTATTTATATAAATTTAGTTATACACACTTATACACAGTAAAAAATAAATAAAAATTGTTTAATTTTTTTGAATTTGGAAATTTGAATTTGAAATAATCTTATTATATATATTGAAATATTTTTATAACGAATTAAAGTCAAATTTTGTAACCTAAAGCCAAATTTTATATCCACTATAATGTAAAGACTTTATTTGCCACTGTTGCCAATCTATAATGTAAAATAAAATAGGAAAATGGACGATAAATAGCGTTGATGATATACCAATATTGATTTTCATATGTTGAATTTATAAGTTACTTGCTAATGCAAATATTTGAGATTGGCTTAAGAGATTGAAAGTTTATGTGATAAAATTGAAAACAATGTTAAAGGTGCACTATTAGTGACGAAGTTAGTATATTATATTATGATGTAGGTCACGAGTTAAAATTCTAGGTTGCTTTAAGTTTGATTAAGCTTTAAATAAATTTATCAACAATAAAATTACCTATATGTAATGTAATTCAATTCCAAAACTTAAATTCAAATATTTTTTTACTGTGTATAAAAGAAATTTTTAAAATTCAATTTTTCTCTAATATATTTTTTTTTACAACATTTTCATTGCTTCATTTTTTATTTTACATTAACATAGTCCATTCACAACGTACCGGATATTCTTATTGCTTTTATTATATACAATGTTGATAAAATTATGATTTATATTTAATCATCTGAGTTTAATTATTAAATATTTATATAGTTATATAAAATATTTGATGAGTTTGCAAGTCACTATCTATAATTAAACATTTTTCATCGTCATGGGCTTGACTTAATTTTTATATAATATGCTTTCAAAAATAGGCTCTTGTAGCTGGAAATATATAGCGCGCGAAAACTTGTGTTAAAAGGTTTTTCATTTTATTTTATAGGTCATTTAATTTTCTTTAATAATACTCACATATCTATAAACGGAAAATATATATTATTTTTTATAAAAAATTAATGGTCATTATATTTTGTTGAGGAATGAAGACAAAATGAAAATAAAACCAATAAATGACACGTTTTATACAAAATGATAAGGATTATTTTAATATTATATTCATATAATATATACAAAAATATACAAAAGTTTTTTATTTCCTACATTTTAATTTAATGTGATATTTTGCACGTGTTTTCGATTTTACTTTTCGATATTGTGAAATTTGTTAATATTAAATAAAAACGAATCCTTTTTTCAATATTATTTACATGTTGTATATATGCATAAATTTTGTGAATTGTCCTTGAATTGTCAGAATACATTAAGAAATATTATTGTTAAGTGTATATCTTATAGTACTATCAATTTTATTGTAAAGAAATGCAAATTTTTCATAAAATAACTTTATTAATAGTAAATATTTTTATAGCTTGATTTGAATAAGGTTTTCCATTTTATAATAATACCAAGAATTTTTTTTTTAACATTATTTATAGTTAAAATAATGTTTACTGAATCCTTTTTTGTTGTGAGCTAATAGTAGTTATATGTATATGAAATATTAGAGACCCAGACCGCATATTGTTTTTAAAATGTATAAATTTATTTGCATGGATAGCCACATGAAAGGAATTGAAATACATTTTATTTTAGGTCTGTTAAAAACATTTAAAAGTTTATTTTAAAAGGTCTCGATTTGATAAAGGGATAATTTATAAGGGGATTTTTCTTTTTATATTAATGATAATATTCAAATTATGTTTTTAAGTAAATATTTAGAATTTCTTTAATAAATTTTATTATTTATTTAATTTAATTTTAAAGAAATGGTTACGGAATCAGAATATATAAAGATTGTTGGCTAAGAATTTGTTTGGTGATTTTTAAGGAAAAGCATCTAAATTTAGTAAAAATCGATTCATTCTATTTTTCCTGAAATCACTTTTTGTAATATAGAATAGGTTAATATAAATTCAATTTGTTTTAATGTACATAGTTTGCAAAATGATAAATGTCGTTAATATGCACGTAAAGTATTCATATATTTTCGATGAAATTTATTTTACAAATGCAATTTGTCACCCAGAAAATGCAGCAATTCTCCAGCTTCCGATTATGTTAAGCATTTAACCATCTTTTCACCAGAGTTAGGACCTCACTCTTCACTTTTTTACCAGAGGTAGGGCCTACGTTTTACCCTGAAGTTTGTATTCAACGAACCTTTTTTCTTTCGAAGAACTCTAAGAGCTGTTTATCGGAATTGGATATTGTCCACGACTATATCCCATACAGCCGCACTGGGACAATGAGTTACTTAAACTTAATTCCATTAGACATAAAAGTTATAAAAGCACAGATTGGCGAGAATAGTTCTTCGTTTTATCTCGAGGCTGGTGTTATTGCCACCTGTTGTATTGCCACCGAGAAATATAATTTTTTTACAGTCCAAAAGTTGTGTTTCCACATTGTGACATTTTGAATTCTTCAACAGCTGTGAAGGCATCATTGACGTTTCTGTGTGTTCTTCCGATGAATTCTATTTGAAATTAAATTAAATAATTTTGATGTATTCTTTAATTGATTATTTTTAAAAAGTTTTTAATAAAATACAAATTATTCATAATATTTTAATTAAATATTTCATTATAAATTTAATTCAAAATAAATTTTATATTCCGAAAACATAAAATGTGGAAAATAATTAATTTAAAAAATCTTTTTTTTTTTTTAAATTTTTATTAGAATTCCATTATATTTAAGAATTATTTAATGGCAACAACGAAAAAAAGGAAATCGAAATTAGCGAGAAATTTAATTAAATTATTTATAATTTCAATGTGATTGGTTTATTTTATAAATTACAATTTATAATTGAAATTTGATATTCCGAAAACATAAAATTTAATTCATATTTGATATATTTGAAGCTTCCTAGTTTCCGTTCTATAAAATTGTTGAGCCTTACTTCTAGTAGGTGCAAATAGTCAGGAAATTTCTAAAATTTTTTGCGCGAGTTAAAGAAGAATAATTAAACTTATATTAATGACAGTGTGACTTCAAAAATGTGACTTCAATGTTGGAATTGGTTTCTAATAAGTCATGTTATCTAAAAATATGTAAATTTTAAATTAGAAAATTCAAATAATTGTAAATTAATGTTGTTATTTTTAATTAACTTTACAACTTTATTCTGTTAAATCCAGATAATTATACATTTTTTCATCCATAATGACTTCAGATTTTTTCAATCTCAATCACTAATAAATAATAATATGATTGAAAATGTCAAAAGACGGTGGTAATCAAGTGAATCATATAAATTGGGGTACAGAAAATTTTTATTTCTTTTAAATGTTCAATTTTATGGTATGATATCTTATGTAACATCTACTTCTCTTCATTTGATATTCACTTGCAAAAAGTTAAAATTAATTAAGATGGGTCCAATTGATAATAAAATGAAATTTGTTTTTATTTAACTTAATAATATTAATGAATAAATTTTGTTTTTAATTAGAAAGTTTAATTTCTTAGTCGAAATTTGTTCTTATTATTATAATGAGAATTTTATAATTTTAATTGATTTATTTTTAATAAATGGAAGGACATTTTGTTAAATTGTTGGCGCCAGGAGGAAATTATATTTGAAATAATTTTATACAATCATTTAATACAATTTTTTATGATTTTTATTGATTCGTCATTTTGTAGTCAAATATGTTATATCTTTTACCATTACGAGAACATAATATTAAAGAGGAAATTGATGTTGTATTAAATTTTGGTTTTGCTCCTTTATTTAACTTTAATCTGATTATATTGTAATGGTAATCTCGACTCTTTATTAATTGTAGCACTATAGGTACATAAGTTTTCATACCAATAAAATTTAATTTAAACACGTTCCATGTTGGAAAATTTTTTTATTCGAAAACAGAAAAAATAAATTATTTGTTATTACGATTTTTTAATAATTGAAATTTTAATTGGATTTTTCACAAAATAATAAAAAATGAATAATATTGAAAAATAAATGTCCTTTTGCAATTTGGATTTAAGATTTATATATTTACATAATTTTGAAGTTTATTTTTGTGGTTTTATTTAACTTACTCAAATGAAACGTTAGATTAAAAGGATGGGTCAATCTCTAATCTGGCCTGGGCCATAGTATCAATTACGATACGGTTTAAAGTTTCTTATAGTTTTTCTAAATCCTGATGGAAAATAAGAAACCTTAACACATTTTGTACTAGTTCTAAATTGATTTTATTTTTTTTGGTATAGGCAATTATTTTGGAAATTTAATGTAACTCCATTCAACTTGTATAATAATAAAAATCTTAAATTATTATCAGTAATTTTGCACTATAAATATTAGTTATATTAAAAATAATCAAAAATTTCTTTTAAAAATTTCCTAGTATATTCTCATTCGTAATTTTGAAAAGCATAAAATTATCTTATTATTATTTGACATTTATGACATTTAAAGTAATTTTAGTATGTAATATTTTTGTTTCCTTTACTTTGTTATTATTATATTTATGTATTAAAAATCGAAAGTGTCGTAATAATTCCCTTATCTGCCTTATATTTTTGACCCATATAAACAGTGTTAATTTTCTTTTTGATAAATTACATTTTTTATGATTAATGTATTATATTTTTTTTTTATTTATTAATGTCTGGAGACAAATATAAATTATATATTAAATTATTATTATGTTGACTAAATCTATATAAATAATTTTTATTTTCCAGAGATTTGAAAGATTCTGATAAAAAACCATTTATTGAATTTGCTGAAAAATTACGGGTTACACATAAACAAGAACATCCCGATTATAAATATCAACCAAGACGGAAAAAATCAAAATCATTAAATAATAATCGTAATAATAATGTCCAAACAAATAATAATGATGATCCTCCAAATAAGTTAATAACATCAGTTGTAACAAATAATCAAAAGAAAAATTATACAAATAATTGTCGCAATAATAATAATAATAATAATAATATATTTACGAAAAATCATTCAATTCATCATCAATTAACACATCATAAACAACAAGGAACTTCATCTGGCTATAAAAAATCAAATAATAAAAATTATAATCAAAATCATTTAAATTATAATCAAGTTATTTTAAATAATAGTAATAATTCCATTATTAGTAATCCTAATTTAGTTAATAATCTTGGTGAAAATTCATTTAATAATAATAATCAAAATTCTGCAATAGTACGATCAATATTATCTGATGATACAGAATCATCTTTACGAAAAATTGATTATAGTCGACAAATAATGAATTCACCATGTTCAACAACATCAAATTCAATACAATCTGGTATATCAGAACCACATCCATTAACACCACCAGCAACACCATATACATCATCATCGAATAGTGGAATTATTGGTAATTCATCATCAGTATTACGTTCAAATTCACCATCATCAAATATTTTGAAAAGAAATTCACCAGATTTGATTGGTAATATTGGAGTGTTACAACAACATTCAGCCCAACAATATAATTTACAACAGCAACATCAAAATTTACAATCATCACGTGATTGTATAGAATTTTCAAGGCTTAATAATAATGAAGAATTTCTCCAAAGTCACGAGTCATTTATAAATAATGGTAATAATTTTTTACAAAAATATCACAATCATCAAACTGTCGGAGAATCCTATAGAACTGATTATACTATGCAACATCATTATCATCATTTCAATCATAATAATAATAATAGTTTGATTAATCATCAAAATAATTTAAATAATCAAAATACATATGGTCATGTGATATCATCACAATCATTATCATCATCACCACCAACTGGTATAACAATTTTAACATCATCACAACATATTCCACCACCAACAACAACAACATCAACAGCAACATCATCATTTTATCCAACACATATGAATCAGTCAAATCAAATGACCCAAAATTATTTAGTGGCGCCACTTGACGACAGTGACGATATTGTTGATCCAAATGAAATTGAACAATATTTAGATGTTGTACAACAACAAGGTCAACAAATTATTACAAAGATACCGACATCATTATCGTCATCGTCTTCATTATCATCATCAACAACAACAACAACAATAACATTGAATCCTTTACACTATAATAATAAGCAACGAAGCAATGAAGATAATTTATTAGAACTGCAACCTGTTGTTACTGGTATATTTAAGGGTGATATTAGTTGTATTACTGCTGGTGGTGGTGATAAATGCTTGAATAATAATAAAATAAATTCAGCATCTCCTTCAGGCGCCATAGACCTTTTATGCTCTGTTAATAACAACAACAATGGATATTATAATAATCATCAAAATGATAGCAACAATTCAGCGTACCAATATATTTGGGGAAGTTATGGCAATTCTTAATATATATAAAAAAATAATACGAAAAGAAACAAAAAAACTGAATGAAATTGGGTTATAAAATAATGTAAATATAAATGTTTTCAGTATCAAATGTAAATAACGAAATTATCATATAATATTATTTTTATATTTATGACAAATGTTTCTGACATCAAAATTATTATTTGCTGATATATTTCTATTTTATATGGTAAAGGATCAGTGACAAATTCTGAGAATACAAAAAAAAAAAAAAAAAATTGAGATCAGAATATTTAATTTTATTGTATTAGCATGTTTTGTATTAGCATATAAAATTGTTATTAGAATTAAAATGTTCTTTTTATTAGTTTCTATTATATACGATTTAGAATTTTAGATAAATTTTTAGCAATAAGGAATTATGTAAAAATGTAAGAAAATAAAAAAGTTAATATTTCAATATACGTCAAACTTATATATAAAATTTTCTATATATTTAAACTAAATTTATGATTAAACGCATGAGGGACATAGGCGCGCTTATGCAAGTTCATCATTAAATTTATTTTATAGTTAATAAACATTTAGTTAGTAGATATTACATTTTAAATATTATTAATTATTATAAAACAGAAATGAAGAAAATAATTTTCGAAATTATAAAATTTATTTCTAAAATTAAGGAAACACTCTTGTAGAAATTTAGAAAGTGTTTTTCCTTTCTTTTAAATCTGAGAATGTTTTAATTGAATCTTTAATATTTATGTCTTTTAAAAACTTAATTAATCGAAATAATTCCCAAGCTGTCAGGTGATCATCTACCATTGTAGAACGAATATAAATTTTAATTAATTTTAGATTACTAAAGCTTCGTTCGCACGTTGCTAATAATTATCAGTATTCTCAGTGAAATATATATGTAAGTTTGGGAATATGATTTCAATTTCACATTGAATAAATATAAATCATAGGCAACTAGTTTTAAAATAATTGTGAAAATGCAAGATTTAAAATTTTAATTTGTCAAAATGTGGTATTGAAATTCCCTAACTCAGAAGTGTATTTTTTTAAATTAACTATTGTTAAATTTTAATTATCTTTGCTAATGTACATATATAATTGTTGGAAATGTGAAATTTTTAATGTATTTAGGAATTACTTTATGCTGAAACGCCAAGAAACAAAACGAATTTGTCTTTTCAAATCCCAGCCGCTATGAATATTTATATGCTTTGTTTGTTAAAAAACGTTTCTTATGAAATTTAACTATATACATCGCAGAAGTAATTAAATTAAATTCAAAATATTATCTTTACATTTTTTGAAAATTTGTGGGTTTATTAAAACGACAAGAAATGTTTACGAATTGACGGTCCCTGTAAGGACCTACTCGCCTGTACTTTAGCCGGCCCTGAACGCATAGTATCCAAACATTCTTAAACATATTATAATTTAAGATCTTATGAAACTACCAGAGTAATTTGAAATCTTAGTAGATATATTGATCAGTATTGGTTTGTCGTATACGCCAAATTGGCCATTTTTTACCTTAATAGGCTATCTATAGAAGTTATTAGTTAACCTTTCTATTTATGCGGTCCGTTTTTTAATATTTGCAATCATTACGGAGGTAAAGGATATTACTTTTGTCTGTCTTATAATCACAAAAAACATGTAGTTTAATTTTAAATATAGGTTTATCATACGATCGTACGTCAATAATTGAATATTTTTGTTTTAAAAAATGTGTTCAATATTGGTTAGTCATACGTAACCAGATAAGATCAATTATTGAAATTTGAAACTAGACTTATTTTGTTTATTTTTGTTATTTTAAGTTTAATGCTTAATGTATTTTTTAATTATATTAGATTGTCATATGTATTGTACGAGTATGAAAAAAAAACTGTTTTAAAATTGGCATATACGACAACCCTACCCTATTATGTGGTAAAGAAACAATAATTAATCAATTAATTGGGTCGGGCAAGTTAAGTAAACAGTTTATGAAAGCCAATAAATCAACTTCACAATCTTTCTGAGTAATTGTTTTAATATTAAAATGCATTTTTTCAAAGAGTTCGACCAAAACGATGAGTACCATAAACCAATATTGAACCGATGATATGTTGCAAATGCAAAAAAAAAAATGAAATTAATTTTGACGTTTTGAAACAGATAAATATGATAGATAGCTGGTCAAAAAAAATTTCGACATGTTCGCCCGACTGATTATTTAGAAAAAAAAAATATTAACCTAAAAGCGAAATCTTATATTTTTTCGTGATGATATAGTTTCGACGTATGTAGTTACATATATAATAATTCATTTTATAATGATTCCAATATTGTGTAAACATTTTATTATTCACATGTTAACATTGCAGGAATAACTGCTCGGCTTTAATTAAACATTTTTTATTAAACTTTTGTAAAATTGTTCGTTCAAACATAATTAACATGTGTAGAGAATTCGAAGATAAACTGGACACAACTGAACCCTTTTTGTGTCATTGTCCCTGTCTCATGCAGTTGTAATGGAAATTCTTTCATTGAACATGTTCGGTCGAATGAGTTGCCGCCTCAACCAGTCACAGAAAAGGAAACGAAGAGTACAATGGACCTAAATCTGGTTTAAGTGCATAAACCGTCAGTGGTTCAGTGGTTCCCCTCTGAGTAAGAGTATTTTTTGTTACTATTTAATTAATTATAATAATAATTATTAAAAAGTGACTGAGAATTTTAAAAATTTAATAAATTTTTAACAAAATATTTATATGCTAATAAAAAAAAAATTAATATCATATAAAAAGTAATTTTAATGAACTTTGTCGGTAGCTCGGAAATAGTGCTAAAAAAAATTCTAATTTAGACAAAATAAACTGAATTTTTGTTTTGTTTTTTTTGAAAATTAATAAAATAAATAAATAAAAAAAAATATTTACAAATATAAATATATAAATTATTAACATGAAAATTTTTATTTTAAAAAAATAATTGTGAAAAATTATTTTTCCCACGTTCAAATATCAATTACGCATAGTGAAATATTTAAAGTTAAATATTTATTTATTTCGAATGGTTCGAAAGTTTTTTGAGGTCATAATAATAATTTTATTTTACACCTTTATATTTTTTACAAAGTTTTTAGCTTGTTAGTTACCCACTAGCAAAATAATATTTACAAATTTGATTATAAAGTTTTAGAGATATTTTTTTTTTTAGTTTTTTTCATATATTATTAATTATATTTGAGAGTTTAATTTGCAGCCAAATTAAATATAAATATTCAAAATGTCTAATTTATTTGATAAATAAACAAACTAAAATTATTTATGAATATATATTGAAAAATTGATATATTAAATTTATATTTTGTAGATACTTAATAACAAATCAAACATCTTTAATGTATAAATTACTTTATGGTTAAAATTTATGTAAACGTTAAATTTATTTAGTTAAATTTACATGGCGTTTTATTTTTTGAATTAGTTATTTAGGTGTTAATTGATAGACTTTTAAGTAATATAAATAATTTAAGTATGAATCATCATAATTTAAAACGGAACAAATAACACAAATACTTTTAATGTGGTTATACGTTATAATAATTCAAGATAGTAAAGATTGAGTACGTAAATTCTTTGTGATACCACAAATTCATAGTCAATTAAGTTAAAAAATTTCGATAAAATGATACCACAATTTGATTTACTGTGAGGTTTTAGATAAGTTTTATTTATATATTAATTGATCTAGAGGTTAGTAAAGTAAAAATTAAATTATCACGAATAAATGAAGATCTATGGAATTTGATTGAAATTAGACTAAACAGGAACTAATCGATATACAAATTTTGTAAATTTAAAAGGGGATAAATTGGATATATCTATTGATATATATATAAATACTCGGACAGACCTTAGAGTGAAGTGTGTAGTCCTTAAAGGCAACTTAAAGGAAAAACATGGCAAAGAAAACTTAGACGAGAACCGTGATAAAAGAAATTAAAAAATAAATATGAAAAAAATGGCACAGAATAGAGGTCGTTTGCAAGGAAATATGGAAGACTGAGAATGGCACAGAATAAACTCGATTGGAGAGGAAATGTGGAAGGGCTATGTTCTCTAGGAGAATGAACAAAAAGGTAACAAAAATATCAATTAGTTTCCAATAATATAAAAGTTAATCTTGATTTGCTGCAATGTGTTTTAAATATTTTATTAGTTAAAAAACTTGTTTCACATATACTTAAATACCATAATCTAAAACAAGGTTTTATTATTAAACCAGGTTTAATGTAATAAGAAACTTCTTGCTTCAGAAAGTGTCCAAATATATCATTTCACTTAATATTTATTAATATTATTTAATTTTCAGGTTATGAATCTCTTGATAACTCGCTTGAAACTTCGTTTCGGATAAAGTCAAGATCATTGCCAGATTTTTACTGATATTGTCAAAGATAAATCATACAGTAATAATATCTATACATAGGATTTGGAGAAGAGGAGAAATACTTAGAGCCCCTTTTATGTCACTTTCCTCCAGTGAAACTAAGAACATTACTCAACTTTTATTTTTATTTTTTAAATAACTTGTTAGAGGCAGATGCGATTCTAATAATGGTCACTAAAAAGTTGAGATAATTCGATGTGCTGAACGAACAAATACTATCAACTTGGAGTATTACACAAACTTTTGGATCCTTTTGGCCTTTCGACTTTTGAATCCTTCCTTTGACTTGACTTATCCTAAAATATAATTTAACACATCTTTCAAATTGAAAATTTTCAGCATTTTTTCAATGTACACTTTTTCAATGTACCATTCTTAAAAGGATTAACAAAAATAAATTTAAATGTTAGGAAATGGTAAGACGCTATATTAAATTAATTCTAATTAATTCTGGAACAGAAATATATTTATATATTTTATATTAATTTGTGTGAACTGAAAACGTTGAACAATAATAAAATTAAAATAATAATTGATATTCATTTATTTTGGTTTATATCAACAGTTTTGTCTGAATAAAATTAACTTTATTTATTTTCATTTTCTTTCTGCGAAAGGAAAACTGCTGAAAATTATAATTTATTAAAATCTATGATTGAATATAATAATTAATATTAAGTATTATTGTGTCGTATTTAGAAATATATTATATAAAATTATACAGAATTTTGAATTTTACTATTAATTTTAATGGGTTATTTTAATATGTTCATTAGACTGGTAAAGCAATAAATATTAATTACATGGATTTACTATTAATATTAATTCTTAGAGGAAACAATACATAATTCAATGATATCCTGAAGGGAAAGATATAACCAAAAATATAGGATAAAACAGAGTACTTCTATAGAGAATTTAATTTATACATTTAATTTGTCCGTATCTTTTAATTGGAATAATTTTGAATGATAAATATTCAACAAAATATTGAATTTATTACAATTTTTTTAAAGTCGTAAAAGTTGCAAAGATAGGGTAACATATCTAATAGTTGTGAACTTTTATTTTTTTTTATATAACTGAATGATTTTTATTTAAATAAAATAAAATATTAGAACTGAAATTTTGAATAAAAGTGAGTTTTCAATAGTTTCGGCTGTGGCTGTTATGTTTTTTTTTATTGTGCAAAATGAGTAACGTGATATTTGGCAGTTGTAGCCTCTATTTACTTCTATCTACATATTTGATATTTAATTTATGATAATAAAAAAAAGAAAACGGCAAAACAGAGGGAATCCACTACTGAAAATCGAATCGGATCAGCCGGGATTAACAAGCAGATATGAAAACCAATTACTTTTTTGCTGTCGTTCGGATTACGTTCAAGATTATCTGCAAGTTATACCTAGAAGTAAATACTAATAACAATTATAATCAACAAATTTGTTTAATTTATTTCTGTATAATTTTAAATTTTAATTAATGATTAAATAAGAAAATAAATTAACTTTGAATAATTAATTTAACATAGAAAATAATAATTTATTTTAGATTCTAATCGAATCAAAAACAGTGCTAATTTCAAAACTGGGTTCAGTTTTGAAATAGTTACGGTTTGATTTTCGTTTACAGAAAATTGGTTCGATTAGTTGTTTTTACTTTTAATCGGTTCAAGACTTAAAAACAACATTTAAGAAGTGTCAATAATTGTACCTAACATCATATATGTAATTTAAAGAAAAATGTTTGATTTCATAATTCAAACTAAATAAATAAAATTTTAATGAAACGCTTTCTTGTTTGAGTGAATAATTAATTTCATACTATGTTGTTATATGATTATGATTAATTGTTTAAATTCACAATTAATTCGATCATCTGTAATAACAAGGATTTATAATAATAAATTATATATGATTATATAGTGAATTATATGATTATAATAATTTAAACAAGATAACTATTCAAAACTTATAATTTATACATAATTAATACTGGGAAGTTAGCATAGTGGTCTGCACACCAGCAATTTTCACTTTCATGTCATTATTACATGTGTGGATAATTTCAAATTGTTCACACATACAATCAGTTTCATACTAACACAATAACATTTAAATTTTTTTCGTCTTTATCATTTGCTTACTCATGCAGGCATTATGCTCTTAGATACATCTTAGAACTTTTATCTATATTATTTATAAATTCACACATTTTTTAATAGAATAATAAAAGTCTATCAGAAAAATCATGAAAAATTAAATTGTATACCCTAAAATTTAAGCTAAAATATTTTAATATAACAAAATTAAAGTTTAAATATAACTTTCCATAAATGTTCACACATTTTGTTTTAGAAATTCAGTAAATATTAAGGATAATAAAACTTAACTGATTTTCTAAACGGATTAAAAAAGACGCAAGTATTTATTTTTATATCTGTTCATAACAAAAAACTTGGAACTTGGATAAAATAGATACGGTTCTATACACATAAAAAAAAACTTGGTAAAATCTAAAATCAACCACAAAACTAGATTAAAAATGCGTCTACTAAGACTCATGGTTAATTCAATATAGTTGGAATAGGTGAATTTCTATTCACTATTCATTTTATAGTAACAACAATATTTCTTGTTAACCAATCATTTAATAGTTAATTTTATTATTGATTAACATTTACAAATGTCAATCAACTATTTAAATAGTTTATGAACTATTTTCTAGTAAAATTATGACGACATGGTTAATGAAATATCAAAATAATTATTTTGACCAGGAAAAATAGGAGAATAATAATTTAACCATTTTAATTATTAGTGAACTATCTATGATGCTATACCAACCATTTTAATTGTGAACTTATTAGTGCCTGGTATATAGGTAATTTTAATTGTTGTCCTACTACTTCTACTAATATAACAACCATGGACATCTCCATTAATATATATATATATATATATATATATATATTTATTTAAAGAAATAATTTTTGATTTATTGGGAAAATGTTATTTTATTAATTATTAATTAAATATTATTACAAATTTAATTAAAAAAGAAATTATTTTTGCTAACATCACAAAACGAAATCTTCACTTATTTCACTTAAAGCACTAGTTGCACGGACTAGTACACGTGCTTAGATAATTATTCTTATAGTTGTCTGGGTTGCAGCCAATTGGATATGTATGTTTGTAATTCTGTGGATGTGGGAATGCTGAATACGTCAAAATAGTTCTGTAATTCCAAAATATAAAAATAATAATTTTGCAGAATATTAAATGGGACTTACATTGTTCTTACGCCATTGTATCAATTTATGAGGGAACTCCGATTGAATTCCAGTGGAATGATTTTTAAATAGTTTTTGTAGATCATTTTTTGTTAAATGTTTTAATCTTTCTAAGGTAATTTCTTCCAAACGAAAATGGTTCTATAATTCTTCCAATTTAAATTGTTTTAGTACTTCTAAGAGATCTTCGTTAATATTATTGTTTTATTCTTGAGAAATAAGTTGGGATATCTCGTATCATTCTACAAACTGTGAAATCTGAAATATTTTATTTATAAATATTTGCAAAAATTGGATAAAATTAATGAATAACATTTAATATCACTTACTTAGTTTTGTGCGTAATGTATGTAGTATGTATAATTTTAATTATCTTTTTAATTTTAAGACAATTTTGAGATATGTATTTTCAGTTTTGATTTTATGTACAATGAAAATTTTATAAATAATTACTTTCTGTTTCTGGATAGTTTTATTACCAATGAAACTTGTTTGGACAACTATATTTAAGGAACGCACTACTACGAAAATATGTACCAAATTTTTGTTGTGGTTAATTTAACCATGTCGCAATTGAATTTTGTGTATAGTTGATTAACAATGAAATTAACTATTAAATAGTCAAATGATATTGTGTAGACTTTTTAACAATTTTTACTTGGTTGAATTTATCACACATTTCTTTATAAAATTAACCATAAACTATATTAATAATACTATTTTCATGAAATTCTCGATCAACTATTTTTAATAGTTGTTTTAAACAAGCCGATTTTTTTCTGTGTAGAAAAGAATATATTTGATTTGCTCGAGCTACATCTAAAAACGATTCCAGGCTCGTTCAACGCAAGCAATTCAGCACAAGGAATTCATCGCAAGTAATTCATCGCTGTAGCAATTCATCGCAAGCAATTCATCGCGGTAGCAATTCATCGCTCGCAAACAATTCATCGTTACTATTACAGAGCATGGCGCTTTGCTATGATTTACCATGCTCTGTAACAGTAACGATGAATTACTTAAATATATAAGTAACTGAGAATTATGTATCTCCTCGTTTCGTTAGTTTTAACCAGAACTGACCACGCGGAGATCATGAGATTGCAGCTCCGTTTTTTTATTTGTTTTTTTTTTATGTTTTTATTGTTTTTTTTTTGCTTTTTTAAATATTTTTTTTTGTATTAAAAAATGAAGGGAATAATAAGTAAATTTTTATTTTCTTAGCAAAGCTAACTATATTTTTTTAAATTTTATTCGAAAAAAGGAGACATATTTCTAATTGCTATACCGCGATGAATTGCTACTGCGATGAATTGCTACCGCGATGAATTAACTTGCGATGAATTGCTACCGCGATGAATTACTTGCGATGAAATTCCTGCGATGAATTCCATGCGATGAATTTATTGCGATAAATCCGCCTGTTACCCTAAAAACAACTCAAATTTTTTGAATTCTTTAGCTAAAGTCCTGCAGTAAATATCCTGGAATTTACTGCAGAATTTTTAAATTTTGTTATGATTTCAGGAATCACGAGACAAAATTAATATTTTCGATACCTATATATCATTTGTAGGCTCCATTTTAACCATTAACAGTATTATCACCTGAACATAAATAAAAATATAACCTACAAATACTTTGAAAACATAATTCATGTTTCCAAAACTCTAAAATTGACATACTTCTTAGTAGTGTTAAAGGAACATTTAATAGAATAAATAAATTGTATAAATTTTAATACTATCGTTAATTGAGTTTTTAGGATAACTATCAATACCAATTAAATTTGATATTTTGAAAAGCTAGCAAATTGAATGATCATAAAAAATATTTTATGTTGAGTTCAATTTTCATTTTAATTTAAATTCGTTATTTGTTTTTGATGTAGGATAGAGGAATAAAAAAATATTTTAAAACTTTTTCACATTTATTGTCACTGTTTGTGACATTAAAATATTTGTAATAAAATAGAACTCAGGACACAGAGGAAAATGTCCTGACTAACAAAGTCATGAAATTACAATTGTTAATAGTGATTGGTATTAACAAAAAATAGAGATTTTAAAAATAAAAACTATTTATTTGCAGAATTTTATGTTTAACATGTTGTGTAGGTTGAAATTTTCTTTATTTTATTATTTTGTTAAATGAAAATTTCCATATCGTTATTTCATTTTTCTTTTTTGTTTGTTAAATAAAATAAATTGATTTTGGTTCGTGGAAAAAAACAAAAAAACAAATTGTATTTCAAATATTGCTTAATAAAAAACAGAGTTTAAATCGGTTTTGTTAGTAGAAATGTACATTGTAAAAATTGATATATTATATAAGTATATCCTTGCCAGAGAAGCTATATATAGTTGTTCAGGGACAATATATGATTTCGATTTGGAATTTATATTTTTCCGGTTTGCTGAAAGGTGAAATTCAAAAGGTAAATAAATAAATTTACATACATATATTTATTTACTCTTACATATTTATCATTGTTGTATCTACAGCAATGTAATGGCTATAGGTTGCTTCAAAAATAGTAACAAAAGGTTTTTTTTTTTATAAAGACTCCATGATTTTCTAAATAAATTTTATGTTATCTTATTTCAGAAATGTTTATGTTCTACATATATTTGACATGAATACAAAGTATTGGAATTGAACGAATAACTTTTATGTTGATTAAATTGTTCTTTGTTCTTTGATTCGAATGAATTTCAGTTTAAAAATAGACAAATTTTCAATGTTTGGTCTTAAGCATTCATTGACCCAAAAGGTTTTTCATATCTTAAAGTTTACTATTGTGGATTTATAAGACTGTAGTGTTTAACTTTAGCTATTCATAATATTGAGAGTTTGGTCGGGTAATACTTGAACCGTGGAGGATTATTAAAAACAAAATTGACTGGTAACATTAAGACGAATGGATCAGATATGAACTAGAGAAAGTTTTGGTTTGGAATCCATATACAATTAGAAGGTTCACATTGGAATAAATGTAAAGAAATCACTATAATTGAAGGCTTTTTGTATAGGTATATATAAAGTTTGTAATTATCTCTAAACAAGAGGAATATTAGACTCATGAAATGACTAGTTTATTATGGTCTATATCTATTGAGTAAAATGGCCAAGATGTTCAGACGTAATGTCTGATAAATAGGGCAAAATTAATATATTAAATTTTTTATTACGTAGATTTAGCGTGTGACATCATTTTTTTTTACTAAACTTAACTAAACTCGAATTTTCCAATAGTATAAAAACAATTTATATTAAGTAAATTTTTTAATTTTTTTAAAAAATATCAAAAATTCATTAATTTATTCAAAAATTTGTAAAAAATCATCAATGCTAAAATTTGTGGTAAATTTTATAAGAAATTTAAGAATTTTTCCCTGTCATATCGAATTTGAAATGATATTGATTCCTGATATTGTTCTACCTCATCAAATATTCATGACGAATAATTGATAAATAATTTTTTTTGGGAATATTTATTTTCAAAATATATAATAAAAAATAATGAATAATTTTCTATATGAAAATAAAAATTAAATAAATTTTCTATTTCTTTAACTTTTGATTGCTCTTATTAAAATTTTTTAAAGGTTTTTTTTAATATTATTTTATTAAATTAAATTTTCTTTCACAAAAATTGAGTTTTACCTTAAATTAAATTTTATTTATATATACATATATATATATATATATATATATTTTAATAAAGTTTTCTTTTTTATATGAAGTGAAAAATTTGTGATATTAAATTTCCACTAAGGCAATAAAAACTTTATTTTTTTGGGGTAAAAGTTATGGAAAAAATGTTAAAATTCTAAATATAAATAAAATGAATAAAAAGTTTTTTTATTTTATTTTGTACAACAAAATTACTAATTTCTTTTTATTGGTAAAATTTTGAAAACCAACAATTTTTGTAAGTTAATTCGAATATATAATATTAAATTGCTTCCATCTGTGAATTACCATTCAACGAATACTCTAACCCTAACCCTAAAATCATAAAAATTTAACCACATTTAATGGAGCTAACTTTAACAATCTGATATACAGAAAGTTTGAAAGTTTTTGTTGGTTTAACCTTAGAGCGTACGGCATTTATTAACATATTTGAATTTATAAATATAGAATATTATTTTGTTAACCACCATAAGTTAAACATATTTTAATTTTATATTTGCATCCGTCGATTTTGGGAATGTAATTACAAATTAGGTTTTTTTGTTTAATTTTTCATAAAGAACCACCAAATATTTTATATATGGGTCCTCTTGATTATATGGGTTCTCTTTTTATTTTGATTTTAAATAAAGGTGGTAAAGTGTAAATATGTAACATGTCAGACCAGTGTTTGCAGCGGGAATTGAACTCAAAATTTGTATTTTTTCTAATTATATTTATAAATTTATAGAATTTACTTAATTTTTAATAAGTCTATATATATTTACTTTTCCTTTAATCAATATCGACCAGTTGTTATATAGCATTTTCCGGTCAAATTAGTCTTTTTACACATAAAGATAGTCTTTAAAAATATAAAGATAGTCTTTTAAAAAATCAAATTAGTCTTTATAAATTTCAAGTTAGTCTTTTAAAATTTCAAATTAGTCTTTTTACATTTAAAATTAGTCTTTTTACACTTCGAATTAGTCTTTTAAAATTAAAATTTCTGTATTTTAAACGTATTATTTAAGTAGAAGCAAATAATATTATTTTTTTTAATTTTGTTCAAATTAAAATTTTATGAATAAGAAGCATTTAAATTCACCCAAAAATCTTAACGATATTTTTTAATTTTTTTCCCCAAAAGATAAATGTTTTGTTCGGCAGCTGTTAAGTATACCAAGAGGCCATAACTTGGTTAATGCAATTGCACAAGGTGTTTCAACATTGAGCGATCAAGATTGTCGAAACTATTTTTTAAATATGACGCTAAAAATACCAGGTGCTATTCTATTGTTGGCGAAGAATTACATTAAAATTATATTATCGCTTAATAAAATTTTAATTTGAACAAAATTAAAAAAATAATATTATTTGTTTTTACTTAAATAATAGGTTTGAAACACATAGAAATTTTATTTTTAAAAGACTAATTTGAAATTTAAAAAGGCTAACTTGAAATTTAAAAAGACTAACTTGAAATTTAAAAAGACTAACTTGAAATTTAAAAAGACTAATTCGAACTGTAAAAAGACTAATTTTAAATGTAAAAAGACTAATTTGATTTTTTAAAAGACTATCTTGACGTGTAAAAAGCCTAATTTGATCGGAAAATGCTATATATATCCTATTCGGGATATATCCTGTTTATCCTACCGGTTCCTCGATTTCGAGAAAACTGCTGTTCTAGTTTATATTTTCTTTATTCTTCTCTTTCTTCCACTGACGACAGAAGACTAGCTCTCTAATCTGTATATGAACAAGACAATATAAGTAGATCCTTGCCAGTAAACGTACTAAGACTATGGAATTTCATTCAGTAATTACTACATTAGTATTTCTTTTAACATGGTTAAATGACTCTTTTTCTAATTCCGAAATATTAAGTTGTGACTGTTTATAAAAATGATCGAGATTATGAATCTACTGGTCTTTCAAGAGGAGGTGGTGTTTTAATAGCTTTGCGTAACACACTAACTCATGAAATTATTCAAACCAACCCCTCACAAACTTTCGAACATACTTTTATTAAATTTCGTCTAGGTAACAAATATGTTTTGGGGTAGTTATATATCCCACCTACTTCCGACGAAACTGAAAATGAAATGAATTTTTTAAATCTTTCCTTACAGTTTACTCTTTGTTAAGTGAAGTGGACGACATTTTCATTTTCGGTGATTTTAATCGCCCAAATCTATCGTTTGTCGCCGACGAATCAGACAAACACTTACTTCCAGTAAACTTTTCTGATGATATAGACTATGAACTATTAGATACTTTTTATGGAAACGATCTCCACCAGATTGTTCAAAATCCTAACAATAATGGAAATTGGTTTGATCTTGTATTCTATAACGCTTATGAGAATGTGATTGTTGGTCCAGCCAGTGATGTTGAGAATCTTTTCTCAAACACCCATTATCACTCAGCTATAGTTCTAGAAGTTCCAACACTGATACCATTTTTTCAAAATCATACAATAAATCAATTGTATACGATTTTCAAAATGCAGATTATAGAAGTATAAGTGCTAATTTATCTGTTATTAACTGAACAAATATTCTATCTACTAATGACCTTGATTACGCCGTTTCTCTATTCTACAATAAAATTTCTGAGCTAATTGAAAATGTTGTGCCAAAAATTATTAAAAAGGATAGATTATCCGAACCTTGGCTTAATAAGAATTTACGTACCTTAAGAAAGAAATCTATCGTCTAGGAGAATCATTTTATCTTCTTGTTTTACTTTTGATGTATTAAAAAATAACATTCAAGTTAATTTCATGTCAAGCAAAATAAAATTAAATGAAGATACTAGACATACGAGAGTAACTAAACCATTACTAGAATATTTTCATCGTACGGAATATGGTAAAAATGAACCAATAAATAGATGGTGCAAGTTTTCAACAAATTTGGGGCATTTTACTCATCCTCTATTTCAAAATTTAATTACAAAAAACACCTACAATCTATATTGAAATGAACACACATGGTATATACACTTTTTATTGTAAAATATAATTTATAATTATATATTATATTAATAAGTATTCTGTATATAATTTTAGTTTTATATATTATCTAGTCTTAATTATTTTTTAAAGTATTGTAAATTTATCTAAATTTAAAATTTTAATTTATCTTTGTAATGCCTTGTTTGGTTAATGAATAAAATAAAATAAAATAAAATTAAATAAAATTAAATATTTATTTATTATATTAATTGATAATAAGAGATTTATTTAAAATACTATATTTATATTTAATACGTTTCAGAGAAAAATTGAAAAACAAACCCTGAATTGTTCGGAACTGTTTAGCAATACATAACTTTTTAAACCAAGGGCTATATTAAGTCCTACTTCACGAGTACAGATTGATAAAAATGCATTCTTAATTATTTATTTTAAATTTTCATTACGACTACTTTAATTATTGACATAAAAAAGGACACTATTCAATTCATGACTGTTCAGAATTAATTAAAAAAAAACGCCACCACAGTTCCGGGAATGTTTAATGTAATTTATTTTAAATTCTCGAACAGTCCTAACATTCCTTGTTATGTAGCCATAAGAGATTCGGTTACATTATTACAAACTGCAGGATATTGCAAATTCACGTAGCCTCATAAATCGGTATTTGAATTGTATATCAGTTTACGGAGCTAAAGTACCGGGAAAGCGGCATTGTTTACGGCAAACAAAATAATATTTTATAATGTAATGCACACTTAATTTAGTATGTTTAAATCCAAACGTTGATATATTTTATTAAGGATTTTGTTAAATAAAAATTATCTATCTTTTGAATTTTTTGTATTATTATATAATTATATACAAGAACTTTATAAATTACTTTTAACATTAAAAATCAAGTGATATTCGAGATATTTATATTCAGTATTTTGTGCTACTAATATAATTCGAAAATTAATTATAATCTTCTTCCTATAATTAAATTATAAAAAAAAAAAAAAAAAACTTGAGCATAAAACATAACTTTATACCGCAATATATTTTTAAAAAAAAATTACATTATTTTCAATATTAATTTCAAGGTTTATTTTACAAATAATTAATAATATTATGAATAAATTTAATTATTATTTACATTATGTTGGTTATATTCAAAATACATTATTCATAATTAATGTCAAAATATATCATTCAATAATATTTTATTATAATAATTTTTAATGTAACATAATTAAATTTTAAATTCAGAGTAATTAAATAATATTAACATAAATTATGAACATTGGAAAAATAATTTAATAAACTCTCCATTCATTTATCAAATTTTAATTATATTTTATTGGTTTATTAAATTATTTCATTAATTTAACAAAATATATAAACCTTTTATTATAAATATAAATTCAATCAAATAAATTTATATTTTAAAATAAATAATTTAGTTATTTTTAATCTAAAATTGGATTCATTACTGACAGTAACAGATTATTTTATTTGATTGATTGGTGAGATTTTAATTACAAAAATTAAAAAAAACAAAATTATTTTTATATTATGGACTTTTCTACGGATTTTCTAGACTAGAACATTTCAATCCAACGCCAGTTGAGAGTAATTAATGTCCAAAAAGTGTGGATATACACACACCTTTTTACAAAAATGATTGCAAAAGTGCGAGCAGTTTACAAATTAATGTTCTGAGTGATGGTACTGTTGATTTGTATCAAAACTTATGTGAATTATTTCTCACTAAAGTTGGTAGTATGAGCCTAATGTGTGTCGAGCCACAATATTTCTAGCGATGATTAACAATATCGCTACAATTACATCTATTATAAAACAGCAGTTCTCATACCTTTTAATATGTTCACTATCTGTATCTGGTAACAAATGGAAAGTGTAGCGTACCACACTTTAAATTTAGCTTTCTATATTCGCATACCAAAAGAAACAGGGCTACGTGGAATTGCTCTTCTACAGACATCCAAGAAGAATTACTTATATTTGCGATATATTCAGAAGTGTTACACATAATACCATGGAGAAATTAGATTATATTTCTTCAATTTTATTTTTCAAATTTTATGTTAAAAAGAAGGAAAATGAAACGTGTAGTTACGTTTTAAGTTTGTATTAAAATATTTCCGTGTCATGAAATTTAATCTGATGATGAAAGGGTCGACAAGCAAACCATTTTGGGAAGTTGATTGGAAATTAAACTAAAAAAAAAATTGAATTTCTTGTCATTTAAAATGTTTTTGGATATAAAATTTACAAAAATTAAAAATCATTGTAAGGTAAAATTTACATTAAAAGTTGAAATACTTATTATAAAAATAGTCTCTAGATAAGTTTGGTTTGCGAAGAGTGTGTCATATCGAGCAACACAAGAAATATGGGTTTCAATATGTGCTCTTTATTCCAAGTTCTGATTCTCTGTCAAAAAATCTGATTTTTCTTAATAAAACGTTGCTTGGATTCAAATGAAAAAGAAACAATTATTTGCAAGTGCCTTGCGCCAGCCATTGTTACACATTTCTCTTTTCGCAACTACTACATTAAAGAACTAAACAATCTAAGTATTTCAATACTATATTTGATTTGATTTTTTTATAATTTTATATAATCATTTCTCGAATGTACTATAAAAAACATTACATTTTATAAAAATATGAAATCAAATTTACACTATATAAAGTCATAAATGCAACGAGTAAATTATTTTTTTGCTATAGGATATTCGATTTATAAATTGAAATTCATATTCAATTTTTATTATATATATCGTTAGGAAATTCAATGAAAATTCATTTCTTAACTTATTCCAATACAGATTCAATAAAACAAACTATATAAAAAAAATAATAATAAATTGTTTTTCCGGATTTCCTGTACTGATAGAAAATTTTTTTTTTTTTTCCATGACAAGGATAAAATATTGAAGAGGAAGAAAATTTTTGATTGAAAGTTTAATCAAGAGGAAATTTTACTAAACCGGAAAAATTATATACAATAAGAAAAATTATTAAGGATTAATATTTTGTTTGTGAATGATAAAATTAATCTAACTTTTTTTTTTCTGTAAATATTAACATATATTATAATATGTAAACTGAATATTATTATCATAGATAATTATGATATAAATTTTTAATTAGACTGTTAACCACATATTCGCATATATTTATTAAGTTTTTTTTTATGTTTAATAATCCTTGGAAAATTATGGGTTAAAAGTTTTAACTAATATTTGAAAATTTCATCAAAATATTTACTTATTTCACAGTTGTTAACAAATTTATGTTGTTTTGTATTATTTAGTAAATTTTGAAAGAACATAAAACTTATCATAATAACAGTCTCGTGACTAGCAAGAAAACTTGGGAAATTATGTTAATATATTTAATTTTTTGTTTTAATAATATAGTATATAAAAGTTTAAAATTTTAATAAAATAATATTTATTATAAAATAATTCAATTTTATGTTATATAAAGTATTTTTTAATACATGACTACAATATTTAAAATTGTTTTTTCTATTTTTTTTTTATATTAAGTTTAGGTACCACAAAAAAAATGAGTACGTTTCTGAGTTATTTTAATGAGAAAATTCTTTATCCGAACTCCGAACAGTTCAACGTAGGATAACAGCTATTTTAAATTTTACCAAAAAAGTTAATTAAAGGACTCATAATTGTCACTGTACTTCGTAAATAAATCTTTAAAGAGAAAATTTCATTTCCAAATATTTTTAGTTTTTCTAGGAGAATTCAATTTTTCTCGTAAAAATCTGTAACAAAATTAATTTCATTTCATATTGCGATTGTTCAGGATCTGCTAAGAAAGGATGATTTTATCAACGCTAATTAGTTTTCAAGTTATTGTACAGTAACAAACTAATAAGTTTAAGTAATTTTGTAAATGTAGAATATCTAAGTAAGTAGAAAGTATAAAAAGATAACAAGAAAATTTTGGGAGATTGTCAACATATTTAAGGTTTAGCCTTAATTGAAATTTCCAATACGTAGCATACTTTTAGGAATATTTTCTATAAATGATTACAATTGCATAAACTAAACTGTCTCCAATGTCTCTTTTCAATCCGAGATTGACAATTTTTTCAAAAGATCTCAAACTATTTATTGTCCAAGTTACAAGTTCCTAACTTAAGTATTGTATCCTATATTAATAAATACGTGGAATCGCATTTCATAGTCCCAAATTTTGTATTTTTCATTGGTTAGCATGTGTTATATATAATTTGATTCTTACCCTACAAAAGTCTGAAAATCGATATAGACTTTCTAAAAATCGTTTCTTAGTCTGCGTCAGACGATATTGGTAAAGGAACACACATTTTTTGTTAAAATCGGTGTTAAAATACATAGAAAACACATAATCTCGAAAAAATAAATTTCTAAACTTCAACTAATGGTGTAAACTGATGTGAAGCAAAATTATTTAATGAACAACGATACCAAAAAGTTTTAATTATACTAAAATTTACATTTTATATCATAGATTTTTAATATATCCCTTAAACACACAAGGCGTAAGTGTTAACAAAATGTCAAAAGAAACAATATTAAATTTTGTCTCAAATAAAAACAACTTTATTTGGTTAAAAAACATTCTTGACCATAAGGCAAACTAGTTTTATACATTTATATATTATTAGTTTTGATAAACTTTTTCATTCCTTTTAACTAATATTGAATTGTCTATACCCAAATCATGTATTTGTATTGTATTTATATAGAAAAGGTGAAATTTTTCCATTTTACTGAAAAAAAATAACCAAACAAACAATATACTAATTAAAAAAGGGAAAATAAAACAATACGATTCCAATTATTTCCATTTACTATATAAAAGATCCAATTTTTACAAGGATCATTTAGATAAATATAAACTTGTTATAATAAAAGACAACAAGACCAGAAAAAAGGATCCAAAGAATAATTTTCTATCATTTCAATTTTAACGCCTATTTGAACTTGATAGAAAACGAAAAAAAAAAATGTTTATTTTAGAAAAAATCCTTATTCAAGTTAACCGTTGTTAAGGATTCTTGAATTTTGTTGTTTTGTAACTTTATGTAATTATGTGAATACACTTGACTAGTGGTTATTCTATTTTTATAAAAAATAAACTTAAAAAATATATCACAAAAAATATTAAAAATCGTGATTTATTCAGTTATAATTATAATAGTACATCTCAATTTTCATCAGCAGCTGCAGTTGTCTATCTAGATTTTACAACCATTTACTACAGCTGGTCTAATAAATGGTATTGTAGATTATTATTTTGCCTTGTCTTGACCGAAGTTTTGCATGTCAGTTTTATTAGCGAAGTAAACAATTGTGACCTGTCTGATGGAGCTAACATAAATTTTGACCTTCCTTTATGAAAGACCAGCCATATAAACAGAATGAAAAAATATCGAGAATAACATAAAGCAAATAGTGTAAAGACAAACTTGATACATTCAACTAGAAGCAGATTTAGCAGATTTAAACCAAAAGTTGTAAGTTATATAATTTGAAGGAGAGAATCACTGGATAGATCGTAAATGGATTGATGACCATTGATGGATAGCAAAAACCAAATTCTAGCACCATATGGACAATGGAATAAATTTCACAAAAATTTAAAATTTCACATAAATATTTATTTCATATTATTATTTTAGGACAGAACCTAAATACACATTACATAAAATTATATTTTTCTAAGGATATACCCTTAGGATATATGATATAATTATAAGGACAATTTATTCAGTTTTTCAATTGATTAATAATTACACATTTGTTAAATTTTTAAATATATGTATAGAGACAAATAATAATTTTCCAAGTTTTTATGACTATATTTATGATATAGAAAGGATTTGTAAAATCCTTTAGATTTTTGTAACATTATAATAAAAAACATTAATTTAATAATATAGATATCGATTTTCTTATTTAAACTAGTAATTTTAATTACTGTAATTTTGAAAATAACTTGAAAACATAATAATTATACACAATTTTTTTTAAATTGTTACAGTACAAGGATATTAATTTATGTATAATTTCCTTGTTTTATTATAGTATTTTGTTATATTCATTATAAAAACTTTAAAATATAGAATGTAAATAACTAATTCCTTAAATTAAGATTTAAGACTTTTTTTTTGGCATTTTAGTGTAGAATACTACAAAATTTCTTAAATTTTTTTTATCCATTTGTCTGTCTGTCTGTCTGTTGTTCTGATTCCCTTATTCTCCTGAACCAATTAAAAACTTAAAACCAAATACTATTAGAAAGTAAATCCTTGGTACTTGAAAATATTTTTTATCTAACAATTAAACCATTTTCCGTGTGATTTTGGTGTAATTTACATTTGTGTGCTTGGGGATGAGCCAGGTCATCAACTTATAAAATGATTCTAAAAGTTGTGAAATTTCTTAGTCGCATTTTGTTAACATTAATTATATCTTTTAGGATTATGTATAAAAATGAAACTTAATCAGTTTTCTCATATTTTACCTTATTAATTAAATTAACCCTTTTCAAACAAAATATTGTCAGAATTTTGTTAATGGTTTTTACGAAATTTTCTAAATTCTTCATGAAATAAATTAAAATGATTTATTTAACCTTAAAGAACTTGTAAATTATTGTTATATATTTATATAATATTTAATATTAATTTAGTATTTAAATTAAAAAAATAAAAGGTTAAACAATGAAATAATTAAATTAATGAGTTATTTTTTTACGCAGTTCAAATAAAAAATATAAATATAAAAAAATATCATATTTTTTAAGAGAATGAAAGTTTTCATGGAAATGTAAATAGAAATAAGATTTATTTTTATGCTTACAGAAGTTACAAATTAATTATCATAATTAGTTAGCTTTCTGTCTTATAAAAACGAAATTTTTATGTTGTGAGAATTTTTTAATTATCTTTTATACCTTTAGTTATTCCTTCAGATATTTAGGGTACTTTAAGTATAATAGAATAATTGATCTTTTGATTTTATGTAACGAATTGCAGACATCATACTAGAACATCGCCCAAGATAGATGTCGAAGCGTTAAAATCACAAAGTTGTGCCCGCCAATATGCCGAAACAGTAACTCGTATGGTTCACGAACGCAACGTATGCTCTGAACTCCCAGTAGAATAACAATGGAAGCAGTGCGCTGCCATCATTCAAACAGCAGCACAACAAACCATTGGTTTTGCAGCCCCACCAACTAGAAACCAATGGTTCGATGATGAATGTAAGTCCTTGTTGGAGGCAAAAAACATAGCGTACCGTAGCTGGTTGAGCAGAAGAACAAGAGGAGCATACGAAGAATACCAACAGCGAAGGCGTGTACAACACCGTGCCATACGAATGAAGAAAAGAGCTTATGAAAACGAGCAGTTCTCTGAACTAGAAGGGATGAGAGACAGAGCGGATGTCCGAAAATTTTACAACAAAGTGAGACAGCAGCAGCAAGGTTTCAAGTCCAGGACAACCGCCTGCAAGGACAAACATGGGAACCTCATAACCAACCCCTCGGATATTCTAGAGCGATGGGCAGACCACTTCTCGGAGCTTTTATGTAGTGAGATGCCAACAATAACCGATACTACAGAAGTGCATACAGCCCATCCCCATAGTCCACTCAATTACCAGAGAGAACCACCACCAGCTTTGGAGGAGGTCCATAATGCCATCAGGAGACTTAAGAACAACAAATCACCTGGTCAAGATGGCATTCCTGCTGAACTCTTCAAATCGGCAGGTGATGATTTGGTAGGGTGTATTCACCAAATCATTGTAAAAATTTGGACCGAAGAAAGAATGCCCACTGAGTGGAACATGGGCCTAATTTGTCCTATATTCAAGAAAGGCGATAGATTTAACTGCTCCGACTACCGAGGCATCAGCATTTTGAATGTAGCGTACAAAATCCTGTCATCAATTATCTGCTTACGCATGAAACCATATATGGAGCAGAACATCGGCCGTTACCAATGTGGTTTCAGACCTGGTAAGTCTACAACAGACCAGGTCTTCACACTGCGACAGATTCTGGAGAAGTGTAAGGAATTCATCTCTTCATTGACTTCAAGGCTGCGTATGACTCGGTAGGGAGAGACAAGCTCCTACAGGCCATGATGGAATTCGGCTTCCCTGCAAAACTTGTCAATCTCTGCAGGATGACACTGGCGTGTACGTTATGCGCAGTTCGATGCGACAACAACACCTCCAGAATCTTTGAAACGCACAGAGGCTTCAGGCAAGGTGATGCACTATCATGTGACCTATTTAATATCGCACTTGAAAAGGTAGTGCGTCAATCTGGGATTCAAACAAGCGGCACAATCTACAACAAGTCAACCCAGATCCTTGCATATGCTGACGACCTGGATATCATCGGCAGAACGCAGAGAAACGTCAGTGAAGCCTTCGCAGCTGTGGAAGAATGTGCAAGCAGGTTAGGTCTGCAAATAAACGGGACCAAGACCAAATACATGGTGGCTTCATCTAACAACGCCCTCAGCCACCGTATAGGTCAAAATGTCACCATTGGGGAGTACAACTTTGAGACGGTCAAAGAATTTATATATCTCGGTTGTATGGTGACAGCAAAAGGCAATAACACCAGCCTAGAGATCAAACGAAGAATTATCCTCGCCAATCGCTGCTATTTTGGTTTGAGTAAGCTTATGAGGTCAAGATCGCTTTCTCGAAAGACCAAGATAACACTATATAAGACACTCATCATTCCAGTACTTCTGTACGGAGTAGAGTCATGGACAATGTCCAGTACTGATGAGCAGCTCTTAGGGTCTTTCGAGAGAAAAATTCTTCGTTGTATCTTTGGTCCCGTCAACGTTAATGGGGTTTGGAGAATCCGCTTTAATCACGAGCTATATGAGATGTATCAGGAGGCTGATCTAGTCAAAAAATGCCGCATACAAAGACTACGCTGGCTAGGTCATGTTGTGCGAATGGATGATACATCTCCAGCCAAAGCTAGCTTTGACTCCAAACCTAAGGGTAGGCGCAGAAGAGGGAGACCATGTCTTCGGTGGAAGGACGGTGTTGAAGCGGACGTGAGGATGCTCAACATTACCGGAAGCTGGAGGAATGCTGCGCAAGATAGAGCCCTATGGAAACATAGTCTTTCCTCGGCCCTGGCTCACTAGAGCTGTAGCGCCGAGTAAGTAAGTAAGTAAGTAACGAATTGTAAGGGTTATTTAAACTAAGATTAGCTTAAAACTCAGAGTTTGTTATAATAATGCTTAAGACAAATTCTATTAAACCATCAAGAATGTGTTTCATATAATTCAGATATTTTTATATTGTACTTACTAAGCTAAAATTGTTCGGTTACAAGTTTGATTACAAAATAAATTTAGGGAAAAATGGACAACAATGACATGAAGTATTACTGCTGGCAACTGTCTAGGACGCATTCCGATGATGTAATCTCTATACTTTATTTCATTAATTTCCATTGCTTCAACCAATCTTTCTATCATAAAATGTAAAAATATTTTTTCTATAAGTTTTTATAATAGCGGAATGATATTTTTAATTTAAAAAGAAGTAGTAAAGAAAATGATTCTTTAATATTGTAATAAAAACGAATCTAAATATAAAATTTTCCATAAAACTTTTATAAGAATTCATTTTACTTGGAAAATTTCCTTATGAATATTAATTTCATTCTTATAAAATTCTATAGTTTTTAATCATCTTAAAATTAATTAAATAATAATTTACTATAATTCCATTTAAACTATTCCTTTTTACTTAAGTTTTTCATTATTCTTTTTAAATCCATATTGGAAAACTATTCAAAAGAAAATTGGATAAATATTTAAAAAGAATGAATTCTAGTAAAGGAATAGAAAATTGAAAATCCAAAACTTTATTAGATTTAATTTTTAGATTTTGAATTAAAATAAAGGATTCAGTGATGGAAAATATTTTGTATAAATTGATGAAAAATAAAGCAAGAATTTATTTTTTATTATTACGTAAATGTATAATAAATTTTAAGGTAGTTTCCTTGATGAAACAGTTTTTAACACTGTTGAAATAACGAAAAAATTTCAATCTATCTATGAAACGTCCAGAGCGAAGTCATTCCATTAGTTACTATACTTCTGGGTTGGCAACCAATCCTTAGTTTTGATCGAGACAGCGGTTGGTTCTGCTAAATGCCACGGTTAGCATAATATGAAGGATTTTGCGGTATACCATGACCTAAGTCTGACCTGAGGGCATGAATCTTTTGATATGAATCCATCAGTTAATATTAAATATATAATTTGTCAAAATTTCTGGTAAACAAAAAAATGATAAATGGAAATCATCTAAAAAAAAAAAAAATATTTTAATTGAATTTATATTTTTTGTTGTAACAAAATAACATAACTTTATGATTCTTCTAAATTTTTTTTATCACAGATGGAGGAATATCAGAAGAAAAATCTGTAAAATAAAGAAAAATTTCCTAAAATTTTCTAAGATTTAGTTAAATTTTGGGGAGCATTTCCCCATATTGAATGGGAGTTTTTCTCTTATTTTTTGTTACGATATACAACAACGAACAAAATTCGTTGTAATGATATCATAAAATTTTATGTCTTATGGCTATATGAAAATTTTTTGTTTTTGTTATTTTACGTTTTGGTTGATGCTTCTACAATGTGACATCGTGGTTAACATACCTAATTTAATAATAATAAATTTATGTAATGTAATTTTGTTTTATCAAATTTTTGGTTCTTATAATATTTTTGATTTTTATATATAATTATGTTTTTTGTGTGTTCAAAATGTTGTTAAATTATTTGTTAACAATGTTTTTTTTTTAAAATAATAATGATATTTCATGTTTCAATATATACAAAGAAATGAAAATTAAATAATCTGTTTCTGAGAAATATGAAATGTTTTTGATTTTATTTGAAAATTTTTATACTTTATTATTATTTACGTGAATTATTATGAATTATTACGACAGTAATTCAGTTTTTTAGCATATATTTATTCAAAGCTCCTGTTTTAATTCGTTTCCGAAAACCATGGTCCTTTCTACCACTAGAGACAATTCATGTATCCAAATTGCTGACGAATTTTCAAATTTAATTTGATTAAAACCTCGTCCAAACAATTGAACTGGTAATGTTGTAAAAACTAGAATAAATGTCAGTAAAAAGTTTTACTATTATATACCATATACATTTAAAGCTTCACCGAGATTAAATGTGGAAGGAGCACTCTAATACTTACTTTTATAAATAATTTAAAATTTCTTTTTCTTTTTAATACTTTATAAAGATTTGAAGAAGATTATCAAAACAAAGCAAATAACTAAATGTACATCAAAGGAAATGGTAGTAAAGATATCCATTTTAAAATATAATAATCAGGAATCTATTTTGTACTATTTGAAAATAGATTCCTTATAAATCTTATTATCCTGAGAATTAAAAAATTCTGATACACAAATTTTCTTATTCAAACCCACACTGTCATAGTAAAATTGGTATAGTAAAAAATGGCATAAAATCATTGCGGAGCTGAAAGAAAAACTAATTTCAAACTATACCAGAGAGCAAGTTATCTGTTGTAATATTTTCTTGACCTGTTTCGTAGAAAACAAAGTAGAAAGGTAATGGACAAATATTTGTGGACAAGTATTTTAATTTTGTGTAAGAATTTTTTTATAAAAAAAAGTATATTTGGAGCTACTCCCAAAATAATGTTTCTGTACACTATTTGGACATGAAAACTTCTTCGTCGATGAATCCACCTTGTTATTCATTAAATTTTTCGATACTTACCAAAACCAAAGAAATTATATAATAAAATTGTTGGCAATATGAAAATCAATGTGTTTTTCTCATTTATTGAGCCATGTTGTCACATTATATCAAATAAACAACAATTTTTAATTAATTAGAAATATAATCTTAAATTCACATTAAATCTATATACAAATTTCACCAAAATATTTAAAGTCCTATATTTTTATAGCCATTTTTCAAAGTGCAATTGTATTATAATTTTAGAGAATTATTTATAGATAAAATTCTTTTTAAATGAAATTTTTCTCAATTGTTTAAATCTAAATATTTACATATTATTTAGTCCCTAATATAAGAATCCTTTCCGAAAAAAATAAATTCATTTTCTGCTTGAATGGTAAATCGATGTAAATAAGAAAAAAAGAAATTTAATTTTTTTTTAAGGCCAGCAGCAAGGACGTCTTTCTACTTTACTTTCTTAAATTTAAATTGATTCATTTGATATTTTAAGAGTATTAAAGATTTTCATAAATATATTAGTACCTATAGGTTTTATGTATAGGTAGCATAAATTTATAGAATTAATGGAATGAAATTTTAATGAGCTTACAAAATATTTTTTAAAAAGAAACTTCTTCTACATAAAATAAATTATTTACTTATGTATTTTGATAAATTTTTCATAATTTCTTATTTAAGTAATTTATCGTTAATAAATCTTTTGTACAATAATTACAAAAGTGATTAAAAGGACAACTTTGTAAATAAAATAATTTTTAATTGGAAAGAATTAGAATTGTTTGTAGACTTTATAATAATAATTATTACTAAAGAATCTTTATTAATATCATGAATAAATAATTATAAATTTTGTAAGAGTTGTGCTGGGCATGAAATACCATCGTGAAGTTCTGGAAAATTAACTCGCTTTATATGACAACAATTTTTTATTTTACTTTATGGGATGGAATGCTTTCAATAATTTAGGTAGCGAACATGAAAAGTACTAATTGTGAAAATTCGAAAATGGGATTCCGTTGATGTTTTGAAACATTCTTTTGCTCCACTATTGTTTTCAGTTGACCCATTTTTTTTGGCATACTAAATTTTACCAGCGGCCTATTCAATACTGGATTCTGTTGGGTATTCAGAAATAGAAATTTAAATCATTTTTGTTATAAGTCATAGTAGTAAAATAATATTATCTGTTTAGCTTTGAAATTGGAGAAAGATTTATATTTTTGTAATAATAATTAAATATTATTTTATTTCAAAATTTGGAAGATGATAAATAAATTTTGTAATATTTATAACATTTTAGACTCTGATTTATTAATAATTTAAAACATAAATCATATTATAAATAAATTTACAAAATTTGATTACAAAAAAATATTTGAAAATTAAATTTTTTTCTAATTATAAATAAAAAAGCTACCCTTAAATAAATATCAACTTTTTACTTAAAATAATAAAAGTATGAAAACGTTGGATTTATTTCAATGAAAATTAGATAGTCAATTAAAAATTTTCTGCTAATTATGACAGCGGTGGTTTTCGGTTAATGAAAAAGAAAAAATTATGCAAAGCTTTTCTCAGACAAAAAAAAAAGATTGTCTAAAAATTAAATGTGGGTTTGTAAAAATAGCCTAATCAAATTATTGAACTGTCCACAAAAATTCCATTATTGAAACCAAAATTTCTCTAATGAAAGATATGACAAATATAGGACATTAACTTTTCTTAAATAAGATTAGTTGCTGTCACGTAGCAATCGCGCTACATTTTAAATCAAGCCTAGGTCTCGTCAAAGAAGTTTCGTGATATTTTATGGTACTTATTTTAAGCAATAAATAAAAGTCCCACGCTACGTACTCTTAAGGAAGAATAAATGAGTAAATATGATTTTTGAACAACTACGTTTGGTAATATACTAAAAGTATTTTATAATTTATGAAACTATATTCATTCAAACAATATAGATTCGACAGACCGACAGTTAAATATAATGAAAATATCCTTTATGAAAAATATATTTATCAAATGCACTAGTATTTTATATAAAAAATACACTTTGTTGGGGAGATAATAATGCCCATAAAAACAAACTTTAAAAATAGATGAATTTTGATATGATAATCCCATGACGAGTTTTTATTTGGGAAATTATATTTGCTTTAAATTATTATATAATCCAGGACGAAAAATAAATAACAAAAAAAAGAAAAAAGGACGACAATTTTAATAATGGGTGGATAGATTTTTTAATCCACCTACACAAAACCAACAAACGACAATAATAACTTTTATAATTATTTCTTTTACTGTGGGATGACTACGACTATTATGAGATTATATACGACACTGTTTTGTGGACTATAATAATGTAATTTTCTGGTTCGATAAAGTAATTAAAAATGAACAAAATATTTAGATAAAAAATTTAATTATTATATACAAATTAATTTAATATTATAAAATCAATTTTATAGAATACAAATAAATTAAATTAATTAGGATTTATATAGATAAAAAATAAAATATTGCCATATTTTGTAGATTAATTAAAATATTTGGTTTAACAAATTTTTTAAAATGTGTTTAAATTAAATTATTTGTAAATTGAAGTTTTTAAATAGGAGACAACTAGAAATGTAAGTTATAGAATTTCTAAACAATTATTAATAATGATTTTTAAATTTTTATACAAATATTCATATTATTCCATAACACTAAAATGCTTAATCACCCAGTTACTCTCAATACACACAACGACAAGGCGCTACAACGCACTGTCAAAAAATAGTTCAACCCATATAAAATGTATGGGAGAAGATAAACTCAATGCAAATATTCATAAATTGAACTTTTAACTAACTTAAAGTTGTAAACGCAGAAAAATCTTAAAAAATAAATATAATTTAGCTATTATATGCGTCATTAACGCATTAACAAAACTTTGAGAGTGCATAAAAACAGGATTGGTAAAATAGCGGACTCATGATTCGGAAATCATAATAAATGGGCGAATCAGTTTCCGAAAATCATAAAATTGATCAAATTTTGTTTTCGGTCAATATTGATTTAGGTCACATTTTGATTTTGATCAATATTAATTCAGCTCAAATGTTGTTTTGACCTGTCTTGATAACAATAAATCATTTTTTTAATGGATTAAAATGTACATTTGTTAATATTCCGTGATAAAAGTACTACAGTGAATCATTCAGGTCGAATCATTGCTCGAATCAGCATTTGAGCGGACTCAAAATTTTGATCGATATTAAATGGATTCAAATTTTGAGTAACTTGAATTTTGATCGGAATAACAGAAAAATAATGATCAAATTAAAAAGTGATTCCGCTCAAAATTTGAGTTTAGTGCTGCTTTAATTCGAAAATAGATTTTTTACAACCCTGCTAATAACACTGTTGTAAATAATGCGCATTTCCGTTCAGTACGTTGAGAGTATCTCAACATGTAACATTTAACAATGACTATGTAACCTCCTGTAAATATTTATGTTTATCATATTTATTGAACTAGTTATTACTTATTAGTTGTAGTGACATTTAAATTTAAAAATCATAATTGAATTATTCCTTTTTGGAATAGTATATTTTCTATATCAATAATCTTCTAATACTTATTTGACAAACAGAAAATTATTGACTCTGTATATATCCAAAAAATAGGTATACCACATCAGTTCATCAGTCAATATTTGTTCTATTAGAATTTAGAATTCATGTTTTGTATAAGCTAACTTTCTTCATAATAATTACATTAAGTATTTTGTATATACAATCATAATGTAATTTGAATGGCCTGAGTTAGTTTCATATTAATTTAATAATAATCAGAAAAAAGATTATAATATTTTTTTTCTAATTTAATATTAAAATTAATAAATAATTTAAATCTAAATTTGTGTAATTTGTAAATATGGTATTATATTAATTTTATTAATGAAAATAATATACAATTCTAAGAAAATAACAATTCAATAACAATTCAACAATTTTGTAGATCTTTTATATTATGGTTTTGATTCCATATTTCCAAATGTCTGAATAGAAAATATAACAAATGGCTAAAATTTATATCTTTTACGCATGGATAAAAATTTATTACAGCACATAAACATAAATGTGATACCATAATTTGATACATTGTGTAATTTATATTATAAGTCCTTTCACTGATTTCAATAAAATCTATTCCATTTGGTTTATTTAACTTGATTAAATTTACATTTTTTTTTTTTTTTAATTTATTATGAACGGTCTACATATTAATTTTGTAGCATTACACGTCTGAAATTTTAATTTAATATTTTTGAATTAAATCTTACAATATCGAAACATTCAGGTTTGTTTCTTTACTTAAAACCCGAAAATCCTGGAATTATGGATCATTAATTCAGATTAAATTATTATAGTTATTTAAATTCCACTCTTTAAAAAGAATTCCTAATTCGTTGTAAATTAAATTTTTATATTAAATATTTGTTAATATAATATTGTAATAGATTCCTTTTTATATTACTAACAAATCCATTATCATAAAATGTAATATTCTAAATCAATTTAACTATGTGTGTTACCAAAACCATATTTAAAATATTATTTTTGTTTGTTATATAAATTAATTTTGTGTACATATTACCAAAATGAAAATATAAAATAATAATTCGCAATTATCCCATAAATTCAAACAATTTATTTAGTTTAAATACTGAAATATTTTTCATGTGATTTCACTTAATTAACTTAATTTATTTGATATATTAATTATTGTAATTATGTACTAAGTTTTTGTGTATTAATTTTATAGTTTATTCCATGAACTCATATCAAAATGTTTAAAGGATACTTTATAGCAATTATATTAACCTTGTATTTTTATTATTCAGTACCTTTTTCAATTAACATTTTAATTGGAAAATTCATTTTACATACTTCGTTAAAACATTTGATTAATAAGTTTATTTACAAAAGAAATCCCTCATATATTTTTGACATAAATTACATTATTTATCAAAGTTATTTATGTTAATTTTAATTAATTATATAAAACAATTAAACTTATAATTATGTTATTTCCAGTAAATTAAATAATTTATTCGACACAAAACCCTAGTGGACCAAGGAACAAGGAATTCTGTAAAGGATTTATCCTGTCCATATCCTTCCCAATTTTTTTTTATATTCGATTCAACACAATCCTTCAACCAGATATTTCAAATTTCCTTTTTTGTGACTATCCTCATATTTAAATCTAATTTAAGTTAGTTGTGTCTGGAGTATATTTCATCCTAGCGATATGACCTAGTTAAAGATGAAAGGACAATACTCCGACAGTAAATTAATATGATGTTTTATTTAAAAATGAATATTTAAATTTAAAAACAGATAAACAAATGAAAGAAATTATAAAACTTTAACTAAATGAATATTATAAATAAATTAAGTTGTTTGGAATGAAAAAATATTTTTAGTTTGGAAAAACTTTAATATAGTATTATAATCTACTAACTAAGTTTTAAAATGCGGTAAGAATCCACTTAAAAGTTCAAATTGTTGGATAAATCTAATTAAGTTAAACTATATTTGGAGGATGATAAAAAAAGTTTTTCAATTTATTGTATGATTTTTACTAGTAAAACTATAAAAGTACTAAAGTATGTACATCCTTGATAAAACTTTGTACAATTTATTTAATCTTTCTTATATACAATGTAATAAGATGTTATTACAAATTATTATTCCAATTTCGACATGACTTATCGCAAATTTCTCTTGAACAACTACAAAAAAAATTATAAAAAAAAGTTTTGCTTCAAAATTAATTCTTTAAAAACTTAAAACATTAAATGTAATTCTTCGAAAATAATAAAATTTCAACATAATCAAGCATATACCTTGAATATACCAGATAAATATCAGGCTTTATAAGTTTCCCAGAGCTAATTTGATATAAAATATATTAAGATCTAAGTTTTTTTACAAAAACCCATTTCAAAATTTGACCATTATTATTTAGAAATATTTTTTGCTACTTCTGAGGAACTTAATTAAATTGAAGAATTAAAAATCACAATTTGAAAGTCAAATACATCAAAATTTGAAATCATCTGTTCGATTACAATACATACTTTTACACATTCTGTATGGTAAGATAAATATTATAACTTAATCGAAATATTATCATACTAATTTGTAATTTTTAATATGTATAAAACTGATAATTATAGTAATTAATTACACATACTATATCTATTAATTTTCCGCACGGAATATCTCGAATTTTAACAATTGAAAAATTACATAAAATTCTTCCTATATTTTATCGATATTAATTTCACATTTTCACATAAAAAAAGAAGAAAATTATTCAACCAATTTTCTATACAATTTTTCTTTTCTATATAAAAGAAATATGCAGAGGCGTGGTGCTGTACATATTAATCGCTCCGTTTGCAACGATTGTAACATAAAATTTCTATAAAATTTGATTATTTGGGAAAGAAAGGAATTTGATTACTTGGGAAAGCAACAATCTTGTTCAAATTAATACTAATTTACTTCACTCTGTTAAGTAGTACCACTAGCCAACTTTTTTTTAATTTAGAATATTCGGTTGGCATTATTTGAGGAGTGGATTTGAAGTCAAATTTTTGGATAAATATCGATAAATTTTGGATTGTAGAAATATATTTTTTTATGTAACATGTTAAACACGTTACAGCGTAACCATTATTTTATTAGTTTTACTTACCGTTTTTAACTACCCATTTTCCAGAGATCGAAAGTGCGCCCCTGGAAATATATTTGATATATTTAGATATTTATTCCTGGAAAATTCAAATATACCAGAAATATAAAAATATATGATATTATTAGATGGTAACCATTTCTGTTATATAAAAATCAATACCATTTATCTTATTTATCAAAGCATAAGTTTTAAAATAATTGAAACTTTTTTTTGCAGCAGGTGCATGCCATAAAAGCAACATAAAAATATATTATCATATTTCAGTAAACCATAAAATTTGAATATTTATGGAGGTATAGTAAGTAGTATTGCTATAAAATGGCCAGACTTTTACATTTTACACATTCATTTTAGATACTTGTATAGAATAATTTTAAATATAGTAGGTATACCGAAAATATTTGAATAGTAAAAGTATATAAAAATGAACAAACTTTTAAAGAGCTTAAAATATTTCTATGTTTTCCATTTTGTTTTATAGTTAACTTTTGTAAGTGCCATAAAGTATAATTATATGTAAATTTAATGTACGTTCGTTTACATTAATTTTTTTTTGTTATGTTTTGCGGAATTTACTTTTTAGTACTTAATTATTCAATTCTTTTCTATAGTGGCTTCTTGCAGAATTGTAAAACTTTATATGTATATAAAAAAAAATAAACGACATAGAAAATGGAAAATCTTTAGACTATGCAAAAATGTTCATTACTTTAGTGATTAAAATTAAGTTTTTTAGAATTTTTTGCGTTTTTAAATTACGTAAAATTAGTGAATGGCATATAAAATACATAATAAGTATTACACAATATTGGTTCAAGTAATGGAAATATATACACGTGTAAAGACGATTTATATTTAGGATTCATGTATAAAATTGATGAATTTCACGTGTAAGGACTTATATTATGGGATCATATATAATAATAAAATTGAACAATAAGATTACAATTTTAAAAATATTTTATTCTTTAATACTTCAATATTTTTTCAATATAAAAAATTATTTGAATAGAAAAATTGTGACAGTGTTTATAATAGGATATAATATATAAGTGCTAAATAAAAGCGATTTTATTATTTAAAATATTAGATGTCATCATAAACATTATAATAAAAAAAAGTTTATATATTCCCATTATTACTTATATTTAATTCTAATATAAGTTCAAATTAATATGGGATTTAAATTTTCTTCTAATATCTTTGAAATTTGAATATAACATCAATCATGTGTCAATATGTTGAAAGTCACAAGCCAGTGTAAAAAATGACAGAGATGGATTGGTAAATGTAAAACTCAAGGAATCTGTAAAAGGAAATGGCAATTACAAATTAGTAATACCATAATAAATGAAATTTTTTGTGCCGTAGCTTTTATTTTCGACCATGTCATGTTTATTTTCATCTTGAACTGTTGTTCTCCATGTACTTATTTTTCGTTCGTCCAACGTTTATTTTTCCTTGAGGATTTCAGTCTAGTGCAGGTCTTTGAAGCTTTCAGGTCTATCCTGAAAGCCTATCCACCTATGGCCTATCCACCTCCATTTCCGTCTTCGTATTTATTGGAGAATTGGCTCTTGCTCTGTAATGACCCATAGTTCTTCATTAGTTATTATCTGCGGCCAGAAGATCCTGCATATTTTGTGTAGCGACTTGTTGACGAATACTTGTATTTTTGCTATGTCTTTTTTGTCAACAAATGGAATAGTTTATAAAAAAAAATAGAGTTATTACGCTGTATCCTATCTAAAAGATATTTTACCTCTTGGTAATACAAATCCTATGAAACCTAATCCTAGCTATACAAGCAGTAGTATAAAAGTAAGAGTCAAAGTTCATCAAATAAATTCGTTTCTGGAAATTTTAGATACGAAATAAGGATCAAAATTACTCATCCATCACTGGAAATCTAAGAAAACATCTTCAATTGCCTAAACGTGTAAACAATTTTTATAAAGTAATACGAAATGGAAACAATTGAAAAATACTGTGTAATTTTAGTTTATATTTTATTAATAAATCTTTATCCTATTACCTATTTTCATTATAATCAATTTTTTTCCTACGTACTGAATTGTTCCACATCCTTGTAACAACTGAAATAAACGAATAATTTGTTTCAGATGTCAAAAATCTTCAAATCATGAATAATCTGATTTCAACTTATAACAGCTTCCTTGGTAATCCAGTTTCCATGGTGATGAAGGATTAAGAAAAGTTTCCGTGTTGTTATAATATAAGTGGCGAATTCATACTTATCAAATCTGTTTCATTTATTATAAAGTTAGTCATTATTATTGTAATAATTGAATATTTATAAGTGGGAAATAATTCTTTAAAATTATTTCTTTAACAAATAAATTATTTGTTCAATATTATTTGACAAGTGAAAAAATAAAAATTCTATATAAAATTTACCAGACATTTTATATAAATCTTGTATATATCAATAAATCATTTCTGTTGAATTCCTTTCGTTTCGAATATAACAAATTACAAGTTTAAATAAAAACAAATTATTTTAAAAATAACAAGATTGTTTCTTTTAAGCATTCGTTCGTGATCAATTTTAAGTTTATTTTCTATTTCATTTTTAAATACGTGGGTGAAATGATTTTTTTCCTAGGAAAACTTAAAGATTTTATATTTGGTTCTATTCTATTTGTTTTGTTATAGTTTGAACAACTAAAAAACTTTTTAAAACTTGTATGAAAAACATAAAAAAAGGAAATACAAAATTCAGGACATAAAATATTTTTCTAACTTTTTGTTATAATTATTTTCACAAAAAAAAAAAAATAAACTTTCTAAACTTTCGTGGATGTTGTTAACTGGGATGGAAAATATATAATGAAGTTATCCTCATAGGAAATTATAATAAAATTTCTAAGTTTTTATCAGACTATTTACATTATGTTCAAAACAGTTTTTATAAAGGCCAAAAAACTTTATATTAAAATATAATTTGAAAATAAATTCTTTGAAAATATAATGATGACAGACAGTTAAAAAGTTTCAAATTTCAAAAATATTTATTTATAAAATTTTTTATTTAAACTGATTATTATAACAAATTTTTTTGTTTTTATATTGTATAAAATTATTCCCAAATGGATATTCAAAAATTCAATATTGAAATTGAAATTTACAAACATTTTTTTTTTTGGAAGTCTGATAGAAAAGTTAAAAAAGAAATTACCAAAAATGTTTCAATTTCTAAAATAGTCCTTAGAGTGTATTGATTTTCTTTTTCATAGATATTTTGTTTACATATTTAAATTGGATTTTCTTTTGTAAATTAGATTTGTATTTTTAAATTCTTTGTATAATAATGAAAAAGTTTTTCTATAGTCACGAAACCAAAAATTTTATTTAGGGAACGTCATAGCTAGTACACTTTTAGTGGTCTATTATAATATATATTTCTATCAATAACATTTATCCAGTTGCCAAGGATTTACAGAAATGGAAAATGAAAAAAAAAAACAAGTGCATATAATTTAAATCAATCGTCAGCAATACATTAATCTAAAAAATTTAATAAATCGTTTATCATTTCTAATAAATCCTTAATAATTAAAAGCATACATTATTATTTGATTGCTTTATAGAGTTTGTCATGGTAACAGGACATAATTATCGTGTACATTTCTCTTATTTTTTGGAAAAACTATTTATACAATTTTTCCAGAAATTCGGAAAAATTAGTTTTTTTTTCCTTGGTTGATTAAAATTTCTTGATGAAATGCGTTTGATAATCTGCTTTGGTATCGTTTATTATATTTCAATGAGATATTTTATCAAAAATATGAAATCTAATATATTTCAAAATAAAATATATTTTTATTAATTTAAAAAACAAATTTTTAAATAATAGCACGTGTATAAGAAACATAATTCTTTTCATATTGATATTTTTTATGAATTTTATTTCTGATTGAAGAAGTATGATTTGGTATGCTTTAATTTAAACAATTTAAATCGTGAAATTCAACACTTTGTTTATTTATAGAACTAAATTTAAAATTTCAATTGATTTATTGATTAGTTTAAAATTGTTGCCAGCCAATTATTTCCGATAAATATAGTTAAGAATTCTTTAAAATCATATATTTGTTAGCAACAAATCCTGACTGCCTGATTTCTAGATTTTAGTATTTTCAGCATATCAAAAGATTTTCAGAACCAAAAATTAAATGAATTTTATTAATTTTTGAAATATCAAATGTTCGTGTTATTTAAATATAAAGATTTAGAAACTAACATCATTTAAAATAATCAAAATATAATATTAAATAAATATGTGGTAATGTTTATAAGGATATTATATTCTTCGGAATATAGTGTATAGTGTCATACAGATCGACTATATCTATAACGTATCTTGAATTCACAATTTTGAGTAAGTTAATAAAACCGATTCGACTTTATTGCACGGCATCTAAAAATAAACAGTTTTTTATTAAATGTATTTGTAATTAATTTCAATGCATTACTTTATGATTTTTAGAATAATCTTTTAAACAGTTCTTTTTGAACATAATTTTCTATAAGATTCAATGCTAACTCTTTCGATACTCCTGGTTACAAACGTGTATATGTACCAATAAGTTATTTTAAAATTCTGTAATTGATAAATCGCATTGCCAGAATAAAACAGAATTGTATTATATCTTAAAAACTTTATAAAGTTTTAGACTGTATTTATAATTTATTAGTCCTTATTAGAAACAAATCAAATCCTTTAAAACGCAATAGGAGAAAACCGGTTCCAAAACGTTAAGTTATCAACATTTTATTTACGAATTTAATCAATCAAAGTAAAAATTCTGTAATCCTTTATGACACTGTGAAAGTAACATTCAATTGAAATATTTACAGAATTTCTTTGAACATTTTAAAAGATGATTTCAATAAAAAAGTTAAATAAAAGATAATTTAAAAATCCATCAGAAAATATATCTTCTGTAACATCTGAAAAATAAAATTTTGAATTTTATAAGAAACATTATCTTTTAAATTCAAAATGTAACCTGTCACGAAATTTATTCGTGTTTAGGGGGATTTAGAGAATTATTGTGCAATTTAAAATTTTATATTTATTTATATCTTTTTATAAGATCCATAAATGAGCAATAATAATAATAATAATAATACTAGATTATTGTAATATTTAATATACTTATAAATAATGAATTTTAGTATATAATCCTTTTTGATGTTGTATAAATTTATATATTACCAAAATGGTAGAAATTCAACAATTTTTGTATAGAAGAATATAAAAATGCTTGGTAAGATTTTAAACCGCCTCAGAATAATAAATTTTCTTTAAAGCTAGTGAAAATCTAATAACTGTATATAATTTATAAGCTTTTTAAGAATCTCTTAAATTATTTATGTAATAAGCTTTTTCTTCAATAACACAAAGCATAAAGAAAAACAAGAGATTTTCCTCAATTTTTTATTTATTTCACTTTTAATTTTTATGAATCTCAAAGATTTTGTAAGGTTTATAAAAAAAAACCGAAAATTCTTTAATTTTGTTTTCATTTTGCAGATAAATCTAAATAAAATATATAAAAAAAAACTAAACTAAACAGAATTTTTGATATTAAAAAATATGAAATTCACATTCAATTATAACAAATCTTTTCTGGCTTTGAAAGTGAATACAAAATAAAGAAATTATGATTTCTATCTAAGAAAATTTTGATATACAAAACATGTTTTTATTGTATTATTATGCTGACCATACATTATACAAGCTAATTTTTAACATATTTTGTCAACCACGACAAAACACATTTTAAATTGGATTATAACCGATTTCACAACTGTCAAAAATCTGTTTTTTTGTTGTTGTCAAGTTGTATAGTTTGTTCATGGTTGTAAGTTGATGTAGAATTACGTTTCTTGACAGTTGTAGACAGTTTTACATTGTAGATAGTTTTTGTATCGGTTGTAAACAAAGTTAGAATGTGTGTAGTTGAATTTATCAACCGAATTTACAACAGGTTGTATAATGTATGGACAGCATTCAATATTTCTTCAATCAATTTGTCAAGCATCAAAATGGTTGTCAATGTCAACGTGTTGTAAATGTGCCAACAATCGATAAAACTTGACTAAGTTATCAACAAACATATTGTATAATGTTTTGTCAGCTTTACACAAATTCATGTTAAGTACACTACGACACTACGAGTACACGAGAAGAACACTTGAAAATATTGAATTACTGACCAACTAAAGAATAAAATAAAAATATCTAAAAATATAATTTTCTTTGTATACTTTTATAAACAACAATGAAAACCAAAAGAAAAAAAAAAGAAAATTTAATAATATTTTGGTTTTAGCATTGAAATTTATATAGAAAATTCTTATAAATTTAAGATCAAAGGCAAAAATTCAAATTAATTTAAATATAAAAATCTGGGTTGTTGTCATAACGATTTCCATATTAAAATCAATAATTTTAGTTTTACCATACCAAATATTATTTTAAGGTATTTATAATTGTTATTGTTGTTAAAGTATACTAAATTTTTAAAAGTCTGGAGAAAATTCAAAAAAAAAAATATATTTATAGAAATTACGTAAACAGTCCACGAAAAACTTAATCTGCTTTATTGATTTTCTATTATATACACGACATTTCTTACATATTTTATGTATATATAAAAACTTCTGAAAAGGTAAAAAAAAAAAATATTTATTCAGAGTCCTTGTTAAATTTAATTTCAGTTTTTCTTTTCGTAATATTATTTTATTTATCTATAAATGTCGGAATTTTATTAGAAGAATATTAGAATTTCTCATGGGACGTCCAATTTTTTGTTTTATAATAAAATATTTGTAATATTTTATTGAATATTTATTGGTGTAATATATTTTATGGATTTGGAAAAAATATTTTTTAGTTAATTTTTGTTATAATAAAAGAGTTTGTTTGGAGTATAATTTCGAAAATCAATGAAAATATTAAAAAATAAGAATTTATTGCTGACCAAGAACAAGCATGTCGTATCAATTGAAATTAAATATGACATCCTTGTTTCTTGGTCAGCAATAAATTCTTATTTCTTATAATTCATAATAAATAAAAATTACTTACGTAACAGTTTACATATATTACAGTCAATAGTTAATAACAATCAGTAAATCATTTATTTGACATAATTTTTAATTCTTTGAAGTGTAATTAGAGCTATTTGAATCAATTTGTATCAAATAAACTTCTACCTATAATACAAAACAATCATTATAATAATATTGACAATTTGTCTAAAAAGTTAGACTAACTTGAAGAAAAACCAAAATAACATTAACTTTTTTAGCAAGGGACATGTTCGTACACTTCGATTGATATCATATTCATCTTAAATAAAACGATAAAAGCCAATATCAGTTGTACTTTAGTATGCGGAAAACTGGTTAAGGTTAAGGTGCACTATTTTAAATGTTCGAGCTGTTGTCCAAGCTTTAAAATTGATTGTCAGCGTTTAACTTCTACCTCGGGGCTCGGGCAGTTCCCTAATGATGAAGAAACCGAAACATTTATAACGCAGGTGAATTAGTATGATGTATGATATAAGGAGAATTACACTGTGTTCGATTGTTTCACATTCATAATAAATCTTATTATATATAGCCAAATGAGCCAAATAAAATACAAAATTAGTTCAAAGAATTATTTTAATATTATAATAATAATGATAAACATTTTCGTATTTTTTTTATATATATAAATAATTTTTATACAAAATTTAAAGAATAACAAAGTTTTCCCAGGTTATTATTTTTTTTTTACATAAACGATATATACATAAATATCTTCATAAATAAACATAATTTTTCCAAGATTTATCTTTATATTTTTTTATTTAAATCTTTTTTAAATAAAATAGATCAAAGGTTAATTCAAATAACAATTAATATTTTTTGTAGACCTAATTTTTTTCTGAATTTTAAATTATTTATTATTATGGATAAAATGTCCTTAATTTTTAATTTTCAGATGGTATAATCAACATCTAAGAATATAAATTATATTTTATGTATATTGTATTTTAAATAAATTTTTGTTGTCGAAGTTATTGGAATATCTTTTATTTGTATTTCAAACAATTTTTGTTTATGCAAATTCTTAAAATGTTTCTTTATATTATTTCTTTATATGACAACTTAAATATTGTAATAAAATTGAAAACCATTCAAATAATTTTATCTATCACCATTAAGCAATAATAAAATATCAATTCTACCCACAATTTTCTAGAAGTTAACAATATACATATATATGTATATGTTATCTAACTTCTATATATGTATGTATAATGAAATGACAAATACAAATCTAAGGTGAACATTGTCCAAAACTACATTTTCCTAAAAGTAATGTAATGCGGATCCCAGAATTAGTGTATGGTCTAAAAAATGAATTAAGATTATGCATACAAATGAATTTATGAAATTATTAAAATGAAATAGCGTATGAGCGAGAAATTAATTATTGTATTTAGAAGACTAAAAACTTCAAATCAACTCCATTCGAAAGGTAAAAGTTACTAGTCCCAGATTCTGGTCTCCGAAGAATATGTGATTGCAATCGGCCTCCTTTAAAAAAATCAGGTTGTTTCTTGTTCGAATTTAATTATTTGGAAGTAGTGCTTGAATTGGAGATTATCCTGTCAATCTAATATCACATTTTTGTTATGAGTTTTTAAGTATCACGGATATAAAATAATATGGATGGATAATTGTAATTAATTTATTAAATGTGTTAAGGTATGACTGGAAAAATCTTGTATTAATTCATTTTTGTATTATATATCTAAATTTTTATTTTTCCACTGAAAGTAATTCATATTTTGTTTGATTATTATAAATTATGATGTGAAGACATTTTACATGAACAAATCCTGACAGTAATTCATTTATTTAGGCCACATACTCACCTTACCATAGGACTGTTCTACTTCTTAACTGAACTGAAAGTTTAATGGCAAACTTTTCAATTTTGTTGAAACCTTTTATTATAATTTTGTCGTATTATTTAAATTATTTTACATAATCAATGTAATAATCGTAAAACTAATATCGATTATTTGTACAAACATTTTTATATTCATATCAAAATTTAATCATTTATCTACTAGCATATTTATTTCATAAATATATGTAAATATTTAGGTTAATTTAGATTTTATTCTATGTAATATACTAAAACATTATTATATTTATATCCTATCTTAAGGATCTCACTTTACATTTGATTAAACAGCACCATATAAAGCAACCATATAATATGAAATTAAATTAATTTAAATAGATAATATTATCTAAGTAATAGATAATAAAATAATAAGGTCGGAATTTTTTTTACTGCATATACCAACCTTGGGCCATGATAGTGATACGACTGAAATGGAAACTGTATGAATTGATATTGAGTATTTTGAGGTATGGATATCTGCAATTTAAACATTGGCTACAAGTCCAATATTGGATACTTGTGATGATTTCCATGATCTTTTATTGAATTGATTAAAATATTATGTACGATATGGTAAATTTTACACTTACAATTCTAATTGCTGAAAAAAGGCTTATGCGGCTACTAGTGAAAGATAACAAAGATACCATTTATGCATTCATATACTTTGAGAGTTCAGGGGTTATATTAGTATATTAATGATAAAATTTACGCCACGACCCTGGGTTAAAGGTTAATAAACTTGAAGTTGATATTAAATTATACATAATATTTTTAAAAAATAAATAAATTTTACTTTATTTTTTTATACATAATATCTAATGTTAATTTTGTCCTTTACGTAAATCCTTACGATTCTATTACGTATTTTTTTTATATATATGTATTTGGAAAGTCTAAAATTTAACATTGCATATCTGTACTCTTACTAACCATTGTTCCGTGATATGATTTTGACTATAGAAAAGTGTTTATAATAAGATTATTTTTGTGTCAAATATAATAATGTATATCCTTTATATATAAGGACTTTATTTTTATGATAATATATGAATATATTACGAAAAAATTCAAAATTATAAAACGTGTTGTATAATGTAAATAATTTATTTATAAAATATTATTACATAATGTTAAATATCATACATATAAATGTAATTTAGCATAAAATCCGACTGTTGACAATATAATATATTTTATTTTATGGTCGTAACAAAATTATAACAATTCAAAAATTGTCAACTCTTCATAATATAATATTTTATCATATGAAAACATACAATAAAAATTTTAATAAAAATATATTATCGTAGAAGGATGTGTAAAATATACTGATATAAATATTTTCTTAAAGATATATTAAATTTATGTATAACGTTGTGTAGATGAAAAACAGGAGGACAATATGTATAAGTATGCCAAACATAAGCTGGCAATATGTTACAGTAGAAAATCGAAAATTTTTGAAAATGTGTTTTTATTATAAAATTTTAATTTTCTAATATATATGTTAAAATTATGTAAAATATTTAATATTATTTTAATCAATTATTTAATAACTTTTTAATATTTATCTCATATATGTTTTTTTTTGTTAATTAATAATTAAAAAATAATGTTGAGTTTTGTAATTAAATATTGTTTGTTGATGGCATTTCTTAGCCTCCTGTAATGAATATACTGTGGACCAGTGATAGGCAAGTATTTTCGAATGCGGATACATATTCAGTATTTACTGGATAATTGGGTAAATAGTGATTTAGATTATATTTAACAAATTATTCTATGAAAATTATCTAATATATTTTTGATCAATATAGTTTTAGTTAATTATTAAAAAAAAATATCCCGAATTTACCCGCGTGTTGTTGAAACTTATTTCTGCTAAATAATAATTTTATTAAATTAAATTATCAAAAGAAATAAAAATTTTCCTGTTAAAATCAATTTAATTAACATCCGAATTAAAGCTGCCCATACACAACATATTTATCAATGTGTTGACAACTTGTTGTTGATTAATCGAAAATGGGCTGACAAAATATTAAAATTGTTTAATGGTTGTAAGCTGTATACTGTATACAGTAAGTTGACAACTAAAATGATGTTCCTAGAAGCTTCATGTCAAAATCCACATGTTTTTATATTATTACTTATGTTATATTTTTTATTAATTAAAATAATATTAAGTTACATTTTTTATCTGACTTTTGACACTATCCTGAAACGAATGAAAAATAATGTATTATTCATATTTTTTACAAAAACAAAAACAGATTAAATAATACTGGTTGTAAACCAAATTGAAATGTGTGTGTTGAAAATTTTCAACTCATTTGACAACACATTGACATCTTGTATATTGGTTAACGAATGCATACCATGTTTTATAATGTATTGGCAGCATGACACCATTTTCATCAGATTTTTATGGCGATATAAAAATAGCATTTATAAATATATTTATGTCTCTACAATGATCTAACTTATTTAATTTCTGATAACCTGAAAAATGACAGTATTTGCTAGTTTAATCATATTCTTTTATTTATCCAAAAAAAAATATTTTATATATATTTAATTATGCCTGTGAAAGAATTACCGCGTGTCCTGTATAAAATATCTAATTAAATACTGATTTATAATTAGTTTTTCTGCACTGTATTAGTAATAAATTTAAACTTGTGACTTTGTAAATAATTATAGAAATTATTGTTATTATAATTAATAAGGTAAAGTATTGTAATAAAATTTAAATTTATTTATAAAACTTCTAAAAATAACAATTATACTAAATATTAGCAAAATATTACTAAATATACTAAATTATACTAAATATTAGCCTTGCGATTACAATCTAACAAAAATTTTAATAAAATTATGCCCGTGTTTAGCAATAATTATTAAATATATTTATATTTTTTTTTTTATAATCAATTTTTTAAGAATAATTAAAAATGAACTTGAATTTAAATCAGAATTGGGCTAATAAACTCGAAACTATTTAAATATTTTCTTTAACAATGTTGTGCTTTAAATCTATAAAATTCAGCTAGGTTTTTTGTCTGTGACATTTATTGTTGTTTCAGCATTATATGAAAGGAACGAACATCCGGTTTTATTATGTTTCAAAATTTATATTATTGTATAAGTAGAAGGATATCTTTTGTTGTTATATACCAATAAACCAAAAAAAAATACTCAGTTAAAAGAAATTGTTCCATGGTGTTTTAATATAAAGAGTCACGCTATTATTTTTATTAAGATATTTTTTTTTGTTACGCATTTTAATATATAATATAAAAAGGATATAAATAAATTATATTTAATATTTAAGTGAACATTTTTCAATATATGACAATAAATTTTAAAGTATTTACAAGAAATATAACAATATCTTTATATTATTAGCATAAATGATTCTACATACTGGTAGGACTCCCACCCAATAGTCACATTATTTTGGATTTGGAAGATAGTAAATGGCACAAAAAATCAACGGAAGCAATTAATTATTCGTCAGATAATAATTGTGACATGATTTTCGTACAAAAATTAGTAAATATCAGTAAATAAAATGTACAAAAAGTGTAAAAAAATTTCTGTAAAGCCTTAGATATTATCCTGTATTCCGGAACAATATTTATTCTGTAAAGGTCGCCATTAGTGAACAGTTCAAATTTTTTAACTCTTCATCTATCAAAATCATATTTCTCCTCTGTTGAGTTATCAGTAAAATGTCACTAATAACCAAAATATGGAATTTAATACAAACGACGTGTTCTCAAAACTGATTTCATGTTCAGATACTTCCATTCAAAATTCTCAAAGATTTTAAGTCCCCAAAGGTAACAATATATATTTATTTTTGATTGGTACGTACACTTCAAATGATTTATATATTTTATATAAATTATATACAAAATAAATAAATAAGTTTTATAAGTCGAATAAAAAAGTTTAATTTATTTCGGAAAGTTAAAAATTTAAATTTTTCAATTTAGCAACAATTTTGTATAATTTATTTTAATGCAACATAAGTATTTTAAATAGTATAAAGGTCACAATCCGGAACACCTTAATAGTAAATTCATATAGTAACTTCCACTTTTATTAATTAATGATCATGTAATAGATTTTATTATTAAGTTAATTGAGAAGATGGACATAATTCCTGAATATTTCTTAGTTCTGTTAAATTTATGAGATAGTATTTTATGATATATGATGCAACATTTCTATGCCATATTCAATACAAATAAATGAAAATAGTAATTAAATTAAATATCAGCAATAAATATACAATCTTTTTCTAATTTAAAGGTATAATAATTATCTTACTGCACCTTAAATTTAGCAATTACTGCGCTTGCAGTATAAACTGAGTTAAACTCCATCAAAATATAAATTTTTGCTACCATTTTACAAAATACCTATTTTAAAAATAACCAATAATTTTGAATAAATAAATTAAATTCGTATATTTCTCAAGTCTAAACAAAAACACTTAATAATGTAATATTTCCAATTTAATTAATTAATGTAGCAATAAATTAACTAATCAATGTATAGCAATAATTAAATGTTATTATCTATCATGCGATAAAAATATCTAATATGAAAAAATATACGTATATATTTTTATCTTATATTTCTGAAATAAAAAGAAAAGTTGTATTTAACTTTAATGTTTTACTAATTAAGTTGATCAATTACATGAATATATGTATAAATTAAGAGACAAATTAACATTAATTTAAGAAGTAAATTAAATGTTGTTAAACTGTTCAAAATTAGAAAACAAACAAGAAAAATTAACTTTTTCTATAAGAAATTATATTTAAAAAACGTGTTGATTATTACACGTTTTACAAAGTTTATATAAATGTATATTTCTTTTTAAATTAGATTAAAATTGCTTTGCATATCTTTTAAATAAACTTCCTTTCGTTATAGCTATTAGCTTGACATATTAAGAACAACACTCTAAGTAAAGTCTAGTAATTGCTATTCATAAAATGTTGATACAAATTTAAATCATTCTGTCTGAAAAGTAAAATTTTTGTATTCTAGTTTTAATTTAAAAAATATATGTATTTAAAATATAACATATATTTTTGAAATATATATAAAAACAATCCAAAAATATAAACTTTCCCTGGAGCAATTCAATATTAATTTATAATATCTTGAACATCGGATATACAATCATTACGATGTGTACGTTGGTATTATTACTAAAAAATAATGTACGGATGCAAAGGAATGAGTTTGTTTGTACAATATTTAAATAAAATTTCCGAAACAATAAAAAATTGTAAAGATGAATTACGCTTTTAGGAAAATAAATATCTAATTTACATCAATCAATGAATAATATAAGTTTTTATTATCCTCTTACCATATTTGCAGACCTTCAGTTTTATTGTTGAGGACAGAAATTTCTTTAAAACTTTAAAAGTGTCCATTATATAATCTGTAAAATTCCTGGGTAATAAAAAATTTGATAATAATTAAAAAAAAATTTTTCGGAGAACATTGTTCTTACTAGCCATTGTTATTTATTAGCTAATTTACGTTTTACTTTAAATACTTATTATTTATCTTTTATATAATTAGAATATGGTAATGTCTCCTATAATTTTCCCGATCATTACAATTGTTGGTTACAATTTACAATTGTAAAGTTAATTTTTTTGCTGAAAACCAACGATGGTTTTTTATATAAAGTTCTATAGTTTTAAGTTCATCCTCAACATACAAATTTATTATATGCTTTATCCAGCCCCATTTCAATTTCCTTAATATTTCAATAACATCTTTGATATATTTGAATTTAACTTGTAGCTAGTATATTATTTTGGGTGAAGTTGAATTAAACATATTTGGTTTGAAACATATATGAGTACGGATATAAATTTATATGTTGAAAAATTTCATGGTATGTACAGAAAAAGTATTGTACTGATGATCAAATAGTACTGGCCTGTTTCCTGTAACAGGAAGACAATCATATGAACGGACAGAAAGATAACATTTCTTTTCAATATACTTTATACTAAAAACCTGAATTTTGTTTATTGGAATGTAATTATAGTAAAACCTATCATTAAATTTTTCCGCTCTTACGAGATTACTTATTTACCAGTTAAGATTTAACAAGCGATTAAACTTAATTAATGTAATTATAAAGTAGTAAAGAAACTCTGCCTATTTTATTCTATTCAATATTAAAATCTATATACAGTGAATCCGGATAAACTTGAAAATTTAAAAATTATTTCAATAACAAATTTATAAATTTACTAATTCCACTAAATTTGATTAAAAAAAAAACTTTTACTTTTAACATGAAAACAGAAGGTAAAAATGATTTTCGAAAAACATATCAAGAAAAACAAAAATTACTTTTTCCATAATATTTATTAAGTTAAATGTCACATATGCCAAATAAAGAAAAATATTATTGAAAATACTATCCATAAAAAAAAATGAAGAAAATCCCAAAGGTGAAATATTTTTCCCTTAAAGTTTTTCCGAAATTTTCTTTTTTTTTTATACACGTTTACGCACACAACACAGTATAAATTTCCAAACCTTTTTGATGCCAGGAAAAAAAAAAAAAATATAAATCTAAAGTTTTCCAATTATTTTGATGATCCAATGGAAAATTTTTATATTTATAACTATGTGTAAAAGTTAAATTTTCTATGTTTGACGTTCAATTCAGAGAGACAATGAACAAAAATAATTTTTTTAAAAAAAATTCAGGACAATAATTTTTAATAAATTTTATATTTATATACCGTAGACAGTTTAATAATATTTTTTTATATTTTTGTTGAAAAAAGGATAAACAAGTAAATTTACCTGTAGTAGTATAATAATAAATTACTACAATGTAATTTTTTCTAAAAAAAAAACAAAGTTTTATTCATGTAGAAAGCTCTTTATTATATTTAAAAAAAAAAAAAAATATTATTTATGGTCACCCTGTTTTGTTTTGCAAAAAGGATATTTTTATAACCTTATAAAATAATATTATATCTTTCGATCAAAATCAAAACCATTGCTAAAAAATATCAACTGTGAGGACATAAGAAAATGAAGAAATATGTTTTATTTTTTATATATACTTTATATTATATTTTGGGTACAGTTTTTAAAAGGTCCTTTTGGAAGGATATAAATGAAATTTAATATGAAAAAAAAAAAATTGATATCAATTTGTGGAGAGACATAAAAGTTTATGCGGTATAATATTTTTTTTTAGAGATATTTTAACTTAAAAATCAAAATGTTTTGCACATATAATTTCATATATATAAATTCAATGTGCTAGTCTTTCAATCTCTTTAACATAATAATATATTTACCTTGGTCCACTCCAATTGGAGCATAGTGATAGAGGTTTCCTGTCATTTTATTGCAATTTGGATTTAAGCATTTTATATGAATTCCGAAACATTTGTATTCTTTATACCGAAGAAACTTTTACTTGCAACGACCTAAATCGCTTTAAATTTATTGCCAGCAAATAGTTCTAACCGTGAGCATTTTGCTAAGTGTTAAAGTCAGATTTACGTATTTTAAATTTTTATTGCTGGTATTCATTCTTAAAGATGATTCAGCTTAAACGACATTGATGTTTCGATCTGGAGTTTAACCCAGGACTTATGCATCACAGCATATCACACTACCACTACGCTGCCACCGCTCTATATTTTACATATCTGCCTTTTAAATCATGTAGTATCTGATATTTCATAGCTCTATTAATATCTTGTTGAGTTTTGAAATATGGAGTTTCTATCTTGTGAGATATATCTGTAAAAGACAAGGCATTCAATGATAAATTGTAATAAGGACACTCTAAAATTAACTAAAAATATTGAACAAACCCCAATGATTGAATTTCATATAGCATTATTTAACCCGAATAATTCTTCACTACTGATGTGAAAATGTTAAAGTTTAATTTATGTGACAAAATCTTTTCATAAACTTTTCTTTTTCACACATGTGATTTATTATTATGAAATGATTTTTTAGCATATTATTGTCATTAAGATTTTATTGAAAATTATTTTCTTATATATACCAACAGATAAGAAGTGTAAAAATTTTTTTAAAAACTTTTATAACTTTTTGGGACCAACGAATTTTGATTTTTAATATCTTTCAAGGTTGTGCACTATACAGTATACTATTCTTATAAAAGGATTTCTTAAAAAGAATTTTTAAGGATATCTGTGGGGGAATGGTAATTTTATCATATTTTTATATCCTGTGATCAATCAATATTTATACAAGTACCAATTTTCAATTTTGTATAGGTTTTAATGAAAAAAATATTCCTACTTCACTTATTATAACACTGGTCCTTGGATATAAATCATAGATACATTTTTAAATACATTAATTAAAGTATTCAATTTGCAGATTTTTTCAATTGAATTTAATCTTATATTCTTACCTCTGACGTATGTATAAAATATATTTTCAAATAACACTAATGAAGTATGTACGAGTCCAGAAAATTCATCGTAAAAAAATCATAAGAGGGAAAATAATTAAGAAAATAATCGGAGGAAAATTCATCGCAAAAAGTGTTATAATAAGGAGAATATAATAAAAATATTATTTCGGTGAATTCAACTTTTCTAACCTTTTCGCGGGTATGTAATGTATTGACTCTAAAAATATTTTTATGATGGTTACTTCAGTTGGTCCATGTTGAAAATTCCTATAAAAAAAGTATGTGTTCCACGTAGTGCATTCCTTTTAGCAGCTGCTAGTATTCAGCAGTTTTTTTTAAATTAGATTTTCATAATATTTAAAGGAACGATTAAATTACCGGCGATTAATTTTCCTTGTGATGAAATTTCATGCGATGAATTTTCCATAAACCTTGTATTCATACAGTATAATTAGCTTTTATACCAAATATAAAAATCCATAAACTTTTATATATTGTTTTTCATTGGAAATTTTGCAAATTATTTCTAGGTTTTTATTTTCCTTTCGAACATCATAATTAAAAATAAAATTGATTAATTAAAAATATTATTTTTCTATGAAATTTTGTTCATTATTGTATTTTAAGAATTAGTTAATTAGTTTATCTTGTTTAGTTTAGGTAATTGAAATCATTAAAGTAAATTTTAAATCATTAAAGTAAATTACTGAAAATTTTACTTACCAATTTCTACAGAATAAAGATGCGATTGATTATTTTAGCTATTCTTGCGGTATTTAGTCTTTAAATATCTGTACGATGGCAATTATCTTTTTTAAGAATTTTTCAACAAATAATTATTTTAAGCACTCTGTAAAAATAGTCATTAAAATTAAGTAATCCTTGTTAAACAAACTGTGAAATTTATTTAAAGTTCTAATAATAAAATGCAATCTGTATACGTGATGTAATCTTTGCTGCCTTTTAGTCATTTTTAATATTGCCAGAGAAATAATTAAATTCTAAAAATATGCACTACATTAAGTTCAGTTGTAGTATAAACTTAACATTTTTCTTTATCCTTATCGGTTGAGTTAAGTGAAATGCATTTTAAAAGTAGAGCATTTATTCAATAGAGTAGGCGGTCTGAAGTTAGTTTCCTCAACCAAGTATTTAACTTTTAATAAATTTACAAAGATTTATATCAGATGTCAGAGAAGAAATTTCTGAATTTCATTTAAATATATTTTTAAATTAACGTAAATTAAAATTTAATTGTAAAAAAATGTTGTAGCAACCAGTCAAGTTCACTGCTGTTTTGTTGAAGAGTACTTAAAGTAAAAATTATAATTAATTTTATATCGTTCATTTTTATTTTAATCAAAGTAAATTTGAAAGTAAATATATTTTTTTACGATATCATATTATCAGTTTATGTATCCATGGTGAATATTACCAGTTGTATAAGAATTACTGATTCATTAATGTTAATTAGGTAAAATGATTGATTTAATAGTCTCTAACTGAATGGTTTAAATTTCCGATATTCTTAAACACTTGCTCTTTAAATGGTTATAAAGTTATATAAATTTTAATTAGACCATTAAATCTACAGACGAATTAGAATACTATTAAAAAATGGCATATAAATCAATATTTTGAAGAAATTTGTGTATGTAATATGATTTTAAAAATTTAATGTAAAAATTCAAATCTGGATATTAATGTCATGAACACATGTTACCAAATTGATGTATCTATAATTTTATTAGATTGAGCATAACCTAATTTATTATCATTTATATACTATTATTATTAAGTAGTATTATTAATTTATTTTTTGGTTGTCATTTTATATAAATGGTCGAAAAATATGTAATAATAAAAATATGTTTTTGACATTTTTTTTTTTATATCTTAATTTATTGTGTTTAGTCGTCTGTAAATAAATTAATATTTCGTACATTAACATAGAAAATGTCTCAGTGGGATATTTTAGAATTTTCATAAATTTTATATTAATAAAATATCTTTACTTATTTATGTAATAAAATATATTTCTAGTAAATGTATAGAAGCTATTCAGATTAAAAATTTATAGGGACATAATTGACATTCTTTAAATAAATAAAAATATACAATATTAAAAAACAAATTAAATCAAATTTAATTAAATATGTTATACACTTTTAACATTAATGGTAATTTAATTTTAATTACTTATTTACATTTAACATAATTACTTGTAGAATTTAAATATAATTAAATAAAATAAGGAATTATATAATTTGAAATGATTCCAAGCAGATTCCAAAAAGTTTTATAATAATTATGGTAACATACAAATATTAAATTTTATACTTAAATTGGGTAGAATTAAGATATGTTACAAGATGCTAAATTATAATTTGATATTCATATCATATTTGTAATTTAAATTTTAAGTTTGTTGTTTTTAAATAAATGTTTAAATAACTTTTGGTAAATAAAATTTAAAAGTTTTAGATTTTCTATACTAAAGTAAAATCTTATAAAATTCTTACCAATTTGACTTTAATAATACCAAAAACTTTTATGCAGAATCAAAATTTTGGTTAATCCGAAAGTAATAAAAACTTTTGATGCATTTTGTATAAAATCAAATTTTTCAATATATTTAATTTATAGAATTTTGTTTAAAGAATTTGAATATTTAAAGGTTTAGAAGATGTATTAATAAAGCTTGATAACCCTAGTTTTACTGAAAAAATCAGAACAGAATCAGTAAGGCACATAAATTTAGAATACATATGTGGCTGTAACAATTTGAAATGTAATACAGTCCTAATCGATGTAAGATTTAATTAGATGGGATATTACAATAAGCAGTGAATGAACATTTCGGGCACATTAACTAGAAAAGTAAAAAAACTTATATCCTTAAATATTTATTTAGGAATTTCATTCTGTTAATGAAAATTATGGGTTGGATATCACCTCACTCATTCTTTAGCCAAAGTTTATAACATGTCAGCAATTGTGTGGAAAGTTTCTTTTAATGGATGTATATTTAGTTTTGTCAAAGAATATTTAGAAACTTTCAATGAAATTGATCATTATTAAATGCTAAGCATAAATGATCACCAATTTGGTCATCATAAATTACGCATTTATTATTTATTATTTATTTATTTTATAAAGAATTTTCAAGAAATTCTAAATTCACAACACGAAATATTATAAATATCCTAAAAATAATGAATTGAATGTAACAATAAAAGTCCTGGTCATTTGGAAGAGCATATAATTTACCATTAATTCCCAATCAAAATATAATTACAGACATTTTAATAGAAGGTTATTTTATTTATTTTATTTATATTTTCTTATAAGTTATACAAATAAATTTATCTTAATCGTCGTCATTTTTTTTTCATTTTGTTTCATAAAAAGCACTTGTGATATTCGTGCTTAGAATATTTATAAAAATATTTTCTTTTTACATAGTTTAACTATAGTTAAACTATGTAATAACATTAAAAAGAAAAATAAGATTAGAAAATTATGTAAGTTCAAAACATTATAAAATTTATGAATATTTTAACAAAAGAAAATTTTCAATTTTTTAATGAATTATTTTTTCTTTTTTTATAATTTTTGTATAGAAAATTTATGTTAAAAATTCCTTTAATAATAAATATAATTTTAAAAAAAATATTTTCTATAGAATTATAAGGAATTTTATGTAAAGCTAACAAAAGAATGGAAAGTAAAAGTGTAAAAGTTAAAAAAAAAAAAAAATGTAGAAATTAAGGAATTTTGGCATAAAGAATTAAAGGTAAATATTTTTTATCAATAATTATTCAACATTTACGAAGGTAATATTATAGATATTTCTAAGAAGTGAACATAAAAGAATTTTAAATTAAGAATTTTCTAGATCGTCATTACGAAAATATTTTAGAAGGATATTAATTTTATTGGTATTTTTCACAAATGAATAAAACATTTTTTAAATAGGAATTTTTATTGGTACATGAATTAAGGATTCTATTGTTAATTTTATAAAATAAAAGAATTTATTCTGTTTTTTTTTTTTTTAAAGTGACAGTTAGGTTGACGTCAAGACCTTACCATTCTGAAAATATGTTACGTAGTAGTTTTTAATTTACATATAAATTTTATTGAGTGTACATCAAGCTTATTACTTCCAAACTTTTATAGAATATTTTCGAACGAAATAAATTACAGTGCCATCTAGTGGACCAAATGTATAATAGTTATAATGCTGGTAGCATTTTATTATATTTCCAACTTGTAATTTAATAACATTATCTTTATTTACCTTTTTTTAAATTATGGATATTTAATGTATAGGCTATAGGGCCATCAGTATACATATCTAGTATCATTTTTGGTGAAAATTTCCAATATCAAATCCAAAATATATAAAAATATAGTGAGGCAGTTACACCTCTTTCTAGAGAAATTAAATTGTCTCTGTCTGCTATTTCATTTAACTTTTAACTTTAATTTAATTATTTATCCAATACGAGGATTAGCATCAATTTTGGAGTACGTACTACATTAAAAATATGCAAATTTGTATTACAAAAATATCTAGTTGTTCAGACAAATACGATTATACGATGTTACCTAGATCATGTAGCTTTAACACGTTCATTACATTACTCAACATCACGTATATGTGACATTGGATTTTTCGCTACGACTCACGTCACACATATTGGTCACATTCTTCAAGAAATGTTGTCAAATGTAATCCTAGTCAAAACAAAAGTCATTATATAAATGACATAAAAATGTTTTAAAAACTCTTGTCACATATGTATGGAAAATAATATTTTATATTCGTGAATTTCCACAGGAAACCTAAAAAAAAGCGTGAGTGGTGAACGTGTTAAAATGCAAGATTTTTACCAAGTGAAAGAACAATTTGTAAAACTTTACAATGGACGTGCAGATTAAAAAAGCGTTATCATAAGAAATTTTTATAGTTAAAATTATTTTTAAATTATTCTTTTGTCAATTTCATTATTTGGTTTTAATTTATAAGTAATAAATTTTAGATTTTTCTTTTTAATTTTCTTTTGCGTTTTTATGAAAAGTTATTTAAAGATTTTCTATAAACCAAAGGTAAGCATACATAAGTACGATATTAATGTTTTCAATTAAGAAAATTGCGATAAACCTTGCTGATAATAAATATATAAATAGATTGGAAAAATAAATAAAATATTACAATATTTCGCTAATGGGTGGAAGAAGAATTGGAAAAATTATATACGATTTGATGTTAGACTTATTGTAATATTGTATAATTAAATAAATAAATATAGACAATTAATTTATATAAACAAAAAACTAAAATACGACGTGAGAAGAGGAAGCTTTGCGTGTTACAGTCAATAATTTCAAAAAAAAAATACAAGTATTTTCACCAACCTAGAATCTATCGATCACAAAAAGATATATTTAGTCACAGCTTATTTCACAATAGTAGACATTATTAAATATATTTATGAAACTGGGATGGGAAATATTAAAAAAACTATAAATTTAAGTATTTAAAGATTACTTTTATAATTTCTTTTATTGATGTTTCTATGCGAACATAAATATAATAATTTGTAAAGAATTGGGTGTAACGTTTTGCGCCTGGTGCTCTAAAATGGGTGGAAATAAAGCTATGTCCGCCTCCAAATGATGCCCCCAAAACAGAAGAATAGTAATCAGACATTTTTACTGTGTGGTCTGAGTAGTCTGAGATAAAATATCATAAGCCAAGTACAATCAATTATAAAAAAAAACGAAAAAGAATTGGTAAAGTATTCGTTAAGGAATTTATATTATTTATCATTTATTTAACAAAAATTATTAAATATACTGATAGACTTTTTCAAATTATATTATCAAAGAAATTAATTAATTAAAGATTTTTCTAAATTTTTTTACATTCTATTTTATATCCATTTCCATAATAAATGAAAAAACTTTTATCGCAAATGTTAATTTAAGTGAAAACTGAAAATATAAATTAAAATTCAAAATATCCGAATTAAATATCTTCCTTGTTACCAACAAGCTTAATTTATGTCATGAAATAAATCATAAGATTATCAAATTTCAGGATGAGTAATTAGTATAATATTGAACATAAAATTTGAATAATGTCTTTCTCACTTTTGTATTACTCATTTTTGGTTCAAATTCATTGTTTTTATATTTAATTCTGCCAAGAATAATCTTCTAACGTAAATTTATAGACGTCCTGATGCAAAGAACATAAAATGTTTAATTATTGGTGCCTGGGATGAAAACAATACAATTCAACAATTAATTGCATTGTAAAATTATGTTTCTAAATAAGCAATATTTTATTGCAAAACGGATGATATATTTCCATTTCAAGGACCATATATCTTCATCACACAATACAAAATTTCATGATTGCAATTTATGATTTCTATATCCTACATATTTGCACTTTATATTCTTTGTAATTAAATTGCATCCTTACGTTTTATATTTTCCATCAAGTAACTTAAGAATATAAAAATTTTGAATTTAGGTTATCATTATTTGATGTGATTAATAATTACGTTTTACGTTACGGAATAATGTCCTTGATTTACTCATTTATATATTTCCATCATCGAATTATAACTAGTGAAACTACGAGTATGTCCATAATTATTTAATATTCGAATAAGTAAATCTGTTAACTAATTGACATTTTATGCTGTATCTGCAATCTAATTAGAAATTATGTTTATGTATATTAAATATTATTACAACAAACGACATTAATGAACACTTTATGGTTAAATTTCCTTTTTTTTTTAGATATTGTGTTGAATAGAATTGAAATAGATATCAAATGAAATTTATTTGAATATTTCGTGTTAGCTTTTTATATTGTCAAAAGTTGTAAAACAAAATTCATGACTATTAAAAGTTTTTTTATCTTATTCATTATATTTTTATTTATCTTATTTTATTTTGTTGGACTTAAACTTTTTGTGAAAATGAAAGGTTAATCGTGTCAAGGTTAAAAATACACGTTTATATGAATTTATTGATTTAATTCGTACGTTTTTCTTTTTTCACGCAATAAAACAACGCATATGGGAAGATTAAAATACGTGATCATTTACTATCAATTTTAAAAGATATAACAATATGTTAAAAGTTTAAAAACTTTTCCAAAACCAACATATAAAAATTAGTGTAATGATAATAAATTAATATGGATTTAAACAAAAAAAAAAAAAAAACAATAATTTTGTAACGTAGATTATAATCCTAAATTTTTCCATTTAAAATATTCTTTGGTAACTTAACTAACCGAAATAAATTTTATTTAAAAGATAAGACAAAAATTTGAAATTTAATATTTATAATGAAAATTTAAAATCAGTGAATTTCCTTTATTTAAATCTGTTGTACAATATAAGATAAGAAAATACCATAAAAACACGTAAAAGTTTTATGAATCTTTTTATCCAAATTTATTTTGACACTGACACGTTCATTTTCTATTTAAATCTATTTTATTTACTTGTAAGGTATATAAATTCTGTCTTCTTTCTACTCTATAATAATACAAATCAAAATTGTATGATAGTTTTTTTAAGTTATTCAATATCCTTCAGTAAATCTTTTAAAACTTGTTTCCTTAAAAACTAAAATATAAAACAAACTTTTTCATATAAACTCCTTTTATTATAACTTGTAATGGTAACGTAAGTTTCTTTAAAGAAGGTCGTCATTCATAAGCCCTTGTACGACAAGGCCACTGTTTATTTACACTGGAAATCAGAGGTAATTCTGGTCCTTGCCAGTTAATCCGCTTTCTGTTTTGTAGTTCATTTTATTTTCAAGACAATATCATTAGAGGTAAGCTTAACGTTAATTTTACCTAGGTAATAAAGAAATGTTGTTCAGAGTTTATTTTTAATACAGATTTTTGCATCATTAGGTAGATTATTACTTACTAATCTTATTTGATTCGAATAAATGTTATACCTTAGAAAAAAAAAATATTTACAAAATTTTATGAAATGGAAAAATCCTATTTTGGTTAACATATTAACAACTTTTTACGGTTTCCATCGGAAAAAAAGAAACATCTGATGGCGTAAAATACTTAATTTAATCAGACAAGCGGAAACTAATGATAATGAAGATTTACATATTATTGTAGGCAATTTAATGTCAAAAGAATTTAATAAATTCTACTGGTTTACTTAGTAGATCTGTTTTTGTTTTGTTTGTATATGTCCACTTTTTATGTAAGAGCTTCTGTAAAGGACATTATGAATACAAATTTATGATACAAACAAATATATTTTTACTTCTTGTTTTGTTATTTTAGGACAAATTTAATATAAAAAAAAATGTTTGTTAGAAAAAGAATTTTCGGAAATTCATGATAGGATTTCTTCCTGTGGTTGTTCTTAAATTAAAATTTATAAACTCATCTGAATTTTCAAATTTCACAGTCAAACAAATTGTTCGTTTTACGGATAATAATATTTTCGTTACTGATTTACTTTCAAAAATCATCTATTTTTTAACTGTGAAACAATGGCGCGCATCAGATATTAATACTTGGAACGTGACAAACTAAACGGTTGGTCCGCAAGTATTAGTGGTTAGTTTTTGAATCTTATATATTGACCACAGTGTATGCATCTCACATGATGCGTGTTGACTTCGGATTTTCATTCACCTCCTTAACCTATCTTAATCTTTGAAAAATAATAAAGATATTACAAGCAATACGCTGGCCTACAGATGATTACGCAACTGAAATGTGCTACAAATATAACAATTCAAAAAAGCCATTATTACAAAATGGCTTGATAATTTTCATCTACAACTATGCAGCTTGTTATAAAGATAAATCAACAAATAATGTATAAGGTCTGCCGAGTGAACTAGACACCAAAATATACCTGTACTGCTTCTTAGTAAAGGCTAGGTTATTAAAACCGAGCTCAGCATGGACTGCTCAATGCTACAGGATCACGCTTTTGAAATACGGGGCTCTGAGTTACATTATGTAGACGTCGTGGCGATTTAAGTTTTTTGAATCTCTGCCTTTTAAATATTTTGGTTACTACTTCATGAACAAACTGTACGAGGTATTCGCAAATTGCCAAATTTTTTGAAGTGTACAACGACCAATAACCAGAATTTTAGCCTGTTATGTATTCTTAACAAATTTCTATCTTTCTATCCATCCATCCAAATTGTTGAATAATAATATTATGCAAAGATTATACTTGAAAATATTTTTGAAACTTCAAGGATATATCAAAAAATGTTGACTGATATTTATAGAATTTATATATATTTCATTTTCATATTAACCATAGTTAAAATTTATATTTGAAAACGTTTAAAAATAATAATAAATATTTAATTTCCGGTGGATGTCAATAAAATCATAAAAAAAAAAATTCGATTTATTGGTTTTAAAAATTGTACATAAATTTGAGTAAATAAATTATTCATCATAATTTATATTTAAATGTATACATCCTTGATCCTTGTAAGTTGTATCTATAATACACAATATTATTTTAAATATAAATAATGTAGAAATTGCATGATATAAATTTAATTTAATATAAATATATGTAGTTTAAAATAAATATATGAATAAATATGTTTATATCCAAAAATAATTATTTTTTTGGCCGCAATAGGTGGAAAAAATTCTAAGTTACGCAATTCATTTTATTAATCGTCAGTCGAGAATTACATTGTCGTATGTTGTAAAAAAAAAAACGGAAATGGAGTTAGTTAATGATACCAAATGGTAAGTACAATCAATATGCAGTGAGTGTCGCACTAAAACAAATTGTCAAAAACCTTAATTATTAAAGTCGTATTTAGTTTTTTTAAAAAACAAATGGACTTATATCGTATATTTATCATTTATATGTTTAATATACGACCATGTAATCCTCTTATATGTATTGAAGTTTACATGGTCGTATGTCAATTCTTACTAAACTCCAAATGTTTGATTGTCGGTCATGTAATCATAATGTTCTGAAAATGTTTAAGTTACAGAGTCGTATGAGAAATAAAAAACTGTAATAAATTATTATTTTAAATAGAAACTTTGGTTTTTTTTTTTTTTGTAATGCGATTGTAAAGAAAGAATAAGGCAATTAAATTGCTAAATGTAATATGCGCAGCAAGCTAATATTTTGAATTGATCATAACTCAAAACTACTATGAACCAACATACGACCATATAATACTCGACTGATGTCATGTTGCAAGAATCCGAGAACTATATAATACCTGCAGGATTGCAACCCTAAATATATTGATATTGAAATGTCCATTCGTTATACAGCTCATCTGTTTCCAGCCAAATTATAAATAGATACAAAAAATTAACAAAAAAGTTATTACTATAGAATTTTGCAAACTGACAACTAATATGTACGTTACGTAAGTGCAAATGTTATTTATTCAATTTATATTGTAATTTAATTAAGGATTTATATAATTCCATATAATATGATGGATGGGAAATTATCTTAAATAAAATTTATAAGAAAAATTGATTCTGTAATACATTTATTTATTACATTTCTTTTGAAGAAAGAAAAATATAGATTTCATGCTAAGATCTGTCAAAATGACAATTTCTAGTTTTAATTTCAATAGCCCATTAAATAGAAAAAATTATTTAAGATTATGTCATTCTTGTGCTGAACATAAAATATTCATATATTTTTGATAATATCCTTAAGTATCAAAGAACTTGTTTTTTAAGTCGTAATAAGATTTAATTTTTTTTTTTTTAAAATTATGTTATTTAAAATGTAAAATCAATCTTTTGTAGGGTTTTTAAACTTAGATAGTACATCGAAATTCCAGCATTCAGTAATAATCCTTGAGAAGAATATACTATGAATGTTCTGACAGGTTAAATATATTCAAGGATGAGTTACTGCGAAGAATAAATATATCAGTGGAAAATAGAAGAAATATGGAGAAGGAAATGGATTGGCCATAAGGAAATATTTAACCGATATTTCCTAAATGAATTATGACATATAGGAAAGAGTTCGAAAGACACTAAATGAATTTAGAACGAAATTATTAAGTGGCTTCTAAACGTCACGATTAAAAATATTTTTAATAATATTATTATATAGTTTTGTATGTAATTGTGTAGTCAAGTATCCTTTAAGATTTTTGTAGTTATACTAATTGGATCACGACTTTTTTTTCTTATTTAGTCCATAGATTTAATTTCTTCCCAGCTAAATATAATATTTCAAATTATTGTCTTATTCAACTTTAGTGTACATAAAATTTGGCTTTATAAAAATTATGAAATTTTTTTTGTTTGGGTAAACGATTTTTAAAAACTGGGGATAAAATATTTCAAAACCACTTGTCTAATAAAATATTAAATGTACTCAACAAAAAACAATTTATAATTTTAAATATTTATATAATGACTTAATTCCTTTATAAAAAAAGCGTACTTTATATTTTTGGGTTAATATATAAACTAATTAAAACAAATTGGTGTATAACCGCTGAAAGGACTTTTTTAAGGTCACCAGTAGGGAACAAATTATTCAGAATATTTTGGGATAACATTTGAAAGATTGGCGCATTTAATTCTTTTTCCTGGGGTTAATTATAAATTATTAGTTTTATTGAAATTTAAAACATTATTGTTTTTTGTTATTATTTTAATTGAATTAAAGAAGTAAATTAAAAAAATAATTAGTTGTCAGATTTTGTAATTTTTGTAAATTTTTTCGTTATTGTAACAAAATTTAATTTATAAAACATTATGTGTTACGTAATGCTGATAAAATACTAATTTGTTATTTCGTTTTAGCGTTACGTTTTGAATAATATTTTGCAATTCTGATAATTTTAGAAAATTGAAAGTTACCAAAAAACACAGGGTTTGGGCCTGTCAAACCGATGGTTTCAAGTATGATTTTTAAACTTTAAAATACGATTTGCACATTGATCTAAATTAAATATTAACCTTCGTGTTATTATATTTATTCCGTGATTTTTTTCGGCAAATTGTCGATTCGGTAAATTATCAATTCGATATAGTACAAGTGCCTTGTATTTCATTTTCAATATAGTGTGAATGAGATAAATTTCATATTATCTAAATTGTGAATTCTATAAATTTCATATTAGGTAAATTGTGAATTCTGTAAGTGAATTTACATTCTTCAGTTATACATTCGATCAATTGTTTTCTGTCTATGAACCGCAAACTTTATATAGTAAATTAGTCGGATCGGACTGCAAAATTTTATTTCTTTACTTTGACAATTTAAAAACATAAAAATATATTGTGATAACCGCGACTCAGCGATTACTAACAAACAGTAGCTGTATAAATATGTTTTTGTATCTATACATATATAAAAATATATCTATATGTTCTACCACTGAGTACTAAATATGAAAAACTACCGAATAATCAATAATAGAACGCTCAGTTGTGATTGAAAAAGTCAGTAATGAAAAAGTAGTGAAATTCGTGTTATATAAATGGTAAAAACTTAATGATTCCAGTATTGATTCTAAGCTTATTTTGGTCGTCTTACCTTGACACATTTTTAAATGAGATAATGTCGTTATATATGTTAATTTATTGTAATTAAAATTACTACAATCCTTTTTTTTTAATCTCTATTGATAATATATCAGTAGCTATAATCATTACTGAGAAAGAACTTTTCTAATTTCATTTTGGTCATCAGGGTAATCAATTACTGAAATGAAAACACCAAAAATATTGATTTTCTAATATTATATATTTGACATTTATTTTGGTAGTAGTTTATTTTAGTTTTTCTTTCATTTTTTTTTGAATTTACAAGTAACAATAAAAATGCAAATTAATTTCATTTCATTTTACATTAATACATTTTACATTTAAAGGATGTTTGATAGATTAGATATTATTATTACCACATAAAATACTGATTTTAAAAGCAATATTTTTTTATCGTATAATTTGTCTATATATATACAATTTATTATTTTTTATAAATAATTTTGTAGAAAAATATGATATGGTCATGGGAATGAATATTAATTACATTTTGATATCATTATAGATAAAAAATAAAATTTAAAATAATTTGAGTATATATCAATTTTTTATATTGAGTTTGATCTCAATTGGAAAAGAACTCAACATTTTTATTATAAAATTTATATATTAAGGGAAATAATGTAAATATATTTTTTGGTAAATTTTAATAATACATTTCCATTTAATGATATACTTACAAAATTTAAAATATATATTAGAAAATTTAATAAAATTTAAGTTATTATGTGATTAGAAAATATTTAAATTTCATATTTATTGCTTATATTTTCTCAACTAAAATATTTTTACTGTGTCCAGAAAAATAGTATTTAAAAATTTCACTTAAAGTCGTCCTTTTGATATCCTTTGTAGAAACTATTATAAAAATTATATCTTTTTTTTCAAACATTTTGATTTACTATCGCAAATTGGCTAATAAAATAGCAAATTATATAAAATTGCAAATTTTTGGTGCAATTTAAATTCATCGTAAATTTATATTCTACTAAATTTCTTTGAAAATTATATAATTTTAATGATTGTTTTTCGTAACTGGTACTTTTAAAATCAAATTTTTATAATTTTAATTTTTTTTTATTTATTAAATATTTACAATAGTGTTGTTTGTAAGAATTACAATTTTTAGTATAAAAATATAATTTCTTGAGTACATAACCTTTGGGAACCCAAATAAATATTTATTTATACTTTTCAATTTTTATGTAAATATTTTTTTTTCCCATTTTTTTTTTAATTATTATTATATTTGATATTTTATTAAACCAATTTTTTTTTATATATGTTTTTTCCTATTTAAAATAATATTACATTTATACATAAAAAATCAATTAAATTATAATATTTTTTTTATTTTTTATCAATGTTGTATGTATTTTGTTATTTTAGTTTTTGATGTTTTACAAAAGTCTTTCTAAATCTTCACTTTCGGCATCACTGTCAAATGAATCAGTATCAGTAAAATCTTCACCACGATTTCTACGGCAACAAGGACGACGGTTTTCTTCATCATCACTCCAATGTTCAAATTCTTCTTTATGATGTTCTAAAAGCATTAGAGATGAAAATAAACTATCACAGCCTCCACAACTGCAATGATATATATAAAAAGGAAAAAAAAAATTGTTTGTAATGAAACTAAAATATTTGTTTTCAATTATTATTTTTTTATTTAGAAGTGGATCCATACTAATTGGTTTTTTATAATGAATCCTTGATTGTATAGAGAGCGATATAAATTCTATACTGAATATCGTTTTATTAATATTTTCATATTGTAATAGTTTTTAAATATTAATTGAGTGCTTTTCAAAAAAATTGAAGTTAAATTCATATAAAATTTTAGATAGCTAAATTCAGTGTGTTTTTATATCAAAGATTTCAACATTCCTGAAATAAGCTCGTGATTCTGGATTATAATGATTAGTAAGCAAGATTTTGAGTATATCAATTTTTATATTTTGAGGATTACCAGAAGTCATTTTGATATTTTGGTAAACTCTAAACAAAATAACAGATTTACTTTAAATTTTAAATGTTTGCACTGCAATAGCGGAATAACTACTGCAAATTTCTAATGGAAGTGAAAGGTTTATTTGTCAATTGCAATCAAAATTAAATATGTGAAAATTATATTACTTTAAAGTTTCATTAATTTTTGATAATATTCTTTCCAAAACGCTACTCGTTAGATCGGACTTATTATATTCGAAAACCTACCATTTTTCCAAAATCCCTAAATTTAGCACAAAAATATTGAATACAAAATTTCAATTTCAATATTACCACAAATTTGATATAATGTAAACCTGTCATATAAATATTAAATATAATTAAAAAAAAAACTTTTGAATTCCTTACCCAAAATGTCGTTTCTTTTGTTGATGTGAAGCAAGTTGTCTATGACAATGAAATGCTCTGTCACATACGTTACAAGTAAGTGATTCATCTGTTAAATAAAAATATATATTATAATAAAAAATATAAGGAAAATATAATAATTAAATTCAATTTTGAAAACCAAAAAAGAAATATAAAAATATTTTTAAAGAAAAACCATTTTTCTTATTTTTCAAAATATCTAAATAAATTCTTATTATTTATCTTTATTTACCATAATCTTCATCATCGGACATTGCAATTGCTTGTAATCGGCTTATTGTATTTGCGTTAAGCTCTTTTTGCTGTTCATGTTGTTTTTGTCCACCTACAGAATTTAATGATGTTCCATTTAAATCTAAATCTGTAACATTTTCTAAGAAATTTCCATCACTATCACTATTTGGATATGTTTTTGATTTTTTTAATTCAAAATTATTATCAAGTTCTGTTGATTCAAATCGATTATCGATTTTTTTTATTGAAATTGTATCATCAGATTCCATACTAAGTCGTCCATATGCTTTTCTTTCTGGTCTTTTAACATTTTTATCTATATTTTAATATAAAGAAATAAATTTTATTAATATTTTTTTTAAATATCTAAAGAATAATATGGTTTTTTATAGTAAAATTAATGGATATTTAAATGGTGTGAAATAATTAAATTTCATAATTTATAAGTTACAATTTATATTCAAAATTAATGGAATGTGTAGTACATAAAATGATAAAATATATATAAATTTATATCCTTTTTAAGACTTCAGGGATGTATTTATTTATCTGTTTTTATTAAAATTCTTTATCGAGAAAATTGTACATGAAAATTGAATTACAATTATCTGAATTCCTTATGGGTTTCAAATTAAATTTAATTTAAAAAGATTGTGATTTTTGATAGTTAATGTTTAATTAAGTGATAATTGATATTATGTTCGAATATTGAAATATAATCAATTAATAATCATCAGGAATTTAAGTACCTCACAAATGGTTGGTGTACGTTTTATTCCCAGGAACTAGACAATTTCATAAATTTGTTCACTTGAAATAATAAAATCTAATTTAGTTGTAATAATAATTCTGTTAATTGATTATTCATATTTATGCTGTCTAAAAAATGGATCGTTAAATACATTTTAAAAGATGTTAAAAAAAAAATTTGTATAAATTGTAATAGATTTTATAATATAAATTTATCAATACTATCGCATGATATGAGAAATACGTAAGAATTTCAACTAAAATATGTGAAGAGTTATAAATGTTCTAATAGAAAAATCAATACTTCAATATCCATGAAACAGAATATATCTTAAGTATTTTCATAAATTATGACCAAGCACTTGTGTATTGTAAAATATCTGCAATAATTTTTAATACTTCTTATTCAACAATTTCACAAATAAAAGAAATATATTAAAAATAAAATAAATATTATGGAAAAATTTAAATCAGGACCGTGCCATTAAATATTGGGCCGTTAGTGTGGAAATTTAATTCTGCCGACCAGAATTTATTATTTGGGGGAAAAAAAAACAATTTTTTTACAAGGTAATTTGTTTAAAGGTACAATTTATATATAAAAATATAAATACAATATTTTTCCATTCCACTAACTTTTGTTCAATTCAAATTATTGGGTTAGCAGCAGTTTAATTGGCATCAGTTTAGTATATAGAGATTGTATCAATATAACATCAAGTGTCACTAATATTTCGCTCGTTTTAGACCTCGTTTATGCTTTTTGGTCATAATGAAAGCATATATTTTTTTTATAAAAGTTTATGAATTTCTGCTGAAATGTATCGAGTAGACAGATATTATAAGTACTTCTATATATTGAATTATAATACTTGCAATTGCAAATATCGCTTATTATTCAAAATAATATTCATTTCATTTAAAGTTCATTAAGTTATATGTGTTCATAATGAAAAATATTGTAAAATGAAGCATAAACTTTATCTCAGTAAAAACTATATGAAAATTACAAAATATAAATTTAATTCAAATTTATGTAAATATGTACTTGTAAATTAAATGAATCAAATATAAAATAAATATAAAAATGATGTTAAAACTTCTGTAATTATATATGACAGAGTACTTTGTAAAAAATTTGAGGAACATAATTTAAAAATTGTGTTGTATTTTACCACAAAAAAGACCTATGTGTCGTTCAATACTGATAACAATATTTACTATATAACTTAAGAGCATATCAAATATTGACGTTGACTAAATTTAGTACTATAGCAATATTTTCCTTCAAAGCTCTTACTAATAAAATCATGTGACGACATAAGGCAATAGCACCTTTGTATCTCACTCGAGTTAGATATAAGTTCAAATTTGGGAATTTTTCCAATATAGTTTTATTCTAGTATATTACAAGAAGAAATTTATATAATAACCCATATCATTATATAAAAGGTCATATAGCTCAAATAAGCGCTGTGCGTTACATAAACTATACAGAAAAATAAATTTATCGCTCAATACCGAACTTTGTCTAAATTTATTGGCAATCATTTTTCCTTAATTTTTTGGGAAAGTCCGATTAATTTGTATGAATATTAGGACCTATTTGTATCTTTTTTAATTCCAGTTCTTTAGGTTGTAGAATGTCAGTTCAATAAAATACCCCTAAATATTCTGGGTTTCATTGTGTCGCACTTAGCGAATGGCAGATAAATCCAATTAGTGACAAAACACCGCGAATCCGAAGCACAGAATTTGTATTTACGCATTTTTGGAATTTCCACCCTTGAAAGCATTAAGAAGAATTAATTTGAGCAAAATTGTTTTTTGTATCTAACTCACCCCATTACAACTCTTCATATATTTATTCTATAACTATACGTAAAATTATAATTATAAACATAAATTTTATGTTGTTAATTAAATATATATTGCTCATTATTCAATTTTCTAATTAATAAACTAATTTAAATTATATTTTCCCAATGAAAACTTTTAATTATACTTTAAATAAATATAAAAAAAATTAAATTTCTCTATAAAAAAGTAATGAAATTAATTTTAATTTTTTTAAAAAATGAAAAAAAGTTTAATGTTATATATTATTAATTCTTTCAACCAATCTATATGTAGAAATAATAGTTTATTGATCCTTTTTGTATATAATCTTATTAATTTTGTTAATTACTTTTTATTTAACCTTTAATATTTTAAATAATTATATATTTTGGATGACATTAACAATATTTGACCTTTATGAATATTACATATTTTTTTAAACATATAATTTAAGTTCAAAGTACTTTAAAAAGGACACATATTTTGAATAATTTATATCCTTTTTCTTTGATTTATAACATATATTATGTATAACTAACAATTGTTTAAAAAATTCAATTTCTCAACAAAAAAAAAAAAATTTATATAATTTTCTAAAATGTTTAGTTAATTAATTACATTATTGAATAATGAAACCGACCGGTAATAGTTAAAGTTTTCAATTATTGAAAACAATAAATAAGATTTTCCAAAATTTAAAATGATAAAATAATCTTCATTATAATTTTATTTTATGGCGATAAGAATATTGAGAGATGTTAATGATATATATATATAAATATCCTTGACACTATTTCTAAATAATTAATTGCTATTCGTTTTTGTTAATGTCTAAATAATCAGATTTAATGTGAAAATAGATCAATCAAATGTGTATAAAGATCATTAATTTGTAAACCATTAAACTAAAAGATTTTTGTAATTTTTTTTGCTAATACTTTTTCGGATTTCATTGAAATATCTAGTTTAGTGAGTGGCATCATCATTAATAATATAATCAAAATTAATACACTGTACAATATTATAACCATAAAATTGTTAAATTTTAATTTTGTAAGAAATTTTGTAGTATGATATTAATTGTTATAAGATTTGACATTGTTGGCCAGTTATCGTTAATTTCAAACCAATCTCATCCGAGAACTAAAATTGATCCTTCCAGTTTTTGGTAATTTGATATTTTATAAAATTTGGATTCTGAATCTTTGTTACTTTATAAGTTTTTCCTCATTTCCAGAATAAATGCACTTAACTGATTTGGTAATTGAATGAAATTTAAAAATGTCTGGATAAAATGAAGTATAACAATGCCTGGATAGATTCATTAGTCAATATAGTCAATATTTTTTCATCTATATTTCGAAATTATATTAAATTTACTTTGTGAGTATATTTTTTTTTAGTGTCCACAAAATATTGGAAAAAGTAAAGAATGATTAATGTAAAACAAATAACTTTCTGTAAGTAATAAATTTTAAGGTTTTAAGTGTTGATTAAAATACTAGAAACATTGTCTGGTAAATTGTCTGGCAGCTTGTAGTACACATGATGTTTTATGATCAAAAAAAAACATGGCGTTGAATTCAATATTTCTAACAAAGCCTTAGCAATGATTGCTTTAAGTCTTTAATAAATGTACAACAGACCGACTTACACTAAATTCTTGAAAGCATTTAAAGATTTGTGTACTATTTTATGTTCAGATAGAATCATAAAAATATATGTAAAATTTTTTTTTTTTTTATGTATTATTCATAAATCTCTTAATTCTATTTAAAAATTTGATGTCCTTTTTTTTATGTGTACATTTTGTTATTGCGTTGGCGTGGCTGTATACAAAAGATTTACTTTTCTTAAAGCTTTTTTTTTAAGGATTATTAAAGCTTTTTAGTTGTCTGGAAAATGAATATTTATATAATATAGGAAAATGTCTGGAGAGGTGCGAAAGGTTAAGATTTTAATCAAGAAAAAAATAAATAAGAACAAGAAAAATGATGGCCAACCAACCCAAATAGAATGCTCTTTAAAGGGATATTTTTATTTTATTTATATTTGTTTATTTATTAGTCACACCTTTTACGAAACCTTATCAGAGATTGTTTTTGTAGAGTTTCTAGAGTTTTTTTTATAAATATACAATCATAAATTTCTATGTTTTTGATAAAATTTTTGATTAATTGAAAATAATTTTAACCCCAGAGTGAAAGTTAAATGCTGTTAATTTATTTATTGCTATTCAATTAGAAATTATAATGAATTTTTTAAATAACATTTTAATTTTTATTTAAAGGACCATAAAACATTTTACATAATTGTAGACTTTCAAATTATTTTATTATAATTTTTTAATAAAATGTCACTTGCATATGAAGCTGTAGTAGCTATGTTCCTTAATTTCGAAGGAATGCCTATATATCGATAGAATATTCGAAGTTTCTTAAGAATATTTTTTTAAGGTCACTTTTTTTTGATGAGGAGGTTATGTAAATTTTACCTTACAACTAATAAAATTAATTAAATGTATACTAAACATATAACATAAATAAACTAATTTATTAGATTGTTAAAACTGTTGTTTTTGTTATTATATAGTTACATTTTCAATGTAAATAATATACAAAAAACATAATAAAATTTGTAAGATCTTGAAAATATTTTATATACAAGGATGATGATATATCCTTTGGCAAAAAATATCTATTTATAGGTTATATTTTATTAAATATCATGCAATTTTCATGTTTAAATTTTAACCTTGTTTATTATTATATAAAAACTTTATTTTATGAATTTACAATGATAAATTACATCCCGGAAGTAAAATTGTATCTTATTTTATTACTACTTCATTACAAATTACCTTGTATTTCTCTAACTATATAGATATCAGTATCCTTTAAAAATTTGCTCTTTTGTTAAAGGAAAACGTCATTCAAAACATAATAAAAACTTTATTAATTTTATATTATTATATAATAATTTTAAATTAGAAATATCTTTTTAATGAAACAACCTAGAATATTATAAAATTCTATACAAAATTATAATAAAATCTTTTATTTTTCTGTTTTAAATTAAAACACTTTAATTTTTGTCTGTATTTATTATATGTAATTAAATATAAATATAAAACTAAAATAAATTTTAAATATTCTGAAAAAATATTAAATTTTTATTCGCGGTTTATTATTCAAATAAAATACATAGGTAAATAAAACAACAAGTAAAATATATTATAATTTTAGTATCTTTATGTAAATAATTCGTGCTTTTGTAATAAATGTTTTTTTTTTGTTTAAATTTCACACAAACACAAGATATGAAAATAATAAAAGAGTTTATCTCATTCACATAAAAATATGCTTTCCAATAAAAAAAATTTATCCGCCGAAGGATAAGTTTTATGATTTGCAAAAAAAAAAAAAAAAAATTTCAACAGATAAAAAAGTAACAGAGAAATTTAATAAGATATTATGTAATATTTGATCTTGAAATTTGAAATCATAAAAATATATAATAAAATTTATTATATTTATCAATTCAAATATAAAGGACATCCTCCTAGATCCTAAAATAAGAATATAAAATATATTATTGCTTCGGTGGAAATTATAAATAATAAAAAAATATTAGCTGTAAGGCTTTTTTTCTAATAAGTTTAGTGTCGTAGAATCTGAAGGATATTAAGTATACTTGTATAAATTCTACTTAGGATATTTGTAAACCAGATAAACTTTTGCCACGGTATAATCTAAAAATGAATCTTATAAATATTAAAAAAAAAACTGTTAGTTATACTGTATAAATTTATTTATAATTTTCTTTTCATTTTGTAATATTTATTAAATAAGTTTAAAACATAATTAAAAAATACAAAGTAATTTTATGTTTTCTCCAACAATAAATAATTTTATATATATAAATGTATATTAAATGAATTTCATTCGAGGTAAAATAATTCCAATTAATGGTTCCTTTTCACGATTACCAAAAAACTTAAATGGATTTTCGGTATTCCGACATTTTGTTTTAATTTTCCAAAGAATTCATTTTTTATATAAATTACTTTTTAAAGTACTTTTTGTGAACAAAGAAAAATGTAAAACCGTATTTTTCCGGTAAATTGAGGTACTAAAAATCTTAAAAAAAGTATAACCTCGGGGGTTATAGATAAAAGCTTTTACGAAAGTTCTTGTTTTTAAAGAAACTTGGACCTTGACGAATTATAATTAGCTCTTTAATATTATTTTATATAAAATTCCTATATTAATTCCCATGTAATGTAATACCATTAATCAATTACAGGCTCAACCAGCGGAGGGCAGCGTTCAGACGATTTTGTAACCAATACGGAGAAGCTGACAAATTTCCAGACGGACTAAACTCAGAATCAGAATATTCAATGCATGTGTAAACCCAGGTACATATATGGAACCGAAAACTGGTTAATATTGAACACCATCACACACAAATTCCAGGTTTCCATCAATAAGTGTTGTCTTAGAATTATATGTATAATATTCTGGCCCAACACTATCAGTAACAAAGACTTCTTGGATATGAACATGCGAGGAACCCATACTGAAGGAAATAAAACGAAAAAAGTGGAAGTGGATTGGCCATATCACCAAAGTAGAATCTTCAAAAATATTATTATATGAAATGATAATAGAAACTTTGGCTCCAAGGCTAGTATATAAAATTTTCTCAGAGTGTTTATTTTATGGAAATAAATCATAAAATTTGTCTAAAAACAATATAAAATATTCTTTGTTCCTTGATTTTTCCTAAATTATAATATCAAATTTATGTTTTATGACAATTTAGCATTTTATGATTGACAGGTGTTTGAAAACATATTTAATTACGTGACTAATTTAGAATTCATATAGTATAGTAAAAATAAATGATCTAGTTACAGCTAGAATGATAAAAGTGATTCATAAATCAAAATTATGTGAACATTGGTCGACTGTGTTGAAGATTATTAACAATTTTTCTTTCTTATGAAATCATTTAGTTGACATCAGTTTTTTAGAAGCGGTTTTGAAATCAGGAATGTGGAGAATTAATCTCAATTGATAGCAATATAATTTTTGGATTGCAATAGTAATGCTGTATGTATTCGATAGATATATTACACGAAACATGTATAAATAAATTAAAGTCGACTATGTCATTTAGGATTCAATATTGTGTACCTGTTGCACTTATGTTTGGTGCGCCACTGTACATAGGATACAGCATAAAATCAATAGCTAAAAACTTTTATAAATTTATTTTATCTTATTTTTAAATTTAGTTATATGAAGAAGATAAAATTTAAGTAGCTAAAGTTTTATTTTATAATTATACTATATATTTATTCTTAGAATAAGTTAAGATGTAATTTATCACTTTTTCATCTATTTATGTCATGGTTCAAATATTCCAAACAAAATTATATTAATGTGTCTAGTAAATTGCAATAGATTCGGATTTCAGATTCAATGACTATGTACAAGTATTAGTGAAATTAAAAAGAATCTCCATTGGTGTCTGATATAAATTTGCAGACATATTTTAAATTCTTGATGACAACATCTGGAATTAAATAGAATTAAATGATAAATTCATTTAACCTTCAGTTTGTCTGATATTAATGACATTTCTGTACACCTAAATGTTCTTAATTTTTCAATTCAAAAAATAATAAAAAAGTGAAAAAGTTTATAAAATTTTCGTTAGTCACGATGACTCAAAAAAAAAAGAAGAAAAATTTCAAATTTTAACGCTTGACATATTTGCCGAAAATTTTGTGTGAAAAGTTAATTACTTTTTAAACTCTTGGGGGTAAAAAAAAAGACATTAATTTTTGGTATAAGATAAATAAATTTTGTAGGTTTTAGTAAATAGCTAAAGATTGTTTTTCGATGTCAATCCTTGTCGATTGATATTTATTGAGGTATTTAATTAATTTATAGTAACTTTATTCATTTGGTATATATAAATTAACTAAACAAAAATATTTACATGATAGAAAAACGAGAATATTAAATAAACAATTTTTTAAAATACAATTCGAAGGATTTTATTTTGCAAAGTAAAATTTTAGATACTATATAAAAATTAACAATTTACAATAAAAATTTGAAATAAGTATAATAACAATTTGTTTTGAACAATTATAATCTAGGATCAGGATACCATGGAACTGGTAAAATTTCCATATTAGCACCATATAGAGCACCAGTTAATGACATTCTACGTACTTTCTGTGGTGGACTCCAATTTTCATTGAATGGTTTTATAATTAATGTTTCTTTAGGAATATCTTTTAAAAAATGCTTCCATTTATATTGTAAATATTTATTTTTATCAAGCGAGAGAATTCTTTTTAACATTTCATATTTCATATCTTTATCATGTATTTCCAATATTTGATCAGTATTTCTTATAATCGCCGGTTTAAAATTACGTGGTCCCATCATTTCTAATTTGATTTCTTCCATGTCGATATTTTGCATAGGCATTGTGTTTGGTTCACAATTTGGTAAACGAATCATATTGAAAAATGGTTTATTAAAAAAAAAATTTTTTTTAGTTTGTAAAATTCGAATATATAAGTAATTAGTAAAATAAAATTTTAATATTTCTGTTTCGTTTTAAAAATTGATTTAGATTGCATAGCTTATTGAAACAATTTTTTTTTATAATTCTATATTTAAGTAAAACCTGGTACAAGTTTTTATATTATTTCTATGTTTGATATAATATTTATTGAAAGAAAGAATTTCAAATGCAGGATAGAAAGTGCTGACGAAAGAACTAATGTAATAAAAATAAGAAATTATTCTTTGCTCACCTGTTCATAGTATGCTCGCGCAAGTAATAAAAAATCGAAACGGAGACGCGGAACGTAGATATTGATAACTCTCTGGAGACTTGCCAATAAGTTATCCTTCTACAAAGATCATATTGTATAAATGGAAAATACAAAAAAACACTCTAAGATGAAAAAAAAAAATAGTTTTGTACAAAATGATTCTAGGATATCACAGATGCTAAGAAAACAAGATCTATACTCTATCTAAGAAGAAAGGAACTGTCAAATTGTACACTCGTATTGCAACAGGACGAATCATTTTATGATTATATACTGAACTATTAAGACTAACTACAGTTTTGCTCGTCATAGGATGCGAAAAAAAGATTTTTAAATTACGTGTGAAATGGTAGATGAGATTAAACCGGCTAAACTGAAGTTTGTTTATTAAGGATCTGTGATTGGTAGATTGAGGTGTGACGCGAATATAGTGGGACTATAATTCTCTTAAGTGCATGAATCTTTGGATCCTCCCACTCACACACTAACCAACCAGAATTTCACGATATAAAATCGAATATAGGTTAATGAACTATTTAAAAAATCTTCTCGGATTTGAAAACTAAAAAACTCTTTATCATGTATTTCCATAATTTGGTCGATATTTTTTATCATCGCATATTTAATCTTGCGTGGTCTCAATGTATTGAATTCTTTCATGTCGATATTTTACTGGGTTTTAAAAGCTGATTCACAGTTTGATAGGAGATTCATATTCATAGTGAATGTAAAAAAACTAAATATTAAAAATGCCCAATCGTAAAGTAAACGCAACCCGATATCGCTAGCTTTGAAAAAGGTTAAACATCTGGAAATCAATGCAAACAAACAGAATGCTTGCGGTCACCGCCAAGAAAAAAATGTGTTGAAAATTAACCGCCAGCGTTAGAGAATTTTAATATAGGAGTCAAAATATTATTAAATAACTTGTCACTTTTGACTGTTCTATTGTCGCAAGCAAAATATTGTTAAATTTTAATTAAATTTTCAAAAAATATTTTGACATAGATCTACAATTTCCATCATAAATGCCAGAACAATAAATCTATAGCTAGCGCTTTCGGTTAGCGCTCATATTACGATTGGACCCTTAAAATCCAATTAGTCAAATAAAAGTTTAATATTCCAGTTTAATAATGATTATGATTCCATAAGCTTTTAACTTTTTTCTGTATAATCTTTGATTCAAGAAAACTTGCAAAAACTTGAGTCAGATAATTTCATAACTCCATTTAAATTCATAATATATTAAATAATGCAGTAAGAATTTTTCACATTAATATCATTTAGGATAGTAATTAGTATTGATTAGAAATCAAAACATTTATATGAAAAAGTTTGATTGCAAATCATTAATCATTGCCAGTGAATAAAAGAAATTTTTTTTTGACTTGTTATCAACTATTAAGTTCTATCTTATATAAAAAAAAATTTATCCAGTCAATTTAACAGAATATATAGTTTTTCTACCCATAAAGCGTACATAAAATATATGTACGCAATTTTTGTATTAAGATATAAAATTTACCAAGGTTATTTTTCTAATATAAATGACATTTATTTAAACTTTAATAAAAAAATAAATATTATCCAATGTAATTACATATATTTTTAAATATAGAAAATTATTTTATATTAGATTTTATTGGAAAGTTATGTATAGAGTAATTTTATTGAGGACAAATTTAATTATAGCCTTCAGTTATATTTTAAATAGAATTTCCTGGTTCTGGGCTTGCTACAAAAATAGCAATGTTTTGATTAAATATTTACGAATTGATAAATAAAAATTAAATATATTTTGTAAAAGTTATTATAGTTTTACATAAAACTATTCGATAACTTAAACGAATACATAACATCACTCACAACATAAAACGTAGTTTAGTTTGATTAGAAAGGAGATGTCGCCCGCCGTAGCCATCAAGTTTAAATTTGGATTACATAAGCATTCCATTATTATTATAAAAAAATAACTGAAACCAGGTTATTCATGATTCTGAGTATATCCAATATCAGGATTTCTGCCACTTTCAAATTATTGAATTAATAATTCTCTGGAATCCTTAGTATATCTCTGGCATGATTTCCGTAGTCACATAACATATTCTCTATATATTTAAACTACTGAAATGTATTGATATTCTATGCAAATGTATATCGGCACAGCCACTTTTTGCACAATACATAATAAAAAAAATAATGTAATAAGAAAATTGCTTCTACACTTATTCAATATTCGATATTTCCATTTCAACTTATTTTATGCTAAATTTGACATAATTTTACTTAAAATTTTGACATATTTCTTAGAATTACTTTGATATACAATAATATAATTATATTTGATATTCGAGATAGATTACCAATGATACCTTTTGGTTCCTGATTCATTACCAACAAGTAAGAAAATTAGTCAGTATGATGAACTAATCATTTAATATGGATTCCAAATCATAAGTTTCTATATAGTAAAAATATATTTAATGGTACTAACAAGTTAATGATTTTTAATAGCGAAATATTTGTTGCGGTTTCAACTTTTAGCATTTTTCTCAGTCTTAAAATCACTATTACCATATTCTTAAATCTTATTACTGGTACACATTTACAGCTGAGTCACCTTTTAGAGTGACATTGATTTCTCGATCTAGAATTGAACCGGAAACCTTATGCTTTACAGCAGGCAATCACTCGTTCAGTCAATCTCAATATGGAAAATACGAAGCTTACTTGGCTTTAAATAATATTTAAAAAACTTCAAAATATATAGGATTTGTAAATATATACGAAAAATATTTTAACAACTGAGACCTTCGTATTTTTAATTTTATTCTTATTTCAAATATATTGTGGGATAATTATCATAGAAAAATTATGGTGACATGACTCGGACAGTGTTGTATATATTTAACAATTTGTAATAATATTCAAACAAGTCCGCACACATTTGATTTTCTAAATTAAAATTGAATTATATTAATTCTATATTTCACAACAGTATATAATGCCGAATTGTATACATCAGATAATTATTTTAACAACGTACGCAAAATGTACTTTCCAACAATTTTATATCCTTATTATATTCTATAAGTAAAACTTAGATTATTATTCTCATATCATCCATAAATTTCTTCATATATTTTTTGAATGAAACCATAACAATTATCATAAAGCTAAATTTTGTTTACTTTAGTCCCTGTTGAACTATTTCCATTCATTGTGACAAAAATAATTTTGTGATCTTTATCTCTATGAAAATATTTTTAGAAAGTATTTCTGTTTTATATATAATTATATTTGATCTTAATAAATTTCACATTAGTGCCTTAATAATATTATATTTTAATCTGTCAGTTTTTGAAAGTTTATAAAATTTCATATATGTACATAAAAATACTTTTAAATATGAAATTCCATTGGGAAATTTTAATGGATGTGGACAAAATGTAATAATATATGAATTACGAGAAGTTTTTAAATATAACTATATAAGAAGTTTTATTATGGAAATTTTTTGTATAAAAAATGAATTTTGCTTAAATAATATTTACATTAAGATTCTGAGGGTGGAATTTCAAAAAAAATGACCTCTTTGTGACCCTAAAAATTGAGTTCTGTAACTTCAGTGGTATTAGATGTGTTCTATAAATGAAGACCATATTAATATTATTTATAGTAATTATTATCCGATTTGGCACACAGCTTAAAACAGGGTGGAGATGCTGTAGTGATAGTATGCTATAATACGATACATTATATCCCGGGTTCAACTACAGACCGAGATATCGAAGTTGCTCTAAGTTTTAAACGAGTACCAGTAATATAATTTGTAATATCTAATTGTGATTTTAAGACTGGGAAAAAACAAGTGTTTCAATGTATTAAAAGTGATTAGCTTGGTGCAATTAAATGTTTCTTTATTATACAGAAAATTATGTTTCGGAATCCATATAAAATTTGTAAGTTCAAATTGGAATAAAATGTCACGAAACCATTTTGAGTAGGCGAAAAGGTTCCAGTTGGGTTGTAGAGCTATCTCAAATGATTTAAAATCAAAATTATGTTACGTTCTTCCACAGAAACATTGTTTTTGGTAGAACCCATAAACAAAAATTGTGTAAATTTGTAATACGCTGATTTTTTTTACAAAAGCCACCATTTATATATAATTACAAGTTGTGGACTGCTCTTAAATAGATTAGAATAATTTTTATTATAGTAAATCATAAAAATAAAACTAAATAAATTTGATTCAAATTTTTTATATAAATAGGAAAAAATGCAATTATTTAGGTATTTCAGTAATTAACTATTCATTTATTACAAAATTTAAATTATTTTGTATGGAATTATATTTTTTCAGTCAAATATTTTAAATAGATTTAATTTGTTAGCTAAAAACCTTCAATTATTTTTTCAATAAATTGAATTATTATTATAGGATTATGGTTTCTAATATTCAACAACATAATCAGTTCAAATTTTGTAATTAAGAGGACAGATGGTATTAAGTATAAAATAATTGATAATCCTTAAAACATATTACCAGCTTCACAAAAATTTATGACTTTTTTTTGGTCATTATTATTAAATAATCATTTACAATATATTTTTTTAATTTAATGTAATTATAATAATTACAATAATATTACTTTTTAAGGATAAAATCTTTAAAAGAATTTTCTAAATATACTATATAAAATACAATGAAAATTCTTAGAAAGATTTAATTGATGTGTCATCAATTAAGAAAAAATCTTTTACTTTTTGTATCCTTATTTCATTAAAAATATCAGCTTACCATTTGTATGTATATTTGTTATATTTGATTTTGATGTACAATTATTATTTAATGAATTAAAAAAATTTGCAGCTCCAGTTCGCCGTAAAATCCAAAACATATTTACAGAATTTATTTATTTAGATTGAAATTAATTTAAAAGATATTTTCGTTACAGAATAAATTATTTTATTTTTGTTGCTTTCACAATTTTCAAAAAACAAATAAACAAATTTAAATATTTTAATTATAAGAATTGGAAAAACATATTTCAAAAAATATCACTAAAAATATATGAAACATAAATATTGTTATCAAATTTTTCTTTTTCACAAAATCTTTATATTTTTTATAAACAAAAATTATTTGAATATTAGACACAGACTATAAAATTTCAAAATTATTTTATACAATATTTAAACAAAATTATCGACCTTATCACGACCGTAGTGAAAATACAACTGAAATTTTATTAAATCAGCCTATACCAGGTGTATAAATGCGTATTTGTATCCTTTTTACATGAACTTAACATATTTTCGTAGTACTATATCCTTTCAAGGAAAGCACTAAATTAAAGAGAGTATATTACAATTTTTTTTTTACAAAAAAAAAACAGAGAAAAATAGATAAATTGAGAGACATAGAGAGCTTTTGCGTAAATATATTCTCTTGATTTAATAAAATAAACAAATTGTTAAATATAGAGAAGGATACTGAATTATCCTTGCTGAAAATTGTTAATACAAATTGTTATTTTTCATATAGGTTAATGTTTTTTAAATTGGCAAATAATTTCCGAAAACTTTTTACAAAAATTTGATATATTAAAAGGAAATTAGATAATCCATGATATGAAAACAAATTAAGGGTTAATCTATTATAAAATATTTTGAAAAATAATAATTTAAATCATGATATATTACTTAACTTGTATACAATTTACCGGTAAACTGATTTGTACTATAATTTAAGTTGGAAATATAATAACTAAATCGTCCACAGATTTTAATAAAGGAATTCCAACAGAAAAATTATAAAACGTATTGTGAAATTAAAATGTTCTGATTTAGTTGCATTGTTATGTTGCATGAATACTGGAATAAAAATACTTAATCTATTTAGTAATTTAGTTCAATCCACAGGAGCACACAGGAGCAATGACAGATATATCGCGAGTTTTTATTGTTTGTAATTTCGGTCTATTATTATTCATATAAATTTCGAACCATAAGTTTCTTTTTATTGAAGAAACTTTTAATTGCAACGAGCTAATGGCTTTTAATAGTGAAACATTTGTTGTCAGAAAATGGTCTCAAGCGTTAACATTGTTACCAGTTTTTGGTAGTCATTTAAAGTTGAATCAACTTAGGCATTACATTGCCGCTACAATACATTCAATTCGAAAATTGTAATTAATTTTTAGTTATACTTTAATAAACTTTTTGTATAGTAAGCTATTTATTTATATACTCATAATCTGATTGATTTTAAATTATGTAGGCATTATCTTATTTATAGATTTCTTAACTTAAATAACATTAAATATATGTCATATTCATAAAACTAATTGGAATAAGATATTTCTGTAGTATGTTTAGAACATTTGGTCAACTTTATCCTTAAACTTCTAAATATTATTTTTGTTAGAAGTTATTCTTGTACGGAAATCATAATAATTTATCGTATTTATTTATATAAATTTTTCTCACATTAAATTAACAAAAAAGTTACAAAGTTAGGGGTTACTTAAAACTTGGTGTTAAGACATGTGATATATATTTTATATACCGAAATTTACCCAATTTTACAAGCACCAACTAGATTATGAAACCAATCTTTTTTATCTCTACTGTATGCAGAATTATTTATATTTTTTTTTATGTTTTATATGTTTTACTAACATATGCAGAATTAATTTTGGTCTCCATTTTTGGAAGCTTCGAAAATAATGTAAAATAAATTTCAATAAAAACCTTTTTTTTTTTATTTATTCTTTCGATCACAAAAATTCTTCATTCTGGAATAAGTCCTAATAAAATGATACAAAAATTATATAATTTTTTACTTACATAAATTTCTTAAGGCGCCTAATTTTCTAGGGACTATTAATAATACGATATTACAGACATACTTAATATCTTTTTAAATTATATACAATGTCAGGGTTAAGCCTTTTATTTTCATTATAAATGTCAATAATAAATATTATCGTTCCCACATTTAAGACCAAAATTTATGATATTTCTTATATTTCATATGGACAAAATCATAATAAAAATTGACTTATAAATATAATTTAAATTAGATTGGTCTGTATAATAAATAACAATATAGTTAAAATATATTTGCTTGCCAATGATTATATTAAATAACCCAATTAAAATAAAAATTATATTATTTAATTACATTAATTTTAGTATAATTTAAATTGAAAAAGTTTAAATTTTTGTTCTATTTTATCTTAAATATTGACGATATAAATTTAGCTAGTTGTGATATATAAGTTAGAACTAACATTTAGTTTAATGGCATTTATATTTTAATTCTTAATTACTATGTAAATTAAAAATGGTTATAATTATGGTTATGATTTCAGTATAGAATATTTCTTTTTTTTTATATAGGCTGTTATCCAATATGATTTGGAGAAAAGACTTAATTATCAGGGCTGTAATATAGTGAAATTATGGCAGAAATTATTTTATTATTTAAGATCCTACTGAAAAATAAAATTAATTTTTATATATGCTTCTTCAAAATCAAAGTATATTAAACGTTCAAATATTCAACTATAATTTTGGGAAAAAAAATTAAATACAATTTTGTAAAATTATATTTTTTACTTAATCTTAATATATTTTCTATATAACCAACATCCAAAATTCCTTTGGTAAGGTTTTTTTTAACCACTATATTCTTAATCTTAATAAATTTCTTATGTAACCATAATAAATCAGGAATTTTTCCTTTGAAATCCTTTTACTGATTTTAAGGTATTTAATTTAAATTTATATTGAAAATTTTGTTATTTTGGTATCTTGATTCTTCAATAGGAAAAGTTAGCCAAAAACCATATTTTATAAATAATGTCGATTCTGATAACAAATTATATAATTAAAGGGTTCTGTTCCGTGTGCCGATGTTTTATATATGGATATACTTGAACTAGAATGTTCAGTTTACCTGGAACTTTTATGTGCTTTAGTATATTAAGTTATGTGTATTTGCATGTTTTGACAGACTGGGCATTTTATTCTACTCTTAAACTATAAAATTTTGATAATTTTTGTCTAATTTAAAATTTATACTGATTAGGATGTAAACGCTACAAACGTTTTGTCATTCAACCATAAAAAAATTATACATTTATCCAAGTTTTAAAAATGGTATTTAAAACCGAAGGGAACGAAAATAATTTTGTAGTTTCAAAAAACTTTCCTCTATTCTATATAACATTTAATTGAAATTAATGTATTAAACAATACTATACTTGAATATTACTATTCTATAAAAAGGATATTAAATGTTTCTCTATTATGGCCAAGGAATAATGATATAAATGAAAAATATTTGGTTTCCAACTCTTCTCGATTGTAGATATTATCAATTCCAATTTGACTCTTAATTCCAACGTAAGTTATATGGAAAAACGACTCCTTGTCGAAATAGAATAATTTAGAAAATATTAATGGAAAAACTCTTTGTCCACAGGTGCGGTGTTGTCATATTCTTTACAATTTTAGTTGAAAAATTTATAAAAATGTATAAATTCTTTGGTTACAGTCTTGATAAAATTCCCAAGTAACTTTCTATGTACAAAAAATACAAAAGAAAAAATGTAAAATTGTAAGAGTTTTTTCTTGTGAATCTTATAAAAGTTTATCCACACTTCAAATTTAATTCCATTGAAGATTTTTTAATCGTTTTATCAGGCTACACTTTTGGTATTCATGGTAAAAATTACAAGTTTTTCTTGGCAAAGCAATTAAAATTCTAATACATAATATACATTATTTTTTTGTAATCGAAAGGTAGGAATTGTGAAATAATCGGGCACTTTTTAAACACTTTCAATAAAACAATTTATTCTGAAAATGAACAGATTATAAGTTATAGTTATCAAGGATCAAGCATTATAAATTTTCGACTTGAATGGCAAATTGAAGTTTCTAGCTTTAGATCCCAAGAATACGAAATAACAAAAGAACGGAAAATAATACAGATTCAAAAGGGGCTCTATATAAGAGTGGATGTCAGATGAATAAAATAACCCAAAAAATGTTAGAATTAAATTAAAATTAATAAAAAAACTACCCAGTAAAAACTATTTGAAGATATGTATATTTGTAATTTTCAAATAATAATTCTGATGCCAGTATATTTTTGAAATGGAAATCTATATTTAATAAAAATATGAACAGTAGTTATACAAACAATACACGAAAATTACAAATATGCACAAAGATTTTCCAATTTTTTATTCAATTAAATTGACCTATTCAATTTTGAAATTCAATCTTTTGAATAATTACAAATAAGTTTACTAATGGAATTATGTTTATTTCACAAGTTTGTATACTAAATTTTAAAGAATAACTTTCCTAGAAAATTATAATATTCCTTATGGAATATCCCTGAGGTTAAGTATATTTTTTCCATTTCAGAGCGATACATTTATTAAAAAAAAACGAAAGTACTTTACTTAAAACGAAAGATAAAATGAAAACATTTATCACCAAAGAAGTTTAAAACTTTTAATGTACGAAAGAAAGGACCAGAATTTTTGTGTTTTTTGTAGCAAAACTTTTAAGTGCCAAGTTTAATTATTCTTTTGGACATAAAATCATAATATATTTTATATTCCATGTCATAATTTCTATAATGATAATTCATCAGAAAAACTGTCCAGCATCCACTGATGCTGTCACCAAAGTTTTGTTTATTTTCATTAGATAAGAAGTTAAAATGAATATATTCTTGATAAAATTATAATTATATTTTTTAGAATAATTATATAATTGGCTTTATTTTATATAATATTTGAAAGATATTATATAACAAATTTTATTAGATTTAAAGTAAATTAAAAAAGGTATTCATACAACATTAAATTAGACGGTAATAGTTAACGAGAATAAATTAACTTCGATTGTGTAATAAAAGACAGGATTAGTTTATGAACAATTTGTAAGAAAGTCCTAGAAGTTCTTACGAGTCTCTCAATGATGGATACTCACGTTTTATCTCGGAGTTCTCATATTAGCTGAGCTCTGCGATGACGTAACCCAAGGATAACAGGCTTGAATTTGAATATCTCTTGTTTGAATGTGACAGATCGCAAGTACAAATTCCTAAGTAACGACATTCGCAGAATTTCGTTTATGAGGAACCAGAATCTTTGATTGAGAATAGATTGTCATGTATTTAGGGGCTCACAGAATAAAATATTACGAAGGGATCCACCGAAAAACTTTTCGGTTACTCCTTACCATTCTCAACATAAAGTTTCATCAACAGCACAGGCTTGGAAAAATAATTATAAAAGATATCACAATAAGTGAAATGGCTGCATTGATTAGAAGGGTCTATGTCTATGGTCCACCCTTATTCTAAACATAACTTAAACTTTAGTAGTGTATTCCAAATTAAAGATATTGATAAATTTTTTTAAAAAAAGTTTTTGTTAAAGTAGATTTTCTAAAGTAGTTTCTATGTAAATGACAGTTGATTTATCTGAAATGCTTTATAAAATTTTCAGAATTCATTGAATTCTTTTGTTAAAGTTTCTTGAAATAATTTAAAACTACCTACACAATAAATATAAAACACTTTTCACTGTAATAATAATTTAAAGAAAACTTAATCCATTTTCCAGGAATTTAACAAAACTGATTTAAAATTATATATTTTGATAAATTAGAAACGTATCTGAAAATAGCAATGATAAATATTTATATTCAGTTAAAAGTTTAATTAAATGTACTATAATTTATGTTTATGTTGAGTTATGAAATTTAATAGAAATCGAGCTCCAATAGATAGCAATTAATATATAAATAAATGTCAATTGAAAGTTTGAAATCAATGATCTGGAAATTATGTTGCACAAAAACATTAATTTCAGATTATATATTGTAAAAATTCAGTCAACAGGTCGTCAAATGTGGGTTTTCATTAAAAGAAGATCCAAAGAATTTGATATTCCTTACATAACTAAAACATTATACTATTACTTAGTCCGTCTAGAATATGGTAATGTTATGTAAGATATCAATAATTATTGAGTCAATTCAGATACAATTTTTGTTATATTTCCTTTCTACTAGTAGCCTTTAAGAAGAATCAGTAAAAAAATTATGAATTCAGTGCACCTTCAGTGCAGTGCAATAGAATAAATTATAAAAACAACATAAAAAATATAAAAATCATGATTGATATTAAATTTATTTCGAAAAATATGCTTTTTTTCTTTGTTTGTTTTATGTCTATAGTATCGAGGTCCCTTGGCTCTGGTTATTTTATTAAAATTAGTATAATCATTTTTCATGAAATTTAGATTCCCGCTTTCCTTTTATTTATTTTTGTAAAATTTCCATACGAGTAACAGATTAGTAATTGAAATAAAAATTTAGATATGTTTCATAAATACTATTTTAACATTGATAAAAATTATTCATCTTTATTTAATGTGTTACAGAATATTTGAAACTTTTAATAAAAAATAAATAAATGTAGAAATTTTTGAAGAATTGCCAAATCTTTTATGAAATTTTGATAAATTTATTTAAGTTTTGTAGTTTAATTAATGAAGTGTAGAGTGAAGATTTAATAATTTTTGTAAAATTGTTTATTCATTGCTTTTATAATAAAATAAAATTTCTTTTCAGCAAAAAGTTTAAAAATAAATCTTTATTTTTAGGAGGACTAACAACATAGATAGTATAATTACGAGGAGCTATGAAAGAGCTAAAAATTAATTTGATAAAAATTGTAATTCTTTTTCAAAATATTATAAAACGTTTCAATAAAAAATTTTGTCCGTGATATTTCATCAATCTCATGGATTTTGTATCCCATTTGCCCGATTATGTCATCCAGAATTATCAGTGATAATATTTCATAGAATGTTTATCAATTTTTATATTATATAAAATAAAATTGTATTTATAATTAAATGTTTTAAAAGTTATGTATATAATCAATTTCACTTCCTGAATTATTTTTCTATTATCTATCGATTAAACAAATAAATTTTAATTGACAATATAAAAAATTAAATTTCTTGAATTTATATGTTCAAAATTAGGTATCGAATTGATAATAAAATAGTTACAAAATTAAGAAACTTATCCATGGAAATTCTTAAATTTATAAAATATATAAATTAAGTTGAATAAACAAATTTTAACTTTATAGTTTTTAGTTTCTAATTCCTTTGGTCAATATATATTCACATTTGTTAAATTAAGTTAAAATTACTACAATGCACCAGGATGTTGTGATATATAATATATGTATAATGAAAAAGGATACAATTTTTTTAAAAAAAGTTTTAGTGAATTATGTTATTTAGTTTTGTCGTTACAAATTAATATTATTTGATGAATTTAAATCAGCATTAAAGTAAGATTATCTAATTTAATTGAATTTAATAGTGATTACATTGGTATAGAATAATTTATTAGTACAACATTGTTCGCAATGTTGACCCAATTTTGACATTAAATTAAATATTTCTAAAGATTATTACTAGACATTCTATTAAAATAATTATTATTACAATAAATTAATTTAAATTTACAGTTGTTGCAGATAACAATAAATTAAGTAAATAATTCCACAAAGAATTTATGTTTTGATCAGCAATTAAAACATAAATTAATTTTATATTTATTATTTTGCAAAATGCGTAGAAAATTATCCTTTGTAATAAATTTTATTTTTATATCTGCAATAAAGCTAACCACAATATAAAATTATTATTTTATATACCAATATGTGATTTATTATACCCAAAATATGCGATACGTTTTTATGCTTTTTTACATATAATAATAATAATATTAATTAATACTGATTTGAACCTTTTAAGGGAGCAGATTTTCACGTCCATAAAAGTAGACTAAAAATATTCTGTTAAATTCAAATAAAGTTCATAAAAAAACGTTCTCATAAATTAAAAATAATTATTACCAGTAATTCCAACAGAGTTAACCAAATTAAATACAATTTTGTAATAGATATTTGAATTCTATATAAACAAAATCTTTTTACTAACATATAGCTAAAGAATCCACTCCCTAAACCAAATGCACTATTTATTTTGGTACTAATTTCGTAAATCTAGGAAAAGTAGTTATGAAAAACTTGGGTACATTATAATTTTATTCATGTTTAAAATTAATATTATCGATAACTTAATTATATAGTATTGTAATTTGTAAAATTTCGATTGTTACGTATTAATATTAAATTAAAGAATCAAAATTAATTACCATAATTATAATAAAAATTGATGAATGGTTCACTTTAGTTATATGGTATTAAGTTCAGCTATTAATATATAATTTTCTGAGAAATCAGTAATATGAAAAACAAATTCGTAATAAATAAAACAATTATTTTTTGTCAACTTCCCCAAATGGAATTTTATAGAATATTTTATTAAAATAAATTAAAAATTCTTATACGTATATAATTTAATTTTTCCATCAAATTGTGGCGTAGTTACTAATACAAAACTTTTGAACCTAATCAAGAGAACATCTATCAATTTGTTATTTAACCTGAAATGTTCGTTTGGTATGATGTAGGTTGTTGGTTAACTTACTGCTGTCTATTTTCATTGAAAAGGGTGCTGGAGATTTAATTTATTAAACTTATATTTCAATGATGAAACAACATTGAATAATATTTTCTTGTAAAATTTTTTAATGTTTTTATATTTTTACGAACAAAATTGATTACCTAACTCCTAACCCATTTAAAAATTCAATCAATAATTTAAATTATCACATCTAATTCGATATTTTTCATTGATTTCATAAAAATGATATTCGATAACTTTGTATAGTAAATTATGATTTAAATTAAACTAAATTTTTTTTTAATAATTTTTCCACGAGGACGGTTTTATGTAGGCGCCCCTGGCTTATAGTACAAACAATTATTATTTTATTGAATATTTAATTGAAGTTTGGCATGAGTTTTGATAACAAAACTGAATTCTCTGGAGGTGAATATTTAACAAAAATCTATATTTGCGTGTCCTTAAATAATATATTTTTGTTTCCATTTCGATTTTTGTTATTTTTAGTAAAACATTTCTGGTTTAAATTATAAAAATTAAAAGAAAAAGGGAAATATTCAAATTTTTTTACGCAATTCTAAAATGTTTTTATATATTTTAATATCGCAATGAAGTAGCCATATTGGTCATATTCAATTCAGGAAGCATGCGAGAAGGTTAGATTTAATGGAGACCTCATTATGTAGATTATGTGGACAAGAACTAGAATATTTAATATGTCAGTGCCCTCCATAGAGGCGGACCGGTTGAGACCGTGTATACTACTTGTGTTCATGAGGGGGGTGAATTGGAATGATGTGTTCTAGAGGAGAGAATAACTCATAAAGTGGAATGTACAAGGGACTCTCGAGCCATCTAGACCTGGAAGGGTTTTGATACCATTCCCTACCTTCAAACCAACCAACCAACTACTTTTTTTTAACAAACAATGGTAAATTATAAGGTACCCTAGAAGTAATATATAGTAAATGAATAAATCTTTTTTAAGTACCCATAATATTCCATGTAACATATATAATTTTAATCGAAATGTAATTATCCGTACGAAATTTGAATATCATATAGCCAACCCGATGGTATAATTCACAAAATGCTATAATAATTGACAGATTAGAAAATGTATAGGTACAACGGATATAATATAATTGTTTTGTATTGGAAATTATAATCAAATTTGGAATTTCCCAGTAGTTATATTATACGTAATTTATATAATTTTCATTTTATATTGAAGATATTTCGTGTTCCTAATATACGAGTATCAAACGAAAAAAAATGTATGAAATATTTATAAAGAAAGCTCTTGGGTATTTAGCTAAAAATTACTGCTGAACACTTTGAATTGGTTAAATTGGAAATTATGCTTCAATTGATTGATTAAATTTTAATATGCCTTCAATTCATTTAATTGGATTAAGTTAAACGAAATAATAAATATTTAATATTGGAATTGTATTATAAAAATGAAAATATATTTTATTCAATTAAATATTTGTACTCTTACAGAAATTGGAAATTTGGTCTTTTCAAAGTAGAATTATATAAGAAAATAGGAAAACAAAATTATACACAAAATTCTTGAAATGTTATTATGAAATAAAGTGGCGATAACTTCCAGTGATATTAGATAATTCTTACGTCCGCTTGAATACCATCTTTACATCGAAAATTGGGTTTACCATCAATTGGAAGCCTAGCCATTTATTGTTTATCCATACTCGTGTCGTTAATAGATTATATATATTTCGTTATTGGGTTTTGAAAGTTATGGAAATTAAAATATTTTGCATAAAGTTGTTTAATTTCAATTTTTTATACTGATGTTATCTGTGTATCATCGTAATTTTTTTTAAAAATCGTTAAGATTGCGATCCTTGTTCTTACCTTTTGAATATATGAGATTATTTTAAACAATTTTCTTACGACTAATAATGATAAATTATGAAATTAATTAAAAATTATAAATTTAAATTACAATTATTTAATTCGAGAGAAAAATATTATAGTACTAATAATTGAAATTTAATATTTTTACAAATTTCTGAAAAAATTGTAACAAAAAAAAAATTTCAAAGTAAAAGATAAATAAAAATTCGAAAATTTTTACAATATTTTTATTTAATGTCTTACAATCTTTTAAAAGTTAAAGTTTCTCAAAACATTTGTGAGTAGGTAGAATTAGAATCAAAGAAGTATTTATTTTCTTTTTTATTATAAATTGAAAATATTTCTTTAAATAATTAATAAAATTTAATTTCTGTCAACCCACATTGACAAATTTTAAAAGAAATAAATAAATTCTTCTATTCTATATAAATAATTTAAATTTCATATTTTATTAACACAGGTATCTGACCTCTACCGAAATGGTTTCTTTTTATATTTCGTGTCAATTTTGTAAATGAATAATTCTGAAAATTATGACCATCTTTAGGATTATAATAGTAACAGTAAAAGTATAACAGTATAATAGTAACAGTATAGCAGTAACAGTGTAATGTAAAAGTTAAAATGTGTATTAGTAAAACTTTAACCTTCCAGTTACTTCAACGCAACTTCAACGAAACATTTACAAGGGCAATATTAAAGTATTGCGTTATTGACATAAAACAGTTGATTTTAATAAGCTGTTTTTTTATATATTTATTACTTCTACAAGATTTATGATTTATTTATCTTCAAATGAAGACATTAATATTCCTTTATTTAAATTAAACATTAATTAATATTAATTTAATAAAAACGATCGCCTGTCTACTTTCCGTGCCTTGAATCACAAGGCTACTTTCCGTGCTTTGAATCCGTGCCTTGATTATTAATTAATTTAATTTAAACTGTATATTATTTAACAGGTAATTAAACTACAGGGTGAATCGAATTTTATACAACAGAAACAATTTTAATTAATATTATAAATTAAAAGATATGTGGAAATATGATTCATAATTATAAAGTTTTTATAATTGATTTTCATTAGATATTTATTATTAATATATAAAATTATGAGAATTTAATGAAATCAACCTAAATGAAAATTGAAGCGTGATTTTTTTGCATAGAAACTTCTATTTTAATTATTATTTAAAATTATTTAAAAATAAATTTGTTATTAAAAATTTATTAATAGAAATTTGTTGGTTTCATAAATCCTTTCAAAATATATAAGTTCATTATGATCGCTTTTTCCACCATTAAAATTATGCCAGTTTGTGTAAATTTTTAAAATTATCGTTACCTTGTTGTTTCCAATACAACTAAAAGGATTCAAAGTTACTTGTATATAAATTATAACATTATCCTTGAATATTAGATTGTATATATGTATAACTTATCAGTGTGTTATTAATTCGTAAATTAAATGCGCTTTTAAGTACGCTATGGATATATACAGATTTACTTTTACGGCCATGAAATTTTAAAAAATCGATATTATTTGCGTGGAAAAAAGAAAACAAAATGAAAAACTTTTCTTTTTTGACGTACGAGTATTAGCGAATTTTGTTAAAGTTTGTACCATCCACGCTAGCAATAGGTATATAGAAGTTACTATATAAATTAATTTTCTGCAATACACGATAATTAACATGATAATTATTCACCAAGAAAATAATAATAACATCATATAGAAAGTGGTTTATTTATAAAATGGCATCAGCATTATCAGCAGCATCAGTTATATAACAGACATACTGTTAAATATTTTATTGAATATTTCTTCTTGTTTCTATATTAATATTCTTTAAAACTTTGCAACAAAAGTAGAAATTAGTATAAAACTTTGCTGACGAGTATTTCGTCTGCATAATCCTTTTTTGCTATTCTAAAATTATTCTTTTTAATACTTTACGATTGTTATATAAACCGTATCCTTATGATGCGAACAATTAAGTCTATTTATTAAATATTAATTTAATATTGAAGATTGTTAATTGATACATTTAGGTCAAGGATATATTTTTCCTTTTTAAATATTATGTGTATAATTTCCACGCACCAATTTTCACTTGTTGTCGGTTAACAATTTTGTAATCATACAGATTACATCAAATTCAGAACAATAGAGACAGACTATTTTTCTATTAAATGAATGAGGTCATTTCGAAAATGAAATTTTCCATAGAGTATTGTTTATTGACTATCATCATCCTTGTCAATTTTATAAGGACAATATAAATCTTGTTTTTATGAATTTATATTGGAAAATATTTTTCATAAAAATATTTTTATTGTAATCTTATTTTTTAATTTTTTATTTCATTTTAAATTCGGAATTATAAAAAAATGTTGTGGCCACAATTTTTATTCACAGGACTTTATTAATTTTATAAAACTAAGATTGAATAGAAACTAATCAAATTTGTTATTTAAGTAATAATTATTCATTTTATATTAATATAAATATTAATTCTGTTTTCGGTTTAAAATATATTATTATAAAAGTTTGTTTTTAAATATTTTAGTCAAATTTTTTTTCCGCCAAAACGAGAAACACTCAAAAACATATAATTTTAATTAATTATTTTCAAGGAAATTTTATTATACATTATGTATATACAAATAAATTGGAAAAACTTTTTGATTTTGTTATAAAAAGTTTCAATAAAATTATTCATGTGAATTTATTTCAACAATAAAATTAAATTAACAGAAACTTTTTTCAAAAAAAAAAAAAGAAAAAAATCAAGTTCAGATTAACTTTGGGTACGTGTTGTACCAGGTATACTCACTTTAGGTATGTTGTAATTTTTTAAAATTCCTGGGAATATTTAACTAGTATCAAAATTATGTATATAGCAAAATGGAAAATGTAGAAAAGATAATTAAACATTCAAGCACTTAGAAATGTTAGAACTTGACATAATGTTAGCGAAATAATTATGTAAAATTAAAATTAATTTTACATATTTTGTCATAACTTTTACTAATAACTTTTAATATTTATATTTGTTAGTGTTAACAATTGGCGGCTTTAGGTAAACCTAACTTTAAGAAAGGCTTAGCTTTACTGTGAAATCTGTGAAATAAAATTATTTTATTGTACACAAGAGTTAATTTAATTTTTGAAAATGTAATCAAAATGTTTTCTAACACACTGTAGTAGGAAGGACATATAAAATTTTCATCTGTATTGTAAAAATTTTCATTTTAACTTAGACTATATATAAGGCATTGTATTAATTATACAGTAACTCAAAAGTTCAACGATTCTGTAGACATAATCCATTCATTTGAACTTGATAGGAATTATTGTTTTTGGAAATGTTATTGACCTTGTTGCTTTGAAAAACTTAAAATTATTTGTATTCTTGTATTGTATAATGAATATTTTGGATATTATATTATTAAAATTTTATTCCTTTTTCAGGAACTTTAAATTTTACATTATGCTTGCTAATATAAATTCTGTAGAGCATAATTAAAATCAAATACCATAAATTTCACCATAATTTTAGAAATCACCATAAAATTGTTAATTTTCTGGTTTATATTTTTATATCCTTTGTTCCAAAGCTTTTAGCACATACCACAAAAATTGTTCTATTTTTTTTTTTGATATTTCAAGGGATGTTTAAAAAGGATTATGCCACCTGTATAATAATACATATAATATACAAATCCAAATTGGATTTTATAAATAATAAATATTTCAAATTAATAAGAATTTGTATTCATATATACAAATACTATAATACTATATTTTATTAGAAATAAAATCCTTTAAAACCCTTTTAAAATTAATAGAATATATTACCAGGTATTAAAAATGGTTTTTACGAACTAATGTGTAGATATTTTTTATAATATTTCCATTGGTTATCCTTTTATTTATCTCTTAAGAACCAAAATGTTTTAAGGATCTAGCAAACAATGATAAAGTATTATTATTTAAATTAAGTAACTTATTTTGCTGATTAGGATACTGTTTATTTTCATCAGCTAATTTGTATATGAATTCTTAAAAAAAAATCTGAATAACCTAAAAGGATAATATTTATTATATTTTCAATTAATTAGATTACATAAATTAATTATTATCATTGCAAATGTTTTTAAATTAAATATTATCAAGATTAACCTTCAGGTAATTATTATAAAATTTGAATTTATAGGTTATTTAAATAATCATATATTTAAATATTTTATTAATGCGATTATCAGTTTTATGCAATAGCGATAATTTAGATATTGCAACAGATTGTCAGCGATATCGATATGTGAAATGCTATGAAACAAAACTGAAATAGAGTTAACTTACGATAAAGCTTGTTCCAATTTATCAGTCAAGTATATTTTAATTTTACATTTATTACCCATTATTCCGTACAGTCTGAAAATGTTTCAACTTCAAAAATTAATTAAAAGAATTATTTTTAATTATTATTTATTGAATTCGAAATTATTTATATGTAACCAGGCATATGAAATCATTAATTATGCATAGTTTTTTTATTGTACATGGTGAGACATAATTCACCAGGACTTTAAAGATTTAATAATTTATTTTCGCCAGATTTGACAGCATCCGATATTGTTATTTGGGCCAATCTGAAAGAGAGCGTTAATGTAAGCAATCCAAAGACTTACATTAAAGTAGAAATTCTACCAGTCAGCCAGAAATTGTAAACAATGTAATAGAAATAATGTTCTATATAACATGGCCATCATTTCGAAGAAGTAAACAAATTATTATTTGACATTATTGTTTCAAATTTAAATTTTGTATATATTAACAAAAAAAAAAAATTACATTTTTAAACCACATTGTGAGTTATAGCCAACCATGTATAAAGATACTTGTTATTAATGCTCCCTGAATTTTATTATAGTTAATTTTTACATTAGTTAGTGTATTATAAAAATTATTGCAGCTATGGAAACCAAAATTCGTGTCTATAAAAGTGTAAGTAAGAAAATGTTTTATTTTATTATGTTTAACATTTCCATTGTATATAAAATTACAATGATATAAAAAATTGAATTAGCAGGTGATCTTCAAACAAGTAAGCATTAAAAAAATGTCATGTACAATAGTAAAATTTTGGACCTTCATTTTTACTAATTCATTTTTATTTTTATTGTTGAATTAAGTGTTCATGTGTAATGTGGATGTAAGAGGATTCTTTTATATCAATTTTTTGAGTATATATCATAATATCGAAGTGAAGATACGTATATGCAATAATTTGAAGGTTATATCTCTGCCAGGATTATAATGCTAAAATAGGTGTCACAAACAATTTTTAACTTCAAGATTTTTGTTTAAAATGCCTTTAAAAATTGAATGATAGTTTTTAAAAGTTTGACCAAAGGTTTTTGATGGTATCATAATAGTATCGTTAAAATGATTAAATTTGAGCCATTAAATAAGTTTTAATTTTTAAAAATAAAATATCATGAATTAAAGATTACGATGTACTAAACCTGACAAGAAGCTATTTGGAAAAATGATCAAATGAATTAAAATTATTCCTATTACAATTTCTAGTAAACATGAAAAGTTTTTCATTTAAATTTCCGATTGTGGGATTTTGGAATTGTTGGAAAAACAACAGATAACATTCAACTACCGATTAATCAAATTAAATTTTCATGTCCAATATATTCTTTTATAATGATAAAGATCATCTAACATCTGTAAGGAAGAACAAAATTGTGGCCTGGTAGGAATTGTATTTTAAAGATATTAAAAGCAATCTCCAATTGTCAATAAAATTTCACAATTTTTAATACATTTTTGGTTTATAGTTAATAAAATATTATTTTATTTAATTACTTTATTTATTGCACACTATACAATAAAAGATATTTCAGTATAAGAAAAAAATTAAAAAGAATATTTGCAGTGAAAATATAAAATTGTATGATTGTAAAAAGTATATAGATATTTTTCATGATTAATGATTATGTACCATAAATGAAATCAATCACAATATGAATGACACATTCATTTATCCTATTACCGAATTTTGAGAAAATTTCTAGTTTAGTATTTAATTTTAATACTTTTTCCCATATTTTTAATTTGCTTTACTTAAGAAAATTATATTTTTATTATTTAATGTGTTTTCATTATGAAGTTTATATTATTTCGGAATGGTTAAAATAATTTGATATTAATAATGTTCTTCCAAATTCTATAGGATCGAAGAGTTATAGATAAGATTTTCTAAAATTTATTTTGTGCAACATAAATATCTTCTTTTTCTAAAATATATAAAACCATTTGTATATTTTTTTTGTGAAATTTATATAATATCACGATACTATCAAAAATTCGAAGCCGGAGAAGCTATGCCGAAAGTAAAAAAGTGATATGAATGTCGTGAACGCACTCAATTTTTTTTTTCTTAATTTATACATTGTATGAGAATTTACAAAAAAAAGTGAATTACATATACTCATACTAAGTACGGCATCTGAACTCAACCTTATAATTTAATTTACAAGCAATATGTATTATATTAATAAATTTAAAAATTATTTATATTTTTCTGTAATTAATTTATATTTATTTTTATAAATCTTATACATGATAATTCTTAAAAACATTTAATTATTTTGGATTATCCAAATTCCTTGGTTCTTCGATGAAATTGTATGTACACCAATATAATTAATTGGAAATCCAGTTGGATCATTATATGTGAGAAAGCCATTTTTTTCACCTTCAATGCCAATTACAATATGATTGTTAAACCATGTTACCCAATAACCAATAAATTTTTTCTCTGAGGCATAATATTTAGAGTCAATGGCTAAACTAGCAACCTCGTTATTATCTCGCCAAATTACACCAAAACTTGAAGCGGATGGATGACATACACCAATTTCTATATTAGGAAACTCATTTACAGGATAACTAGCTAGATTAATTGTAAACGCTTGTGCGCGAATTTTAAATTTGAATATTTTTGAAACAGGTAGAGGAAACCAATCGACATAATTTACGGACGATTCAGTATAAAGTATTATTTCTGAAAATTAAATTTAAAAAAAAAATATAAATATGTAATTATATTAGGTGGTTATATAAATATTAATAAAAAAAAATACCATTATTTTCAGCTGCCACATTTTGCGTCATCATTAATAATGATAAACCGCACAAAACAGTTCCAAATAAAAAGTTCATCGTTGATTTAATTAAAAAGAATTTATTGTAATTTTACAAATATTCCTTTCAGTTCCACTTAGGAAATTGAATTTACTATTATTTGAAGCTCTATTTATATACTAAAAATTCGTGTTATCTAAAAGTTGAGTGAATTATTAAAAGTGGTGGTCAAATGAAAATAATCTATTTTTATTATAATCTCAGATTTTTTTTTTTTTTTTTATTTATGTATAAATGTTTTTAGCTGCATTTAATTTCTATGTGTTTGTTATGTTATATTTAGAGATTAAATACGTAAAAGAAGAATTTTTTTAATATGATCTTCATATGAATAACTTAGAACACGGATGAATAACCCCAGATTTATAGTATTATCAACTGAACTGAACTCAAAACTAAAGTATGATTATGTTACTAACGAAATGCTATTTTGTGTAATAACCTTTTATTTTGTTTTTAAATTCTTTAATTAAACGTGACTATTTCTTCACTTATTTACTATAAATAGACTTGTATAGTTTTTTATAATTATTGATGGAAATTTAGCAATCAATGAACACTGCTAAACTGGGTGGAATTATATAATGTTAATCTACTTATTTGTTGTTATCAATTTAACGCTGTTATCAATATTATTTACCTGTGTTGAAAATTAAACCGAATGGTAATTAAAAATTAAAGTTAATGTATTAAAAATTATTAAATTAACTAATTTTATTTCTATAAATTAAAATATTTAATAATGCAATTAAATATTATAAAATAAAACATTAACCTCGATAAGTACAAGTACACTTATTATAAACTGAAGAACAAGCAGTTGAATCTTTAGGTAAAATTAACAACATAAAATTAGAGTTGAGTTGATTTGAGTACGTCGTCCGTGTTTGTCGTTGTCGTTTTGTAAAATTTGTAATTGATAGTTAATATATAATTTATAAGTGAAATATATAAAACATATTAAATTAGTTATTAAATTGGTAAATAATTTTATATGTATAATAAAATAATATTAAAATAAATAAATATAGATTTGTATTTTTATATAAGGTAAAGGTGCGAATATCGAAAAAGGTAACTTTCTATGAAAAAATATAATAACAATAATGGAATTTGTTATAATATATATAACAACGCCAACGCATTTCAAATAAAGGATGTCAAATCATAAAAAAATAAAAATTTATCAAAGCAGCGCAGCGCAAAACAAAAGTTGACCAACTTTCAACTTTTTTGGTGGTTTATCACATGTTACATAGTTACAAAATAATCATATAATTTTTTTATAAATATAAATATAATTTTTTAATGTTCGCTATATTGAAAAACCAAAGCAGAAATTATGATATATTTATTTAAACTACAGATTAACAAGCTATATGACAACGCCTGTTGATCTAAATACTCATACTAATTTCTTTATTATCCTCATATGTAAATTTTGTTACGGCATCTGAACTCAACCTTAAAATTTAAATTACAAACAATATTATATTAATAAATTTAAAAATTGTTTATATTTTCTGTGATTAATTTATATTTATTTTAATTAATCTAATACATGATAATGTTGAAAAATATAATAATATTTTTTAATTGTTTTCGATTATCCAAATTCCTTGGTTCTTCGATGCAATTGTATGTACACCAATGTAATTAATTGGGAATGGATTAGTTTCATTATATGTGAGAAAGCCATTTTTTTCACCTTCAATACCAATTTCAAAAATATTGTTAAACCATGTTACCCAATAACCAACAAATTTTTTCTCAGAGGCATAATATTTAGAGTCAATATTCAAACTAGCAACTTCTTTGACATTCCGCCAAATTACACCAAAACTTGAAGCTTGTGGATGACATACACCAATTTCTATTTTAGGATTTCGGTTTACAGGATCACTAGCTAGATTAATTGTAAACGCTCGAGCGCGAATTTTAAATTTGAAAATTCCTGTAGCAGGTACAGGATACCAATCAACATAAGCTCCGGATGATGTAGTATAAAGTATTGTTTCTGAAATTCAATATAATTACTTTTAAGTGGTCATATAAATTAAAATTAATAAACAAATCTTACCTTTAGATTTTTCAGCTGCCACATTTTGCGATATCATTAATATTGATAAACCGCACAAAACAGTTCCAAATAAAAAGTTCATCGTGGATTTAATTTTATTATAAATTTACAAATGTTCCTTTCAGTTCCAGTTAGGAAATTGAATTTACTATTTTTTGAAGCTCTATTTATATGCTAAAAATTCGTGTTATCTAAAAGTTGTGTGAATTATTAAAAGTGGTGGTCAAATGAAAATAATCTATGTTTATTATAATCACAGAAATTAATTTAATTTTTTACTCTTTTATATCTAAAGGCGATGAATTTGTTAAGATTTGTGATAGTGTTCTTTGAGTACGTATTCCTGTATTTAAAATAATCTAAAAGATTAAACATTTAAATCAAAGGAAAAAACACTTCAAAAATAAATTTGCTATTACAAGATAAGATTTATATTTGTTAGCAAGTAATGCTAACAAATTGTTTCCGGAAATATAATTAAAGAAATATATTTTATTTGTTAGGGAAATGATAAAGTAAGTTACTTTTTGTAACTCTTATATGCAGTTGATGCAAGTGTGACAAACAGAAGCAACCTAACGAACTAATTAAATGACATCTTAAGGCATTTTGTCCTAGTACAAAAATAGCTAAAATAGATTCGATTGTATATTATCTAGTAAGCTAAAGCCAGTAAGATCGGTTATTAATCAGAATGGAAATGGATAAAGTGTACAGATTTTAAAACTCCATTTTTTGTTATTCTGAGGATGCACATTTGTATTGTACTAGTACAAAATGCCTTAAGATTATAAACTTTAGAGCATTCGAAAGGTAAAAGTCCCCCAATCGTTGGTAATTTATAAGTTTTGCATTTCGAAAACAAATTAATGTTCTTATTAAAAGTATGTGAATAAAATACAAATTTGTCCAAATTAGAGATTGACCTTGAGAATCTAATATTTATTTAATGTTCCAATATTTAATTTTTAAACTATTTATTTTATTGTACCAAGTGCCCAAGTCGTTATGAAAATGATAAGTTACTTACTATGAATTAAAGAATAAAAATAGAAATATAAGAAGTATCTAGAATCGTACAATTTGTATAAAAGATACAAGATATTAACTTGGTAATTTTATAAAGATTTAATATTTTTCTTAGCAACAACAATTATGCCAAACTCTGACAAGATTTCTGGTAAGAAATTATCTAATTCAACGAATACTTTTAAGGTGTATATAATATAAGTAATTTGAAATAAAAGCTATAATATAAAATTATTTCAAAATTTATTTTATCATTCTTAAGATACCTATAGAACTAAGTTTTTTAAGATATAAATTTAATCAATTAAAAAGTTTTCGTTAAGTTTAATCTTAAAGCGTTCTTAAAGTGTCATTTATTTTAAATATAACATACTATTAAAAATTAACAAACGTATTCATATAATATTATTATAAAATTATTATGTTTATTATTATACTTAAATAAAGCTTTCAAAATAATAAAAAGTTAACGTATGTATATAAAAAGTTAACGTATTTACCGGATGAACATTCGACAAAACCATAAAATTAAATTTTCTTTACATATATATATATATGTACTTTTTTTTATGTAAAACGCAAATAAAACATAATTTTGTCGCCACAAGATATAAAATATTATTTATATGAACTCATGCTAAAAGCATTACAGAATATACGTCGTAATATATCATTAAATTTGTATATAAGATTTGTAAATTTGTAATATATGTTGCCTCATCCTTTGGATTTTACACTGAATAATATATATACATAACATATCAAAATATACAAATAGACTGTACAGTAAGTTTAAAAACGCTGCTCACATAAATATAGCTCAAAACTTGGAGTTTGCTAATATACAGTGCTTCAGGAGAAAATATTTTACAATTTTTCAGATCCTTTATAGAGGACATCAGAAATGGAAGTTATATAACCCTTAAAGTTTGATAGCGACCCATTTAACTTTACTATCATTAACTTAGGTCAAGTTGTATCCTATATGCAAAATGTAATTGAAATGAGATAACAACTACTATGAGATTCATCACACAATCTTTTTTTGGCCGATTAAAATTCATTTATCAATCATTCTTTCAATCGCAACTCTTCATAGTTTTATTTTCTAATAAAAAATTGTATTTTAATGTTTCATGTTTTAATCCCTCTATAATCATGACTTTTGGGAAAACATTCTTTTTTTTTTAATACAGATATTAATGTAATGAGAATGATGTGTACCTTAAAAAAAATTAAGCAGCACTTTTGTCTGGTTTATAAATTGTTAATATTTAATTATTAAAGTAGATTATATTCTAGTTTTTTATTGCTTTGTTTCAAATTTTGGTTGGCATTTTAATGTTCATTAAAAAATATTATTATAATATATAAAGATTTTATGGAAAATGTTGGCTTATGGTAAGGTAAGTTAATCTTCTTAATATAAAATTAGATTATATGAATTTTATATTTAATTTCACACTCTTAGTGAAATTAGTTTGATATAATATAAGTGAAGTTTTTATTTGAATAAAATTTAGTAACCGTTTACTAACTTAGTGTAATATGGAATATTGAAATATACCTGCAGCTGCGATTCAAACATTTTTTGCAGTAATCAAAATTAAAAATAATTTTTGATAATTTCATCACTTAAAAATCAAAACATGTAGAAGATATATGTATATACATATATGTATATATATAAATTGGTATTTGGTCCAATAACGAGGATGATATAAGATTGATAGTGATATCTTTTTTTCCATCAATTCTTAAATCCTCTTCTATTTTTGGCACTCATCTTCAACTTCAGCCAACTTTTACCCAAATTTTCAAATTCCTTTTTGATTGTTCTCTTGCAGTCATTTTACAGGCGATTCATACTTCATTTATTTTTCTTGGCCTCCATTATATTGCATAAGTATTTAAGAAAATAATTATTCTTCCATCTCACTTCAATCCACTTGTTCCGTTTGGTAGGGCCGCCTTTAACACATCACCTATAACTAGGAGGAATAGCAAAAGTATATACTATGTATCTCTATCGTACACAATTTGTCCATTTCGAAAGAATCGGAAAGCATTGCTTTGTGAAGTACATGACATTTAACCCGTCTTAATGTTTCCTTTATTATTATTTTTTTGTGATACTCAAAAATTTTCAACTAGTGCATTATTGTTTTGTTGTAATTGACTTGAAGTAGATTATGAAAACTGGTACACATATTGTCTGTAAAAAAACATTGGCGTAAACTACAATTTGCTGTGCCATATTGAGTGCTTACGAGTTACGACCTCTAAAGTAAAGCATATATTAATTATTATCTGATTTTTTAAAATTAAATTTGTCACACAGGTTTGCCTTCGTTATCAAGTTTGTATCTGCAAATTTTGGGGTTAGCAAATTAATTGAATCTCTATCAAATTATTCGAATTATATATCAACTACTTTATTGGTTCGTCCTAACAGATGCGAAATTTTTAACAAAATCACTAATACTTACAATTCACTGTTGGACATAAATCACTGTTGAACCTAACTACGAGTTATCTGTTCCATCAAGTTATAAGCATTTTTTGTAATTCGAAGGCAACCAATAATTTTAATAACATGGTGAATTAAGTCTTTTTGATGCTAATATTATATTAATTTATTAAAATTATACTTACCATCCTCTCTGTAACTTTAAAGATATGAACTGATTAAATAAAATATTCTAATTAAATAAAATTATTTTGTTTTGATTAATAAAATTGAACTTTTCAACAAAAAAAAAAAAAAACATTCTTCTTAGTTCTTTTGTAAATCCTTATATATTTTTTATAGGAACTTTTGCAAATTACTTATATAATATAAACATTTATTTTTAGTCTGATTGTTTTGAAAAGGGTTTTCTTATTTTCCTGTTTTTTTTTCTTTAATGAATAAATAATAACAGAAAAAGGACATTTCAATTAGTAAAAGTTTCCGCTGTTTGTATCTTGCTTTAACTCTCGACTGTGTGGAAAATTTTTAAGAATTCGGAGAAATTTCTAAGAATTTTTTTTTTATATTTTTCGCCTTTTTAGGTAATTATGAATATTAATGTGTCAACAATATAAATTTTCTTAATTAGAATATAAATAATAATTGTATTTTATAAAAGATTTTGTCCTTTTTTAATACCATTTTTCTGTTGATATATCCTTTTTTTTAAATTATCCTATACTACAGATTAATATTAATATAATATTTTATTTTAAATTCTAATTTTGTCAAAATTCCTGTGTATAATATTTATTTTATTGAATATTTTTTGGTTATTGTGTCATAAATATCAACTTAATTCAGTTGTTGACATAAAACGTGAAATAATGTTCATTCATGTAGGCATGAAATGATGAAATATTAAAATAATTTCTCCTTTTTTTTTATTTTTGTCCACCAGGATTACTACACTAAACGATTTCATAATGGATACCTTAAATCCAATTGATAGACGTCCTAAAGGAACAGTATTTGAATTATGTTTTTATTGTGTGTATTGATTTTTATGTACGAATTTTATCTATTTTTGCAAAGGTATAAAATTTTTAGTGATTTTAGTCAAATAAAAAATTGTATGTTTATGGTTAATAAAAATTTGATGTATATCTTATGTTGATATTTATTATAAAAATAGAAAAAATTTAATTAACTAATTAAAAGAATTTAAAGTTACATAGTTTTTTGTACTTTTGGGCAGTTAATTTATACATAAATTAAAATAAATTTATTAATATTTATGGCCGATTTCACAGTGGGGGCTAAAGCCTTTTCCATAGCTTAAACTTATGTTTAAATTATTTGGTGGTTTCTCAATGCAAGCTTAAAGATAAAATTTTCCTTTAAAAGAGGTTTAGAGCTTAAGCTTCATTCTTAACATTTTATTATCAGTTATATACAGAAGACTTAAATATTTAAAAAAAAAAATCCATAGGAAGTAAATTCATAAATACATTTAAAACTTAATAGAAAAAAAACCAAAATTTATGCAACGATTCTTTTTCTCCATATTATAAATTTATATTTGTACTATTACGTTAATTTTTATGATAGGTACTTTTTCATTCACATTATAACATTATATTTTCATATATCATTCACAATAATTTACATTTTTTGGTTTAGCTAAGCTTAGGGGAGGGCTAATTTTAATTGAGAAATCAAGTGAGCTTAAAGTTGCATGCTTAAGCTATACAATCAGTTTAGTTAAGCTAGAGCTTAACTAAATATCGGCCATTAATTTAAACAAAACTCTGAAACTGTCGATCAAACAGCAATTTCAAGCATTAGATGGATTCATGGATTGGCGGTAGAGGAAAATTGACATTAATATTAAAATACTTATTATTGTTCCAGGCTGCCTACGAATTATGTATATTTTAAAAAGCTAATAAATGCAATAATATAAGTAACATTTCAACAACCAGATTCTTAACATTAATTAAATAACTTTTTTGTTCATATAAACTATTATACAATACTAGAGTATTTGAAATTATACATATACATACCTAATTTAGAATAAAATTTAGCTTGAATAGATTGTAATGTCCACTTTATCTGTACTAAACTTTCTGTCGTGTGCAAGATGCAACCACACTTCAACCCATAATAAATACTTAATTGTTAATTCAATACTATACTCAAAGTTATTGTAAAAATAAATCTTTTACTATTTCTATTTAATTCTATTAACTGAGATATTTAATTATTATACATAAATTATTAGTCCTTTAAAGAATACGAGAAAATTTATTTTGAAAAATTGTTGATACCAAAATATGTTTTATGTTTGTTATTTATTTTGAACCCGCATATTTCATTCTTATTTATACATTCATGGAAATGGAATACAGCATAACAGATATATATATATATATATATATATATATATATATATATATATATATATACATCATAATATAAATAATCAATTATTTATAACAAAAACTTTTGTATCAACAATGTAAATTAGGTTTTATAATAGGCTATATAATAAAGCCTTAGAAAACAAATATAAAAACGACCCTAAATTAAGTTTTTATAAAAAAATCCTTTTTGATCTTTAATGATAATCATCGTATTTAATTAGTTTTAAGGTTTTATCTGCTAAATAAATCTTTTAATAATAGTTATTATGAAAAACGATAGTATAAAATAAATGAATGAAATATTTCTGTTTGGTAAGTATTTTTTTTAGGAACACAATTTTATATAATATTCATTAAGCTAATAAAATTATATTTTTTTATTTGTTATTCAAGTTGTACAAATGCATATATTAATATCACCCGAATTTTTTTTTTTTAATTAATATAAAACCAAAATTTGCTGGCCACGCTTATTTAAGAAAAGAACGAAATTAGTTCTATCCATGAATAGAACGACTTGCAGGGAAGTTATAGGTCTATTTACGAGTTTTTGAATCATTGGTAGACGATGCTTACGTCGATTTTCTAATAAGTGATCTATTTCGCTGTGACGAAAAGAACAAGACGAAAGAAAATTTGGCGTGAATAGGCAAAGTAGTTCTTGAAGATTTATTGACACTTGTGGAACTACTTTTATGGTCGCACTCTTTATTAGAGAAATCGTAATCTTTCTAAAAGAATAAATGTTAGGAATCAGTATCCAGAGTATAAAACATGATAAGTAGATCGATTGAGATAACTCGTGATGTCGTTTTTTCTATACCATTATTAACTAACCCAACCGTATAAATAAATTTATTTTATATACGACTTAAAAATGAAAAATCAAATAAATTGAATGAGACTATAATCTATCAAAACAACTGAATGTTCATTACTTACCTTACCATCATACTGGTTTACAGCCTGCTTAACAGATTTGTCAGACAATCTGTTTTTTTTTTAATATCAAATTTGCAGAGATATAAATTTCCTTCATTCTGGGTTAGATTGTTAATTGTTTCAAATTTCCTTATATATTTGTAAAATGTTATGTACACATACACATTAATCATAGCGAAAATGAGCGCCAAACAAATTTTCTATTAGTTAAATGTGAGTTAACACAAATTTTTATTTTCATTGATCCAAGCCGTTACCATTTTTAACACTGTACAAAAATAACTTTTTACATTTCTCGATATTCCCATGAAAAATTCTCAAAAACTCGGAAAATTTCATTTTTCTGCCAGAATTCGTCGTTAACTCAAAATTAATGCGGAAACTTGATTTTCCCAACCTAATCAATAATTAAAATAAAACTGAACCATATATTTTATTTGAAATTATTGATACAATTCCAAATACCTTATATATATTATATTATATTTATTACAAATAATAAAAATATTAAAAAATAAAATAACTAAATTTAAAATAATTGAAATTTATTATTTTCTTTATATATTTTTTTTTTATATTAAATCATAAAAAAAAAAAATAATATTAAATGAAAAAAGCGCATTGTTATAATTCAAAAAAATAGAACTAAAATTAATAATAAATTATATAAAATAACAAAAAAAAAAAAAAAAGTTTATAGGATATTACAATAAGCAAAAAATAATAAAAAAAAATCATTGAATATTTTCACATTAAATTTTATCGTTATATTAAATATATAAATTTTATTTATTTCTGTTTTTCATTTTTCACGATATTCAGAAATCGAAAAGAAGAAAAAAAAAAACACATCAAAAAAAATAAAAAAAAAAAATAGTTGATAAATATAATATATTTTTAAAAATATTTAGAAAATTTTATTCAGTTTGATCGCGAAACAAAAAAAAATATATATATGTAAAGCGAAAAATAACTTAAAATATTTGAATTTGCCGAAATGAAATTTCTTGTATGATTTTCTTTTACACGACGACGAGAGTGTGTAAAATAAATTAAATAAAATAAAAAATAGTAAATTTTTTTAAATGAGAGATTAAAGATGATGAAAAACAACAAAAAGAATCAAAAACTGGGTAATAAGATTTACTATTTCGTTTTTCCTTTTTGTTATTATATTTAAATTCATTTATTTTTTTATTTATTTTAAAAGTCTATGCTATTTTTTGTTGTTGTGTTTTTCTTTTGCATTTCATTTTCATGCATAATGAACATTTTTTTTTTAGATTTTATTTTGTATGTAATTAGGAAAATAATAATATATATACATATATATATATATAAAAAAAAGCCTAAGTTATTTTCTCATTTCTATTTTTTTTTTTTTTTGTAAAAAAGAAAATAATATTTTTTTTTAATGTAGTAATAATAAATTGTTTTTTTTTTATGTTTTGTTTTTATATATATTTTTTGTAATATAAATTTTTTTTTTTTTTTTAAAGATAATTTAAGATGTTCCATTGACAAGTTGTTCCACTTTCCTAGAATCATTATTATTTTCTTGTTGATTTTTATTGCTCTTTGAACGACGTGGTTTACCCTGATTAGATCTTTCGGATTTATTTGATGATGGCAGTACAACACCATTATTAGTAATTGATTGTTGTTCTGGTTGTTTTTGAATACTACCACCAGTAGCAGTAGCAGCAGCAGCAGCAGCACTAGCAGAACCATTGCCAGTATTTGTTACATTTTTAATATTTTCTACTACAGGTAGCTGTTGTTGTTTATCCAAAATTTGATTTTTTTGTTTTGAATTGCCTACGTTACCATTTGCTAAAAAATATATTATATATAATATATATATATAGATTTAAAATGCAGAAGTATTCAAAATAAAAGATACAAGTATTTCCGATTTCAGTATTATCTATTAATTATTAACAAACAAACAAAATTTAAATAATTATATTAATTAATTGCAATTTTACTACTTGGAAAATTAAATCATTGTTTTTTTTTTCTTATGCAGAGCTTAATAGCGATTAATCACAGGTAAGGTTTGGTTGGAAAGGTAGTTAGCGTTTAATGGCGGATTTCACGGTTGAAGCTTAAGCTTTGGTTTTCAGGTTTTTCAGTGCAAACTTAAAGATAAGCTTTCCTTAAAATAAGGTTGGTTTAATTTAAGCCGCAGTTGTAAAGAACTTTAGTTTATACACACAGAAAATAAATTTATATACCTTTAAAAGTTATTAGGAAAAAATGTTAAGTTAATGCTACGCTTAAATTCTACTTATTTTTATATATAAACCACACACAAAATAAACACGGACACTAAATCAACATTATTTTCAATAATCATTCACAATAATTCACATTTTTTAGTTTAGCTAAGTTATGCTTAAGAATCCCCCTAAGAGAGTAAAGGGGGGTTTCAAAACCAAAACTGTCGGTTGCTGTAAATTATATTCATAATGAGATGGTAATTGATTTCAAAATTTATAGCTCCATGGATAAGTGTAATGTATTGCTGCCTCAATATGTTTTACTTAAATTCAATTCATACTATTTATTGTGGTGTACACGTCATTTATTCGTGGTTATCGCATTCATTTAAACAAAATGGTCCAAAAAAACAGGCAACCGATTAAAGGAACTGGCAGTATAATACATTATATCAAGAAATTTATTGAATTCAAAATTTTTTCAAATTAAATTTGATTTAATTATTATATTATACTATTTGTATTGCTGCAGATGCCGCGGAATAATTGACTAATTAATGCTTATTCACGGTTGTTCATGACAAAAATTTGAACAAAAACTGTTACGAATTGATTAATGAAATCGAAAATTAACTAAAATTTACTTACCATTTTTTGCTGAGCTTCTTTGTCGTCGGCGTCTTCGAGAGCTGCCTTCATTAGAAGAATGACTTTCAGCTGTAAATAATCAAATTTATTTACAATTTATTAATGCATTGTTTTATTTGTTAATGATTTATTTTATTTTTTAAATATAAATAAATTATTTTAGTTTTTAAATATAAAATATTTTAATCAATGTTCAAATAATAACTATATACCTAAATTCTAAAAATTATGATGCAACTAAAAATATTTTAATAAGTGAAAGGTATCCGGTCATTCATAAAAAAAAATCAACTAATTTTTGATTTGCGTTTAATACAAAGAGGAGGTGGTGTCATGCACGACAAAACCCGCCAAATCTCATTTAATAGTTACCATTTATAAATATGTTCATGTAATTGTTACACACAACTTTAGTAATACTTTCAAATACGAGTATTTTTTGTACATAAAATAAAGTTATTATAAATTACCTCTTTCTACACTGCTCACTTCACGATTATCCTGTTGTTCATCATGATAAGTATCTCTGCCATTTTGTTCAGTTGATCTGTCATGTCGGTCGGGTCTATTATCATTTCTACCACCGTTTCTACGACCACCTCCACCACGTCTATTATCATTATTACCACGATAACCGCCACCACCGCCTCTTTCCGTATAACCTCTTTGATGATCACCACGTGAATTAAAGTCTTCGTCGTGTACATCTCGACGTCCTAAAATAAGAAAACACCAAATCAAAAGAGATTTTTTTTTTAAACGTCTTTCAATATAATAAATTTTACTTGTAAAAATAACTATTTTGAAGGATAGAAAAGGTTAGGGATGTTTTTGGTAAAATATTTGAGCCCTTTTTTTTTAGAATTTCAAAATTAAGTCTTTTTCCATTTCAAATATCAATTTTTTTCGCATTTTGGCTTTATCTTTTTCAAAACATTAATATTAATAATTTTTATTTAAATAATTATGTTTTCTTTTAAATTCCGGAGACCATGTCGTAGTGTCCGGACAAAATGTTTAGCCCGAAAAAAAATGTAATGAAATTTCTTAGTATAAAATTAAAATTAAGAACGCATACAACCAATTATTTGAATTTTAGACAAAATTTTTGATTAATTTACAAAAAGGGCACAACATTTTGCCTTAATTTTAGACACTATTGAAATGACACGATCTTTTTTTTTTTTTGTAATTTAATTTTATGTAAATATTTTTTTATTATATATATTTAATAATTAATAATAGTAATAATAAGTTATATATATATAAAAAAAATCTTTAGAACAAATTATTTAATTACATTTATAAAATTTTCATATATTGAAATATTTTCCATTAAGTTTTTCTTTATATATTTTTACTCTCTCTATTTTTTTTTTTAAATGATAACTTGCATTCTTTTTTATTTTATTTTTTTTGTTGACATTAGTTTTTTTTATTTAAATATTTTATTTGCATAAAACTATTTTGTTTTAGTAATTTATCAAGAAACACAAAAATTTGGTTAGCAAAGTTAGTTTTTACTAGTAAATTAGTTTTATGCATTTTACAAATAATTTACTTTTTAATAGCAGGTTTTACTTTTTTTTTTTTTAAAAAAAAAAAGAAAATAAGTTTAAAATATTTATTATTAATATTAATGTTTAATTTTAATATAAAACTAATTTAAAAGTAGCTGCAGTTTATAAAAAATAAATTCAATGATATCGAATTTAGCAAATATAAGTTTATTAAAAAAAAATTAATAAAGGATACAATTTAATGAAATGATTTTCGGCTTAATTGGCCGAAAATAATTAACCGAATCTCAATTTACTGAAGACAAATATACTAAATAATAAGTTACGTTCTTTTTATATATAATTTATATTCCTGTAATCGGGGAGTTGAGCTCCTAATATTAGTTTCGATGTATTTGTGTTCGGTTAATTGAGCAATCGGTAAATTTATCATATGTACATTATGAATTCCATTAACTGTTTCTGAATATATTCATAATAAACCGATGATAAATTCAATTAAATTTTTATATTTTGAAAGTTGTTCAATTAATCATGAAAAACCGAAGTAATTAAAACTTTTAAGATTACGTTTTCGCTGAAAATGTGTATTTTAGTAAAAATTTAAAAAATTATAGAAACTTTAATTTTTTTGTTGTTAATTATTAAGGAAAAAGGTAAACGTAATTATTAAATCACATTTTTACAATGCATTTTGAGAAACTGCAACCACTCTGTAATAATAAAATTAATAAACTTCAAATACAATTTTTTTTTTAACAATTCTAAAAAATACTGATTAACTTTTGACTATAAACATTAATTTTTAATGGGTTTATTTCCATCTATTTACGCTATTTAAGATTATTTTTATTTTAAATTTTAATTTTTACTTTAGAGAAGATAAATCTTAAAATTGCTTAATTTTAATCTCAAACTGTTTCTTTTGGTGAAATTCTAAATTATTTATGGTTTTTTTTTTCCAATTTTGATTTACGAAAACATTTAGTATTTTTATTGCTTTTAATTATAAATTGGAAGATTATTTTTAGTAAATAAAAAATTATTTATGCAAATTAATATTTGTTTAATTATTAAAAAAAAAAAAAAAAAATTAACAGAAATTATTTTAAGAAATACCACATGCAAATTGGAATCCAATAAATTGTAAAAAAAATAATTTGGGTAAATTTCACAATTATAATTTATAATCTTAAACTTTTTTTTTATTTGATTATGCGAGATCAAATATTACTAATGTGAGTATTTTGTGTTAATTTTTTTTTTTGGTATAGTCGGTATTTTTGTCGTGATTTTTTTTTTAATGATTCGTTTTATTTTTTGTTGTATTCGTTAAACTAAAATTTATATTTTGAATATCATCAGCCGGATTCTCTAAGTTACAAAATAACGGATTTCGAAAATCCTGTCAAAAACCTTTAAAAAGAAGTGTACATTTTCCATATAATTACTAGTGTAATCTTTTATCATACATTATATAAATAACAAATAAGAAGGAAATATGTTGCTGAAGAAATATATAGATAAATACGAAATTATAAATTAATTATAAATAATCTATATATAAAAAATAAAACAGAAATTTATGAACAAATAATTAAAATTTATTTAGTTCAAGCTGATTTTTCCCCGGAAAATCGTAATTCACATCCGCTTTTGCTTGAAACATAACTTAATAATTACAAAATATTTTATATGCTAATTTTACTCTTTAATATTTTCGTTAGAAATTATATTAATAAAATTATTTAAATTCTCATATTATTTTAGTTTAAAGATAATTGAGTTGACATTTCTGTGGCCTTAGTATTAACTAATTTTATTTTGTGATGTTATTCAATCATTTTACTAATTTAAGAGATTAATTAATAAATCTAGGATTTCTTTTTATTATTTAATAATAACTATTTTTAAGCCGTTAGTCATAATCGGTAATCGTTTTTTTTTTCAATGCTGGGTCAGTCTTTTTTATTTTTTGCTTGTAGTTTTTGTGTGTAAGGTTTTTCTCTCATTCGATACAGAGAATTTAAAAATGACTTCTAATGTAACAATTATTGAAGGTAAATTATTCCATTATGTGAATAATAAATACTGTTCATTTTAATAAATATAAAAAATAAAGAATAAAAAAAAACAATTTTTCTGTTTGTTTTCATAAGGGACATTTTTTAAAAGTATAAAGCTATTTGGATGTATTAGAATGTGGTGGACGTGTTGTTGTTGATCGCCTAACTGAATTACTATTATTGCTATTAATACCGAGTTCGTTTTCGTCTACAATATTTCCAGTAGTATTATTACTACTACCGCCCCTGTGTACCCTATGATTTCCCCTTCCCATACCCCCACCACCTCCACTACTACTTCCACCTCCTCCACCACCACCTCCACTATTATTTCTGTTATTGTGATATTTCTTTTGTTGTTGGTTATCAGATACATTATGATTGTAACTTGATTCGTTGTTGTTGTGCATAATATTATTACCCTGGTGATAACGTGGATTTCCACCACCTCGTCCTCTACCACGTCCTCTTGGACCACCACGACCTGAACGCACTGAATCTATATCGCTACTGTAACCTCTTTCAGAACGTCGTGATACCGGAAAACTTTGCATTGAACCCATTGTTGATTCTTGAATTGCTCGTAATTGTTGATCAATTTCAAGTTTTTCTTGACGTAATTGTTCAACTTCCTGAAAATGTTAATTGAAAAGATTGTATGTAGTATTAAATTTCATTAAAAATTTGTAACTAAATTACAAATTTGGTAATATTACATAAAATTCAAATAGTCATACTGAAGTTAACTTAAAAACAAATATTATTAGAAAAACCAAATCGACGGATTTATACGATTTTAGTTCTTTAAACAATTTTCTGACCACTGGAAAAATTTCTCGAAAAATTCGTATAATATTGGCGGATAATTTCCACTGGGAAATATAATATTTTGTGTAATCTTTCATACACATTTTCATTTTTAGTTAAAATTTGATTTGATTATTTTGTATGTTAAAGACGTAGGATAAAATAAATTAATTCTGGGGGATATTCCCGAAATAATATTAAAATAAAATCTCCTGTAAATGTGGACTAAGCCGTCCATTCATTAAAAATTAGGAATAAACAAACTCCCAAAAATCAGTCTTCTCATATTTTCCATTATTTTGTTTTGGACAAATTTTCGGAAATATTTTCAATTTAATTATAGGTACAAATTTCATTTGTAATACATAAAAAATTATGTGGTTTTTGTCTAGATAGCATAAATTCCAGGGTCACACTATTAAACATAAACAATAACTGAAGTAAAAGGAAAGTAGTAAAGCCCAAATGGAAGAAAATAACATAATCGCAAAAAGATAATAATATATATAAAAAGAGCTTGCAGAATGACAGAAACGTGTATTATTGCTATTTATATTAAACTCATCAATTGTTTTCAAATTGTTTTGTAGATTCAAAAAAAGAACTGAATCTACAATCAAATTAGGCAGATATTTACTATGTTAACTTGTTAGCATTTTCAAATTATTTCAAAAATATATTACTATTACTAATAAAAAATTAAAGAAAAAATTTAGCATGTATTTTAATTTACCTTTAAATGCGCTAAATGATATTCCAATAGAACTTTAGCATTTGAAATACTTTCAACAGTTCCAATGAAAACAAATGGTACATTACCAGCTTCACGTGGTATATTTTGATCTTGTTCGTCATCGCCAGCGATCTAAATATTTAAATTTTTTGTGTTCAAAAAGAAACAAACAAAAAAAAATCGGGGCAGTGGGGAAGAAAAAGAAAAATATTTGTACAAAAAAACCTGAATATTTCTTAATATTAAAATTGTTTACACTGAATACCTTAATTCGAAATACTCCACTTTTATCAACAATTTCTTGAATAATACGTCCATTTTTACCAATTACTTTACCAACTAGATCTCTAGGTACTTGAAAAAATTCTTCAGCATATTCTAGCATTGATCTAGCACGACGTACCGCATCATCCGATTCACCAGATATTTTAAAAGTACATGTTTTTTCTTCCAATTCAATATTTGTGACACCATCTAAATTTCTAGCTGCTTGTATATTGGCACCATGAGCTCCAATTGCTAAACCCATTAAATCATCACGTACTTTAAATTCATCTGTAAATCTGTAATATATCACAAAATTTCGATATTAATTTTATTTACATTTTTATTTTACGAATTACATTATTTATAAATTACAATAAATTAGCAACATTGCTAAATTTATAAAACTAAAAACTGCAAAATAAGATTATATTTTTGATATTGTATTAAGATAAGGATTTTTTTTATCAACAATAAGAAATAATAATTATCAAAATGTATTTGTTTTTAACTTGAATAAACTAATTTTATCTCAAACTAATTATGTTTATGGAAATTTGATATTATTTGATATATGTATGTACCAGGAAATTATAGAGAATCTTAAAAGTTATTTATATTAACATCAAATTAAATTAATACTGTTGTCGGCAATATATTCGTTGATTATTTTATAATATATATAAATTTTTAATATTTCCCATATTTATAATTCTCTTAATTGACCATTTTATTTTTACCTTCCATTAAATATGAATCCATTGTAATTTAAATTTTCTTGCGATATATAAGTACTACTTCTGTAATATACAAAATATCCACAGATAAATATATATATTGTACAATAGATTTTTAATAAATTTTAACGTAAATTATTAAAATCTGCACACACACACACACAAAACACGAAAAAATGTCAAATATTCGTGTTTTCAATAACGTGAAAATATATTTAAATTAACTTTTTGTTTTTATCGTAATTTTTTTTTTGTAAATTTGATAAAAACTTACCCTTGATTATGGAGTTTTGTTGTTTCAAGTTGACGAACAGCTTCTTCAGTACGCCTTAATAACATCACCTAAATAAAAGCAAATAAAATAGAAATTCAATTTGAAGTTTTGTAAGATCAACGATATTTTCTTTGTACTGTAGATTGCCGATATGATAATAAATCATTTGATTTGAAATATTCGATACAAAATTAATGATTTTTCGATAAACTTATACATTTTATAGTAAGCTATTTTACGAAGAATAAATATAATGAATATAAAAACTGATGCATGTGAAGTCAAAATTAACTGATATATAATGTTATCTAAAATCTTAATTAGAATAATAAATAATAAGCAGATATAGAAAACTGAACGGTTTCGTAATAAATATCGTAACAGACAAAATTCCTATAAGATTAGAGAAAAAAATATTTAAAACCAAATCTTATGTGAATATGACGTCCATTGTATTTGTATCTAAGTACATACATAAATATTTGAAATTTTTGTACAAAGTGGTTTTCTATATGGTTTATGTTTACATAATAATAATTAGATAAAAAAATATCCATATATTTTATATTAAGACCGTTAATTACAAAAAACTATTTCTGATATCGGGAATTACCCTTTTTATAATAGTGTTTTAATTTAACACTTGATAACATAACCAAACTATATTAAAAATCAAAGTCTTTATGAGTAATCGCTATTTTGAATTTTAACTTTAAATTGACGTTTTCATTAGACAGTGTATTTGTTTATAGTACACATAAATGGTAACACATTTTTTTTTAAATTAATAATTTTCAAACTGTTTTTAATTGTTAGTTAATATTTTTGCAATTATTTAATTTATAATTCAGTTAATATTTTGTCAACTACTTATGAAGTTATGTAATGCAAAAATGTAGACTAATCATATTATTTAAATAATACTAGAATTAAGAAATCATATTTTAAATAATTAATTACCTTTTGTGTTAAATTCCTGAAATGCATATCCTGTAACATTTTAGCTCGTTTTATTGTTACTTCAAATTTCGATATTACATTTAGAACACCACGATCAGGTATATAACGACAAACACCAGCTAATATTGATTTTTGAAATTCCTTATGAACACCGTCTTCTTTTGCCCTAAAAAATATTAATCATAAATTAAATTATATATTATTAATTAAAAATAATTCTCTTACTCTTCTCTTAATTCTTCAGGAACAACAATTTCAAATTTACAAAAACTTTTCGCTGTAATTGGTGGATTTGTATTTTTATGACGTAAACGTTTTAATTCAACAATTTCCGTATATGGGTTTTCAAATCCTAAATAACAAACGGCACAAATATCGGTTTTAAGCATTTTTATAATAGCGGTCCACCAACCGCAAGATTCTCTTTCATTTGATCTTGTAAATACTTCTACTTCCATTCCTTCTTCATATGGCGGTACTGGTTCTACTTCTTCCGGTGGAAATCTTACTTGCGAAAATAAATACTTTTCTTCATTACCAAATCTGAAAATAATATTCCCAATTTTATAAATATATATATATATTTATATATAATTCATTTTTTGTTCAATATCAAATAAAAAACTTACTCATTATCAAGAGCAACTAGAACACCATCTTCATAGATGTCTGTAACTAATCCCTGCAAAAAATCCAAGAATTTAAGAAAATTATTATTAGATTTTTTTTTGTAATTTAGGTTATGAGTTTATTCATTGTGAATTTTCTTAATTATGGTAAATTTTAATTTAATTTCTAATCTATCTAAGATTAATTAATTTTAATGAATTTACTATTTATTTAAAATTTTATTTTAAATTTATATTTTATCACACGAGGCGTTTTTCTACGCCCTGTCAAACGGGGTTATGGCGTCCAAATATATCCCCAATTTTTTTTTTATTTTAAATTTGTTCGAATTGAGAAGAGATAATTCTTATTGTATTTAGCTTTATTAGTTTTATAACCATTCATATACAATATTATATATAAATCTTAAATTATACTTTAATTAATACAAACCTTAATAAAAGATCTATTATCGCCGCAAACTTCGACAGTCAGATCGTCCATTTTGTATTATATTTAGTTATTTTTATAAACTTTTTCCGTACTTTTATGGCCGGATTTTTATATACTAAGGTTGATAGATGATTCTTTATTAATAATTGATGCTTTTATTGCAATCGTTTTGATTTTTTCCTATTTATTTATTATGTTCGAAACAATCAGAGACTGCAAATTTTTCCATACAAAAAAAAAGTTTTTTTTAATGAAATTTGTGTGAAGGGCTGGGTATAATATTGTAATTTGTCGATTTACAGTACTGCCAACATACAAATCATAATTAATTGTTAGGGTGGCCGCATGCTTAATAAATATAAACTATTGCTTTTTAATTTTTATATTTCTCAAAATTTCTTATAATGATAGCATTGATAGTTATCAGAATATCAGAGGATATTATAATTCATGTATATATATGTATAAAAACAAAAATCTGAAAGTTTTGCTGTAAACAAAAAATAATGAATGAGCAAAAAAATGTTTTCATATTTAAAATTTATAAAACATGACACAATTAACTGCTGCTTAATTTATGCAAATGATATTATTTGTTTACATAAAACTGCTGTTTTATACAGGGTGTCCCTGTTTGGGATGCTAATCCCTTAAGAGGTGGTTCCTTGGTTCATTATAAGCAAAAAATCGTATGGAAGGGGTGGGGTGCATTTCCAACACCCACTGAGCTACAGTGTGTTTTAAAAAAGTCCTTCGGAGACCTAGCAACTGGTGAAAATAAAGGTAAATTAATTGTCTATCAAACGCGTCTAGTTTGGATATTCTAGATTCAATACGCTAGAAGTTATAATTGAATAAGTGCTTGTACCTATTTCTCCGAAGGACTTTTTTAAAATACCCTGTAGCTCAGTGGGTGTTGAAAATGCACCCCCCCCCTTCCATACGATTTTTTGCTTATAATGAACCAAGGAACCACCCCTTAACGGATTAGCATCCCAAACCGGGTCACCCGGTGTAATAAAAATATTACAATAGTTTTTATACCCCTCTATGCCGCAAACAAAAATATCAGGGTTGTATATTTAATAAAGTATATCGATAAAAAAACGATCTGCCCTCTATTGGTTAATAACTACATCAATATTAAAATAGGTGGTACTAAGTAATATTTAATTTATTTGCATGTTTTTAGGCGCTAAATATAATTTTATTATAAATTTAATATTTTAATATTCAATTTTATTTTTTTGCATAAGACCGCAAGAATTCAATTTATTTGCTGATTATTTTTATTCAAGAATATTTTATTTTACTTCAAGTACAATATTTTATTTGTTGAATCGAAATTTTTTTTTTGTTAATAATAAAGATACTTTTCTTTTGTTTTTAGTATTAATTAAAATTATAATAAATTGTTTCGAAATTATCGTTATTCATATAAAAGAAATATCAAAAATCAAATCATACATATTATATATACGGTATATACATTTATGATAAGAAATTATAAACAAATTATCAATTTTAAGAACACAATCTTTAAAAGTGTCAATATTCATATTATTAATTAATAAATAAATAAAATTAATCTTGATATTGTTAGAAAATGCTTCGAGAGGTAAAATAGTTACTATTTTCCTAGAAAATTTATATATGTATTTTAAAATATGATTTTTGATGTAATCAAAGACAATCACTATATAATTGTCTCTGATGTAAGCTAATCAATAGTATTCAAGTGTTGGCTCTGTACTTCTGTATTCGTGATATAAGAATAATTGTAATTAGTTTAATTAGTTAGAAAAAGAATTGTAGCAACTATATACAGTACTATTATTGACCCATGCCATAAGTATGTAATATTCATTTATATTAGAAGCAACTTTTTCTCCTATCCTCACTAACAAATGTTTTCTTTGCTTATATATAAATTAAGTTTGCACCATTTTCTCATTCTTCTAATTAATCTGGAATATGGTAAAAGACTAATACTAATATCTGCTAACTGATCTATTTTCCATGTACCTAGTACGAGTCAGATATCTAATGAGTTGTGATATTTATTTTCTTATCACCTAAATTACAAGATTACAATCTTTGTTCTGGCTACAATTGATATACCATTCATTATAAATCTTTGCATCTATGGATATAACGACATTTAATCCACCTGTGGATTTAACGATTTAACGACATTTAATCCAGAAAAGTGATACGATATTCATTAGTTCTATTAATTAGAAGACGGTCTTGTCGTTGTACATATGCTTCTGGTGCAATACTGTAGAATCTTTCTGAAGCTGGCTTAATTTGACAATTTACACCATAGAGAGCTTAGAAAAAATATTTGTTTGTACTTCTTCTTTGTTGATACATTTCTATAAGCACAAAGCTATCTCTATGTCTATGGCATATATGTCTCGGCTTGGATGGAGATCATATATAAGTATGTATACGTTATACAAAATAAACCTTTAAACATCCTTTATTTATGATTCCAGTGTATACAAATATTCATCGAAGAATCTAGTTTTTCATAAAGAATAAAAAATATTTGTTGGATATTTTATATACGTTACTTAGCTTTATATAATTTAATTTATAAGTTAATTATTTTTTTTTTTTTAAATTATTTTTTTTTTATGCCACCTACAATCAAAATCATTAAAAAAAAAATATTTTTAAAAATTCCTAAACAAAAACTCAACAAAACATACATAAACAAATTAATTTTAGGAATAAATATTTATAATATAAAAATTTAAGTTATACAGAGCACACGTAACTTAATTGAGTTTCCGATTTTCTTTTTTATTTAGATTGCTTTGCTTTATTCGAGGGTCTCTAAAAAGTGTGCGCGCCTATTCTAAAACTTTATCGTGGAAACATCATCAAAATAACAAAAAAAAAAAAAAAATTGAATAGCTTAAAATGTAATTGCAATTATATATTTTTTCTTCACATAATCATATCAATCGACAAATATATGTAAATAATATAGATACTTATATATATATATATACATAAATAGTCAACTAAATAAATGTAAAAAAAAAAAACGTTCATTTATAAAATTATATATTAAATTTAGTCTTCGAGCAGATTTAGAACATTTCAGTATAAACTAAATAAAATTATTGCGATTTTTATACTATATATACATGAGAGAGAAGATATTTAAACATAATATTATATATATACATATATAAGATATATAACCATTAATATATATTTAAAATTTCCTCGGCAAAGACCATCCGAAAAAATTCTTTTCAATATAGAAACAATTCTATAAAATTAAAACAATTTTGTTGTGGCACAGAAGTGTTTGAGATGTTGCAAAGATCTTATTAATTGAAAGCAAAAAAAAGTGAAAATAATTAATAAATATAGAAATTAAAAGTGATTGTGATTTACTTTAAATTATAATTAATTAAAGTGTTTGCACGCAATTAATTTATAATTTAAAATATATTATTATTATTATTATTAGTGTGAGAAATAGAAAAGTAAAAATTTTCTGATTTTTTAGCATTAGGTGATAAAACAATAAAAAAATGAAAGGATACGTTTTTTTCTTGTTAACCGGTAAGGATATTTTAACAATATTTAATCAGTTTCGTTTATAAATAAGAAAAATTAAGTTAATTTTAAATTCTATATTATATTACTTTAAAAAATTCGAAGTAATTAAAATATTGATAACAGATAACATTATGAAAACGCTTGTAACAAAATTAATAATTGTAATAATTGGTCTTTTCTGAAGTTCATTTTTATGAATATTAATTGTTTTTATTTTTCAGTACTACAGGTGTCATATAATATTACACAGTATACAAGAAATAATAATAAAAAAAAGAATTATGTAATCAAAAATTAATACATATAAATTCTTTGTTTCAACATAAAATAAATTTGTAAATGTTTGCGTTTTTTTTTTAAAAAAAAAAAATTGTTTATAGTATCTTTTTTATAAGTTAACAAAAGTTTGAAAATCTGGTTATATATAAATATTTTAATAAATTTTAATATATTTTTCTATAAAATTACAAAATAAATTCATATTATAAATTATATTAAAATATTTAAATATTGAAGATTAACTTGGCTAATAGTCACAAATTTAATTTTTGATTTAACAATTTTTATTTATTTTGAAATGATTCAGATTAAAATAGTTCAGCTAATTGACCGAAAACAATTGACCGAATTCATAATTGACGGAATGCATTATTCATTTAACAATTTTTTTTTTTGTAAGATTGAACTGGTTCAGGTAATTGACCGGAAACAATTGACTGAATCCACAAATTTATAATTGACTGAATTGCCATTTTACTAAATAAATATTTATGAAATATCCAATTGACCACAAACATAATTTTAATCCCTAATAGAGGAAGCATATAAATGTATAATATTTTACTGAAAAACGAAAATAACCAAATGCTAATTATGTCTATAATTTATTTAAATTTTTCCGGCAAATTTATATTCAGGAAATTATATTCGGTAAATTTACATCTGTACAATGAAGATCGTACATTCGGTCAATTAGTTGATCCTAAAAATTATAAAATTTAAATGCAAATATTAAATAAAATATTTTTATATACTGAATTTTACTTTTTGAAATAATATTTATTTTTTATGTATTTTATTTATAGAACATGAAGAAAATTTTTATTTTATATTTTTCATTATTTAATGTAGAGAAGAAATTAATATATAAAATGCACCTGAGATTTGTTGTTAATTTTTGTTTTATTTATATAAATTTTTAATTTGCATTTTCATATTATATTTATATATATAGAAAATTCAATTTAAAGAAATTGCCTAAGACATTAATTAGATGGTTCATTAGATTTATGCAAAATGAAAAAGGTGTTATTTCTAACAGATATTTACTTTTTTACTTATATTCTTAGTTTTTTGCAAGTGGTGTATTAGGGTGTTGGTACTGTGCCAGTACAGCTCATAATAATATTTTCTTGTTTATAGGGTCGCCTACAGTAATATTTCCGAATATTTTGTCAAACTTTTTCAAAAGAGTATCAATTTCATATAATATACTAACAGTTACCAACAGTTTTGGTATCTTTATACTGTATGAATCCTTTATTAAATTTCATATAGTGGCCACTATAATATTAATTCGGTAATACTTTTTTCACTTGATTTGATAAAAATGGAAAAATGTACCTCAATTTTCACTTGAATTGAGGATACTTGAAGCTATAAAATTGTAGTGAAGTACCAATTGTACGGCCTGTCTAACCGTGCAAGCTTAAGCTTTTGTCAGTGCTTAATATTCTGTTTATTAATTTATATTCGATTTATTTATTATTAGTTTATACACACAAATAGAAAATAAATTCATAACATTTAAAAGTTATAAGTAAAAAATTATTGAAAATAAGCTAAAATTAATGCTACATGTTTTTTTCCTTCCATATTTTTATATATATTTATATTATTTATAAAATTATTTTTATATATAAAACACACACGGACACTAACTCAAAACTTTCAATATTACAATAATTTTTATGGTACAATTTCATTCACAAGTGATTCACAATAACATTATGTATTTCCAATTATCATTCACAATATTTCACATTTTTTGCTTAAACTAAGCTAAGGGAAAATTTTGATTGTGAAACCCAGTTAGCTTAAGTTACAGACTTAAGCTACACAATCGGTTTAGTTGAGTATAAGCTTAATCTTCCACACTTCCACCGTGAAATGCACCATTAAAGACTCTTAGTTGTCGATTACCTTTAGTTGGAACGTTGGAAGAGTAGAGAAGAACGTTTAGTCATACAAAATGAAACTTTAAGGTTTTATTACAAAAGAGCCTAGTTTAGAACAGAAACCGCCTATAATTTTTAATTCTGAGATTTATTAAATTTTAATAAAAATAAATTATTTATTAATATCAACATGATTTTTATAGTGGTTTTGATTTTTTAACTGATATAATTGTAAATTCTCTATGAGGAATATATTTTTGAATAAAATTAATTATGAATAAACGAAAATTGTATAATTATTAACAAATTAAAATTAATGTTATTATGGTAATTTGATTTCATAATAAAGTAATTTGTTTTAGATAATTTCATTTCCAACGCTATATCAGTCCAATGCAATTCTTAATAACAAAATGATCTAATTTAATTCTCTCCAATCATAAAACTGGTAATAAAAATAACTTAATATATAATGCTATTAACTATTTACATAAATTGTAAATAGTTATGTTCTCACAATCCCAATTACATTTTTGAATATGAATAATAACACGAAAATATAATTTCTAAGAATGACAAAATTTCCCAAAACAAATCATTATAATTTTTCACTGCAAAGAGTGAAAACTATATCTTTGATACAAATATTTATGTTTTCTTTAGCTTACGCTTAACTAAACCGAAAAATATAAAGTTTAAAAATTAGAAATTTTCCAGAATCAATTAGATGAATTAGATCACAAAATTGAACTATATAAATTGAAAAAATATTAATATTTTTATTCAATAGTGTAGAAACAATGTCTATGTCGTTAGCTGGTATGGAGACCAACGAAAAAGATTCGAGCACTTCATTTGCAAGTGTTCAGCGTTAGTCATAGCTAGACATTGGTGGTAAATACTACCTTAACAAATTAAACTATCTAGCCAGAAAACTAATTGAGGTCCTGTACAGTCCGTCTGGGGTTTTCCACCAATTAAATACTTCAGTAATCAATTAATGATTAATTAATTGAGGTTACAGTGATCATTATCAGGAAAATTTATATTGATCAAGCAGGAAACTGGCTCCATATAGTAATATAGTAATTAGAAAAGGAATCAGTTTTAATATAAGGCTTTTGTTATCAAGACTGCCTTAATCTATCCCTTAATTTAAAAAAACTGACCTAATGTAACACAATTTAGGATAAGCAGATTTTATACATAATTCAAATTAAAATTAGAAATATTTTTCAATTTTATTTGATTCACGATATTTATATAATTCCTAAAAAAAAATCTATTCTTTCGATACTATAAATTTAAAAGAAACCTAATTAAACTAAATTTAAATAAATACTAAATATAAAAACTTCTGATAATTTAATTTATTTATATTGCGATTTTATTTCGTATTTCCTGAATTTAAGTATATTATTTTTTGTGGCCAATTTCAACACCGAATTTTCTTCTAAAATAATAAATTGTATAAAATACTACAAGACAATATAAAAAACGTACATAATAATATAGACCTCGTCAAAATTCTATAATTAAATTTAGAGGTTTTTTATTTTTCTTATTTGCTATTTTACATTCTGACAATAAAATTAAAAAATTATATAATTTTTCAGATAATTTCCAATGTTTTTTTTTAAGAATTATTTAAATATTTAGCGATTAGGATTTTATTTTTAGATAAATTTTTGATTCAAAATAAAAAAATGTATGATTATAAATCGTAAATTAATTTGATCTAATAATTTATTATCATACATTTTTAATACATAAATTTAAAATAATTAATATTATATCTAAATATTAATAAAGTAATTTTTCTGTCAACTGATTCTTGTCACGTAATGATTTAAATATAGCAAAGATTAAAAAAAGAAACACATTAAAAATATATTTGTCAATTTAATGTGAATTTGAATTTTCATAATTTTTATTCATAAATTGCAATAATTTTATAGATTCATTGGTTAATATTCTATTTATGTTCTATAGTAATATAAAAATTTATGAATGAAAAATCAAATTATTTTAAATTTTAACTATTCAAATGTATAATTGAGTAATTATTAAATTATTTGATTTTGTCTGTCAAGTTAAATTAGGAGGTATGACTAAATCTTATATTAAAAAATATTATTAAATTTTTATTTTTACTAACAAGTTGTTTTCGTATTTGGAACAACATAAAATCACGAATAGAATTATTTGTATTTAAAAAATAAATAAAGAAATATTAAAGAAAATTGTGACATTGAAAAAAAAAATCATTTTTCTTCATAGTCTAGTCTTTTCTGGCAAATTTTCTTGTAAGTAGATAAGTCATTTAAATATAATTGTATTTTAACGAAATAAATTTAGAATAAAATCTACAAAAAAAAAAAAAATCATTATTACAATATTTATTTTTAAAATTAGAATAAAATTATACAACAAAAATTTAGATTTTCAGGTTAAAATATTCAAATTTGTGCCATTTTTCAAATTAATTTATGTTTAGATTTTATAATTTTGAAAATTTAAATTAAAAACACAAAGTCTCCCGTGTTACTGATGGTTACAATTCAATAGGAACATTGTGCACTATACGATTTTTGTTAATAGATACTAACTGATCAGTCTATTGACTAACTAACGTTTTATGACTTTGATTAGGGTTGCAACTTACACGTCTATTAAAATGCAGTCAGTACGCCATCAACGCACCAACCCTAATTTTATATATGCAACATTTTGCAATCAAGTTTTTCTTCCACAATCTTCTTGAAACATTTATAAATGTTGCTAGAATTTTATGCATATCAGAATTTTTATTGATTTAGCTAAATAGATATAGTTCATAAAATCTAATTTATATTTAAATTTCTTATCAACTTAGTATAAAGTTCACTAATTTTAATTATATTTTTAATATTAAAATGTTATAGATGAAAGTTCATTAAATTATTGTTTTGATAATATAATTCAATTATGATTCATTATTAAACACTGTCAATTACAAAATAAATAATAAATTAATAAATACATGAGATTAAATAATAATACGAAAATAATATAATATTAATTTTAATATTATTATCTCATACAATAATTATATCACGATATAAATGCAATAATTTGTATATAACATTTATTTATTTCAGTTTTCTTATTAGCAACTAATGCTTCCGACCACCATTGGGGATATCCTGATTTGGAAAAGGGTGAAGGTAACATAATTTTGCTATATTAATAAGAGGTTTTCTTTCTTTTTTGAAGTTTGTTGTTTTATTAAAAATCAAAAATGAAGCATTATTTAAAATAATATTTTTTTTTAACTAATAAAAAATATCACCAAACAAAATACATTTTATAAGGTGGAAAATAAATTGTTTTTTTACTTTATTATAATAAATTGTGTGTGATTAAACATAATTAGGTGCAGTAATATATATATATATATATATATATATATATATATGTATAGTATATGTCATCGAAATCATTTATGTAAATATTTTCATTTCATACAGATTTGTCACAGCTAAAATACATAAATCACCCGCATATATTATGCAAAAACATCGTATGTCAATTATGAATTTAGTGGAGAATTATAGACAACGGAATGATTTGTTAATGAATATATTTAATGGGCCCTTCAATTAACTTTTAATATATTCCAATTAAATTGAGTTATCACATCCTAAATAGTATAAATAAATAAATAATTACATAAAATAATGAATTTAATATTTAAAAATTTAAATTTAAAATTGATTTCTTGAATAAAAAACAAATTTTGTAGTATAACATTTTATTATCGATATTTATTTATATCGTTTTTTAATCGGTTCATTAAATTTTTTGGTATTACTTAAAAGTATGTATAGAAATAAAATAAAACTAAATTAATTTTTTTTTTGTGGCATTTAAACTCAAGATTTTAAGATTAAATTCCACAACTTACAAGCATAAAGCACTTTCAAATATACATACATGAATCATAAAACTAAAAAGTACTTACATACAACTATGTGTATTTGATAAAAACCTTTACTGCTCGTGGTAATTAAATTACATACCACTTTTATATAAAATTTGATCTCTTTTTATATATACTTTTTGCTATTACTTACCTTTTACAACATTTAAACGAGATTGAAAGGTAAACAGGACGAAGAATTAAATTTTTCAAAGAGCTATAAGAAAATCAGAATCTTGCAAAAGTTTTCAATCATAAAAATTTATTTCTTTCATTTGTAAAATATTTTCATTTATCATTTATTTGATGGTTTTTACGAATTTTTTTTCTGATTTTTTGTTAAATTGATTTACAAAAAATATGGTTTCATTAATTTATTTTATATTTTTTATAATTAATACATTTTTTCTTATATATATTTAGATAATTTACCAAAAGTTTTGGATATTTTATCATCACCAAAACAAGAAAATAGTGAGGAAGGTTAGTAGTAAAATACAATTGAGTGGAGTGAAATGATTTGAAGTGATGGTGTTAGTTATAATTTTTTTTTATTATTTTTATTTAGTTCAGTTAGTTTTGTTTTCATTAAAGCTTTAACAGTTTTTATTGAATATTAAAAATCTCATTTTAGTGTTCAGAGAAAATAAGATACTAATTTAAATATAACTGGCAAAACGACATTAAGTTTTATTTTCTCCGATCATAAATTTAACATTATACATCATAACAAAGTTTTGATTACATAAAAAATAACTTTATTTAAAGTTTGAATGAAATGTACTTACTAAAATTATCTTAAATTCATTTTATATAATTTTAAAGTATATATAATAATAAATGCAAAACTATAAAGTATGTTTTTGGTGAAAAAAATTATTATGTAAATTTTGGGCCTTGGAGGACGCATCCTGTATTTCTACATCGATATTATGGTTAACGTGATCATAATTTGTATTTTTCGCTAAGGATTTAACTAGTAATTCACTAAGAAAATTTATATCTATGGAGAAAACATGAGATGATCATATACTTATAAATCAGCGCAAAACATTCAGAATCACATAAATTACATTTTTAATTACATAATTTTTTATACGTTCCTATATACAGTCATAAAATCAAATTCATTCTAACAAAACGTTTTGATTTGAGATTGAAAATATTAATTTGTTTGACAGTTTGAACAATAAATTTGATGATATAAATAACTTTAATTTAAAATTAGGTATGATGGCAGATCAACCAGTTACAGATGATCCAGATGACGATGATGATGATGATGATGGTTAGTTCATATACATTAAACAAATCTGTTGACAAATATAGGTTTGATTAAGATACTGTTTTTTTTTTTAATGATATATTCTTTTAATAATTATTTTAAAATTTTGTTAAAATATTTTTTTTTTTGTACATTATTTATATTTTTTACATTTAATTTACAGCTTTTATGTCATAAAATCTTCATAATTATTTACCAATAAATTTCAAGCAGCATAAACATATTCAATTATACATTTTGAAAATATGATATAGTATGAAAATCAGCTTTTATTCTTAAAACATTTAGATATCCATAATTTGTCATTGTGTAATGCATTGCTCGGGTTCAATTTAAATTTTGATATGATTTTGTTCTGTGACTCAGTTCTGTTGAGCTAAGAAAGTGTGATTCATTTTCATTTTAAGTATATCGTTGGTACGTGAACAGAATGATCTAATTCATAAAATTGTGTTTTTAGTCAATCGATGTTTAAAAAGTTTCCGATTTCTTGAAAATTTGGAAATTGTATTTCATATACATCTGTATAAATTCTGAATTTAGTTTAGAAAAGAGATTTTTAAGTAAATTATAAACAGAGACTTCATATTCACATAGTGCACTTAACAGTATTGTTTTTTTTGTTGTTGTAAACATTGTTCCATTATATAGAAGGTAAATTTGAAAATCAGAACGCCAATACCTTTTAAATTTTTATTTAAACATCTCTTATTGAAATTTAATAATCATATTCCATCGATTTTGAAAACTAAACTTGAATTCTAAAGCTACTTTTAAGTAAATTAATATAAAACAAAATAATATTTCCAATTTAAATATTTTCAAGTATTGATTTACTAACTATAATATAATTTTATGACATATTATATTCTGCTCGTAAACCGATGATATCAAAAATTCATGAAAATTTATTCATCTGTAAGATGCACTAAGTCAACTTTAGTGTTTTCTTGACGAACTATTGACTTAATGCAATTAAAATCTTTAATCTTATTGCCTTATGGCATTTTGCCATTATATATAGTTGAGTTTAGGTAATATAATGATTAAATTTACATTAAAAAGTCAAATCATGACTTAGTGCATTTTGCTTGTAAACCGACGATATTGATTTTTGGTGTTTTTGTTAATCCCGGTTACAATCGATTCAAATATAAATTTTATTGTTAAAACACTTTCCTTCCTAGATATAACAGCAATGATATTGGAAACTACTACAGCTGATGATAATGATGATGATGATGACGACGATGATGATGATGGTAAATGAAAAATGTACCACAAAAAATATGGTTTTATTTATTTCTGATGTATAGTTTAAAATGGATTCAACTGTAATTTAATTAAAATAAATTTAAATAACTATTTAATTTGATGCCATCAACTCGACACAACTTCGAAAGTTGAATTGATATAATAGGAAACTAAATGATCTTTTATATGTTTAGCAAGATTTAATTTAATTTAGAATCCAATAATAATTATTTAGTATATATAGTCATAAAAATATCGTAGTTCTAGATAGTATGGGATATTTTTAGTCATTTTGATATTATGTATATCAAAATTTCTATTTATAATGCTTCTAATTGATTTTTGGTAAAAGAAATAAACCAGGTAAAATTAATTTCTTTTCCCGGAAATTATCTTAATTTTGTTAGTTAGATATTCAATTTATGTTCAATGATTTCGATATTATGTTTTATACTAAAAACAAAAAAACAACCCATTAATTTAGAATTTCCAAATTGGGGCCCATCCTGTGACAATGGTAAATTACAAAGTCCAATTGCATTAAGTCTTACAACTTCGCGTAAAGCACATTTTCCTAATTTTGATTTTGATGATTATGAAGATGAATTAAAAGATGCTCGTATTGTTAATAATGGTCATACAGGTAAATATTACCTGAAAAAGCTGAAATTTTATTTTTAATTTGAATAATTTTCGTTATGTAACATACATTTACAGTTCAAATTTATAAATTTTCCAATAAATTGACTGTTAAGGGTGCAGCTCTACCAGGAACTTTTGTGATGGAACAAATGCATTTTCATTGGCCATCAGAGCATACTATCGAGAAATTTAGGTAATTATATAACTTTTAAAATAAGTTGAGAACAATGTCAAATTTTATACATAATAAGAAAATATAATTTTTTTTTTATATTTTATTTAATAAATTTGAAACTCATTTCGCTAAGTTATTTAGTTTATGTTTGTATTACCTCTGGCTGTGACACTGTACATTTTAGTAAATTGCATATAATTTGAAATTGAATGAATGAACCTGGATGATCCAATTATTTTACTCTAAAAATAGAGCTTCAATTTATATATCAAATTAGATGAACTAATATTCATTATTATTTATTGGAGTATGTTTAGAGTTGACTATAGTGAAAAAGTTGATTGTACAGTGTTTAAATATTAAATTTTTCACTTTTACCTGTCAATTTGACAATATCGTTAAAAAATTACTTTTCTAGACGATATAAAAATTTATTATTTTCTCAAAGATTAATTAAAAAAAAGTTTTTTTTAAAAAGTATATTATTCAAAATATTTATTTAAATTTATATGTTAAGTAATTGGACAATGGCAACTATATTCAAATTGGAAATATTATCCAATTTGTTATAAAATAATTTGAAAAATTCACAGTGTCAGAGTCAAAAGTTTTAGTTTATGATAATCGTATTTTTTTTGTGAGCTTATTTAATCAAATTTTTGACATTTCATTTAAAATAATCGCGACCAAGTATCAATGTTAATAATTGAGTTTTGTGTAGAATTTAGTAATGTAATTTTAGAAGCGGATATTAACATTTTTTGTAGATCAAACACAATATAAAATATTTTCATTGAGCATTATAGAATTTAGAATTTAGACGATCATATTTTATAAAATTTAAACATTACATTAAGAATGAATAAATTTGTAAGTTAAATTGGAAAAATAATTGAAGATTTTGAAACCCAAACTGAATAACTTCACAAGTAACTTATTGCTTGCGAAGATATGGAAATGGAATTTCTGAATTTAAAACGATATTTCACATTTTGAGAAAGTTGTTATTTTAATTTTTGATTATTAAATTTACATAAACTTCTTGCCATTCAAATAAAATGAAAAGCTAGTGTTCTCAAATCGTGATTTTGTAATTTCCTAAATGGAATATTAATAATGAATGACATAATGAGCTCTAGTAAAATGGAAAATGAGTTAAATAACTTTTTTATTTGTTTTCTATTTTCAAAACGATATTACAATTTGGTTGGAAGGATGGTCTTAATGAAAGGAAGAGTAATAAAACTCCTCCACGCACCTAGACCACAAGGGTTCGTTGTACACTACATTTCTCATGAAAGCAATTAATCTAGACGGTTTCAATCTCCCCGCCTCCACCATGTCGGTCAAAAAACGACGCGCCTAGTATTTAAATCTTTTATATCTTACTGCAGGATAGTGACAGAGGCGGTGTTCTAGGGTTTCCCCCTCATCAGTTATACCTTTGAATATTACACCATGTAAGATTAAACCTAATCTTCTCGTATGCTTTCTGAGTAGAATATGATCAGTGGCTACTTCAGTATTTAATCGGGCTCGGGTTATTATTTTATTCATCAGAATATTCTCGATTTGTTGGTGTTTAAATAATCCTATTAAGGTTTTATTCTGTAACAACCATTTATCCAAGAAATTTTGTTATTAAATATTACATAAATTTAATTATAACACATAATAAATTTCAATAAGCTGCAAAAATAATAAAAATAAAATATAATGTTATAAATTATTATTTTTGCCTCTAATAAAATACAGATATTTTTTTAAGGAATTTAAAAATAAATATTGTTTTGGTAAATACAAATATTATATTAATAACAACAAAAATGAATCAATTAACCTAAAGAGATTGTTGTGAGTACTATAGGTTTTTCTTATTAAAAAGCCCCTAGACTAGACGATCAATAATATCGGACAATCAAATTGCTAAATATAATAATTATGTAATAATTACAATAATTGAAGGATCTTCGAGCAATCAAAGTTTTTGATTAAAAACTTCAAAAACTCAATATGAAAATTTGTTTATTGCACTTAATAATATTTTGGAGTGATTGTGCAAATATTGTGTTGTTCAAAACTTTATGGTATATAGAAAGATCAATGTATAACATAAAATTATTTGAAAGAACTTTCAAACTTTTTTATGATTTAATACTAAATTTAGTTACTCCAAAATAATAAAGAAAAATGATACCAATATTCGTCATTCACTAATATTGTATTGACGTAGATGCTGGGAACACTAAACCGATTTTAATTCCAGCATTTCCATATCTTAGCAAGCAATAAGTTCAAAAGTTTTTGAAGCAATATTGTATCTTCAAAAAATACAACCATTTATATAATACTCTATATTTGATTAACTACGATACTAATTAATGTCTCTATTCAGATATTATTATTAAAATTTGTCATATTTTTCGTACAGCAAATTGTCAAAGTATCAAATTATAATTTTGATGTTTTCAATATATTGAAAAAACCATCACTATACAACCTACTAGAACTAGATGATCAATGATATTCTTCAATACGAAATAATTATGGGAAATTGCTAATTGTTCTGGAAGATTTCATAAAAATATTATACTAATTAAGTTAGGATTCCTTTAAAAATCAATTATTGACTACTTTAGTATATTAATTTCATATAAAATAAAAAATGAAAATATTAAATTAAATATTTATATGTACATAGGTTCAATGAACGTCCTTTATTTTAATTTTCATGTTATTCTTAAAAATGTATAATTTTAAACATTGTATTATAAGACAGACAGACAGAATGACAGATAAATAACTTTTTAATATATATTTTTGTTTTAATTAGAATTTTTTTTTTGCTTGTTATGATTTCATCAAAAGCCTTCATCATGACTATTTTAAATATAAAAACTACAAAAGTATTTTGCTCATGGCCTATGAAAAAAAAAACTTTGAGTCTTAAGTGTGAAAATTTTAAAATCAATCTACATTTTCACATATCACAGCAATTTGTTTTAAGTTAAAATATTATTTTAATTTTTTTGTTGCTGAAAATATATTTTAAACATAAGAAAATTGTACAGAAAATTTGTTTTTATTTTTTTAAAGAATATTTTTGTGCCAATTTTTTTTATTAATCGTTTTAATTTAAATTGTATTAATTAATAATAATAATAATAATAATGACGACATTTCTAATATAATTAATACAAAAAATATATTTTTATTTCATTAATGGATTTTCAATATTATATTGAGAATGACTGTGACTTATACAATATTAATAAATGAACATGACAAACAGCTATATTATATAAGGCAATTTCCGTAATGAGATTAGGTCTTTCTACATCCACCACATGTCGTGGATGTATGGATGATCAAACAATGGAATATTTGTTGTGCCATCATTGCTCTTCTGTACAACATGAAAGATTTAGAAAGTTTGGTAATTCCTTTCTAGAAATGGGATGGGTCGACAAGCTATAATAATGATGCAGCGTTCGACTGGAGGGTTCAACCGGCTCACTTTTCTGTATCCTATGTGCGAGGGGTTGTGGATCTCACTCTTTTAAAACCAACCAACCAATAAAAAATTTAATATCGTTGATATTATATTAAATCCTCCGATAGATATTATTCTTCATGTTGTCAATTAGCAAAATATTATTGAAAGCATCTTATTTTAGCTGGGGTATTGACATCGTAAAATCAATCTTATTAAGTTTGGCAGATTAATTAATGTGAAATTAAGAATTTGTGAGGAAAATTACAAAATATCAAACAAATCAAATGCAAGAGCTTTTCTTATTAAGTTTTACTATATTTTTAAGTATTCAATTTTGGTTTTCATATTTTAATAATTTTTTTTTTTATTCTCATAGATTTCCACTTGAACTTCATATTGTACATCGTAATGAAAGATATGCAAATATAACAGAAGCAGTTAAACATCCAGATGGTATTGCTGTTTTTGGTATACTTTTCCATGCATCAATGCGAAAAAATGAAGAAATTGCCCAAATACTTGATAGAGTTGATGATATTGCAGATAGTACACATATTAATTCTGATAGACATATAGAAGGAATTGAAGTTAGAAAATTAATGCCAAAAGATATTAACGATGAATATTTCAGTTATCGAGGTTCATTAACAACACCACATTGTGCTGAATCTGTTACATGGATTGTTTTTGAAAATTCTTTACCAGTTACTATGGCACAAGTAAATATTTATATAAAATCAAAATTAATATTCTACTTAATTTTAAATTTAATTATAAATAGGTTGAAGAATTTGAACAAGTTGAAGAATCTGATGGTGATAAAATTAAAAATAATTATCGATTCTTACAAAAATCATATAATCGTAAAGTAATTTATGTTGCTGATGATGATGACGATGGTGTTGATGGTATTGATAGTGATAATGATGGTATTAATGATGATATTGATGAAGATATATTAACTAATGCTATTGATGATGATGACGATGATGATGATGATGATAATAATGGTAAAGATAGTGCTACTATGATATCTATACCATCAGTAATTGCAATGACAATGACAGCATATTTAGTTAATAATCGTCCAGTTATTTTCTAAAAAAAAAATTCTTACCAAACAAATTATATTAGAATTCAATTTAAATATTTATTTATGTTCTGGTGAATTCTAATATTAAATCATTACATCAAATAAAGAATATAAAAAAAAATACATAAAAATATGTAATTAATAATTCAGAAAATTTTGTAAATTTCATAAAAATCTGTAAATAACATTAATTATATATATATATTGTATATCTAATTTGTTCCTAGTCTAACCAAAAAATATTAAAATTTGAATAATAACCAAAGAAAAGAAAAATTGTACTGAAAAATAAAAAAAAGATATTTTTTGCTTTTTAAAATTTAATAAGTTTCATAATTATGTACGTAGAAAAAGGAAATATTTATTTAAAAAAAAAAAAACATAAAAACTTAACATTTTACAACATGACATGTAAATTTAAAGAGCATTTAAAAAAAATATAGGTTGTGTTAATAAAAACATAATTTTATTGTCAGTTTTTTATTTAAGAAATTATTTTAGGATGTTATAAATTGTAAAATTCGAAACTTGTATGCCCACTACAGATACTGGATGCCATCTGTGTATTCCTGTCTACTACACAATACGAAATAAATGAATGCACAACATCTCATAAGTGAATGTCTCCATTGCACCAAATACAAATAACTGGGTAAGGTTGTACTAGAAGATAAACATTCGCGGATTTATCTTTCTGGAGTGTAGAAGAATTTTATTTTTAAGAAATCTTTGATAAATAATAGATTGTTACAAATTCGGAACTCCGAGTATAAGATTTTAAGACCACAATTAATTCATCAGGATTGCTAGTATTTTGTGGATGTACTGCTACACAAAGGTATCGTTACGTTTTTAATTGTCAAAATGAAATCGCTCTAAATATATTTCCTATATTGACAATGGAGAGCACAATGTTAATTACAAACCTTTCGAATCGATATATCGGATAACTTATATTTTGCACGAATCGATCATTAATTTTAATAGCCACTAATTTTACTATCGACAGATATTGGTTGGATAAAACCTGGAAATATTTAAAAACTTACTAAAAAACTCAATGAATTTACACATCAAAATCACATTTTTTTTATTGAAAATTTGTATTTTGGTGGGCTAACTTCGATGTTATATGTGTAATCATAAAATTTCAAAATAACATAAAAAGTATGACTATAATTTGAGTGTACATTATAAAAATTTAAATTAACAAAATATTTCTAAGCAATGTAAAGCTCAGGCTATTACCAGTTCCGTATCGATTCAGTCAGTAAAGTTCAAATTAGATGTGTTCGTTATATTTTGTATGGTAAATTTGTTGGGTGGAGACATAGGTGCGATAGAAATCGATTCGGATAAAATGGAACAGAAAGAGTTCGGAATGATTGAATTTTTACGAATCCATTGATAGTTTCAAAAAAAATTAATGTGTTATGAAATATGGCTGAGAAAGTTGTGTAGAAGATATTAAAGATAATACTGATTACATATAAATTAGATGTTATATACACGAGAAAAAAAACCAAAACAAAGCTTTAAACTAACAAATTTAATCGATTGCAATCGATAACTATGAGTTTTGTGTACTTAATCAGTCGATTAGATACTGTACGTATCGACTTGAAACTTAACTAATCGATACATTGTAGCCCAAGCTTTATTCTTTATATTAAAACTTTTAACACAAAAATTTAAAAACTATATAACAAAATTCACTGTAATTTTGCAAACATTATAATTTATCTTGATCGATACAGCAAACATTATAATAGCAATAGAAAACGTAAATTCAATTCGATACTTTTTCAAAAATAACACGAATTATTCGATATTTTTAAAAATAATGTATATATATTTATCTCACAAAGATAATCCACTGGCACTGATCCTAGTTCTGGAGACCAGTTGTGTGCTACCTACCAATTATTCTAATTGTAAAAATCATTTTTTATTATAAAACCCATTTTTATTTTATGAAAAGAAAATTATATTAATTTTTTTAAATTTAATTTCAGTCAAATAAATATCAATATTTTTAATAAATTTATATTTTTTTTATTATTATTATTATAAATCAGTTTTATGAAAATGCCTGCATATTTTTAGACATTTTGACCTTGTCTCTAAAGAAGATCATTTCAATCATTTAGCACATAAATCAAAAAAACGTTAAATATAATATTAATAAATTTACATTTTAAAATAAAAACATATTTTCTGCATATTTTCATAATTTCCTGTTAATTAATTAGGTAGAAGTGGTATACAAAAAATTTTGATAGAAAAATCATATAAAAAAACAAGGTTATAAAAGATTGCAAGTTTTTTATTGTTTTTCTTAAAACTTTTTATACTGACATTTAGCAACATTTGTTTTTAGACGATTTAAACTACGAAATTAATTAACTTATTAATCAATAAATTTTTATTGTTTTTATATGTCAGTTTAATTTGATTCCTTTAATAAAGAAAAACGAATTAATAAATTGCATCATTATTGCAGTTTCGTTGCTATTGTGATAATAATTATTAAAAATTAAATTTTGGTGTCATTGTTAAAGTTTTTATTTAACTTGTAACTCTAAATAGTGTCAAACTGATGGTTTTTTTGAGGAAGTTTTATTAGATTAATCAAAAATAATAGGAATAAAAGATTCTTTATTTGTGACAATTTAACAATAATCCATTAATTACAATTATTAAAAGGCTTTTCCTATTAGTAACAGATTTTTCTAAATTTACCAGTTTTTATAACCAATTTATTTGTTAGTAACAGTGACTGGTATTTAAAAAATGAATTTATATCGCCACAACACAATCGCAAATCCTTAAAAAAAAGATGATGGAGACATAGAAAATTTAGAAAATGATTAATCGTCTTTCATTGTGGATGTTATATTATGTATACAATTCATAACGAAAAAGACATTTTGTTAGTCATAAGGAGTCATGTAAAATATGATGTAGGGGGGCCATCCACAAATCATTATACCACAATAGTATCACATGATCAACTGGGTGGATGTTGGGTGATAACCCACAATCGTAAAATCATTTGAAAGGTAATCTTGGTAAATTTTCTGAAAGGTAAAAAAAATCAGAATATTATTTATGAAATTAAAATTAAAGTTTTAACAATGATCTTCAAATAATTTAATTTTGTAGGTTTAAACCTGAACTAAAGATTTTTTACTTAATTGTAATAGTGATTCATTTGGCATATATTTTAGAAATTAAATTATATCCTTAAAAAAAATGAGGCACCAGCAAAACCAAGTCCATTAGAATAACGAGCTCTGCTGTAGAAGAGTAGAAGCATCTTCAAATTTTAATAATTTTAAAACATTTATAATCCTTTGATTTTAATATAATTCAAATAATATTTATCTGAAAATATAAACTTGTGTTTCGATTTAATAGACATAAATGATTAGAAACTTGTGTATTTAAATATTGAACTGAATCATATATATTTTTAGTGAAGACAGTTCTCTTTACCAAGTGCAGTTTTGGTGCTACTTATGTTTCAACTTTTAAAATTTTCAGTTAAATTATATTTACTATATTATTAATTTGAACTCCTTGTAGAAAGATTAATTCATGAAAATGTTTAAAATTCTAATTATTTTGCTAAAATTACTATACTAAAATTTGGTTAATAATTTAATGTCGTTTTTTTTCCAATTAATATAAAATATTTTTGAGAAATCTTAATACATATATCAAGATAATTTGCTACTAATACAACAGAAAAGTTAAAATGGTTATTAACAAATTTTACGTAAAATAACAAGATCACGAAATAAAACTGTACGCTAAATTACGTTACAATCACAAAACAATTACTAAATGATGTAAAAAAAGACATCTGAACAAATTGCATACTTTCAACCGATCCAACTTCATAGATGACTACCTACAAATTAAAATTAATCAGGCTAGTCTTAGTTTCGGCAGCTAGCTTTTTTGATTATTACTATACCTAACCTGTACAAATAATAATTGCTTATTTATACATCATTCTGATAATCAATCGGTAACTTCGTCATTTGGGTTTGTTCATATAGTTATAAACTTAATTAATACAATTTAACGTTAATCTTTTTCTTGTGCTCGATGACGTAATCAAAGAGCTGAAAATCACATCGAAAATTACCAGTTCCTCTAATAGTATTTATAGAAACACTGAGTGTTCTATACACCGCTATCATCGCACAGTCAAAATAAAGGTAGGTTACATATCTTTCTTGATCTCGATGACGTTATAGTCTATAAATTACATTATATATATATACTAAAATTTCACTTTCATTTGATTAACAAAAAAAATAGTTTTAAAATAAAATGAAAATAATATTGACCATATTTTTAACAAATTCAAGTTTAAGGTCAAATCTCTAATGGTGCAGAGTAAAAAAAATAGCATAATATAAATTTTTTACGCACAGTAGAATAAAAAACATACGAAAAAAATGTGTAACCTCTTCAGATTAAGATTAATTTTGATATTCACACTCACTCTTAATTTTATTCTGCCATAACAAATCGTGGGCTTCAAAAGAAAACAAATTAGTAATAAAGAATGGGGTTTGTTAGGTGAACATAGATAATAAAATACAAAAATGTATGTGAATAATGTTTTTATTTTTAGATATGTTGCTGGGTTTTATTGATGATGATGTTGATGACAGTATATTTTACTGGCGAATATTATGAAATTTAAAATTATAAAACTTGTCAAGTAACACCAAATTATACTGTTTCAGCACGCATCATTAGGCATTCTTTGGCCAATCTAAAGGATTTACATTACATACCTCCTATAGCGAAAGTAAGACAAATTAATTATAAATAAAACATTTTACTTATTAAAAAAATGCTAATATTCCAACATTTTTCTCATTTTTTTTTTGTTTGGTTTGGAAATTTAAATTTTAGATTTATGGAATATGTTTAAAAACGACTTCAATTTTAATGACTGCCCAAATTGGTTTAGGTTGTACAAATTTTTAGGTTTTTTTTTTGTTTTTTAATTATGTTGTCTTAATATCTACACAAAATTGAAATTACAAAAAAAAAAATTGAATTTTTTGGGTCAATTCATATCCAATTTTTTAGTTGAATGATTTGTTTTGGTTATTTTAAAATAAATTAATTTCAATTAAATTAAATTAAAAAAAAAAAATGCTACTGGCAGTTACAATGAAAATAATAGAAAAAAATCTTCTTATTTTGAAATTTTGGCTAAATTTTCTTGTAAATTTTGTAATCGTGTCAAAGCTTAATTAATTTGATTCATTAATATCGGATTTCGTTGATATGTCTAGCTTCCTCATTTAACTAAATTTAATAATAAAATGTTTATTTATTGTACCTTAATTTAGTTAATTTGTTATTAAATTTGGAATAATGCTTAAAAAAAAAATATTATGTCAAATTTTAATATTATACATAAATTCTTAGTAACGAAAAAAAAAACAAATTTATTAAATGGTTTCTTGTTAATCGGTAACTAAGAAATTATATTGTAATTTAATTTCGTTTTTTTTTTGTTTTTGGTTGTAGAAAATTGAGAAACATTAAATTTTTATACATAATTATATTTTGATCAAAAATTTGATGGACATTATGGCAGCCGCAGCATAAGCAAAATGATTTAGCAATTATTTAAAATAATGAAAGTTTTCATTTTGTATTTTTGGTTAGGAATTATTTACTGTGTATTAAGTAATTAAAATATTATATAAAATTTATTTTCAATAGAGAAAGATGCTGTGACTTTTATGATTAAAATCTAGCTTATTATATTTTTTGTAATAGCGTTGGACAAGACAATATATTTCATATTACGATAATTGTCTGGAAAGAGTTTTGTACGATTTGTGACAACTAAATAATAATGCAATTTTTTTTTTTAAATATAACATAATTCCAAAATATTATTATATATTAAATGGACTGTTGGTGGTAAGTAAGTAATATTTGGAAATAATGTTAACCGGATTTATATTTTTTTTTTTTTAAGAAATTAACTTTTGAATTTGAAAAAAATATACATATATGAAAGTTGTGCTACGTATTACCAGAAATAAGAAATTTAAATTAAGTATTTAAAGTAATTAGAAAAAATGAAATTGATAATATTTCCCTCCTTTAAATTGTTAATTTAATTATTTCTGAAAGATGTATTAAATAAAAAGTTTTACTACTTTATTACACATTCATAACCGAATTATGAAAAAAACAGGATACGGTTCCAACTATCAACCGATGCTACATAACGTGATACAGATTAATATTGTGAAATATAATTTATATTAGTTTATAGAGTTTTTAATTGAAGATGTCTTTCAGTTTGGATTTATTGGTATTTTCAATCAAATCAAAATGGTATTTCCACACCGAACTATGCAATCAATACAAACACATCTCTTCGTCGTACACTTAATTAAAATTCAGCTCGTGGTTTGTGTGCACCCTTATATCAATCAACTCAGTCGTGAATATATATTAAACGAGTGATTATTTTTGAATTAGGTAATAGGAAAAAAAAAACAGTTTAAATAACTTAATTCTAAATATTTTAGTTAATTTTTTGTAGAGAATTATTTTCACAAATTCCTATTCCAAATAAAATATTTAGATAAAAATCTACATAGACTAAATAAGTCACTACAATAAATATATATACAAAAATTAATATTAATTGGAATAATGGTGTATACCTGATGAAGACGTTGATTATTTATATTCATTATCGGATTTATTACATCATAATTGATCACTTCTATTAAACTAATTTGACAACATTATATTTAGTGTTAATAAAAATATCAATCAATTGTTATGTACGTTTTCGAGGATTGAACAAATAAAATACATTTTTGATTTCTTAAGATTTTTGAAATTTTGTACACATTCTTGAAATTTTTTCAAAACGCTTTTTTGACAAACTCCCAGCTTTGAACAACCCCAATGATTTGTAGTTTTTTTATATTATTCATATTCCATCATTTAAAAGAGATTAAATATTTCAATAGAAATAATATAACAAATTCAATGCACACTTTATATTTTCTGGGGCACCCATCACATCAAATAAAAGTAATCAATAATATTGCAAATGATATGCTTTTATGATTCTGAATAAGAGTCTTTTATATTTTTGCAATTTACAATGAATGGTACCACCTCCTTTTATTATTGTTATCACCTCCTTAATAATGATACCAAACCTGGTACTGTAAAGTAAAGAAATTTCGCAATGTTACTATTCATTTGTAATTCCAAACTATTGTACATTTTGAACATTATGCCTCAAGGTAAAGTTCAATCCCCATTAAAATGATTTTACTCTTTTTAAGTTTAATAATTTTATAGTTTTTTTTTGGTTATATTCCAAAAAAAAAAATATAATTAGTCGTTCATGAAATATTTTAAGTGGTTAACTATTTTTCATTAGAAATTCATTGATTATAAGACTTTTAAAATGTTACAAGTAAAAAAATAAAATTGTAATATTTTTCTTTGTGATCAGACAAAAAAAAATAAATAAAACACTCTCGTCACACTTGATATAAAATTAATACTGGCGTTAATGTGATGAAAGCAAGATTCCCAAATTTATTTTTTTATATAAAATGAAAGTTTTAAAATCTTGTATTCTGTATATAAAAAAAGAAGCAATAAACTTTTTATATGGACATATTTGGAATGGTCTTCTTTACAGTTTATGGAATTATTAAACAAAAAAAAAAATTTACGATATCTCCGAGCTAAGTAGTTACCAAGAAAAAATCAGTGGCTTAGAAAAAGTTCCGTTTGCATAGTACTTCTCATAGAACATTCAACAGGATAACGTTTTAAAAATTTGGTGATCCGAGTTATATATAATATGAAAGTTAAATATTAGGCGATTTTTGGTTGGGTAGTTAGTATGAGCGAGCGGTGGCTTACGTACTGAGATTATTAAGGTTGGCATATTGTGCTGCCATGCTACAGTTCATTGAACTACCCAACATCTCCTATGAATGAAAAGGCTTCACTTTACCTGACTCCCACATATTTTTCATAAAATATCTTATACCAAATGTTTCATTCTTCTACAACATTGGCATAGAACATGCTTTAAAATGTTTTCCTACTTTTCTCAGCCCCTACTGATGGATATGTGATAGTAAAATACTTTCTGTGTCATTGTACCTATCTTAATTGTGTCATAAATGTTATGATTTTACTATTTTATGAACTATATAGAAGACAAGAGTTTCAGAGTAACCATACCAACCAATTTTAAGATTCAGCCCATTTTGTAACTAACTTAATTAATAGCCGCGCAAGATATTTAACATAAAGTTTTTGTTTTTTAAGAGATACGCCCTAATTTTGGTCGGACTTCATGAATACATCGCAGTTATCACAATATAGAGAAGAATTGAGTTAGTAACAAATTAATATTTGTTAAATTTTGAAACTGCAGTTTTTTAATGTGTTCAAACTTTAAAATCCAATTACCAAATAAAAGAAAATAATATAATTAACGACTAGACAAATAAAACCCATCCCGAAGTTTATAAATAAGTATTTCAATGCCATTAAATTTTAAATTATAATATGTACTTCAATTTGAGGTTAAGCTATTCACACAAAATATATTCCGATATAATATTCAAATTAAGACATAAAATATACCTTAAAGTAATACGATAATTTGATGACCTATTCAATAAAATTTTATGGATCATTACAATTATTTTTGTAAAGAATTGAAATGAAGATTGTTAAAAGTTTTTTTTTTAATTCAAATTAAAATTTTCTGGGTGTTTTCTCATTAGCAAAATTAATTCCATTTTTCATTTTTTTTCTTTAATGTAAACTTAATAGTCTTCTCTTTTCAATTATAATTTCTACATTTTATATAAATTCTACATTTTATATAAATAGCAAATATTTCTATTTATATAGTGTAACTTTATTTCAAATTCAAAATATTCTGGAAATAAATATAAATGTTCTTTTACTATTTGAATTTACTTACTCTTTAATCATTCTGAATTCTACTAATTTACATTTGAAACTTTAAAAGAAAACCATTAGTGAAGCTATACAATATGATAAGTATTGAACTTTAATTCTTTTTAACAGTTGGCAATAATTCCAACGATATTAATTCTAATTCATTCGGAATTAAGTCCATGGACTTTAATTCATTGGACCTTAATTCACCCATTCGACCATTCTCAGTAACATTGGCAAATTCGGATATAATAAAGCAACTTAATGAGCCGACCATTCGATATGAAAATAAACTTAAATGTTAGATTGCCATGATGAAAAAAAAATTGATATCATACTTTGCTATAATACCTGTAATTAAATTCCTAACAAACTCCTACATTTTAAATGTAAATATATAAATATAATTTATAAAGTTTGAAATTTTTTTTATTGATTTATAATTTATTACTTAAAATCAATCATAATTTGGTATAGCGCGTAGGTGAGTGTTTTGACAATGTTTTACATAATTTTTAATAAAGTTTTGCATAATTTTTTCATGTTGTCAAAATAAACTATAAAATTTTTGATAATGATCTTATTTTACATTTTTTTATTTTTTTTATTTTAGGTATTAATAATTATAACAACTTAACTATTAATAACATTTTGTATTAAGAATAATGTAATTTCACAACTTTACATACCATAACTTTCATAAAATTAATAATAATTGATATTGCAAAAAAATTAAATATACTGTGAAACAAATGTAATAGAAGAAATTATTTATTTCCCCCTTAAAACATCTTTATTATCTCTGTCGGAATAATTTTCAATAAAAACTTTAAAAGAAAGTTAGGTTTCCTGATAATGATACCGCGTGATAATATATAATAAAATGAAGAAGCTGTTTTTGTTCATTCCGATATAATGATAGAGTATATTTTAGCTAAAAGATTTTAGTTATATCATAGTATATATGTTGGTTTTAATGATTATTAGGCAATATTTCAATAACATAGTTAACCAGCATTTGCCACTATGTAATTAAAAAAATTTACCAAATTATTTTCAAATCATGTTAATATCATACGATGGTTGCCCAGGAACATCAGAATTGACTTTTAGAGGAAATTGAAATGATTTTTTTTTTTTTTTTTTGTGAAAATTAGGTTTACCTTATAAACTAATAAGAGACCATAAATAATGGTGATTTAAGAAAGAAAAGGGTGGGTAGCAAAATGCAGGATAAATTTCAACATATAGTTTCTTTTTGTTCCCAGTTAATTTTCTACGGTTCAGGTTTTGACTTTAATCATTGTTAAAAGGTACATGTATTTATAACGCCTTCGAAATAATTGGGTTGTAACAAGTCGTGGAAAAGTGTACCATTTAAATTATAGCTATCAATGACACTGTAATTTGTATGTGGCTTAAATTTGTATGTCAACATTTCTAAAACTGCAGTCAGACTATAAGAAGGTGTTTATAAATTGCTTTTTTCTCAATTGCCAATCCTGATTAAATTAATTCATTATCAAAACTTATAATTAGGTAAGGTTAAATGTTCATTAGTATAATAATATCTGAAAATTTTCATAATAATCGACCAAATATCCAACAATTTTATATATAAATGGTACAGAATTAAAGATACTATTTTCCTAAGGTGAATTAATAATCATTATAGAAATACTATTGAAGTATATTTAAATATTTTGTTTTGATTTTCTCCAAAATTATTTAAATTATTTTAATTAATCTATTGCAAACAAATTAATTAATAATCAGTATTGGTATTTTACGCGTAAACTACAGAAATATGCTTTAATTACGTAAATAAAGTAAAGTTCTGTAAACTATTGTAAAGGACTGTAAACAACTGTAACAAACTGTAAGCAATTGTAAAGAACACTGTAAACTATACTATTAATTTGATAGAACCTCATATTTATTTGTCGTCAGTTGTGTTGGTATGGTACAAAATTGAATTTATTTTTAATTTTATCTATAGCGAAATGAATATTAAGTATAAAGTTAAAATCAAAACATATTTTATGTATAATATTTATTACTGTCAATTATTTTCTTTTAGCAATATTTTGTTGTGAACTAGATGAAAATGACGACATTGAAGATGAAAATTTATAAAAACTAATTTAATTATTCTAATTTCTATCATAACTTATAACACATTTTTTTTTTTCAAATTGTTTACATTGTTTACATATTTTGTCATTAACTATTTAGAGCAATTTACTTGGCCTAACGCTGCCAATAATAAATCATCGAACTGAAATTATTATAGTAGGCTCAAAATTTTATTTTTTGATAATGTTGTTATGTGATGATTGTATGATTAAATGTGTTTAAACTAATGTGTTACCTACCACGATTTTATTCAAACTTAATGTATTCAATTAATTTTTGGTATATCAATTTATTTTCAATAAATAATATATTATATTTTTTCAAAATATTTATTAAGAATTGGGCGTTAATACCAAAAAACAATATTATTAAATATTTATAATATGTCTTTATAAATATAAGAAATGTTTTAGCAATAATTTTACACCTTATAAAAATCTAAATTTAATGTCCATATTAATAGGCTAAAAAAAATATGATAACAGCTCCATAAATAATACAAAAAAACAAAAAATCTTAGGTATATTTTTTATGTAAATAAAATGTAACCTCGCAAAATTTATTGAGATTCATCAATAATACTTTATAGTTTAATAAAATTATAAAATTATAAAATATAGTTTATTTAATTATGTTAAACATAAATATTTCTTGTGTTCGGTTTGGTTGCATTAAGACCATTTATAGGATATTATAACAAACCAAAGATTTGATTAAGAAATTATGTAAATTTTATTTTCAATAGTTTTGATTATAATTTATATATAGAAAATAAATGGAAAATTTTTTAGTAATATTATTTGTGAATAGGAGTATTTAGTTTTTAATATAATATAAAGTTAATTTTTAATTTAGTGATGTTATAGTTTTGTGCATTTTTTTTTTTTATTTTGTTGATCTTGGGTGTGACAAAAAATAAAATGAATATAAATATTGAAACTTTGGTAAAATCAACATTCAGTCTTCTTCTATCGTTTATCGGACAAAAAACTACATTATTAAAATTTTGAAAATGAAACATTTACTAGTAAGGAATAATTACCAAATTAGTTTTTCTTCAAATATTGCTAATATACAATTTGAAATTCTGACATTTTCATTTATATAGATTATTTGTTTGACAATTACTTGTGCTATAGCAGCACCAGCAATATCAGGTTATGGATATGGTCCCGGTATTGGTATTAGTGGATTACAACAAATAATACCACACCGATTACAACAAATTTATAGACAACCATCATCAAGTTTTATCCATCATCAACAACAACAGCAATATCATCAATCAGCTGCACCAATAGTAACTAAAAATTTTTATATTCATTCGGCACCTGAAGAAACTGAACAAGAAATTCATCAAGAATTAAATAGTTATCAGGCACCACGTCGTCATTATAATGTTGTATTTATAAAAGCTCCGTCACATTCAGTACGTGCTACAACATTATCATTGGCACAATCATTGAATGAAGAGAAAACTGTTATTTATGTATTGAGTAAAAAACCAGATCTTCAAGAAGTTCATTCAGCATTACAAGATGTTCGTCAATCGCATCATAAACCTGAAGTATTCTTTATTAAATATAAAACACCAGAAGAAGCCCAACATGCACAACATTCAATTCAAGCACAATATGATGCTTTAGGTGGTAGTTCACAAATATCAGATGAAGGTATATCACCAGTTACATCTGTAATTGGATCATTGGCAGGAGAAGAAAGTATTTCTGATATTGGATCGTCAGTATTGATTGCTGGCAGTAATAGTAATGGTGTTAGAGGATATTTACCACCACAAAGAATCAAATAGAAGATTTTTTTTTAAAGCAAATTGTTTTTGTTGAGTATTTCTGTACGCATTTTAGTTTTGTATGTTTTAGTTATTTCAATTTTGTTATGGTTTTGAATAAAATATAAATAAATTTAATTATTTTGAAAAATTTCGAGACTTGGTTTCCTTATGAAGATTTGTGATAAGTGAAAAAAAAATTATCCATTATGTAGATTCAGAATCCGCAATAAAATATTTCCGGTCCACCGTACGTCGCACAGAAAAATATATGGTCCGAACCAAAAAAAGAAATAATTGGCTTTATCAAACGTTTAGAAATTATAATAAGACTATCTCGATTGTAGTGATAATTCAGATGTATATACAACAAGAATGGAATTTTCCATATATAGGGTTCTTTAAATTAACCCTCCAATATCCCAAAATACCCAATTTAGTAAAATTAGGATCGTACTTCTAGGCCACTCTAATTTACAAGTATTCGATGTTCGAATCTAAAAATGGTATATAGTCATGAGAACATAAAAAATCTCGATTTATTTTAGAGATAGGCATTATATTGGAAAAAATAAAAAAGCCCATTGTCAAGGCCATGCCGTCGGTCACCTTTCGGCGAAATTAGAATTTATCAAAATTAATATATGTAAATTGTATATAAAATCGCGAATTTAATAGAGATTTTTTGAAGTAAGATTGGATCACAAGAGAGTTATATGAAGCACTTTACCATGATTGACACGTTTTTTTATATTTAAATAAATTGTAAATTGAATTTTTGCTTGTATATCATAGTTAAAAGTAAAGCATTAAATTCCTTATTCATAAATAGAATCAGTAAAAGATTTAAGTATAAAAGATCGATGTAAATAATTAAAAAATATTTTTATGTGATTTCATAATTATATCAAATAATATACTAAAAATATTACCTTAAATATTTAGAAATTTGTCCTAAATATAAATATTGAATTCAGCTAAGCTTCCAATTTGATTCTGTTATTTAACTTTAAAAAAATAGATTTTGTTGAACTTAACACAACAAGGTCATTAAATTTGAATTAATATTTTTTTTTTGTAGCAATTATATGCCAGCATATCTTAATCTATTATTTAATTTTGATTGGTTACATAAATTACACATCATCTTGTAAAGGTTATAAAAAAAAGAATATTTCATAGTTATTTTTTAATTGAATATTTATATTTATTTTTTGAGATAATTTATAAAATAACAAGTTGCTAAATAAAATTTTAAATAATATTTATATGAATGTTTCAGTACTTCTTTATGCATGTGGAGGTAAATATCCAACACCACCGCTACCACCAGTGCTACCAGATATATGTGCTGTTTGTCCAATAGATGAAACACCACCACCAGCTGTAAAACCAGCTCCAGCTGCATGTCCTTGATCACCACCACCCAAAGAACCAATAACTGATGTTTCATGACCGACACCTTCATCAGAGATACGTGTTGAACCTCCCAAAGTATCATATTGGGCTGTAAATTAAAATTATGAATATTATAATTTTCGAAAATTTTAAATAATAATTTATACCTTGAATTTGTCTTTGAGCATGAGCAGCTTCTTCTGGAGTCTTATATTTAATGAAGAATACTTCTGGTTTACTTGGTTCGGTATGAGCATGATCAATATTAGCTTGAATATCAGCAGCATCAGTTTTCTTGCTCAATACATAAATGACAGTCTTTTCTTCGTTATGTGGTTGTTGGAATCTAACTAATGATGATTTTGCAGATGCATGTGGTGCTTTAATGAATACAACACGATAATGTTTACGAGATGGTCCAAGTGATAATGTTTTTTGAATGCCTTCATCTTCAGGCCATTCTGGTGCTTGATGAATATAGAATTCTTTAGAGACAATTGGTACTTGTGGTCCTTGAACATGACCTGCTCCTCCTGAAGTAAATCCACCACCACCACCACCGATTGAACCAAGTCCTACACCAATTCCTCCACCAATTCCTCCACCACCTACACCAACACCACCCAAACCTCCACCACTTTGGAAACCACCACCTTGTAGTCCACTACCAATACCTACACCTAATCCACCAGATGAGTATCCAGGTTGTTGATAATTGTATTGAGGTGCAGCTGTTGCACATACAACAAGACACATTACCTTAAATTTTACGAAATTTTGAATTATTATTAATAAGGAAGGACTAAGTTTTTATAATAAATTAAATTAATTACAACAAATCCTCTCATGGTTAAATATAATAAGATATTTAGATGATATTACTTTGAAGTACTTTGCAAAATTAACTGATGAACTGTAAAACTAGACAATATTTATATACCAAAAAATTAAATAAAAGCTATAAGGTCACTAAAGTACGCACTTTCTTATACCAAAAATTGAAATCTCATTAATTTGGTGGTGGTAATAGGGTCATGTTGTTGATATCTAAAAACAATTTTTTTTCTTCTCTTCTTACTTTTTAATGTTGTTAAAAAAATATGTAGTAGAAAAAAAAAACATTATAACCAAAGGGAGGGAAATTGCAGACACAAATTATTAGTTTTTTGTGTATAAAAATTGAAATTATATATAAAACGCAATAGGCGCCTGTCAAATCTGTAATGAATGGAAGATATATCAAATATTTTTCTGTTTTCCGTAACCCCAATGTCAAAAGCCTGCAACCAAATTTGTATAGAAGAAAAAAAAAATACATTAAAATATTTTGTCACAATTTTGATAAAATAAGAAATATCGATACTATTTTCATTTTGGACAACATTTTATTGAATTCTGAAAAATTATCCAATAAAAATTTCTTTTATTTAACATTATTTACACAATGTTAACAAAATTTGCATATCCTCTTCTAATATATCAAAAAAAAAAAAAAAACTCCAAGGCAAAAAAGAATATAAAAATTAAACTATACTCGAAACATTGAATTTTTAAATTATTACATCAAATAAAATTAAACCAATGTATTGAATCGTTTGACCAGCTAAACCAAATCAATCACAACAGTCACCATGTCAAGTTTTCTTTGTATAACTGGTACTCATTATTTGGATTATTGTTACGTATTAATCTTAGTTTACGTAATAGGTAATATTGTAGTTGTGTGGAATACAATTATTAAAATTGTATTATATTTTTCAGTATTTTTGTTCCGTTAGGAGTACTTTTTTCGAGGACTTAGGTATAATTTTAATTCCCTAGAAGAGACTAAATCGAAAATATGTTAAATCTGTATGAAATAGAATTTAAAATTTTTAATTTAGTTTATTAACATAATTTTATTGCATTTATCTAGATATATTGTTCAAAGTATTATTCTCAAAAAGGAACAAAAGTAAATTTACTTCTGAGAGTACAAAAAATAGCGTATTAATTCTTTACACACTCCTGATGAAAAAATGTAAATTTAAGTAACACAGAACATTAATTTTACAATATTTAATTCAATTTGATAAAATAATTTCCCACTTAGACCTTAGAATGAAGTAAATTCTAATATGAAATTATTTCCCCACCTTGTATTTAAGAGATGTGTGAAATGTGAATAATTGTAACAATTTGGTAAATTTCCATTTGGCATTATTGCACGTAGAGTAATTTCCCTAAACATTTTTCTTTAAAATATATTATATAAATTTTAAATAATTACATAAATATTGTAAAATTACATAAGTTACATAAAATTTACAATTAAAAACTGAGTTTTATATTGTACATTAGATTTTACATAGCTATATAGCTACAATCATTTTCACTACAGAGTAATAGATTAGAGTTATGAGTTAAGCTGTAATCATAATAAGATTGACAATTTAAGTTTGTGTCAAATTTGAATTGAGTAAATGAGCAATTTCATATACATTGTATAAAGCAAATCATAATGGGATTAATCAACTTTTCGTTAAGTAATTTTTGGGTTTCGTTAACGAAGCAGAGCGATCAGCAAGTGCTGTTTTTCTTTCTTTCTGTGCGGAAATTTTGACATTTTTTCAAATATATTAAAATAATTTTTTTTAAATATAATTAAAAAAAAAATTAAAATAATTTGTCAACATGAATACGACGTTAAAATTGACATACACATTGTGTATGTCAATTTTAAAATTGTGTATGTCAATTTTAACGTCGTATTCATGTTGACAAATTATTTTAATTTTTTTTTTAATTATATTTAAAAAAAATTATTTTAATATATTTGAAAAAATGTCAAAATTTCCGCACAGAAAGAAAGAAAAACACCACTTGCTGATCGCTCTGCTTCGTTAACGAAACCCAAAAATTACTTAACGAAAAGTTGATTAATCCCATTATGATTTGCTTATGATTTGCCTTTTATAGTTTGCTTACGTTTTTACTTAATTTTTTTGCCTTTACAATTTTTTTTGACACTAGTTTAAGTCGTTAATCATAATATGGTTACGGCTTAACTCTAAACGTGCACATATTTGTCAGTATACGGCGTCTGCATGTAGAGTTTCAGATTCAAGCTATACTATAGATTAGAGAACCTTAGTCTAATAGATTAATATCTTATCCGACAAAGATCCTTGCAAGGATGTTTTCTGTGGTTGCGTCTTTTCCACAAACAATCATATGTAAAATTTATATAAATTGCTTTCACCGCGTCAATGACCGTACTTTTAACAACTCTTTGATATCATTTAAATCTATTTTTCTAAACTCAGATATATGTATATACCGTATATTTAATATTTCAATTTATGATTTTAATTCATCTTTTTCCTTTTTACCGAAAGCTGTAAAATAAATGATAATTTTATGAATTTTAATGAATAGACATAAAATTTGTATAAAACCGTCTTTAATTAATTATTGTCATATTCAACTATTTTACTAGAGAGAGCGCTTAACATTCAAAAAAACTATAAAATTTAAAATTATACTGAATCAGCCTCATACGCTGATTCAGATTAGATTACCATACGAAATTAAGCTTGACTTACGGTAAGATTACGATAAATGTCAAAATTTTGCAGAATGTCAAAATTTTACAAAAGTGTCCTTAGTGGCCTTTCATTATTTCGTGTGTAATTTTTGACAATTAATGCAAAGTTGATTTTTTTGTGTATATGTATTTTAGTTTGGTTAAGTAAACTGTTTTTGATTAGAATGGATTAAATTTGTCGGTTTGAAATTTTGTTTTCGTATATTTTCTGGTATTCATATAATTGTTATTTTGTTTATTATATAATTGCGGATTATTTTCAATATGCTCTATAAAGTGTCCCTCAGCTACGTTTTATTTTATCACACATATTTTTTTTTTGGAAACTGTCAAATTTAATTTCTCTTGACATTTGCTTCAGTTCGGATTCGTTAAAGTTCAATCATTACAAACTCTTTCGATTCTATTTGTCCACTCAATCGATTTTCCATAGATAATATATGAAATGAACAAAATTGAACTTTACAGAATGAACCGATACTGATCTGATCGATACATTGTAGCTGAAACTTTAAACTGAGAAGTTAATCTTTAACAGCGCATTGGACTTGAATTGTTTAGAAAATATGGCAGATTAATTTTATCAAATTAAACACCTTGCGATAGCTATATAGTATGAAGTGAAACTGAAAAAATATATAATAAATCATTTCATATTGATGACACATTATTTATATATTATTAAATTGATGAAATAATATTTAGGAGTTTGAAGTTGTAATTTATTATTGTCCTCATTGAAAAATTAATCCAAAAGTTTGAAAATCATTTCTTGGAATAATATATCACCAAACACCTTATAATCATTATATTAACTTTTTTTTAAACTATCCACAATGTAGTAATGATTAACCATTTAAAATTAGAAATTTATTTCGTAGCTTAACTCCAAACGGAAATAGAGTCTAGCAGATTTCCGGTTTTAATTTAATAATTTGATAATTTCAGTTTTTTTTTTAAATTACAAAAATTGGCTTTTATTCACACCTCCATTTCTTAAGATATTTTTTATAATAATTTTTTTAAAATTTTTTGTTTTTTTGAGTTTACTTCATAAAATATAATATCTTTTATTAGAAACCCTTAGGTGATTTTTACTACAGGCGATTTTATAATTATATATTCATTTTCGTAATTTTATGATTGTACCATTATTTTTTAGCTTTGTCTGGCTAAAGGCATTTGGCAAAACCATCATCTTTTATAAATTTTTTGGATAATAGAAATAATATTCACGAATTGCGCAACTTTCTTATAACATTGTGCTAATTATGGAATAATTTTAAATTATAGTATAATTAGTAAAATTAATATTTTTTTTTATTTATACACAATTGTTTTTTTTTTTAATATATTTCATAATGGCTATTTACATTACTTAAATTTATAAAAGACAAAATATCATAAAATTTTAGCTAGAAAATAAATGTTCAAAAGAACCAAAATTATTTTTCAATTATTCACTTTTCACCAAAGTAATTAAATAATTGAAATTTAATGATTTGGTGGTAAATATCCGGAACCACCAGTACCAGTGGTACTATGACTTGTAAAACTTCCAGAATCACCTCCACCAATACCTCCACCAATTCCTCCACTAATACCTCCAGCAATACCGGCACCAATGCCAGCATGACCTTGATCACCACCACCTAAAGCTCCAATAACAGATGTGATTGGTGCAACACCTTCATCAGAAACATGACTTGAACCTCCCAAAGTATCATATTGGGCTATATGAATGAAACAAAAATAAATTACACAAATTAATCAAAATTAATTATTAGTTAATTAATAATCAATAAATTTCATGCTTTTTTTAGGGAAATTAATGATTTTACCTTGAATTTGTCTTTGAGCATGAGCAGCTTCTTCTGGAGTCTTATATTTAATGAAGAATACTTCTGGTTTACTTGGTTCAGTATGAGCATGATCAATATTAGCTTGAATATCAGCAGCATCAGTTTTCTTGCTCAATACATAAATGACAGTCTTTTCTTCGTTATGTGGTTGTTGGAATCGAACTAATGATGATTTTGCAGATGCATGTGGTGCTTTAATAAATACAACACGATAATGTTTACGACCGGGTCCAAGTGATATTGTTTTTTGAATGCCTTCATCATCACGTTCTTCTGGTGCTGAATGAATAAAGAATTGTTTAGTTATAATTGGTGCTTGTGGTCCAACATTTCCTCCAGATACAAAGCCACTGCTTCCACCCGATGAAAAACCAGCACTACCGCCAGATGAAAAACCGGAACCACCACCACCAATTAATCCACCAAATCCACCTCCACTAATTCCACCACCACCAATTCCACCTAAATTTCCAATTCCACCAAATGAACCACCGCCTGATTGAAATGATCCACCGCTTGATTGAAATGATCCACCTGAACCGGACGAAAAACCACCACCTAATCCAGATAATCCACCACCAGAAATTGGTTGTTGATAATTATATTGTGGTGCAGATGCTGCACATGCAATAAGGCACATTACCTTTAAATAAAGAATTTTTTTTTTTCAGTTAATAACAAAATTACAAAGGATAATTTATGTTTTTGAATAAAAACGAAAAAAAAAAAAATTATTTAAATTACAATAAATCCTCTCATGTTTCTGCTAGCTTAAAAGATTTGTATTGCTCTGAAGTATTGTTTGAGATTAACTAAAGAATTGTTGATTACAGTTTGTTTATATACTTTAAAAATGTCCAAAAAATTTGTATATGCCATAAAGGTCAAAACAGTACACACTTTCATACCACTATATAAATTTAGCTGTCCATCATAACTTTTGTATATAATTTTAATGCATGATAGTTTTTTTTTTAGCTATTTCACAATTGTTAACACTACTTAAAAATTACATAAAAAAAAATACCTTTTTTTTATATTTTTCAAAATTATATTTTTTTTAATTGAGCTACGCTCAAACCTTGCCAACATAAAAAAAAAAATATTTAATATTTTCGCAGACATAATTATAACAAATATGAATTTGTTAAATATACTCACTATATTCTCATCGTCAATATTATGTAAAGATATTTTTATTATTATGAAAGTATTAATTTGACGATATTTAACTAAAAAAAGGAGGTAAACACACACATATATAATCAATTAATTTTAAGATGACACTAAAATTTAATTAAAAAATTTAAGATAAGATAAATTTTTTTTTTTTTTTTTTTTTAGTAAACATCATTTACAATTTATAATTTTTATGTGTCCTAGGGTAATTTTTCATAAAACCTGGTTTACTAACTAAAATTAATTGTGGCTTTTTTTTTTGGTGGATAACATTAATAAATTAAATATGAACAAAAAAATTACTAGTTTTTAGGCTAATCGTAGAGTAGCTGCTGATAAATTGAATAATTTAACGTTCATTAAAAATTTATGCATTCAAAAAATTAAGAAATATAATAAAAATATTTTAATATTGACAATAATTTCATAGTCACGTACTGGCTAATTTGAAAAACTATTATGACAAATAATAATATTTAAATATAAAATAATGAGTAATCTGAGGATTCCATAAATTAAAAGTATAATTTTAATTTATGGAACCAGTTACGCTTTGCTGCAAGGAAATAGTGTTTTTTTTTTAGAGTTTTTAAAGTAGATTCTGTAATAATGCATTATGCATAACGATTTTTGTTATGTCAATAATTAATTAACTACTAGAATAGCGTTAATAATACAATTATTGACAGGCACCCACAATTTTTGGTTCATCTAGTACTATCAAAACTTTGCAATTCTGGTCAAATTTTATCATAGCAATTCAGCCTAAAAAAATTATTGAGTTTTTCTTAGTTATAATATTGGATTGACATCTATCTCTAGAGAAATTGATTCTATTTTCAGTTTTTCTTTACAAATTCACCAATTTTATATTTTATTTATATAGCATAACTTAAAGGGTTTTTAATGATTTTTATATGTAATAAATATTTATATATATTTGATAAAATAATTTATTAATAAAATGTGAATAATTGGTAAAGTTTTGACACAGATCTTTTCTATAAGAATAATTTAGTGTGACTCTGCTAATAAATAAATTTGATTTTTCTTTCTTAATTGATTACTGTTTCAATAGCTTTATCTTTTATCCACTTTTTAGAAAAACTGTATTTTTAATATTAATTTGTAAATTAACATAATTTTTTATTAACAATATTAAAATATAAATATATCTAAAGTTTGAATTTCTATGTATCCACTGTATTGTAATAACGCTTTTAAATGAGATTAAGGGTGTCAATAATTGTAGCTATGGCTATTTTAGCTTTGGAATTAGTATAATCTAATTAAATTACTATAGAATAGTTCTTCAAAATGAACTATATAGAATGGCTATAGAAAATTCTATAATTACATAGAGATGATTAAGATTCAATTTAGAATTGAGTCATGGAGTGTAAATACTTTCGATGGTTAAGTACATTTTTTCATGATCTATAATAGAGAATGATTCTTGAGATTTCTAAAAGTACGCAGAGATGAGAAAGTTTGAAATTTGAACTATGTCCTTACAATGAGGAAAGCTACAATAAAACTTTGGTTAAAAGTGCTAATAATTAACTCCACCAAAACATGAGTACCTTTTGTCGATAAAAAAAAATTATTACAGGTTTTTAGTAATTCAGTAGCACATAACATCATACATTCTGGCCCAATATTTTAAAATTTTCCTTTTTAGAATCACTATCCTTTTTAGAAAATGCTACTAAAAAAATAGTTTAATATAAGAAGAAAGTATCACGTATTATGAGGCTATTTAAAAATCAAAATCAAAATAATATCACTAGTACTACTCAAAATTTATAAATAAAGAATTAAAGAAATTTGAATAAAAATAATTACATATAGTTAATCAAAAAAAAAAATTAATACATAAATTATGATTTATTAAAAAATTTAATTTATGTTTACGTTTCCTTGAAAATTCATCAATTAATGAGAATAACAAAACTTTTTTACGCAATATCTAAAAAGCTTATTGTTGTTTATTGCTGGCGCAGCAGTAGGTAATTATCTATTAAAGCTTTTTGAACAGTTTGAGAATATCTGATGTTTTCAAAAATGTATATACAAATTAATCATGTTATTTTTTTTAGTTTCCGATTATTAATATAATTTCTTTTTAATAATTTGTTCATTATTGCTTTAGTATTTTCGCGCATTATAAAAATTTTTGTATTTGTGGAACACTGTAACATCAATGGCATCATATAGACATTGAAGAAGCGAGAGTTAAAAATCTTCAAGTCCTACAGATCGACATAAAGCAAGTTAACTAAGACTATTTCAGGCACCTACATCGAGAAAAAAACACAAAAGCTCGTCAATCTTAACATGGTAGTCGGTATTCGAACATGTTACTTCTTCATCAACAAGTGCGCCCTTAGAAAAGGACTAATTTTAAATTACCATAATGTAGGAACTGCATGAATCCAGCTAAAGCAGAAATTCTAGATGACTTCAGTTTTCACTGCCATGAGCAATTCACACGAAGATTATTCGTGCTTATGGGAACTGAATTATACAAATAATTGGAAGAGATCTTCAAATTGGAAGAGTTTGAATTAATAAAAAATGCTTCAATGCCAGTTCAGAGGAAAAAATCTATCAAACTAACCTAGAGTAGCTTCCTGATAACATTATATTGGCTAGGTCAAATCGATTTTGTACACTTTTCAATAATTAAAAATTTATACATTTACTGAAATAAAATAACTATAACCATTGCTAGCGCTATCTATCTATTTTTATATGAACACAAAGTCAATTTTGATTATGAAACTTATATAGGAATACGATTACATATTTGATTATTTCTATCAAAAAATTAAATCTTTTTGACAGCATTCATAAATTAGAAATCGTATATTTGGTTGGAAATGATTAATTAATTTATACTGGAAACAAATTTGTTAAATACCAACCCAAAGTCTATTATGTTGGCTTAAATATTGAATTCATGATGTTTACCAAATTATCATATTGAAATTTCTTATAAATAAATTAATTTTTTGTTATATATGCTTTAAGCATAACATTTATAATTTGCAAATTTAATTAGATTACAATTTCTCTTTCTTTAATACTTTTCTAAAATATAATAATTATTTAAATAAATTTCTTATGTACAAATAATTTGTTACGGTTATCAGAAATCATTTGAATAATATAAGCTTAACAATTTTTTGTATGGTTGTGTATTTAAATATTATTTAATTAGCCTAAATCATAAAAAACATTATAATTTATTATGTTTATGTATTATATAATTTTAAAAATTTGAATTATCAAAATTCTACAGAATAATTTATCTGACAAAATATCTTCTGTCTAAACGTTTTGCTTTTTAGATTAACCTTTGAAAGTTATAAATAAATAAATTATTTTAATTTAGTAATTTACAATTTTGATTACTTTACATACACTTCTTCATTAAGTAATTGGATCTAATTTTATTAAAATAAAATTATTGTTACCAAAACAATCTATCATATCATCCCATCAGGTATCATACATGCTTTGAATTTTACATAATAATATCTACAATTTATTATAATATGAAAAAAAGCAGAATCATTGCTCACTTTACACTTAATTAAAAATTTATTACCAAAAATTTATTAACTTATCAGTTATGCTCTTTGCACCTAATTACACCATGAAATGCATAATTCTTTGAAATTGTTAATTAATAGAAATTTATTTAACATTTAATTTCAAATTTATAAAATAACATTAATTTATGCAATATTTGAAAAAAAAATATTTATTATCTTAATCAGTTGTAATACATATTTTGATATGCTACTACTCAGGAGTAAAAAAAAATGGTATAGATACAAAATCATCAATCAAAAAAATTCAAATTCAAATTTGATATGATTTTATTAAACATTTTTTTTCCAATTTTTCAGTGCATAAAAATCTATGCAATTTGGTGGCAACAATATAATTATTTTTAATATCGGTCGATAAGAAATTATTGGCAATATTAAAAGGTGATGTATCTTCATCGTATCTTCAATCATTTATTTATTAATTGTTTTTAATTAAGAAATATTTTTTTAGCTAATTTTTTATAATTATAAATTATGTAAAAGATGAGTCTTTATTAGATGGGTTCAAAATAAGATAATTGTAATAAATTTTTGTTATTCATAATTATTGATTTTGATATTTTTGACGTTATAAATTATAATTTTGATTGAATTGTTTTTATGTTGATAATTTTTCTTGCAAAGATAGTCTAATCAAATTAGAATAAATTGTTGCTTGTTTATTAATAAATTAAAATTTCCAATTACGTTTAGCGTTCAGGTGCTACATCAAGCTGTGCTAAGTGTGAATATGAATATTGAATATTTTTGTCTCTTTAAAATTATTTACAAATTTATTTACCTTTTTGTACTATCAACAAACTCATTTACTTTTTTTTAATTTTATATATTAATATTAGTCGTGACTTAAACCTGTCTTATAAATAATTATTTAATAAATTTAATTTGTATATTTTCAATTTATATGCGAATTTGGAATTCACACGTTTTTAATCATAGAGAGTAGGTGTTGTGTTTCTTTACTTTTACTTTCACTCAACAAATATCATTTTCTTATGTCTGTTATTATTATTAGATACAGTTAAGGATTTGATTTAATTCGAGAAAAATCCGATAATTTCAAAAAATATGTCATTTTTTTAATTCAAAATATTTTTTATCTAAATACTCAATCACTTACAATTGGTTAAAATATCTTAAATACTGAACTTTTTAATTGACTTAATTTTTTATCCTGTAATAGTTACTTACATATTAAGAATTTTGTCAATTATTTAGAAACATTTCAGTTTGTCTGTATTGGCTAAATTTAATTAAAGTTCTGATAATACCAATATTACTAACCAATTATATATAAATTAATAGCTCTGTATTAATAAAATGTAATTGGGCTATTATAATATTTTCACCTTAGCATACTTTTGCCACTCGACAAAACTTTAATTTGAAAATTTAATAGTGTTTAACGATTGTGCAATAAATAGCCTTTCTTAAACCTCAATTAATTTAATTTTTTTATATGAATTATTTGATTAGTAAACGGTCGGTATTAGATTAATAAAATAGTAAATATTATATTGTTATAGGCTTTTGCTTTAGGCTTATAAAAGTTAAATGTATATTTTATTAACTTGTTAACTTGTTAATATTATTTACATTAATAAAATAAATATAAGTTTTTATTGACGGGACAATCTGTAATCAGAGTATTTTTAAATACTATTATTAAAAAGCATTAAAAGATTTGGATACAAGGGAATGAAAATTTCGAGTGTGAAGATTTAAGCACTGAAAAAATGAAACTTTAAAACATTTGGTACTAATATTAGTACTACTTATAGTACTAATACTTATATATTAAAGTAATCAGAAATATAATTAATAAAATATATAAATAAGCCAATGAATAAAAACAATTTTAAATGATTTTATTTGTTATAATTTTCTATTGTATATAGTTTTAAATTGCTTCAAGGATATTTATATATTTATAAAATATTTTTGTTTTTTGTCACGATAATATCTCATAAAAATATCTCATAAAAATATTAACTTTAATATTTCAAATTTGATGACAAAAAAAAAAAAATATTGATTTAATTCTCCCACGTTTTTCGTTAATTAAGTCTGACAATCCGCATATATAAATTGATAAAATTTAAACATATATTTATTGTAACACCAAAAAAAAACAAAACGAAGATATAGACCCAAAAATTATATGATGATTAATTAATAAACATCATGTCCCATTACACATATGTACTCATTTCCCTATACACATGCTTAAATATCTGATGAAAATTAATATAAATAAATATTTTAGAATTAATTAATGCATTCAAAACCTTCAAAATGACACAAAATTTTAATTAACATGAAAACTTAATATATTTTTTTATATTTTTAATAATTATTATTACATTAAATAATATTTTCTTCGTGAAATTTTTATATTAATATTGGTAGCATATAAGCATATAGATAAAAAAGTATGTTTTTGTATGCTAAACACAGTATTATAAAGGTTATTTATTAAGCTCATATAGTTTACAAAATCCCAATAAATCACAAATTTTGTTATCATCGTATCTACACAAATAAAATTTTGAGACATTTATTATTTATTGTTGAAATTTAACTTTAATTATCTAACTGGCGAGTATGAAGGACATACCAATTAATTGTATTTATATTATTTATGAAAACCTATAATTTATAATATAGTTAATATAAAGTCAATAATATTTAATTATTACTTGAATATGACCCTTTAATCAAAATATTTTTAATTGTATGGACACAGTTTGAATTGTCAAAAACAAAAAGGTTTAATTATAATTTTATCATAGCTAAAATAACATAAAAAAAAAAAATATTTTAATAATTTATCAAGTGCGGAATTTGAGATAAGAAATCTCTCTTAAAATATTTAATTAATGATAAATTCACCAATATGACAAAAAATGATTTATGGTAAATTTATTGAATACAATTTATCGAAATGTTTAAATGAATGATGGTAACTTCTACTTTTATATAAAGGAAATTAAAGTATAACTAAATATGTCCTTTGAGCATTTTTTAAGAATGTGCGCTTTATGGAATTCTAGAATTGTACAACTCAAAAAAAAAAAAAAATTGTATGGGAAAACTTTCAAATTTCAAATACTTTTTTGATCTTATATGGATTGTTGACAGTGCAATTAATTTGATGTTCTCGATCTGTATTTGTGTGTAGAGCTCGGAAGTTTCTGGAATAATAAACAATTTAATATGAAATTAAAAGAAATACAATTTAGCGAATAAAATTTAGCATGCAGAATTTAGGTAGATTTATTATAACATTACAAACTTAGAAACTCAAGCAATATACTGTCTGTAAATGTTCAGCTTGGCAGTACGCGACGCGCTTAACTTTTAGTAAAATAATTTTCATTTTTCTCAGTTTCAAACTTTAATTATTAAGTTTGATAGCTTAAGCTTATGAAAAACACGGGCGACAGAGGTTAAAGTAGTAGGCTTAAACCAAATAATTATTGAGTTAAAGTTAAGCTTAAACTCCAACTGTCAAACTGGACGTTATAAATTCTTTAAAATCAAAATTATTCATACGATATGGTTGAAAATAATTAGTGCAGGATATGAACAGAATTGTCAGAATGAGTTCACAAACTTCTCTGGTTAGGTGAAATGATTCCATTGTTTAAATGTATATTTGTTTTATTTGGGATTGTTATTTATGTGTACATTTCAAGTATATATTCTCCAAGGAAACTAAACTATTTTTAATGTTTGTTTATTTATTTTCTAATGACGATAAGTTTTGAATTCAGTTCATTAACCTTCTTGCTTCCCAATATAAGAAATGTATTTCTCCTTGATTTTGCCAATTTCGGTCCCAATAAAAGATAAAGTTCGTCCATAATTGCACAAATTAATTTACTTCCTTTTTGAAGGCTAGACCTCCGGCGTACCATTATTAAATCTTTAGTTGGTTGGTTGGTTGGTTTGAGAAGAGGGGAATGGAAGCGACCAAACCACGTACCTAGACCGTTGTACCCCTTTACGAAACGATGACCATTTTCACCACGAATCGTGCCATCCCACTTCCTTTATAAAGTTTGTCAATTTCGCAGGTTTTACACTGCTTAATTCTATTAAATCCCCTATAAAATAGGAACCGAAAATTTTTAACCTTTTATTACACAGATAACGACATTGACATAAAAGCTGTCTGGTCATTAAAAAAATCTTTAGTTAATTCAGAAAGAACAGATTTTAGCAGTTGATTTATTTTTTGGCTTGTTGTTCATAATTCTTGATGCTTTCTTTCGTATGATTTTGTCACCATTTAATTTTAAACAGATAGCACCACTAATGTTTTAATGGTCACGAATTAAAAGAAATAATATTATTACAAGTGATACAGAACGTATTTTAGCTTCAGTAACATACATAAACTTATTCTGACAAATGAAATTTCCATTATCAATGTTTGAATTGTTCTCATTGAATAGACCAAATATTAAAAATCCGTACAACAACAACAAAAATCAAATTTGTGTAAAATGATGAATTGTTGCGGACCAGAAGTCATTTAAATGGCACAAAATTTTAATATTTTGATTTATTTTTACCTACAAACATAAAAAACAAAAATTAAATTCCGATAATTATAATACCTAAAATCTTATATTCAAAACCTGTTCAGTTACAAAAAAAAAATCAAATTATGCAATATTAGAAATGATTTAAAGATGAGTTTAAATATTCAAAAATTTATTACTTTCCAACATAATGAAATAATAATAAAAAAAAGGTAAATAACATCGCACATATGATTAAAGTGATTATGTTGATTATGACGATCATGATATACTAATAAATACTATTTTGTTGATTATGATGCCCTCTCAAAAATCAGTACCTAACTTTTTTTTTATATGCAATGAAATTTTTGATCATCAAGGCTGTAACAAAAAAGATAGACATTTTTCATTTATAATTTCATTTTTCTTCTTTTTTTTATGTATAAATATTTTTGCTACAAAAAAAGATTTTTTTTTATGATTATTATTTGTTATTAACTTCGACAGTTCGAAATCAAAAATGATTATAATAAATTTTTGAAGATCTCAACATAATATAAAATAAGGTAATCTATTCAATGTTGTTTTAGTTTTAGCTTTGTAGTCAATCGAACAAGAAATAATTTACGGTTTTAACATAAAAACGGATTTTATAGTTACAGTTATTAAAGAAAAAATAATGTTTACAATTTTGGTAAAGAAATTTATTTAAAATTAATGAAATTTCATAATTAATAAAATAATGTTTTAATTAAAGGTAATATGTTTAGCAACTTTAGTTGCAAGAAATAATGCAGCACCTGGTTTACTTCCACATGGTGGCGGCGGCGGTGGTAGTGGATATAATTATCAACAAAATAATCCACAATTATTACAACAACAAACAATAGCAACTTTTGCACCTCAACAACATCAAAATAATATTGGATCATTTGGTGGTGGACATAGTGGATTAAGTGGTGGATCAATTGGTGGTTTAGGTGGTGTTGGACTTGGTGGTGGATCAATTGGTGGTAGTTCATTTGGTGGTGGTTCATTTGGAGGTGGTTCATTTGGTGGTGGTTCAATTGGTGGTGGTTTAATTGGTGGCGGTATTGGTCATCAACAACAACAGCATGTACAACAAAATTTAGCCCCAGTTATTACCAAGGATATATTTGTTCATAGTGCACCAGAAGAACAGGAAGAAGATCTTCAACAAACAATTGTTAATTCACAGCCACCACGTAAACATTACCGAATAATATTCATTAAGGCACCAGTACAATCAAGCCGTGCAGCTGCAATTCATTTAGCACATGCTGCACAAACTGAAGAAAAAACTGTTATTTATGTATTGAGTAAGAAAACTGATGCATCTGATATACAAGCTGCTTTACAAGCTGCACCAGCTCATCAACCAAGCAAACCAGAAGTATTCTTTATTAAATATAAAACACAAGCTGAAGCACAACATGCCCAACAACAAATCCAAGGTTTGTATACATATTTAATGAAAATGATTAAAACTGAAATTCAAAACTCAATAATTTAATGTCATTTGATCTCATTTTAAACTATATATATATTAATTATTTAAATTTTCATTTAAATATTAATAATTTATGATTTGATTCAATTTATTTTTTTTTTCATACAAACGTCAGGAAATATTATTATATATTCAAATTTCAAGTATATAATAATTATAATATAATTTAAAATTAATTCAAAATTATTAATTTTTTTTAGCTCAATATGATTCACTTGGTGGAACTAGTCAAATTTCCGATGAAGGAATTGCTCCAGTAACATCTGTAATTGGTGCTCTTGGTGGTAATAATAATATTGGTCAATTGAATGGTGGTTCATCAGGTGGTATTGGTGGATTAAATTTAGGTGGATCAGGATCATCTTTATCTGGTTTACAAATTGGTGGTGGTGGTGGTAATGGTAGATATTTACCGCCAGCACATTAAGCTGTGATGTTTTAGGACTTCTTTTATATTTGATTAACAAATTTAAATAGTTTTTATTATCAAATATATGTTAAGTTTTATTTAATTGTAAATAAATGTGTTTTTTTTTATATTTTCGAAAATTAATTACACAGTTTTGTTTATTTATTTCATTAATTCTTTAATTACTTATTGTCCATCTAAATTAAATAAGGTTAAGGACATCATAAAAAAAGATTAATTGGATATTTTTAAATAAATATATTTAAAAAATATATAAAATCCAATTTTAAAACATTTTCTTCTATACTTATCGATGATTTAATAATATTTTTAACCTAAATAATTAACATATCCATAAATTAAATGCCAGACAGGTTGGCCCAGTCGCCCAGTGATATTTAATATCTAATAGAAGTTAAGAGTTTCAAACAACAAAAAAAAATTAATTTTCATATCACATTCTTCAAAGGTGTTATTACTAAAACATTTTTTTTTTAAAATTTTTATTCAAAATCATAAATGATATTATGTTTATGTAAATACTATGATTTATGTATTACTTTGATATTCGATAGTAATTTGAAAATTTCTCATAATAATATTTAAAAGACTCTTGAGCAGATTGCACAAGGATATTATGTAATTTATATTTATATTTTTTTTTTTTTTGGAAATTATTTTTATTTTATTTAATTTTTTTTTTTTTTTTGAGAAATATTAAATATTTTTAATGATGGTCATAATAATAATAATCAATCATAAAGAAAATATTATTATTAATTTTTTTTTGTATTGTGGGCGAATGATTGTTAAAAGTTAAGTTTGAATTGTTTGTATATCGCGGGAAAATAACTTTCTTTTCCAAATAAAGAAATTTAAAACTTTGTTTATTTAATTAAAAAACTTTTGTCATAATAAGAATTAATAATTTTATGCTTTCAAAAAGTTTTATTAATTTCATTTATTTATTTTATGTTTATTTTATCAATTAAACGAACTACAAAATAAGAAATTTCAAGATGATATAATGAAATGATCACAAGAAGTGTTTAGATATGTCGTAGGTGCACCGAATATATAAATTTATACAATGTGTATTTATGTTAGGTTAGGTATGGGTTAATTGAATAGGTATTCTACTCTGTGTAGGCATTGTGGGCGGTTGTAGTAACTCGAAGGATTTCATAATTGCAGCAAACTTGAGGAGTTTTCTGGTGATGTAATTCGAGACCTCTTTCAGAGTTAGGTAGTATATCTCATGCGTCGAAAAGTGGCATTGATCACTTGCAATAAGTGCAGTCCTACGCGATTGCTTACCGTTCCAGAATTTGCCAGTGAGATTACCTGTTGATGTCTTGCATTGCGAATGCGGTAGGCTGATTAAAGATTTCGTTTTTCTCTCGTTGTAGTTACCTAACATAGTTTTAGTTTCTTTATACGTAAATAACTCCTTATAGCGCTTTTTTGACTGCGCTAGAGTTTTTGTTATTGCTATCCAATATTTCCTTTAGCATTTGAAATGGCGGTAGAACCACACTAAGTTCCTGGTTCCTCTTCTGGCCTTTTGGTTGCCCTTAATGTTAAATTCAGTCACCCAGCAAACGTCTACATTACTGTAGCGCCGATGATGTACACTATTAGATACGGTACAAGACATTCTATATGTATAATACGGGGTCTATTTTACAACATAAAGTTATATTTTAAAGTTTATTTTGAATACATTGCCGCGAGCGATGCAGATGCAGCCCCTCTTCGTAGACACTAATATTTTATTTTACAATATTTAACATTCCAATGTGGTGTCTAGCTAGACGATAAAAATGAGAAAAATAATGGAATTATAGAATAAAATATTATATTCGCTTACCCGCTTAAATTACAATTTTCGATCTAGAGTTTTTTATGAACAACTCTATTAAAATCGTATCTATATCTGAAATATTTCTAATTATTTTATATTCTAAGAAATTTAAAATTTACCTAATCGACCTCCTTACAAATGAATAAACCTAATCGGTCTGGTAATAAATTATTTAAATATGTAAATATATAAAATATATAAATGAAATATTAATGTAAAATATTAATTTATTAAAAATCAAAATGATTTTGATCTACAACACCTAAAATATATAAATTCGCGCATATATTTTACATATAATAACATAAATTAAAATTAGCCTTATTTAATTCAGCAATAAAAAAACGTTAACACTCCACTTTAAATTAATAACGTGTTAATACAAAATAAATTATACATTAAATATAAAAAAACAAAAAAAAATCAACGAAATCCATATATAAGTAATTTTTGTTGCTGCAGAATTACAAAATATCCGGAAGTTAATTATTTTTGATCTGAAAAGTGATCAGTGATCTTTTTATGTTTCGTTTATGTCAGATATTTGGCATTATTCATTACATAAATTTTACAATGTACAAATAATTTCTTTAACTTAATGTAACTTCATTCAAATTACCGATTTCAAATTCAAAATTTCATTAGAGTACATAAGAAATAATTATCCATTAGTAATTAAGGTATATCAGGTAACACGAATCTGTCAAAGTATCATTAAAAGATATAGATAAGAGAGAAGTTTTTATATTTTTTATACTTCCAAATCTTTCTTGTAATTATTTATTTTGGCAGAAACTTTGTATCAATAATTGCAAATTTAAAAAAAAAATGTTGAAATTATCGTAGAAAACTATATAAACGCAAGTTTTAATAAAATTATCTCACTTTTGATAATAAATAGCAAATTACTTGTAAGTTATTTTTTCTAAATTGCCATTATTATAAATCCATTTAGTACGACAACTAACATACTTGTCATTATTAACAATATCGGTTTCGAGGATATTGCTTTTGGCATATAGTAAGTCACCGTATAATTAAGTACGATTCGATTTGTTTGCGCTAAGTTATAAAGTTTAATTAATTTCATTATGTTAAAAGCAAATTATTATTTATGCTACTTCTTATAATAGCTCATCATCAGCCAAAAAAAAAATCAATTTTATATAAACTAAAAATAAGTTTAATGTAATAAATCATGATGGACCACTACGAAAAATTAAAAAAAAAATTAAACGCCACTATTCAAAAAAACTAATCAATATTCCAGAGCTATTGAACTAAAATTTTGCTTACAAAAAATTGATGTTATCGATCGTTATATTAACATAAAGAAAAAATCGTTATACCTCAAATATCTATAATTTGTCGACATGTGGTACATGAATTTATTCATCGCGTACATCTATGATTATTAATAATTAATAACTTTTAAGGATAGATAGACATTACATTGCACAATATCTTTTTTTTTTTATGTTATTCATGCTGCGGCGAACATAAGTTTATCACTTACATGGCGGTACACTAATTTAGGTAACAATTTAATTTTTTTTTTATGTTCCTCACAAAATTACGAAAATTAATTATTTGCACTTATTAAAATATTTTAAAAAAAAAAACATAGAAATGAGCGTTTAATGTGAACAAAATTTTAAATCAAACTAAAGAAAATTAAATTTTTAATTTCAATATTTTCATTAACTCTAAAATTTCAAATTAGATAGAGAGATATAGAGGAATATAAAGGTGTATATAATTTATTTAATATTCATATATTTATTTTCCGTATAATCTATAAAATTGAATTAATTAACACTTTTCTAAATATCTTTTATTTTTAAATTTACCGAATATATCAATATTTTTTAATTAATGAAAAGTAAAAGTGGAAATTCATTAACAAAAATAAAAAAATGCATTTAGATTTTTATAAATTAAATCTGGAAAGTGCATTTCTTTTTCAATCAGTTATGTAAAATTAATTTAAATATAATTTAGATTAAAATCCGGATACAAAAATAAAATATTTTTCGTAATTAGATCTTTTAATATTTTTTCATAAATAGTATAAAATAGATGACTCCCGCAATTTTATCAATCAGTTCATTGCAACATCTCAAGTTTATAACAAAATTAAAAGAAAAACAAAAATTATGCAGAAAATGCAATTAATATTGGTAAATTTTGATTCAATTAAATTTCTAATTTAAAGAATATTAAATAAATTTCAATATTCTGTTTTATATTAGATCTCGGTTTTATTTGCTGTAACAGCAGGATTGCCACAAGGATATAATTATAATCATCATGCACAAAATTATGATTATGGTCATTCATCAGCAACAAAACAATCGCATAGTCAACATGCTCATTTAACCGGACAAACTCATAGTTCAGTATTAACATCATCTCATGATCATGTTTTAGAATCGCATCATCAAAATCAACAAAAACAAAATCATAATTCAAATTTATTAGGATCAGCGGGTGGTAGTTCAAATGGTGGTTATCATTATGGTAGACCAACACCACCACAAATTACTAAAAACATATATATTCATACGGCACCTGAAGAATCAGATGAAGATGAAGCACCCCATCAAGTTGTAATGGGTTCAACGCGTAAACATTATAAAGTTATATTTATTCGGGCACCAATACAAAAAGTACCAAAATTATCAATTGTGCCACAAAAACAGGAAGACCGAACATTAATTTATGTTTTAAGTAAAAAAACCGATGCATCAGATATTCAGATTGCATCAGAAGCAACTCCAACTGAACCATCTAAACCAGAAGTTTACTTTATTAAATATAAAACACCAGAAGAAGCATTGAGTGCCCAAAATCAAATTCAAGGTAAGTTTTTATTTAAGTGAAATTCGTGTGATTTGGGTAAAATATCTTTGGCTTTGAGTAGTATTTGCTTTTGAAGAATCAATCTTTTCATAATTATTCATAATTTATTTGAATTATTTATTTATGTGGTTCCTTTTTCAATTGTTTATAATTAATTTATTTATTTCTTTATTATAAATTTTAATTAAAAATTTGTATAATTGCATACACGTTGTTAAGACGCTAAATGTTATTATAACAGTTCGAATATTCTAGAATCTAGAGATTTAACATCTCCACAACTCAAATTATTAAAGTTTTCCAAGTTTCAGTATTTATGAATTCTTTTTTTTTTCTTTAAATTAAACTTGCAAACTAACTAACAAAATAATTCATATTTCTTTTAGCTCATTATGATAAATTAGGTGGAACAACACAAATTTCAGATGAAGTAATTGCTCCAATTCAATCTGTTATTGGTTCCTATAATCACAATAATAATTTCGGTTCTGAATTATCTACAAGTAATCAATTATTATCATCAGTTGCATTAAATCCTCAACACAATTATTTACCACCAAAATTATCAAAATTTTAAATTTAAATTTATCTCTTAGTTTCATAATAAATTTGAAAAAAAATATTAATTTTATTTTCATTTGTACAAATTTACCATTTATATTAATGCAATTAAATTTTGTTTTTATATATTTTAGTAATAAAAAATTTCTATTCAAGATTGTTTTTTTTTTTCATTTTTTGTAATTATCTATTTATGATTGAAAGAAAATAAAGGTTTACTTTGCAAATTAGGTAATGAAATTGCATACAAATAATAATTATTTAACCTAAAGATTAGGAATTTAATATTTTATTAATTTTATTTTATAATTATTATATGATCCACCCAATAATTTACAATTTAACACAAGGTATTGGAAATATTTCACATAACAAATAAATAAAATATCCAAAATAATTGAATGCAATTAAAAATTAATTTAAAATTATAAATAGAAAAGATTTTTATAATTTAAATTACTAAAATAAATAATGTTTTTCGAAAGATTTGCACAAAATAATTTTGTGGAAAATATTATAAATGGTTTTTAGTTAATTCCAAATTTTAATTTATATATTTTGTTTCGAGGACGATTCTCATAAAAACCTAATACAATTTTGTCGAATTATAAGATTTATAATAAACCATATTTAAATAACATTATTTTACTAAACTATTGAATTAATGTAGTATATTTATATATAAATTATTAATTTACTATTTATAATAATTTAATTATTATTTATTATTTACTGATGATGAAATTTAGTTTTGATTTGCTTTACTAACTATGATTTAATTAAACGCCTAAAACTATGCTATTTAAAAACATACTGTAGATGGAATTTTAATACAGTAGAGAGGAAAAATAGAAGAAGCTCATTTTAACTTTTAAAAATTTATCATACATTTTTGAAATTAAGTTTATGTATTTATATATAGCCAGCAAACAGTAAGTCTGCATGATAGGCGCGATAAATATTAATATAAAATATAGGGGAACTTATACGATAATGGTATAAATAAAAATAGTGTTAAATGCATAACATCAATAATTGTACCAATGTATATGGTTTAATATGAAGGATTTTTTTCTAAATAGTAGTTAATCAGCAGTAGTACATATTATTATTATGCAACGTACAGAAAGCTGTAACTTAACTTTGGAAGAAAATATCGAAAATGTACTACATTAGAATATAGTTATTGATTGTTATCGATAAATGACTGATATTTGTAATTGCCTAATAGCTGATTCATAATAGAACTTTAACGCAACTGAACGGTACATCATCATTACCATTTAACAATTTTAATGAGACAGAATAATTTTTTTATATTGTTTAGGTTTATGAATATTTGAACAGCTGACTGCCAACAATGTCATTCAACGCAGAAATGTAACGATCACTGTGAATTGAAACTTTCAACTGCGTTCCGTGAACTTTCAGTTCATTTGCGTAACTTTCAAATGCGTCGCATTATGAGTCAAGCATAAGCAATAAGGATTTATTATAGCAATATATAAGTTAGGAGAATTTTGAACTATATATTATTATAACAGTTACCGTAATTGTTATAGTATAACAGTATAACATTTACACTATATCAGTTTCTGTAACTATATAATATTTACATACATTATTACAATTGCTGTATTGGTTATACTAGTTAAACAGTTTCCGTCACTATTTTTAACTGACTTTTATCACAGTAAATAAAATTCTATGAATTTTTGAATAACATTATTTTCACTTATAAACCTCCACTTAAAAAATACTTAAATATTTAAAATTATATTTGTAGAAATTATAAATTGATATTTTTTATTAAATTCATATATTGATTGTGAAAACAACACTCCATTTTTAAATATTAAATTTTATTTATTTAACCTAAATTATTAAATTTATATATTTTATGTCAGTGCAATTTGATTTTCCGGTTAGCGTTCTGGCTATAAATATTAAAATTACGACATCATTTGATTTATTGCATGTTTCTAGGTCATATTTTATTTATACTTTTCATCAAACTTATTAAATTGAAGGATACATGTGTCTAATTTTTATTGGATCATTGGATATACTAAAATTTTAATATGAAAATAGGTTAATTAGATAGAAGATTTAGGGCTGAAAGAAACATTGAATAAGGCATCTACCTGAAGATTGAAATGTGATCACCTGTTTTATTAAACTGAAAAAGTTTAAATCGTCCAGATAATGTCAACTGAATGTAGAACAAAAAATATTACAGTGCAGACACACATTAGACCACTTTTACAATATGTAAGTATCAAGAATATTTTACTTGCGAAAAAGATGAAGAAAATATATCATTAAGTAAATAAAAATGTATTGGCATTTTCTTGGTTGGAGCCTTCACTTTGAATTGCAACCAATTTTCGTTTCGTCTTACTTTATAAATAAATTCATATTTTGGTTTCAGAATTGCTCTAATATTTAGTGACTGTTTTGTATATTAAAATGATTATTTCATTTATAATTTTTTATTTTTTTAATATAAATTCCATCTCCTCTTGACACAGCCTCGTATATTTTTCTAATTATAAAATCAGTTACTACAGAAATTCAATTTTATTTATATTAATTTATGGTAAAACTTTTATATATTTTACATTTTCAAACCTTGAATATCAAATAAAAATTGCAAGTTGAAATTTAAATTTTCAATAAAAAATATTAAAAAACTAATATAATATCATAAAATACATTTAGCTAAACACTTTCGAATTATGGAATAATTTAATTTTAGAAAACCGATTTACATTATTTTTTTGTTTATTATAATTATAATCAATTGTTACATCATTTTTAAAATATATACAAATTATCCAATAAACTTTTAATGATTAGACTATAAAAAAAACGAAAATTTAACGAAAATGTAACATTTAAGTCAAAAAATATACAAAATTGTTTAAACTAATTAACATAATTAATCAAAAAGAAATAAAATTCGATTTCATAGTAAATATTCAAATGAAAGACTTTCTAAAAAAAATTTAAATCATAATCAAAATATGAAATTGTTATCTAATTTAGGAGAAGGTATGCTTGTATCTATCATCAGAATATCATTATACATTATATATATGAATTTAAATATGTAATATTAAATTAATAATTCAATGGCATAAGAAAAAAAAATATATTAAATTCATTATTATTACATAAAATTCTTGTATTATTTGTGTCTTATCTATAAATAAATTAATTAATTTCTTTTAAATTTGTATTTTTGTATTTTCAACAAAATAATATTATTTATTATTCTATCTAAAATCGATTTGGTGGCAAATATGCTGCATTTGATTGTGTATAAGTGGCTGATGGTGATGATACAACAAATGGACTTGGTTTATTATCTAATGCACCAATAACAGATGAAACTGGTGCATAACCTTCATCTGTTACTTGACTTGTACCACCCAATGCATCATATTGTGCCTGAATTTGTTGTTGTGCATGGCGTGCTTCATCTTGTGTTTTATATTTAATAAAATAAACTTCTGGTTTACTTTTTTGTGATTGTGCTTCAGTTTCAGCCAATTGACTTTGTAAATCAGACAAATCAGTTTTTTTACTAAGCACATAAATAACAGTACGATCTTCACTTTTTGATTGTGCCAAACGTAATGCTGTAGCAGCTGAATGACTTTGTGATGGTGCCTTTATAAATAATATACGATAATGTTTACGAACTGGTCCCGCAGATAATTGTCTAGCTAAATCTTCATCTTCACTTTCATCATCTGGTGCAGCATGTACATAAAAGTTTTTCGTTATAATTGGTGTAATTGGACGTTGAGCTTGTTGTTGTCTTTGCTGTTGGTGATGGTAAACAGTTTGTGGTAATGATGATGTTATAAATGATGATTGTCCTGATCCTGATGGATTAACAACTGATGGAAATCCAAGATTATTTAATATTGATACAGATGATCGGCCACCTTCATTACCAATTATTGATCCAGTTGTAATAGTATTTGAAGTTAATAATTGTGCATTGCCATTTTGTTGATAATTATAGCCACCTTGCGGTAATGCTAATGATAGACAAAAACAGCAAAATGCTAACTATAAATACAAGAATAATTTAAAGTTTTTTTTTTTTCAAGGATTTAAAAGGATTTATAGAATAAGAAAATTTACATACAATTAATATCTTCATTATATTTATATAATGTGATTAGTGATAACTTTTTGGACGTACCAAAAGGCAGATGTAAAACAATGAAAAAATCGTATAAAACTGACTAGCGGCCATGAACCATCAATTGGTTTTATATGACAATTTGTAATTTATGCTTCAAATATCACAAAATTGGGTTTGTCCATCATCGTATTGTATTTTTTCATGTATTTTTATAAAGATGCAATAAAAATATTTTAAATTAATTCGATAACATATCAGAAATTTTGTTCGAATTTTAATTTGATATTCACTTTTATTTTTTATTTGTAAATCGTTTTAATATTATAAACGATTAATGATTGTATAATTTTTTATGGTTTATGATATATATAAAAAAAAATTAAATTATTCATATTAAAACTGTTGCAAAAAAGAAAAATATTTAAAAAAAAAAATTAAAAAATTTATAAAAATAATCTGGATGATGTTAATAAAAAATATGGAGGCGCTAGAAATAAATTTTCATGTGTAGTTTTCAATAGATTAATTGATTAATTATGCTTATGAATTTAATATGTAAAACAAAAGAAAATTAAAATTATAACAAGGCAAACTATAAGTGTGGGAGAAAGTTTAATATTGGCCAAAAATTAGCCTAAAATTTAAACTTTCGATTTATCAATGAAATTTGCTTATATAATTAAAATAAAAACAAGGCTATTAAAATATTAATTAGTAATTTTTGATTGGTTCTCCAGTAAATTAACATTGCTAATATTATTTTAGCATATTTTAAATTAATTAATATGTAAATAAATAAGTTAGGCGATAAATTTATGGCAAAAATTAATTTGTTGATATTATTAGTTCGTTGTAATTAACTAGCTTATCCGTACAGTATTTCTTTGTGTCATCTAATAACTTTGAACTTTCTCATTTATAAAATTGTTTTTATTGCTGAACTAGTTTATATTGATTGTATCAAAACTATTAAGAATCATTTACAGATTCGACTATGCTTACACTTATGAGGAAGGACGTTGTTTAGATTTAATTAAGGATGAAGATTTTATTCTAAACGACTATATAATAAACTGGCATTTACAGCGAAACTTAATATGTATCTAATTTGTATATTTTCTAATCCTTTACATACTAATTCTTCTATTTTCTATTTCCATTTTTGTGGAAGATAAAGAGTTAGTATAATTAATGAAGTATTTAGACCTGCTAAACTACTTCTATATAGATTCAAATATTTAATAGTGTAAAATATTAAAAGAAATTTAATTCGATTTAAATATAACAATGTGATTATCAAATTAGTATTCCATTTTCTTAAATTTGACTGCTAATATAAATGAATAATTAATTATTAAAGTTAATAAATTTCATGTTAAATCTGATTATCGTTATAATTTCAAAATGATTTAATATGTGACTTATTTATCGTTATAATAATAATAATAATAAAATATATTTTCATATTATCATCACTTAATATTAAGTAATAATTAAAAAAAAATGAATTATATATTTTGGTTATTTTTTATCAACATGTTTTTCAAATTTTAAATTTTTAAAAATTTAAAAACACAGCGTTGCCATATTACTGCGCAGTAGTTGCATTAATGATTGCTTTGTTTTACATCTGGCAGTTGCATTTTGATGTTCTTCTGTTATCGTTTATGAAATCTAAAAAAATATCTTAGAATGAGAAAGTCACAGTTACTATAAATGATCTATATATATAAAATTAAAAACATTTAAAAGATTAATATCAATATAACTGACCACAGTTGCACTTGAATGGTAACTTCTAATACTTCTCATATTACACAATATTCTACAAATCATCCATTATTGTTGAATATTTTCTAGAAAGTAAAAGGAGCACCTTACAAAATAATTGATTTTTATAGGCAATTTTGTTTTACTATATTTTAATTCCGGAATACTTCGTATACTTTACTTTGTAATTGATTGTTATTGATAATAATGAAACAATTTTTCATCTGATCTTATATGATATAAATAGTATCTCTTTTTTATGGACATTAATGATATGCCAAAAACCAACCTCTTTAGAAAAATCAGGAGGTAACATGTTAAAAAATTCATATTAAGTACATCTTTAGACTTTAAAGAACTAAATTATTAATTGCATTTTAAAAGAATTAACATATTTTTGAGACCAGACCCTTCAAAATAGAAGTTTCCGAAAATAGAAAGTATTTCAAAGAAATACAAAAGTGGGTGAAATAGATTGACCCGTCAATATAATCTCACATTCTTAAATTTTCCAAACTTGGTTTTTGTCAATAAATAACTTTACAATTACTATGTTAAATAGAAATATGAAATATTTTAATTATACGGACATACCATATGACCGAGACCGACAGACCGAAAAATATAAAACGTACGGAATTAATTTTTAGTTTTTCAAAAGAAGCTTATAAATATTGTATTATTAAAAAAATTCAAATTGAATATGTATTTGATAATAATCCTATAAAGACTGTTTTTGAACTTTTCGAAATTAGGTTATTAATACAAAATATCTTTCACTGGCCAATTATCATTTTTGTAATTTAAAAAATATTCTCTTTTAATTAATTAAAAAAATATTATTTTAAAATTAATCAGAGTTAATTGAAATGCTATAAAATTCTTTATATTTTATTCTGCTGAAGAAGAAAATATTCAAATTCTATACTAAACTTAATTTTAAACCTCAATAAAAATTAAAAAGATTGATAAATAAAATAAACTTATTTTACATATTTTAATTTAACTTTTAAAATTCAGATATATAATATCTTTTATCTATGTCATTAGTTATCATTTTAACACATTTATTTATTCATTTCCGGTTAAAAGAGAAAAATACATTAATTTTAAATCAATTTGGTGATCCTATAAAATTATTTACATAAATTTCGCTTTCAAACTTTATAGTTTTGTGAAGGGAAAAGATATTCACATATTTTTAAAAAAAAATCATATTTTAAGTATTAACAAATTACTAAAATAAAAAAAAAACTATTCGACGTGTTTTATGATAATAAAATGTATATAAATGACATTAATGCGAAAAATGTAATGCAAATTTTTGATTATTGTACAATAAACTTATAAATTTAACAGGTCGTCGTCGATTAATAAAAAAAATTTGATATAAATAGGATTTTTTGAGTCTACATGTCATCAGTTAAGTCATTAGCTTTATATCAGTCACACCTTAATAATAATCAAAATGCTTAGCTTTGTAGTAAGTAAAATCATTTAATTTTGCTGCATTACTTAAAAGCATATAATTGTGCAGCATAACTAAATTTTTTATTAATCTTTTATTTATTTTTTTATTTAAGATTCTTTGTTTAGTAGCATGTGCAGTAGCAGCACCACAATATAATTATCAACAACAGTCAGTTGGACAAGGAGCTAGAGTACAACAAAGTTTTGGTCAGGGTAGTGTTGCTGGTCCAGCAATTGCTGCTGCTACACATCATCAAGTAGCACCACAAGTTATTTACAATAAACAAATTTTCATTCATTCGGCACCAGAAGAAGAAGCTATTGAAGGTGGTGGCTCATCACATGGATCATCAGTTTTAAGAAAAAATCTTCGTGTTGTTATTGTTAGAGCACCAGAAAATAAAGGTCTTAATGAAGCTGCTTTACAATTAGCTAAATCTGCTAGCGAAGATAAAACTGTTGTATATGTACTTACCAAACAAACTGATCTTAGTGAACTCCAAAATCAACTAACACAAATTCAATCAAGCAATCCAAATAAACCAGAAGTTCACTTTGTTAAATATAGGACACCAGAAGAAGCCGAACATGCTCAACATTCAATTCAATCACAATATGATTCATTCGGTGGACCAACTCAAGTTTTGGATGAAGGTGTAGCACCAGTTGAAAGTTTCGTTGGAGCTTTAGGTGGTGTTGGTTCAGTAGGTGCTGGTGCAGTCCAAGGTGGTTCATTTGCAGCTGGTGGTCAACAAAGTTTTGGCACAGTTTCAAATGCTTATTTGCCAGTCAGACAATTTTAATTAGTTAAATAAATATATATTTTTTAATATTTGTTAATTAATAATATAATTCATATAATGTAATATATAATAAAAAAAATAGTTTTTTAAATAAATTTTGTTGTTTTACTCTTTATAGGTTAAGAATAAATGAATTTTTATTTAATAATATTGTTTTTTAAAGTATTTCTTATATTATTTTTATTAATATTTACTTACTGTTATAGTTCACTATAATTTTTAGCCATCACTAAAATTCTGGTAGAATAAATTTCATATTTACCATTTTAATTATTTCGAATTTCTTAAAATATATTTTTCAATTTTGTAAAAATCGGAGTGAAAGTCGTCATAAATTTATATTGAATTTGTAACATATTAAAAATTAATTCAATTTTATTATATAAATGTAAAATTACATTTACTATTTGAGGCCCTTATATTTGAAATTTGTATTTAACAAAACTGTTTCTTGATGTTATAATTTCGCCCGACTTTTACTAATTTTATATTGATTCCGAAACATAGATCTATTTATAATAAAATTATCTGGACCCACTAATAGCAAAACTATTTTATATACAGCTTTGGTAATAGAATTTGAAAATGAATCATTTTTTGTCAGCAAATGGACCTCATCCATTAGCATTGCTTTTGCTTTAGATTTTAGATTTTTATTACATATTGCAAATGCCTATAACTCTGGTACTAATTTAAAACTTAGTACAGAAACAGCTGTCACCTTTTTTTGTCTCACACCGGTTATCTAATTTATCACATTATAGCACACTACCAAATGATACATGCGGAATTTATTTAATTTAGATTTAAATTATCTAAATTAAACTTTGTTTTGTAATACATTCTGCTATATAATTGAATAATATTATATTAATTTTAATATTAATACATTTTTTAATAAGTGTTGCTAAAGTATAAATAAACAATTTCTCCAGTTATAACTAAAAACAAAATGATGCTAACGTAGACATTGCCCTGAATTCATAGTTTGTTTTCATAACAGAATGCTTAAAACATAAAACAGGAACAGAGTGAAGAGACCTCAAAAGAAATGAAGAATATTTTTTTTTTATAAAATTGGAATTTTGATAACGACCCAATTAACTTACCGATGTAAACATTTACGCTTATCAATTAGTTCACGAAACAAAGCTATGTTCCCGGCATACAAAGTTTTATATGTCGACGATAAAATTTTAAGCCCACCAATTCAGATCACGTTACAAATGTAACAAACAACTACTACATGCTCTAAATTCGAAATGTCTAGATACTAGAATGAATACATCAAATATAATTCTGCAGTTCTGCATAGATTTCAAAAGTCAACAATATTAAATTTAGTGATAAGATTTCCAAAATTTTACCAATTGTTCGTCTGCACTAAATATTCCAATAGCTTTACTAATTCTAGTATATAAAATATCTAGAGTTTTTTTTCTATGTATGTATAACTTGCCATAAAATAATTTTACAATGACATTACTTTTTTATGAATTATGCTTGCCACTAAAACGGATTACATTTAAAAATCAATGTTAATTTGCTGTTCTATTCGAACATAATTTAATTAACATAAAAATTACTATACTAACACATAATAGAAAACAAAAATTAATTTTATTACTGTTCGTTACATTTTTTTATTACCTTGTCCTTGTTTTATGTTTCATAATTTTACATCATTATAAATCATAAAACAGGAACAAAACTTAACAAATAAATTTTAAATTTACAAAATATATTAATTTTAAGTTTTATCCACTTTAAATTTATCCAAAATTATTTACCATAATTTCAAATTTTTTGTTTATCACGAAAATTATGACATTGTTGTGATCTCAGTTAAATTTAGTAAATGAAAATATTTAGATAAATAAATCAGTTCAACTTTCTCATAAAACAAAATAACTGATTTAATTATTATTGATATATGGATTCTTAATTGATTAAAACTAAATTAATTAATGCATCTATAACATCAGATAACCAATGTATTTATAAATAATTATGAGCTGTTTTTTGATTATGAAATTTTGTTATTAAAATATTTAGATATTATTATAAATAAAATTTCAACATAATAGAAAATAATGGATTAGTAAAACGAAAAATACTGGATAATATTTTGATAACAACTTTTACGACTTTATTAAAAACATATAATATGCAAAGTTTTTAAAAATGAAAAAAAATGCCAATAATAATCATAATATACTTATGCAAATTTCCTAAATAAGATGAAAACAAAAACAAAAATCAAACTTGCAGCAAAAAAAAGGTTTGAAAAAGATAGTTATACAAAAATCAAAAGGGCAAATTGATAATAAAAAAAATAAATTAAAAAAAAAAATTATTTACATAACTGTAATCGAGATGAAAGTGTTTTATTATAAATAGTCAAAACTAAATACAGATCACTAAGTTATATCTTGGACACGAAAACCATCACAACTAATAATAATATCAGAATGCGTGGATTTATGGTATGGATTTAATTTGAAAATAAAATTTATTTATTTTTAATTATTATTATGCTTTGTAAAGGTACTTTGTTTAGCTGCTGTTGCTGTTGCAGCACCACAATACAACTATCAACAACCATCAGGTTCAGTTGGCGGTGCAGTTCATCATGGTGGTGGTGGTGGTGATGTACATATCGGTGCACAAGGAAGTGGAGTAGGACCTTCATTGGCAGTTGGCGGTGGATCATTGGGTGGTGGTTCCATTGGCAGTGGTTCATTGGCAGTACAACAACAAGTACAACGTGTCGCACCACAAGTTGTTTACAATAAACAAATTTTCATACATTCGGCACCAGAAGAAGATGCATTACAAGGAGCTGGTTCCTCAGATGAACAATCGACAATAAGAAAGAATTTACGTGTTGTTATTGTTAGGGCACCTGAAAACAAAGGATTAACTGATGCTGCATTACAATTAGCTAAATCGGCTAGCGAAGATAAAACTGTTGTTTATGTACTCAATAAACAAACTGACCTGGGTGAACTTCAAAATAAACTATCACAATTACAAGAAAGCAATCCAAACAAACCAGAAGTTCACTTTGTTAAATATAGGACACCAGAAGAAGCTGAACATGCTCAACATTCAATTCAATCACAATATGATTCATTCGGTGGACCAACTCAAGTTTTGGATGAAGGTGTAGCACCAGTTGAAAATTTCGTTGGAGCATTAGGTGGTGTTGGTTCAGTAGGTGCTGGTGCAGCTCAAGGTGGTGGTGTAGCTGCTCAGGGTCAGAACTATGGTTCAGTTTCAAATGCATATTTGCCATCCGTAAGACTGTATTAATCCAGCGTGATTGAGTTATTTTCTTCGTAGATTATAAAAATTTTAGATCATAATTTTGACTGTTTTGTTTTGTAACAAATATTATTATAAAATATAAATTTATAATAAGCAAATTTTAATGAAATTTAAATTAATTCTTTCTGTAGATTTCCCTTTTGAAATTTTGAAATTTTTTGAAATTATTCTATATTAAGGTTTTTTCTACATTTAAATTCCATTTAATAACCTATATTTTTAAACGTATGCTTCTAATCAGTAAAGTCCTTTTATATAATTTTTAATAACATCCTACATGAAATAGAAATTCTGAAATTAATATAACGAAGTAGTTTTTACTTTAGTAAGTGCTAATTTATATCATTTGAACGATAAAACTATGTTTTTTAAATTATCGTGTTCTTAATGAAAAGGATTGGAAATTTAAAAAGATATAAAATCTTTTCGGTCCGATACTCAGCAAATGGACAATAGAAAAATACTTTATTAGATAATACATTTTAAAATTTCATGTGAATACATTCATATATGTCAGTAGAACTTATGAGCATCAATTCAATTAGATTTCATGTACGACAATATAAAAGCGTTGTACGATCAATTTGAAAATATGGGCTAATTGTAAGCTATACAATCAGAACTTTACAAATTTGTGAACTTTTATAGAAACTTAATACATTTTTCCAATATCAAATCACTTACAATCATTTTTTATCATATAAGATAATTTTACTCCAGTTGCTCTTATTTAACCATATAAATATGACGTAATTTCAATATTGGATTGATTACGTATTAGGTTATAGTTTTGATGATATTTAATCATCTAGCCTGGATTATATTTCAAAACTTTCAAAATCTGCTGAAAATAGTTGAAATTATTCATATCTGTATTAGTTTTATTAAATTTTCTATTTACCATATTTTTACCATTTGAATTTTACCTTTTCGTATAATTATTTCTGAGAATCTTTTGTAATATCCATAATTCGTATATCATTTTCATTATCAATTATCCTAAAGCTACTGAATATTTGACAGTAATGATCTAACTATTCTTTTGAGAAATTTATGATAAGTAATAACTGAGCTAGAAATTTTCCTTAAAATTGGCCAGATTATTCAAAAAAAATATTATGGTTTTCTTTAAACATTTAATGGGATCACATATTTATTTGGGAATAATATTGTTATTAATAATCAAATCACAAATCAGCAAAATTTTATGGTGCCACATAATATTATTCAATATATTATTGTTTTTCAGACATTTATATTATCTGCTTTTAATATTCCAGCGTTGGTACACTTTACTGTAACGTAACGAAATAAGCAAATTATTACATTGTTTTATCGTAACGGTACTTTTACCTGTAACGTAGTGCAAAACCCCGTATATAAGTAAATAGTATTGTAACAATAACATTATTATTTTTTCGGTATTCCGGTTTTTTATTTTATTATTTATCTCCAAATTGTAAATATGTAAATAGTTAACAAAATTGGAAATTGGAGTTCTGAATTCAGAATTTTGAATTAATTGTTGATAATATTTCTAGAGGGCAGTGAGTGACATTTAAATCATTTATGGTTGACATTTTTTGTAAAGAAAACATACAAAAAATACCATAACGAAATAAAAATGTATTTTATCACATACACGATACACATAACCGAAACCGTAACGAAAAAATTTGAGACCAGTACCAAAATAAATAACGTTACCAAAAAAATGTCGGTTTACCAATACTGAAATTTTCAATCAAATTTAAATTAAATTCCAAGATTAAAAATAATTAATAAATATTTATGTAATCTGTAATTTCAATTCCCAAATTTGTTGTTAGAGATTAAATATAATGTATAGCATTTCTAAAATACCGAAATTCTGTCAGTATTACTAAAATTTCAAGTATTTTTATTGGTTTTATATTGCAATATCAGGTACAAATTATGCAGATCTATTAAATCGAATCGAAGGGTGCCAGCTAGTTCTGTTAGTACTGCCAAAGTAAATGAGGGATAAGGCAACAAAGATTGTTTATATCTTAGTTGCCTTAGATATAAACAAGTATATTTTCTAATTTTGTATGTCAAATAAATAAACTAAGTGTTAAATAAACAAAGTAAATGGTAAATAAACAAAGTGGTTTTGGTAATAATAAATTATTGGTAATAATAAAATGGATTCAATTTATATATGGGCTGATTCAAGCGATAGTGAAGAAGAATGTTCCTATCTAAATTATTTTAGAAATATAAGTTTATCTATAATTTTCCAGTTAATTATATTTAATTTGTTATATTGCATTTTATTTGGTTTATAATTTATATAAAATAAAAAAAAATTTTATAAAACCAAAAAACAACTTTAAAATTATGAAAAAACGACCATTCGATCAAAAAAACTACATCCAAAATATATTGGATTATTTTTTGACAGTTCGATAAAATCGAACTGCATAATTGACTAAATTTTATCCAATAGAACTGCATAATGGACTACGTTCGATTTTATCGAAACGATTCAATAAAATCGAATCCAATCGAAATACCTAATCGGCATGAATAAATAGAAAATTAAATTTAGACGCTAAGCATAAGTCATATTAATTTATCTATACAGTGTTGCCATCACTGTTTAACTATAAACTTCCTTTATCACACGGATCATTATCGAATCTATATACAAAAAAAATCCGGATATTCAAAATCTTAGTTGTTTTGGTGATAAATGGGATGGGACTATAAATCTCTTTATAGCGATTTATAGTCGATTTATAGCGATTTATAGTTTAACAATGTGAAAAACATAGCTGAAATTTCAAACTAATTAAAAGATAATTGAATTTAATTACATTTCATTATAATGTTTATTACTAATGAAATCAAATTTGTAGGCCTTCACGAATTTGTGTTTTTATGATGACAGAATATCAATTTAATGTGAATTTTTTAATATTGTTTTGATTATATTAAATTTATATATGATGAATGACAAAATTGGTTATTATTATTTTTATTTTTATTTTTTGTCATTTATGAATATTTATAGCTAATATATATGAGTTCCAAATCAAATATGCTTGCCCATCTGTTTGACCTAAGATGGAATTTTATTATTGTAATATTATATAATAAAAACGAAATTTAACATAAATCAAATCAAATATGTTTTAGGATCAATGATAATTAAAATTTTATATTCAAAATTTGCAAAATTAAGAGTTTGTTTATTATCACTATATATTTTATAATTTTCGGTAGCAATTACTGACTAGGAAAATGTAATCTTAGATCATTTAATTTTTATGTTTACCATTACCAAATGAAATATTATCCTTTCACCTTTTCATATCTAACCTTTTTATATATTACCTAGTAAGGTATATTATTCTTTGACCTTTTCATATCCTTATTACAGTAAGGATGGACCACAGCCACTCCTAATCACAGTCATTTGGCTTTTTGCGATATCGTTTTTCTAATTATTCGTCACTTAAATACATGTAAGAATAAAATCATTAATTTTTAGTCTACATATTCATATTCATAAAAAATTTAATTTTCAAAAAAACAAATTTTTTTACTTTGAAAACTGTCTCTGTAAATGAGGCCTTAAATTTATTAGGACAATTTTTTATTCAAATTTATTTAGTGTTAGATATTTTGGTGTTTTATTTCTTTATAAATATTTAAAAAAATAAAATGATGAACTATGTGAGACTATACTTAGTAAGTAACAATTTGGGACAAACTTGGAAATTTATGTAACTAAATATTTGTATAAATAATAATATTGAAAAATTATATTAAACAAACCAAAGATCCTACACGCAGAATTGTTATTTATCTATAAAATATTAAAATTTTATTGTTATTTTATGCATCACAAAAAAATGTTTGCAAATTTCATCAACCCAAAAGTTAAATTTGGTTCACTTTACGGATACAAAATAAATTAAATAATATTTTATTTGTTTTTTTTAAAATATATAATTTTTTTTATCCAAAATTCATATTTTACAAGCCATAATTTTATGAAAATTAATATTAATGTAAAAATATAAAGGAAAGTTTGTTATAAATAGGAAAATTTAAAAACTTACATTATTAGTTCAATATTAGGCATCAAAGAAATCACTTTAAAATTCAAAATGCGTGCTTACATTGTAAATTATTTTGTTAAATATTTATAATTTGTTACAATTCTAATTATTCTTAATTTTCTTATTTATAGCTATTTTGTTTGGTAGCAGTTGCTATTGCAGCACCACAATATAATTATCAACAAGCTGCATCTGGTGCAGGACAAGGACATTTTCTTGGTCAACAAAGTAGTTTTGCCCAACAAAACAGTTTTGCTCAACAACCATTACTAGCTGCACCATCATTTGCAAGTTCATTTCAAACACAACGTTTAGCCGCACCACAACAAGTCATTTATAATAAACAATTTTTTATACACTCAGCACCAGAAGATGATGTTCTAAGTGGATCATCAGGTTCACATGAAAATTCTATATTAAAGAAAAATTTACGTGTAGTTATTGTAAGAGCACCAGAAAATAAAGGATTAACAAATGCTGCACTTCAATTAGCGAAATCATCAAGTGATGATAAAACTGTTGTTTATGTACTCAATAAACAAACCGATCTTGGTGAACTACAAAATCAATTATCACAATTACAAGAAAGTAATCCAAACAAACCAGAAGTTCATTTCGTTAAATATAAGACACCAGAAGAAGCTAAACATGCTCAACATTCAATTCAATCACAATATGATTCATTCGGTGGACCAACACAAGTTTTGGATGAAGGTGTAGCCCCAGTTGAAAGTTTTATTGGTTCATTAGGTGGCGCAGCATCACATGGTGCTGGTTCGTATGCAGGACAAGGCAATTTTGGAAGTGTTTCCAATACATATCTGCCATCAGCATTACGATTATATTAAGTATAGTATTTTGTTTACTTTGTTAGCATATAAAGTTTTTGTATAAAATGTTTTAAAGAAAATTTATTAAATAAAGAAAACCAGAAAATTAAATATTTGCCTTTATTTGATCACGAATGAAGATATTTTCCAACATAAAATAAAACTATGCCATTTATTTTGATGGTGTCTAATATTCTAAATAGATTAGATTACATTTTGCATTGATTTATATTTGTGTTAATTGTCATTTTAAAATCGTAAAATTACAATTCATTTTTGAGTTTTTTTTTTATTAATTTTAACAAGATAAGTTCATATAAATAGTCAGCCTAAAAGTATGCAAATACTATGCATATACGAATTCGCATAAATGATTTCAATTGTTTAGTTTCAATTGAAAAGGCTGGAATTGAATTTGTAATAATTTTTTTAACTATCGAAAACATTAAATTAATTAGACTTAAAAGTAAGTACAAATTAATGGTGCCGATTGGAAATGAAACCCTTTCACGCAACATTTCAATAAGAAAATGTATCTGCCTTTTCCAGAAAATTACAAAAAGAAAATTCAATGCTTCGTATTAAGATCAAGTATGCCGATTAAAAAATATATTTCATGTGACAATATGTCTCAATAAATTGGGACTAACTACATTATTTCCCTTTAATGAACAAAGACATGTATACACGTCATGCTACTTTGTTTCAGTTGAGACATGGCGACCAAAAAATGCTCTGGTGTCCTCAGAAAGTATATTATATAATTTTTTCTTTGTATATTTATGTAATTCCTCGAAGTGTGTGTGCATGACGTGTATTGCCTTCAAACTCTATGATAATTTGTTCAGTGTAAAAAAAAAGTGTCCCAGTCGAAAATCAATAAAATTATATTGTTTTTTTTTAGTAATGCCTCTAAGGACCCCTTTTAACTTCCTATGGGAGTCAATGTCATGATATAAATTATTATAAATAGTTCATTTCTTTTAGTTTGCTGTTACCAGAACTTCATTATCTTTTTTAAAAAAAGTAAATTATATTTCCGTGTGACATTCAGGGAATCGCAATTTAATAGTGTGACCGCGAAAGGGTTAAGCAAAAACCATTATAACTATGTAGTTATAATGGTTTTTGGATTAAGCCTTACAACACCTTATATAGTAATTTGTCCTTTTGTGATTAGTACAAGAATCATTATTATAGTTTTACACTACTTTTTACATAATTCTTTTCTATTAATTAGATAAGTATAATTACAATGAGTTCATTCATAATAAACATAACCTCCTTTATATTGATCACTAATGATTATTTATGATATAAATAAAATAGTTGAATTTAATTATAAAATATTTAGTTGTTACTGACGAAATTTTAGACTATTTTATATAAATTTTTCATTATTTAGGATGTAACAAAATTTACAATACCATAAAAGATTTGAATGTTGAAGTTTTCACAATTAAATTATATTTATTAATTAAAATATTTTAATATTTGAAAATTATCAGAAAATTTTTATAATTCTATAACCATTATTTTTCTTATCATTATGTTTTGAAATGTTTCGTAAAAATATTGTTTATAATCCATTAATTAAAATGATTTTAAAACGAATCACAAAATTACACTCTTTTAATAGAAAATTTAAAATATATATCAACCACAATTTTATATAGTCAACATTTTTTAGCTGATGGTATGGTAAAAGTACCTAATACAAAAATATTTTTTTTTATATATTTCAATATAGTTGAGACAAAAAATTATTCAACATTTTAAAACAACAGAAATGAAATGAAAGATTAATAAACTTTAACTTACGATTTCAATATCTAATCAATTAAATAATAATAAAAAAATGTGTTATGAATGCGGAGATAAATTAGCTCCATCCTACAAAATTTCTCCAATTCCATCATCCCAAGACAATTTTTTATATACTTGTATTAGGCGCCATTTCGCAAAACAAACAAAAAAATTAAACCAGACTAAAAGTAAAAATATTTGATGCAAAAGCAAAAAATTACAAAAAATTTATAAAGGGTAAACCGAATAAAAAATTAATTAACATTTTGTATATGTAAATGAATATTTAGTCTCATATATAAATCGTTACAATTTTATTGCTATTCAACAGTTTTAATTTCAATCTCCAAACAATAACATTCAAACTTAAAATGCTTACTTTTCTGGTAATTTCATTTTAATTAGAAAATTTGTGTTTAGCTTACTGAGAATTATTTTAGGTACTTTTATTTGCATCTGCCGTAATTGCAGCACCACAATACAATTATCAACAGAATATTGGACATGCAGGAGCTGCCCAACAAGGAGTTTTTGCCGCACAATCAACTTTAGTTGGTTCACAAAGTCAAGGAAATGGAATAATATCTTCATTAGCTGCTGCTCAACCACAAGTACAACATGTTGCACCACAAGTACAACATGTAGCACCACAAGTTGTTTATAATAAACAAATTTTCATTCATTCTGCCCCACAAGATGATGCATTAGAAGGTGTTGGATCATCTAATGAAAATGTTGTCTTAAAGAAAAATCTTCGTGTTGTTATTGTCAGGGCACCAGAAAATAAAGGATTAACCAATGCTGCATTACAACTTGCCAAATCGGCTAGCGAAGATAAAACTGTTGTTTATGTACTCAATAAACAAACTGATCTTGGTGAATTACAAAATCAACTTTCACAAATTCAAGCAAGCAATCCAAACAAACCAGAAGTTCACTTTGTTAAATACAGGACACCAGAAGAAGCCGAACATGCTCAACATTCAATTCAATCACAATATGATTCATTCGGTGGACCAACACAAGTTTTGGATGAAGGTGTAGCACCAGTTGAAAGTTTCATTGGTGCATTAGGTGGTGGTGCTGGTTCAGTTGGTGTTGGTTCACTTGGTGCTGGTTCAGTACAAAGTGGTGTAGCTGCTCCAAGTCAGAATTATGGTACAGTTTCAAATGCATATTTACCATCTCTAAGACTATATTAACGAGATTGATTGTTTTACAAATTTAGCTTTTAAATGATTAACAATAAATTTTTTAAATATTTTAAATTTTTACGTTTATTTATTTATCTTTTATCTAATCGAATTGGGTAGAGGTCTTGTAATTGTTTTATCAAAGTAATGTTATCTATGGAGCCCGGTATTTATGGAAGAACACTTTTTTTAAAAAAATAATACATAATAATATTAGGAACAAAAGATTAAAGATCATCTAAGAAGTAATTTTCTTTCCACTGAATTAAATTACCTAAGTAAACATTATCTAAGTCTAAGTAAAGGTAAATTTTCGAACAAAAACTATTCAAGTCGAAGTTTTTCTTAATGTATTTACACTTGTTCACATCTACTTAGAGAAAATCATAGAATTTACAATTTTATAAAATAATTATTAAAACACAAATTCTAAAAACAAGATTTTTATTCTTTAAAATTGCAGAAATTATTTACATAATTTTTTCGTTTTTTGTTAGTTATTTACTTAATAAAATATGTACACATTTTCTTCATGTGCATAAGCTTTCCCATTAATATACAAGGATTCCAATTATCTCAGTTTTCTTGCAAATTTTCTAGATCATCTTTTCAGCTCCTCGAACTGCCTACCAACTTTTCTTATACAATTTCTTGGAATCCATTCAGTAATTAATTTGGTTCACCTTATATTCTCCATGCTCATCACACGACACGACCATATATTACTCCACATCTTTAAAGTTTATCATTTCTGTTATTGTTATATTTAATATATCTGCCTCCTGTTTACTTTTACTAACGATCTCTTGATTGCTCTCATGAGTACGTCTTAATTTCATATTTAATATCAATGTCATACTCCATTTTTGTATGCCATCGTAGTCTGCCATTTGTTAGTATAGGTAAAACTTCTATATCAAATAATATCACTGATTTGAGCATTAAAAATATTATTGATAGTCCAAAATTGTTTCCCAACCAATAATCAATTTTCTTTTCTTAAATAAAATGACACTAATTGATCTAAGTAAACATAATCTTCAACAAATTCTACATTTTTACAATCAACCAAATTTGGCGAAGCACTGATGGACCAAAATAGTCAATTTAATGAAAATATTTATTCATTATATTCTAACATTAATCTAATTCTATATTTTAATTTAAATATGGCCAATAATTTCGACTGTGGTAGTACCATAAGTCTACACCTTATCTAATTGACTAGGTGTCTCATACACCACTACATTTATATTAATTAACTCGAAAATAAATATAAATACTTCATTAAATAAATATTCGACAGCTTTGGATTAAAAGGAAACAAATAATTATTTAATTTATGTATAAATTAATATTATTTTTTTTATTTAAAAAAAAAAACTACTTAAATTTACTATTTACTACTTGATAAAGTCATCCAACTATTGATGACTCCTTCCACTTTAAATTTCTCCTTTAAAAACTTTCTAATTTTTTAGCTTCTTTTGCGTGTGAAAATTTATAATTTTGTAATAAAATATAATTTTGAATATTTTTTTTTTTTTTTTTTTTTTTTGTTGATTTTATTATTTCTTAATTAAAATCACGGTTTATGTAATTTGAAAATTTTATTACATTTTGTTATAAAAACCTAATTTAAATTTCAACCCTAATTTTATTGATACAAATAATTTCATAAGTATGAATATTTAGTCTACTAAATAATTTGCTTAAGGTTATGTTATACTGTATGTAAACGCTATCAACCAAATAGCATCATTAATTACAGTTCATAAATTAATTTATATTTTTTCATAAAAAATAAATAAACAAAAATTTTATGACAACTTTTGGTATTTAATTGATTCAAAAAAAAAAAAAAAAAAAACAAATCACAATTTAAATATACAAGGACAGTTCGGAAAGTTTGTGGTTTATTTTTAAAATAGTAATCTACTTTTTTATGTTTTTTTTTAAATCTATTTATTTACTGATGATATTTACTTAGCAGAAAACAGAAATTTGTTGGTTCGTTTAAGTGGCGAGTCTTATACAATACTAAGGCGACTCAAATTAGAACCATTTTTCTACCACTGACGTAACCACCAGGGTTACCTAAGATAACTACTTTAGATACACCACGTGGCGTTCAGAAACCATACACCATCAGCAATATGTTAAAAAATAAAATTAATGAGTATATCTTAAAATATTAAAAATATGGATGGATTTACATAAGCTCAAAGTAAACTCGAAAGGAAACAAATTTATGATAATTGGTATCGGAGATCTAACAACAACTTAAATTCCAAGAGATTGAATAAGTTTAAAGATTTTGTAGTTTGATTATAACTGGAATTACAGAAACAAAATTTGATCAATTACATACAGAATAAAGCCATTTAAAATATATATTAGTAAAACAGAAACTGAACATATTCATGAAACTAATAAAAGGTTTTCATATATAATTTAGACGATGTTCAAGAGAAAGTCCAACCTCATCTTACGCAGATCAATCGCAATATCTGCTGGAACAAACTACCACTACTGACAATCTCAAAATAACTAATAAAAAAACACATTCTGTGCTACTGTTCCAAGCAATAGAGAGTAGTATACAACATTTTCTGAAAAAATTCTTCCTCACCACCGAAGAACTGGCTTTTTTAAGTTTAATAAGTCGGAAAGGTGCAGATTAATAAGGTCGCAATCTCATGAATTTTCATTACCACCAAAAATAGTAATGGAAAATCATGAGGTAATGGAAAATCATGAATTGTTTCCATTACCAATTTACCTATAAAAGCATAAGCATAACTATAAGATTTCGTACAGGATTATCGTACAGCCCTCGTACAATAAATTTCTATGGTCTTGTTAAAATATAAATAAATCAAAAAACACCATGTGTCATCAATAAAATTGATTAGATACAAAAATATAGTTTAATATGATTTTGACATATATTTTTTTATAATATTGAACATCTGTTAAATAAACAAAAATGCATAAATAATTCTAATTTTCATCGATTGGGTTTCGATTTTTTTTTTTTATATATACTTTCGTTGGTTGGTTTTATTTTTATTTTTTATTTTTTTTTTTTCATTGGTTGTTGTTGCATAAATAAAATTATTATGTTTGGTTTGGTTTACACATAAATTGCAATTTTTGCGCTTAAATATATTTATTTTAGGAATATTAATGTGATCAACAATATCATATATAAAATAGCATAGGGCGTATCCCCAGCATCAGTTCGTTTTTAATTTTTGAACAGAAATAATATTAAATATAATAATAAACCAAATAATACAAAAAAAAATGCATGGATTAATGGTAAAGTTGTTTTTTTTTTTTTTGTTAAGATAATTAATATATTAAATAATGTTATCAATAAATAACAGAATATATTAATATATCATTAATATAGGTTATTTTTGTTATAATTGGAATAACATTAGTTACAACACTACCACAAGGTTATCAATATAATAATTTTAAATCAATAGCTACTGGTATTCCAATCAGTTTTACATCAACAAATCCAGATTTAAAATCATTAACATCAGAAAATCCACAACTAATACAAAATCAACAACAGCCAATACAATATTTTAATAAACAATTTTTTATACATACTGCACCAGATGAAACATATGATGAAACCCAAAATATACAAAAAATTGGTAATACATTAAAAAAAAATTTACGTGTACTATTTATTAAAGCACCATCAAATAATGGTTTAACAAATGCTGCTGAAAAATTGGCCAAAGAACAAACATCTGAACATACAATAATTTATGTATTAAATAAATATACAGATAGTGCACAATTACAACATAATTTAGATCAATTAAATGAAATTAATCCAAATAAACCAGAAGTCCATTTTGTTAGATATAAAACAAATGATGATATTGAAAATGCTAAAAATTCAATTCAATCAAAATATGATAAATTAGGTGGTGGTGATGGTTCAATTGAAGTTATAAATGAAGGTGTACCAGATATTATATCATATGTTGGATCAGTAATTAATACAAATAATCAACAAAATCAACAAATTGAATTCAATAATAATGATCAATCATTTCAAAGTACTGGAATAAGTCTGGGTAATACATATTTACCATCATTGCATTAGTGCATCGAAAATGTGAATCGTATCTAAAATATTTTAGGCTGTGTTTTAAATAAAAAACAAACATAAAATTAATAATTGTTGATTGCATTTTGCTATATTGGAGATGATTCTATGAATTAATTAAAAGTCTGATCGTGTTTTTTTAATAATATATTTTGTAAAATTAATATTTTTTCGTTAATGCCATGCTTTTTGTTTTTAAATTTTTTGATAATATAATTGAAATATAAATTATGTATTATAAGGAAAATATAAATTATTAAAAATATTAATGAATTGGCTAAGTGAATCTTATTATTATTATCTTTGCTAATTTTTCTACAAACTCTTCAATATACTCTGCTGCAGCTCCTCAATATAATTACCATTACTGCTAAAGGATCAGATGTATAACTATAAATTGGTGTTGCAGGATAACCTCTTTATATCTACATAAGGAGATGAGAATTGGATAACAATTTGATGTATTTGAAAAAAAAAATATAAATTATTATACAATTATTAACGAATTGACTAGTTTAATCTTAGTATTAACTCAATTAGTTTCTCTTTATTATTTTTTTATATCGTTACGTCTTGACTGGTATTGTTTTCGAAAGAATTCAGTCTTTAATATTATTTCTTTTCAATAATTTAACATTTTCAAAACATAAATAGATTAATTGAAACTAAAAACTGAGAAAATTGTAATTTTTACTCTGATTATAAGACAAATGTTTGCTCGTTACTTATATGACACTTAATATAATGACAGTACAGTATAATATATTATTCATAAGTAACCAGAAAGTTTTAAAACTTATTGATAAAAGTTTTTGAAATTTTATTAACCCCATTCCAAAAATTATATAATTCCATTTTCGGGGTATAAGCCCATTTACATCGAATTTTAAGAGATATCTACAAATAATTTTTAATTATTGATTTTACAAAAAAAGTGGAAGGGCAATTAGACATAATACAATTTGCATTATGTTGTGACCTGTGAAAATTTTCATGAATTTAAGTCAAAGTCAAATCTGAAAAAGATATCATCACCCTATTAACATTGCAAATTTATAATAACCTTATACAAAATATACACACCAAAACTAATATCTATAATAGAGTATGAAAGTTTTAAGTCTTTTATATAATAATTATGAATATTAATAATATACCCAATTCCATCTGGCTAATGATTTTAAATGATTGTTTTTTTGTTTTGTTTTGAACCAGTTGAACTAAAAAATATACAAATCAAATGAAATTTGATATAAAATCATAGAATAAAATAAAGAAAAATATGTTTTTTTAATTACGAGCATTGCAAAAAATTAATAATATTAATACTTTTTTTTTATAGTTTCTTGTATGAAATTCCAGCCCCAGACAAAAAAGATCAATCTCATTTTTGTATTTATCATAAAAATATTTTTTTAGATAATCATCATAATCATTGTATTGTTTGAATGAATGAATAATCTACGTAAATATTTAATATAAAACAATGCTATTTTGCTATTGATTAAGAGATGGCGTTTATTAAAAGCAATATAATTTATAATAATATCTACTATTTAAGTGGGGACTTTATTTTGGTACAACCAAAAAAATTATTCTTTTTGGTACAATTTATTAATCATTCCTCTGTTAACCCCTGTTTATCCAATAAGTAGTCTGTCTCTGTTATAAGTATGTTAATTCAAACAATGCTATAGATAGAAAAACAAATATGCAGAATAGTAACATTTATTTTGCAGGGGTTATAAAATTTTAATTAAATTAACTCTAAAGTTAAATATTTTTTTTTTTAATTTTAGCCGGTAATTTTAATTTATATTTAATATTTATATGGGTTATAAAAATAGCCTAAAAATTGATATAAACTCTAGCGTACCTAATATTTTAGTAATGAATTTTCTTATTAATATTATTTTAATATAAAATATGCGCCACGTACAATATTTATTTAAAGCTTTATAAAAAGGATCTTAATCTTCAACTAGGAGATTAGTTTTCATCTTAATTATTATTTATATATTTTTTTTAGATTTTGCATACGAAGCCATAAATGGTTTTTTAAATCTATTGCTTCTTTCTCTATTTGATGCAATAGAAAAATAATTGGAAGTCCTAGATTATACTGTAAGGATCAGTATGTGGTTAAAATTAGTTTTAATTTAATTTTTTGTGGGTGGTTATGTGAAACAATTTTAGTCAAATTTTTTATATTTTAAATCTAATTCAAATTAATTTTCAACCTTTATAAAAATATTTTGAATAAATATTATAGATTTTATCTAGCAATTAGTAGAATTTAAGTTATAACTAATTTTTTTTTTCAAAGTCCATTCGTATGTATTTAAGATTTTTGTTCTTGCATCTGATTCAGACGACGAGTGCCTCTGATTCCTCCGATTCGTTCAGTAATAGTTCAGGAAAGTGAAAGTAGTTCCTCAGATCCAGAGAGTCAAAATCTTCCAAAATGTTTCGTTAAGCTAAATAATAGTGCAAGAAGCATTGATGCATTATGGCTTTGACACAAAAAAATAGGCATGCACTCAAGACAGGGGTCTCTAAAAAATAATAATAATGAAAGCTTTTAGGGATCGCAATTCATGCAGTTATTAATGGTTAAATAGCATTTCATTTTAACACAATTTTCTTTTACATCGAATTTTTTTCAAATTAACAAGTTCTGAATATTCAAGTAAACGTGACTTTTGCTATTTTTTTTATCTATATTTTGTTAAAAGTAACTAATCATGTTTGTTTTGTTTGTCATTTCTTGACAAGAGAAGTTTCATATTTTGTAAGATTCTATTATTTTCATATTTAACAACGTAAATAAATTGTTCACTATATATTTTAATACCAAGAACTAAGTAATTTGTGGAAATGAATTAAATTAATCGATTTTGATATGCACATTTTTTTGAAATTAAATTAAATTTTTATCATAATAAATATGACAGTATATAAGCAATTTATTTAAATCAAATTATGTATATAAATTTCAAAAAAAAAATTCCAATATTTTGAAGATCATTTATAAATTAATATACAAATCCAAAATGCTAATCTAGATATTTTGGCACAGATATGAATAGCGGTGGCGGCATCTATTTAATATGCATTATGCAGTTTTTTTTGCTTCGTTTTTTTCATACTAAAGGTTTCATCTTACTTAATGAACGTTTAAAATCGAAGCCATTTAAAAAATTAGCAAGTTTAACACAAAAAAAAAACACCAAAAAAAAAATAACACAAAAATATTAACATCCATATAAAAAAGTAATTAAAATTATTGCAAGACTTTCGATAACTTTATAATATTAATTTTTATATCCGTAGATATAAATAGTCGAGTAAAATCTGATTAAATCATAGTATCGATTTGGCGTTCAAATAAAACAATACCTCTCTTATAATCAAAATGCGTGGATTTATGGTATATTTAATTTAATTTACAAAATATGAGAGCAATATCAGCATTACTTAAAATTCAATTTAATTATTTTTATAGATCTTATGTTTAGTTGCTGTAGCTATTGCTGCTCCACAATATAACTACCAACAAGGTGCTGCTAGTGGAGGTGGTGGAGCACAACAAGGTGGTTTTGCAGGACAAGCTGGATATGGTGGACAAGCTGGAGCTGCAGGAGGAAGTTTCGGTGGACAAGGTGCTGCAACAGGTGGAGGTTTCGGTGGACAAGGTGGTGATGCAGGAGGAAGATTCGGTGGTCAACAAGCTGGCGGCTTTGGTCAATCAACTGGAGGAGCTCCATCATTTGCAGGAACAGCACATCAAGCAGCACCAGTACAAGCAGTTTATAATAAACAATTCTTTATTCATTCGGCACCAGAAGAAGATGCTTCACAAGGAGCTGGTTCATCAGATGAACAAGCTACATTAAGGAAGAATTTACGTGTTGTTATTGTTAGAGCACCAGAAAATAGAGGATTAACTGATGCTGCTTTACAATTAGCCAAATCTGCTAGCGAAGATAAAACTGTTGTTTATGTACTCAATAAACAAACAGATCTTAATGAACTTCAAAATCAACTTTCACAAATTCAAGAAAGTAATCCAAATAAACCAGAAGTTCACTTTGTTAAATACAAGACACCAGAAGAAGCTGAACATGCTCAACATTCCATTCAAGCTCAATACGATTCATTTGGTGGACCAACTCAAGTATCAGATGAAGGTGTTGCACCAGTACAAAGCTTTATTGGTTCAGCAGGACCAGGTGGTATTGCTGGAGGAAATGGTGGTGGATTCGCTGGAAGTGCATCTAACCAATTTGGTGGATCACCATCTGTACAAAACTCATATTTACCAGCATCTCAACGTTTCTAAAATATTAATCAATTATATTCGAATAGCAACTTCTTCAATTATTTTGTTATCTATTGTTAAGTTGAAATAAAAATTAAGTTAAAAAGAACATAAATTATTTTTATTAATTTAATTTTTAAAAAAATGGTATTTGACTCCTGCAGTAATAACTTTTCTATACATTAACACAAATTTAAATTAACATAACTTTAGGCGATTTAAAAAATATTTTCAAAAAGGTTTGTTGTCTTAATTTTGGATATCGTTCCATCTTAATTGTCTATATACAAAGATCCAAACAAAATAAATAATATTTAAATTCAATCCTTTTTTACTAATATTTACAGCATTCATAATTTTCTTTGAAATATGTTTCTTAACATGATCATAAGCTACAGACAGCCCAAATCGAACCTTGGACCAAAAATGAATTTCCTTACATAATCACAAGTATCTAATTTAATTTTAACTCAATAATAAATTATACAATCTGCACAGCACAAATTTCTGCTTATTCAAAGTTCTTTTCATTGTTGTTCGAGTAATTTTCAACAAAATAAGATTTTTAGATAGAAACATTTTGGTTCAATCCCAAGGTATTCTCTGTAATATAACTAGAGTTAGGTTTACGAAAATGTATTCTCAGATCAAAAAAGCGATTGACTTTTAAACTAATTGCCAGTTCATCTCATCATTCGCTTTGGGTGAATAATCGGAATGTTTTTAAAGGATATTCTGCGTGTTACTAGGTTATTTATTTCATTTCCAGTTCACGTTCCACTTTTTGCCACCAATTTATGTAAATAATATGCAAAATGTTGCTATTTATTAAAGTGTGTTAAAGTTAATTAATCTTCTAGAACGATATTATCGGCATTTTTCGTGGGCAAGTTCATTACATTCAAATTATACTGTATTTTTATTTTTTAATATTATTAAAAAATATTTAATATTACTATTTTATTACAATTTCACATGTCTAAAAAGAAAGGATTATTTTAGGGATGTCAAAAAAGAAAGGATAGTTTTAGGGATTTTGTTTGGTAAAATTAGCGCAATACCTAAACCTCTTGATAATAATCAAGCAAAATATGAATTACTTAAAAAAAAATCAAAGAAAAATATATTTAAGGTAAATTAATTAAGGTTGGCAATTTAACGAAATTGACGAAATTGCGTCAAATTAAGATTGGCAATTTAATGTCTGTTTGGATGACATATTTTCCACGTTAAATTTTACCCATTAAATTACAGCCACGTTAAAATTTTAATTGTTTACGTTTTATATTGTTCTATTTTAAACTGTCGACTTGTTGTTTCTGATATTATTTCTCATTATACGCAAACAGATAACATTACATATTTAATAATTATTATAGACCATTTAGTAATTTACTAATTTCATCCAAACTTTCTTGGCCAACATTTTCTTTCTCACTGAAATCGATAACTACAAATTATCATATTATATTTTAAAAAAAAAATTATTACATTATAAGAATCTTTATATACAAAATTAAGTAAAATTAATAACATATATAAAAAAAACTTTAAATTACATAAGATTATTATTATTTTGTATGCGATTAAACACTTTAATTCAGATTAAGTAGGCCTCCAGGGTCACAAATTAACATTTTTAATTTATTCCTCTTTTTTTTTTTAATTATACATATGTAAATTTAACTAATTTATAAAATAAAAAAATTATATTCCTATTTCAGTAAAATTCAATTTATAAACGAAATTTATATTTGACAATAGGAACAAAAATAATTTTTAAAAAAAAATTGATGTTATAATTCTATTTGATACCAGGAAAATCATAAATTTAATTTTAAGTATTGTCACTTGCACAATTATTAATAATAAATCAATCGAAATTAAATAAATTATCGATTTTATAAGATACAAAAGACATTTATTATGTGTCAGAAATTTAAATATTTTTTAATAGTATATTATACTAATTTGCAATAAAATGAGATTTACAAATACATACTACAAAATAATTAACTTAAAATGATATATGTAATTAAAATGCACCAAACATTAATTTTTTATCTATAAAATAAATTATTTCATTTATTTATGATCTTAATATCATTAAATTCAACCATGTGAAAAACTGATTTTGCAAAAATTTGATAACAAAAATCAAAAATTTTATTCAAAAATTAAAAATTCAGATATGTCTAGACCTTGAATCAAACTAAAAATTAAATTAAAAGTTTAGATTCAAATCACCTGAATCATCTATCTTTCGCAAAAAAAAAAAAGGTAAAACAAAAAACCAACAACAACACTCCAAAATCAAAATTAATAATCAAAAATCCTAAAACATATTTAATAAAACTTGATATTAATAGTTAATTAATAAAAACCATCTCCAAAAAATATAAAAAAAAAGATTCATCAAATTTAATATTATATGTATTTCCATTCGAATCATAAATATAGCAAATACATAAATATATTTAGCATAATCAATACCGTTCTCAAAAGAATTATCACTTTAAATTTAATGACTATTTTTGCTTTTTTAACCTCGAATCTAGAGCTAAAATAAATAATAATGTTTTATAGTTTCCTTAATAAATTAATAAGTTTTGTATGTAGTTTGTCTTAATTAATTTCACCAAGTTCAGATAACTGTCTTATCCATACAGGAAAACTACTAATGCAATTAATAATGCAAAAAATATAAAAAAAAACTTTTCTCTTTTCAAATCAATCTCGAAAAAAAACTTAAACTATAAATAATAATAGATACTAATTTTTAATCAACAGTTGAAGATTCAATTTTGATTTGGAAACAAGTAAAATACAAAAATTTTAAAATGCGTGGTTTTATGGTAAATGCTAATTTTTTAATCCTTTTAATTTTTTTAATAATTTTATAATATCTTTTCTAAAGATTCTTTGTCTTGCTGCAATTGCAACAGCTGCACCTCAATACAATTATGGTCAACCAGGTGGTAGTCATACATTTGGTGGAGATACAGCTAGTGGTTTAGTTAATAGTATTCTTGGAGGTGTTAGTGGTGGTTCTAGTACTAGTGGACATTTCGGAGGTGGTCAGTTTGGTAGTGGTAGTATCGGAACTGGTAGTATCGGAAGTGGTAGTATTGGAAGTGCTAATATTGGTGGTCATTTTGGTGGTGATACAGGTCATAGTGGTAGCATTGGATTTGGTGGTATCGGTGGTGGAGCAGGACATGGTATTGGTGCAGGACATGGTATTGGTGGAGGACAAGTACATCACAAGCAAACAATTTATCATAAAAATATTTATATTCATTCGGCACCAGAAGATGATTTAAGTGAAGCATCATCACGTGCAGCTGAATCACTTACAGAACGGAAACATGTTAATGTAGTTTTTATTAAAACACCAGAAAATAGAGGACTTGAAAATGCTGCTTTAGAATTAGCTAAATCAGCTAGCGAAGAAAAAACAAATATTTATGTATTAAATAAACAAACTGATCTTAATGAGCTTAAAAGTAAAGTTGATCAAATTCAAGAGAGCGTTGTTAGTAAACCACAAGTACACTTTGTTAAATATAAAACTGCCGAAGAGGCTGAATATGCTCAACATGCTATTCAATCTAGTTATGATCAATTAACTGGACCAACACAAGTATCAAATGAAGGTATTGCACCAGTACAAAATTTTGTTGGAGCACTTGGTGGACAAGCATCTGGTGTTTATGCCAATGGCAGATTTTCAGGACATGGTACTAGTTATGCACCACAACAACAATATTTACCACCTGGTCCATCATATTTGCCAGCATAAATTTCTAAACTGTAATATTATAATGTTATTATTAAATTTATTATGTTTTTCGTTCATTAAATAAAATAATTAAAAAAAAAAAAATATTTAAACAATAATTTTTACAATTTTTCAATTTAAAAATGTGAACCACTGGACTAGAATTGTTATAAACTTATTTTCAAAATGCTTTGATTTTGAATCATATAAACTTAAACAAAAAAATCTGTGAAAAGTTAATCAAAACAATATAAAAGCTTTCAGTAATAATCTAATAAAGCTTAATTTCAAACATGTTTTAAACTTAAAATGTTTGATTCTGCATGAAACACCGGTAAAGTCATCATTTATTTATGCAAAAACAAAAACTTGAATATAAATTTAGCTTTTTTGAGTGACTAAAACTGAGTGACTGTAAAATGAAAATAAATTAGAGAACTAACAAGTATTTCAACTATATTAGAACTTAAAATGCCGGCCGGCATAATTCGAGTATTATCATAATAATGTTTGCTATTTCTTGTTTTACTTTACTAGGTCATTTCAACGGTCATTGGCATTTCAAAATTAAAAGTCTTAAGACATTAGATCAAAATATTTTATAGTACGTAATTTATAAAATTAGAATTCTCAGGATTGTTTATTGACTGAGACATTATTTTGGACTATAGTTAGTTAGTCAGACATTTGATTAGATTGGAATATTAAAATAAAGATTAATAAATCATTAATTGAAACGCTGATTCCTGTTTTATGATAGAAAACTGGAATAGTTTGTCCAAGCGTTCCAACTTATTATTCAATCACTTTTATTATACGAAAATATGGATATAATTTTTTAATCAGATTTTTGTTATTGTTATTTTTTTGAAACAATGGAAATATTTCTGCACATTGCATTGCAAATTATATAAATGCAATTAAGTTTATTCACAAATTTAAATGCAACTAAATCAACTGAAGTCCATTCATGAGCCTGTTCCTACTTCTATTATCGAATCTACCATTTATTATAAATACATATTTATTTTGGTAAAACATTTGGAGCTCACTGAAGTTACAAAAATTCACGAGAATAAACTAAATACGACACTAGATACCACAAAATACAAAGATTTAAACTATAAAATGTTGTTGTGTACTAGGAAACCTAATGGCTGCACCAACTCCGATTATTTTTAGAATTTCTACCCTCCAGAATCTAATTACTAGTTATCCACACAAGTCCTTGTAATTGTACGAATGAATATTTATAGCCTCGTTTGACTCGTATAATTATCTTAATATGCCAACAGTTTATATCTTATGTTTCTGAAGATAAAAAATTGTTTTCTTCAAACACCTAATAATTGGAATAACATTTTTTCGTTACAAGAATATTTGAACTGAACACCAAAAATATACAGGGTTATTTGCAGGGTCTCTTTCAATCAACAGAAAATATAATTCCTTACGTCACATCTGTACATTTTATATTAGGAAAATTAATTATCATATCAGGATCGAAAATGTACCATTAAAAAACTTTTAAATATTAGATTTTTGTTTAGACTAACGCAGAATTATCTAAATTACTTTTTGTAGCAACATAGGACATTCAAGCATTTCAAGAAATCAAATTATTAGTCATTTCTAAAGTAGATAATATAACTAAGTAGATAATATAATTATTAGTCATTTCTAAAGTAGATAAAATAACATTATTTCTAAAGTAGATAAAAATGATAAAATATGAATTCTTATTATAATCACTGTTTCAAATTAGTTCCTTTTTATTTTTAATAAATGTAAAAAATAAAATTTAATTTTTAAGATTTCTTGAATAAGATTTTAATAAATTTTTATAACAAAAAATAAAACTTTAATTAAATTTACAGAAGCCTATTCATTTATGAGAGTGTTACCTTTTCTATATTAGCCAATAGGATTATCATAGATTTTCTAGGATTATCACAGATTTACTTATATTAATTATTCATGGAAAAACTATATCAGGAGTCCCAAATAACATTTACTCTTAATCACTCTTACCACCGATTTGTACAATTATAATAGACATAACACCACAAAAAAAATTTTTATATAAAGCTATATGAGAGTTTAAAACTAAATTAAATATATTATGTGCTGAAATATTGCCATTGTTTCAAAAAATTAGCATAAATAACAATTTTTTTTTATAAATATGAAAAAAAAAACATATAAGATACGATAATCTGATAAATATGTAAACTGATATCTTTTGTATTGTATTATACATAAATAATAACAAATTTTGTAGGTTTTTTATTTTTTGTATTTGGCAATGTTTTGCAGAAAATCAAAAATACCGCCCAAAAAAAAATATATATAAAAATAGCAACGCATAAATAATTAATGTTTCCGATAATAATTATAATTTAAATAACAAAAATATACAAAAATTAAATATTATGATTGAGAATTTTCAAGGATTGTACAAAAAGGATTCAATAATACATATAAATAATTAACCATTACTAAAATCATCAGATCGGTACATAATTCTGAAAGTTTATAAATAGTTCTGTAGTTGCTTCTATGTGCGTATTTAATGTATAACACTTTCTTTTAATTTCATATTTTACTTTCTTTTAATTTCATCTTTTTGTTTTTCTAATGATTTTAAATGAAGTAAAAATTAAACGAATCAAAAAAAAAAAACAAGATTTTACGACAACAACTTTACAGCCTCTAAACTATTTTACATGAAAAATATGTCTATAAATATACTTTTAATATTATATTGCGAATTTTAATAATTTATGAATAATAATTAAAATGTATAAATGTCTACGGTTTATAATATCTTTTATTGTTAAAATTTGATTGCAAATATCACAAAGTACGAATGCCGCCTCAAATTTTATATAAAAAGCATAGTGGGATGAAAACTAACCAGTATAAACTTAAATTTCAAATAGTGATCAACAACAAAAAAAAAAAAAAACTAAGCTAAAAAAATGCGTGGATTAATCGTAATAAATGGATAATATAGAAACACAATTTGGATTACTTTATTAAAATTGAATTATATATTTTTCTTTAGATTTTATGTCTAATTGCTGTTGCAATTGCTGCACCACAATACAATTATCAACAACAAGGTGGTGGTGGTGCTGGTGATTATTCAGCACAATCTGGTGCTATTCATCATGCTGCTCAGCCAGTTCAAACAGTTTACAATAAACAATTCTTTATACATTCAGCACCTGAAGATGGCCCAGAGGCTGGTACATCAAATCAATTCGAAAATGTTTTATTAAAGAAAAATCTTCGAGTTGTATTTATTAAATCACCAGAAAATAAAGGATTAGAAAACGCAGCATTACAATTGGCAAAATCAGCAAGTGAAGATCAAACAGCTATTTATGTATTGAATAAACAGACTGATTTATCTGAATTACAAAATAAGCTTAGCCAAATACAAGATCTTAATGCCCAAAGACCAGAAGTACACTTTGTTAAATACAAGACACCACAAGAAGCTGAACATGCTCAACATTCTATCCAAGCACAATATGATTCATTTGGTGGACCAACACAAGTATCAAATGAAGGTGTTGCACCAGTTCAAAGTTTCATTGGATCACTTGGTGGTCAAGGTGGATTCGGTGCTGCTACTGGTGGTCATGGTTCTGCTTATTTACCACCACAATTTAGACATTAAGTTTATTGATTTATGATTATTTTTTGTTAATTTGTTTTATATATTTGTTGATATTAATAAATAAAAATTATGTGCATAATTATAAAATTTAATGTTTAAAAAAAAAAAAAAAATTTTACCATTTATTAGAAATATTTATTTCAGTAAAAAATCAGGAATGTATCATCATTCGAAAAGCAATTCACTGAAAGTTACGACTAAAAAACTCCACGAGAATAAACTAAATACGACACTAGATACCACAAAACAAAAAGATTTAAACTATAAAATGTTGCTAGGTACTAGAAAACCTGATGGATACACTAATTCCTATTATTTTTAGAATCTCTACACTCCGGAACGTGTGGTGACTCAGTAGTCACCCTGTAACAATATTTACAAAACTCTTCTAACTTATAACTTACAACAATTTGTTATAAGTTAAATGAGTTAGCAACAGAGTTTAGAATCTTATTGTCAATCTATAAAATCGTTACACATTTGTCAAACGCCGATTGGTTAATTTATTGTAACTCAGTAATTAACCAATATGCATGATATGGATAATAAAATCGAATTTCACAGCTTCGTGTTTATCAGTTGTGAACTAGATTCTAATGGGATAGATTTCGATAAAAATCAAAATTTGATTTTCTATAAAAAAAAATAACTTAAAACTATGTGCCTAAAAATTAAATTAAATATCATAACAGATTAAAATAACTTTTTACAATTAAATAGAAATTAATTATAATAAATATTAAATAAATTAAAAGTATTAATGATTAATAAATATGGTGAAATAAATATTAAATAAAACTTAAAATGTTTCTGAATAAATAACACTATTAAACATAAACTAAAACAAAGCAATCTTTTTATTCCAACAACTACAAACGTAATTACTAGTTATCCAAACAAGTCCTTATAATTGTAACAATGAATATTTATAACCACGTTTGACTCGTATAATTATCTTAGATGCCAACAGTTTATATCTGTTATTTCTTCAATGCAGTATGAAAGACCTAGTTGGAATAACATTGTTTCGTTACAAGAATATTTGAACTGAAAACCGAAAATATCCAGGATTTGAATCAACAACAAATACAATGCCTTATATATCTCATCTGTAGATTTTATATTATGATATAAATTTATTATCGTATTAGGATCTAAAATGTACCATTAAAAAACTTTAAAATCTTACATTTTAGTTTAGACTATCGATGAATTAACTAAATTACTTTTTGTACCAGCGTAGCTCATTGTTTTTCAAAAAATCTAATTATTAATCAGTTCTAAGGTGGAAATGATTAATAATAAAATGCATAAAATGCAAATGAAAAAAAAAATGAATTCTTATTCTTATCACTTTTTCAAATTAGTTAATTTATATTTATTATATGTAATTGTAAAAATAAATTAAAAAAAAAATTTTTTTTAAATTTGAGATTTCTTGAATAAGATTTTATTAAAATTTTAAATATGAAACGAAAACAATATTTTTAAACAATATTAATATAACAAAAAAAAAAACTTTAATGTCTGAATCTGTAATTTGGTGGTAAATAAGCGGCAGCACCTCCAAGACTTCCAGCACCAAATGATCCTTGGCTACCAAAACCACCTTGATTACCAAGAGAACCAATAAAACTACGTACTGGTGCAACACCTTCATTTGAAACATGAGATGGTCCACCAAATTGATCATATTGAGCTTGAATAGTATGTTGGGCATGTTCAGCTTCTTGTGGTGTCTTGTATTTAACAAAGTGTACTTCCGGTTTATTAGCATTATGATCTTGAATTTGATTAAGTTTGTTTTGTAGTTCAGCCAAATCAGTTTGTTTATTCAATACATAAATTGCTGTACGATCTTCACTAGCTGCTTTAGCTAAATTTAGTGCAGCATTTTCTAATCCTTTATTTTCTGGTGATTTAATAAAAACAACACGTAAATTACGTCTGTTTAAACTATTTAATTGATTGCTAGCATCTCTATCGAATTCATCTTCTTCAGGAGCAGAATGAATATAAAATTGTTTATTATAAACAGTTGGTTGGGCAGCTTGAAAACCTGTAGATCCTGCACCTATGTTACCAAAACTTCCACCACCACCGCCAATACCGCCAGCACCTCCAATTCCACCGCCTTGTTCGTAATTATATTGTGGAGCTGCAATTGCAACTGCAGCTAAACACAAAACCTAATTAATTAAATAAATAAAAATATTAGAGTAATCCAAATTTTCGATATAGTAATCCAATTTTATTACGATAAATCCACGCATGTTTTTTTTTTTTAATATTTTAGAGCTGTTGGTTACGATAAAACTAGAAAGTTTGTACTGTTTGAATTTTAAAAAAATCCTCTAGTATTTATATATCAAATTTCGCATTATTACCTTGTATCGAAATTTGAAACTATTTATTATTTAATATTGACGTAATTTAACAACAGCAACAGCAAAAAAAAATAAAACTAAAATAAAGAAAATTCTTTTAATTAATAGGTTTTTTTCCTTTCACTCTTTTTATTGTTCAAAAACTTTGACCTACAGGTAGCCCATTTTATTTTAATTTTTTTTTTTTTTACAAAAATTAGTCACATTGGCCAATTAAATTCATCTTAACATAATAATTTGATTTAACTTTCCCTAAATATATTGTAAAAAGTGTATTAATTAAAGGATATTAAATATAGATTTTCTGAAAATTTAATTTTTAATATATGCAATTATTTCTTATAATTACATTTAATAATATATTATTAATTATTATAATGAATTGTGCTTACCGAATTGAACAAAACGGTAGTACGCAACTCCCCCAAAAACCTTTTATCTGTCAATTATTGAAGGTCATGAATCATAAATGATTTTATGCAAATATTTTCTATGTTGACGCCTACTACACAAAAATATTATATAAAAGTATCTTCGGTAGTTTTTTTTATTATTATTATTTATGCTAAATTGAATACAATAGAAGCTTAAAAATAAATATGCAAATTTCATTTTTATGCTCACATAAATCTACGAAAAATACTTTTTTGGATATTATCCAAATAGTAAAGATTGTCGTAATATATTTATTGTCATTTGTTTTTTTTTTTTAATTTTAAATTTTTAAACAAGGAATTCATTTTTTCAATATTAAAATACTTTTTTTTAACTAGGTGAAATTAATTCACATTAATATAAAAAACGACAAAAAAAAATGGGAATTCCTAAGAATATACATAAATATTTTTTGAATGTATTAGTGATATTTTATCTATTATATAATATAATAACAAAATTTACTAAATAAAAAATAAAATTGCCTAATATTTATGTTTTTGGTAGAAAAAAAAACAACATAATATCTTATTTTGTAAATGATGCTGTAATATAATTGATTATATATGTTATTATTAAAATATATAAAAAAATATATATATAGTTGTGTTAATGTCAACATTTAATACCAAAAAAATAGACCTACATCAATGATTTTAAAAAAAATATAAAAATATATAATATACACCCCTCCCTATTCAGAGGGGGTATAACATTATGGCCGTTTTTGATTTGAGAAAGCAATAAATTGTAAATTTTATTACTTGGCAAAATCGCCATCACAATCTTTATTACTTCGGACCCCAAAATTTGAAATTATATTAAAACGTCAAAAAACATATGCAAATTGTCTTAGTCCTATAGATAAAGATGGTATTAGTTTGACTTATATTACTAGTAAACTGTTCGAATTTTGTGCACGTACTTAATTATACGTTATAGCAATTAAGTTTTGATATTAAAATTATTAATTAAACTTGATAAAAAAAACTGATTTCCAATAAATTAACGGTCATATTGGCTCAGCCCTACTTATACGTCTTTAATTTATGCTATGCATTTTCAATTACTCGGTGATGTACAAATTGTAAATTTAAAATAATATGACATTTTTATTACTTCCGTAATTAAAAATATTTAATCATTTTTCATAAATTTATTCAGATTAGTATCTTAGCTATAAATTACCACCATAATGATGAAAATATGATAAATTATAAATTAATATTGTCATTAAAACAATACGAAGACCATAACGTCATTAATAACTTCAAAAATCATTTTTAATATTTGTATTTTTATTTTTTTTGTATTATATTTTTATTTCTTTTTTTCAATATTAATAATTTCATTTCATTGCATGAAATTTGAATATTCTTCAGATATTTTAACCTTTTTCAAACATTTGTAAAAAAAACACCGAAGATTAGGCAGATTAATAAAACCTTATTATAATTGGATTTATATATTAAAATATTTTGTACCAAAAAATAGAAATTCATTCTTCAAATTTTTTAAACGCATTCTTTGTAAAATCGTTAATAAAAAAATATTACTAGCCTAGTGGGTGGCCCAAAACTGGGTGCTTGTTATTACAGTGGTTTGTAAAAATTGCAGGAATGTAGTAATATCAATACATAATTCTTAATTATTAATTATTATGTCAAGGACAGAAATTATGAATTACTCAGTAATTCAGTAAAATGCATTTTAAATAATTCGAAAAAAATGCAAACCCTATGAACGCAATAAAATTATCCGTTTAAGATGAAGAAAATTTATTTTTCTTTATTTTCTTTCATTTATAATAAAAATATTTTAGAAATACTAAGTAATTTAACGAATTATCAGATAAAAATGAGCTCGAAGTATACCACAAAAAGAAGAGGAAACAGAGAACTTCTTTTCAACTTCGGCTGATGATGGATTTTTATTATTGTTAACGTTTCAAATGATTTTTAAAAGACGTCTTTCTTTAATGTGTTAGATTTCAATAACTATACGCTATACCATTATTAATTACAGCATCTAGTTTTGATTACATTGAAGCTCGTGCACCTGAGTTCAAATCAAATATTCATGCTCCGGTGCAGATGAAGGTGATGTAGATGAAGAAAATTCAAAAAACCTACCAAACAAAGTGGATGTAAGTTTTAAACAATTTTTGATAGTTTTATAAAGTTAGTGGTGAAATATCAATTTACATAAAAACAATTTTAATAATTACAATTTTTTATTCGATTTTGAAATTAATTTTAGTACATACTCGATATCCGTACCGAATACGGATATGTGTCCACATATTCTCAGATATCGGATTATCAGAATCGCCAAAATCATTGCCTGCGCATCAGCTATCGCAAAACGAGATTTTGTCTTATTTTTATATTATGACTTTTATAAGACCTAATATAATTGTTATCAAATTTTTAGATTAAGTATTATGTTAAGAGTAAGGAAAGACCATAGACAACCCTGGTAACTGCAGCTCAAAATTATCTTCAATTAATCTCATTATCTATCAAATAATTAGATATTTTATTACTTTAATTATGATTTAAAAAAATAATTTTACACAGAATCTGAACAGTCTGAATAATTAATTATTTCGGATAATGTTACCGAATAGAATAAAATATTTAAAAAATATTTAAAGCGCTTGAAAGTTTTTATTTAAAAGTTACAATCTGTTCCATTTCACAAAAGTATATCTTTCTGAATACTCAAAATTGGAAATATGCTAAGAAATCACAAAATACCAATCTAAATAAAATTGAATTCAAATTTACCAATAGTTTGATTTGGATATTAAAAATTAATATTATTTTGAAATAATTACATGCCTTTTGCTGTTTCATGCTGTTCCTTTATGAAATTGATTAAATTTTCAAAAATAGAGCAAAAACTAAAGGGCCAAATACAAATTATGTGCAATTATCTGAAAAGTTCTATTAAAAAAATTATAATTTTTAAATTGAATTAATAAAATTTATTGACATATTAAAATGAGTAAACAACTTTGGAACAACTAATTAATACCATATAACAACAACATTATTTGTAATTTTTTTTTACATAATTTACTAATGCCTAAATTGTGGCGGCAAATATGCAGCAGCTCCATGGCCAACACTGGCAGCACCAATAGCACCATTGGCACCACCAAGTGCACCAATAAAACTACGAACTGGTGCAAGACCTTCATTTGAAACATGAGATGGTCCACCCAATTGATCGTATTGAGCTTGAATAGTATGTTGGGCATGTTCAGCTTCTTGTGGTGTCTTGTATTTAACAAAGTGTACTTCTGGTTTACCAGCATTATGATCTTGAATTTGATTAAGTTTGTTTTGTAATTCAGCCAAATCAGTTTGTTTATTCAAAACATAAATTGCTGTACGATCTTCACCAGCTGCCTTTGCTAATTGTAATGCTGCATTTTCTAAACCTTTATTTTCTGGTGATTTAATAAAAACAACACGAAGATTTCGTCTATTCAAACTATTTAACTGATTAGCAGTTTCAGCATCTAAATCTTCTTCAGGAGCTGCATGAATATAATATTGTTTATTGTAACCAGCTGGTGCAAGAGCTCCTAAATTTCCTGATGCAGATCCAACAAGACCACCACCACCAATACCAGCACCTGATCCTCCACCAATACCACCTTGATCATAATTGTATTGCGGTGCTGCAAATGCAACTGCTGCCAAGCACAAAACCTAATTAATTAAAAAAAAAATTATATTTAAGTAATCCAATTTTCGTTTGTAATCTGCAAATTTAATTACGATAAATCCAAGCATATTGATAATTTGAAGATTGATTTAATGTTATTATGGTAAAACCACTAATTTGATACTGTGATATTCATAAAATTACTTCAGTATTTATACCGAAAATTACATTAAGCCTAAATATTAAAGTTTTTTTTTTGTTGTAACATTACATGTATAGAAAATTCTTAAAAAATATGATATTTATTTACCTTTCACTGTTTTCACTCACAGTTTACTGATCAAATATAGTAGGACTATATTTTTTAAATATAATGAAGGTTTCACTAATGATTATGTGAAATTTAATTATCTATGTATGTATTTAAGCCGAGGAAAACCAAGGGAATCTCATGCATAGATCAGAAATATGTTCAAAATCATAATTTATAGTTTGATTGATGTGAAGCGTTCAACGTTCCTATAAAAGAAATTTAAATGCTTTGAAATGTAAAATTGTTTTTTTTATATTTTTGTTTTTTTCATTTGCTAAATGATTAACACAATTTTTCTGCAAAAAAAAAAACAACTATAAATATCCAAAATAACAAATTATATAAAACCAAATATAAATCAATTAATTATAAAAATTGTAGATGTTATTTATATCAAAGTCTAATGGTTAAATTTTATTTGACTATAGTTATATAATAAATATGTCTATAAATCGTTGTGCCTAATTAAAACTATTAGTTTTGATAGGTTTACATGAAATCATTTTTGAAAGGTTATAAAGAAGAAATAGTACTATAAACAAATTCATGAGGTTTAGTTTATCAAAAGGTTTTTACGATTTTAGACATACAAATTTTAGTGCTAAGCCTTTGAATCAAAATAAACTTATAATAATTATAAATTTTGTGTATTTTATAATATTTAATAAATACTCTAGTTTTTTATATTTTATTGAATATTTAATATTTTTGATTAAAATAGTTAAAAAAATTAATAAATTATAAATAATTCAAATTAATTTTAAATTATACAAAATTGTAATATTTGTCGAGAAACTAATATTTAATAAAAATAAGAAGAATTATTATAGATCATAAAATATAGAAACTAATTTTTACTAGAAGTAGAAGTGAATACAGTAATTTAAAAAAAAAACATTAGTAAACACTTGTAAAAGTTAGAAGAAGGAAAAAGTTCAATTAGTAAACACTTGTAAAAATTAGAAATAGAACTTTTTTTCTCAATTAATTGATGTTTAAAGTTAAAGTCCTAATTTGCTTAATTTTAATATTTCTAATCTACTTAATCTTGTTTACACTGCATAAAGCTATAAATAAAGCAGTTCCATTTTTGTTAGATTTTTTATTGAGTGCCGATAATTTGTAAACACGATTATACGATAATCTAGTAAAACTGTCTGAGATTACTATAACAAATATTGTAGAGAATAGATGTAATAACTAATAATATTAAGTTTTAAGCATGTAAAAATAAAAAATCATTCTAAGACAAAATTGTGCAAAACAGTAAAAATATTCAACATTTCTTAAACTGCAACGCCACCTATCTGCAAAAAAAACATACAGTGAACACCACTATATTATTTCATATAAAATATCATTACAATTCACAAAATCATTTTTGCTTAAAATTTACCAATCAAATTATCATTTCACTTTCAAAATAGTTTAACGTTTCAATATTTTTTGTTCTGCATATCCCATTTTTACTTTTCATTAACTATCTAAAGGTCTATCATTATAAAGAGTCTTTCATTAACCATGATACAATGTTATAATACATTACTTTTTGAACAAAATTTCATTCATATGACCAGCACGGCTACGTCTGAGAAAACCAATTCGATCAATGCAATTTTTGAATACTTTTTGACATAAAACTGATATTTGCGGTATTGACTTCGAGTGCATCAAGTGTTCGTGGTCAATCTGCATAAACCAATGACTTAGCACATTCCCACAAAAAATAATGTACCATTGTTTCACTACCGAACACTTGATTTTTCTGGATGTACTCGAACTTCTTCAAATGCATGTGGATTATTTTTATCCCAAATACGACAATTTTGTATCTATTCAACCATTTTGATGAAAGAATTGAACAATTTGTAAACTTTGTTCATTTACATAGCAATATATGATGATTTATCCTTCTTTAATGAATAAAAAACACAAATTAACATACGCCGGGCATCCCTATATCGGATGCAATGTAGCATACCTATTGAAAGGCCCTTTATATTTAAAAAAAAAAAAAAAATCACAATTGAATGGTGTTTAGGACTACATAGCTTATGATTTCATAAATTGGATCACAAATGCTAAAACGCTGGATCGACAAATAGTTATAAAAAACAATAAAGATTACAAATAGCTTCTGTATCATTGAAGACCAATATATTTTAATGCATATAATAATAAAATTAATCGCCTAATCATTGAAGAGTTGCAATATATAATATTATAATTATGCTGGCAAAATAGTTCAACTACTTTTAACAAATTTACCATGCAGAGAACAACTAATTTTACAGGAATAAACTGCATGACAAAACAATGCCAAATTATAATCAAAAAGTTTCAACATATAAAAATTTATTTTGAAAAACTCAGATATTGAAAAGGATATGTATAATGAAAATAGAAACCTGCTAACAAATCTTGATTTGGAAAATTTATTAGATCGAAATGATGTGCTAGAATTAAAAGAATAAGTTGAAAATATTGAAATTGAAAATGTAACTGAAATAGATATTGAAAATGTAGAAAATTTACCTTCAAATGAAGAAATATCTTATCGAGAAAAACGAAATATAGAATTCGTCGATGATCAACTGAAATTTATTGGTTGAACTAGAAAATACTGAACATTTAGAAACTCCATATCAATTTTTCACTTATTTTTTTAATGATACAATAATGAATTGAATAAAATTGTTGAGGAAAACAATTTTTATGCTAGACATTTTTATGCTAATCAATTTATAGGAATTCAAATTATGTCAACTATTGTAAAATTATTCGCTGAATTGCACCATTATATATATGAATCAAAGGATTATTTCGTGATTATGTCCTTAATAAGCAAGAAATCTTATAATCACTAGAACAATTGCCTAAATAGTTTAGCATCATTTAGAAAAGGTTTGGTTGAAAAAGTCATTCTTGCGCACTAGAGGTTTAAGTATGTATTTTCCTGGAAATTGTAAATATTCTTAGAATTGTATTGAAAAACTAATAGTTTTGTCACCATTTCTGATAATTGATATTTCTTATACAAACTCGTGAAAAAAATATTATTTGAAATATTATTAAAATTAATTATTAAAACCAAAAATTAAATATATTTATATTTTTTTTTTTATTTTTTATATATTTGCTTGAATAAAACTAATCAACAATTATGAAATTTACACAATTTACATATTAAACCAATTTTTTTTTTTTAATATCTGAATCTGAATAATGGAGGTAAATAACCACCAGCAGCACCACGATTACCAGCTGGTGCACCACCAGCTGAACCACCTTGACTACCAAGTGAACCAATAAAACTATGAACTGGTGCGATACCTTCATTTGATACTTGTGATGGACCACCCAATTGATCAAATTGTGCTTGAATAGTATGTTGGGCATGTTCAGCTTCTTGTGGTGTCTTGTATTTAACAAAGTGTACTTCTGGTTTACCAGCACTATGATCTTGAATTTGATTAAGCTTGTTTTGTAATTCACCCAAATCAGTTTGTTTATTCAATACATAAATTGCTGTACGATCTTCACTAGCTGCTTTAGCTAAATTGAGTGCAGCATTTTCTAATCCTTTATTTTCTGGTGTCTTAATAAAAACAACACGTAAATTACGTCTATTAGAGCCACCCAATTGATTACCACCATCACCTTCAGAACCATCATCTTCTGGTGCAGAATGTATATAAAATTCTTTATTATAAACAATTGGGCTAGCTGCTTGAATTCCACCACCACTTGGAGCTCCGCCACCACCACCTAATGGACCACCAGCTGAAAGTCCTGCACCTGGTCCACTACTGGTGCCACTAGTTCCTTGATCATAATTATATTGTGGTGCTGCAATTGCAACAGCAACTAAACATAGAACCTAAAATAATCACAAATAAAAAATTATTATAATTATTTATTTATTATTTATTATTAAATAATTTTATTAAAAATATATTACGATAAATCCACGCATGATTTTATTTTTTGTGTTTTTTTTTTTTGTTATTACAATAAAACAACTAAATTGATACTGCATACAAAAAAAACGTTTACTCTAGTATTTATAGTACCAAATTTTTGGTGGGCCCACATTTATTCAATATACATAAATATCATATACCTTAAAGGTTTTCGAAATATTACAATAACAACATCAACGACAAAAACCTTAAAAATTTGTGGTGAACTTAAAATAGAACATGTAATCTCCCAAATACACGATATAATCATATCGATATGACAATGAATAAAATTATTAAATTTTTAAATTTTGTAACTAATTAAAAACCTTAAAAAAAAAACCCAATATTAACAGTATTTTTATTTAATATATTCAAAATCAATTCAAAAACATTCATTTTATTAGTGAGACAATAATTACCTAATTATTAAAATAATTTATTAAAAGGAATAATATTATTATGAGATGCACATTTGTAATCTATTAGTGTATAATAAATCGAAATTTTTGTTAACTTAAATTACCTTTGATACTATCTTTATGCAATACTTAATATTAAACCAAAGAGATTGATGATATAATTATGATTATTACAGTATCTACTAAAATAAATATTTAAATTTTCTGTTAAATTTTTGAAATTCAAATTTACTATATTGCATTCCTAAAATAACAATTTATTGAAAGTTGCATCAAAAATATAAAAAAAAATGCATTTTCTTTACAAAATATTTTTGTTATCAGATAATTAATCATTTCTTCTAATATTTCAAAAAACAACAAAATGTATAATATTAAAAACAAAAAAAAAATTAAAAAAATCTAAATAAATATATACAATTTTATGAAACAGTCATCGAAGATGCTTTTTTTTTTATGTTGGTGACCAATTAAGATATAATATTACATGCAATAAATAAAAAATAAAAAATATTTTTGTTATTTTTTTTTTTTTTTTTGCATATTAATGCAAATTAAATATTTTCCGGTAGTCCACAACCACCTACAAAAATTTATAATCATAAAAAATATATGTAAATAAAATTGCAATAAAAAAATTATGATTTAATCTTTTCTTAGCTATATTATTAAAAACAAAACAAAAATTTAAAAAAACAAAAAAACCCCAAAAATAATATGCGAATTATCAATGTCTTTTAACTGTTTTCTCGAAAAATTTTATTACTTTTCATAATAAAAATATGATTTTTATTGATATTTTAAAAGATATTACAAAATTTTTTGATTGTTATCAATATGAACTGTGAGGTGTTCACCTTGATCGCATTTCCTTTATGCACATAAATCTTAAGTTTTAATGTTTTTTGTTTTGTTTTGATGCTACCCGAAGACGCCGACATACCGGAAAAGCAGTAAGTTTCTGTCTGCATTATGTACAGTGTGATTTTAAGAAATCGGATAGATTTATTATATTAAATAATTTTCATTATTAAATAAATAGGGTTTCCATTATTGAAAATATATTATTACTCATAATTAATTAATTCAATTTAAATATTCATAAAATTTCTGTAAAATTGATTTTATAATTATTTCCTATATTGTAGATGTAGAGCATTTGAAAGTTTTGACTGAAATATTGGCAACTTATTAAATTATGCTACAAGCGATGAACATTTTTTTTTTCAATTCAGGAACAAGAGTGATAAATTTGATTCAGATAATATTTGAAAATGTTGGCATCTATTTAGAAATCACATTGTCATATATCAAAACTGAACATTTGCATAGGCGTCATATTTATGTTTTCCTATTAACTTCTTAAAATTTATTCAAATTAATATATTCAGTGTATTCAACTTTATCTAATCTTGGTCATTTTATTGATTATATATTAAAATTACCCTTAATTTCCACACAAATATTAAGAATAATATTAAAAAGCGAAACTATTTTTAGACCAAAATAACCTTATAAAAAAAAATCTATTAAGAGGATAAATTAATGGTATGACGATAATTTTAAAATATTAAATTGTATTTTAAATTATTATTACAATTTTAAAATATTAAAATATATTTAAAAATTATAATTTATTTACAGCTTTTCTTACATACTTAACCTTTAGACAATTTATATCATTTCCCTAATTTTCCGTAATATATTTTAATTACTTTCATAAATTTAAAAACAAAAAGCTATCATTAAAATGACAGACCATGACCATATTAATAAATATCTAATTTGAATTTTTATAAATTGTATATAAAATTTCCAAAAAATAAAAACATAAAATATAAATTTAATATTACAGGAAATGTTGAAAGGATATAAATGCGAATTAAAACAATTATGAAAATATATGTAAGATTATGAATGAATAATGACCCTCTATTCATAAATATTGAATTACCATTATTATATTGGGCGTAATTACAAATCTTTAATATATTATGTTACAGATTATATTTTGAAATTATTGATATACAACCTAAAAATGCAATGCTTCGGAATCTTGTTATTGAATTTCATATTATAAATTATATGCGAAGAAATATCATTTTGAAATTATGTGGTATTTTACACTTTCAAATAAGGGCCGATCATATATAAAATGAAGTAACCAAATATGAAATAGATTACTGTATTTTAAAACTTAGTCGAATACGCAACAGCCATCAGAAGAAGTAAAGCAATTCGAAATAAAAGGCAAAAACCAAAATTTTACTATTAAGTATTTTACAATATAAAAATTGAAATTTAAACACTTATATCTAAAGGCTCAATTCATTGTCAAATTGTTGAAAATAAGGCTCTGTTCTATATTATCCCGGAATTCGTTGTTATATGGTAAAAAGATATTGTAAAATATCTATAACAACAACTTTTCCAAAACAATTGTGTATGATTAGATTAAAATTAGATTATAAAAGGATTGGTATTACACTTCTGCTTATCAGTACTGCCACCTAAAATATGTATTTTGCCAGGCGTATACACTATTAATTTAAAATCAGTCGAATTGTTTTTCATCATTCAATTAAAACAGATATTTGAACACTGCCTGATTTTGTTCAGATGATATCTCAACATGTAGTGGCCTATAAGTTAACCAGTTTATTATAGAAACGTTCAAGTTTAGGTAATTGAAATTGCTCTTCAGTTTACGTTGATAAGAAATGTATGGTTTCATTATAAGCATTAAATATCTTCTCATAGTGCAGGTTATAAAGTGTTCCTTTTATTCTTATACATTTTGTTTCTGAGCAATTGAAATTCTCCTTAATAAAGAAGCTTTTACGAAATTTTAAATTCATATAAAATAAATGTCCTTATAAATTTTTTGAATAACTGACTGTTCAAACAGTTTTATTTTTTTGATTAATCCGGCGATAATTAGTGGTGTGATGAGCAGTATTGAACTAACTATAGAAAAATTGTCTGTGATTTTTCTTTTATTAATGTACAAATTAATTAAATTATACTTAAAAAATGTAAATTTTTTAAATATTTTCATCTTATTTTTAAAAATCAATAAATCACAAAATATATGTAACTCATCATTATTTTATGTTATAACAAAAATGATAAATCATTATAAAAATAAAAATATTAGTTTCCATAGTTCATAAATTATTTTATAGCCCTACTGCAAAAATCTAACAACAACAATAAATAATAAATAAATTCGTATACAATTATTAAATTATCCATATCATTTTTAGTAATCAACTATCTTTGAAATCAATCAAATTAAGCCATCACAATAAATTTCATCTGAAGACCTTAAGCTTTATCAATTTTTCAATAATATTAACACTACACTTTACTTAATACTAAATAATTATGAACAAACAAACAAAAAAAAAACGTATTTAAAAAATATTAAAAATTTATGTTCACCATCAGTTTAACAAACATTATTAACATTTAATCGAAACTATCTTTAATCAATCATTGATTAATTTGATCTCAATTTGTTTGCAATTTTTTAGTATAGTTTTATTTTGCAGATACTATAAGTTTTTTTATTTCTACACAATTTCCAAATATCAAAATTTTGTAAACTTTTACTTTTCCATTTAGGAACATTACCTTCCAAATTGTGTAAAAATAAATTAGGTCCATAAACAATTTAATGAAATTTATCTAATTTTAAGCCCAATAAATATAATAATAAAAAAAGAATTATTTTCAACTAGTTAATTTCACTAATATTAATTAATATGTCATTCGGTTTGTTGTTGTTTTTTTTTTTTTTTTATTGTATCTATGAAATTTATTTATATTCATTTCTCTAATTTATTATAAAAAAAATTTGATTAATATACATTTCATTTGTGAAACAGCAAAAACAGAGCCCGTCATATCTTATTTCACAATCTAAAAGACAAATATCTTTTAGTATTATAATTTTAATTTTTTTTTTGTTTATTTCTTTTTTTTTTTTTTTTGTGTTACAAATTTTTAAGATAGTTCACTAAGCCATCACATGAAGATATTTTGTAAATATCATCCAAAAATAAAAAAAAGATGAAATATTTAAAAAATTATAAATTTAGGAAAGTTTGGAGTTTGTATTAAGAATGTTGAGACAGATTAGATTTAAAGAATTACTAAATTATAAATTTGATATATTGAGCCTACTAGTAATTATGGTCGATTGATGTCCAAAGTAGCTACGAAGGTGGTTTTTTAAGTAGTTAAGTATACGAGTATGACAAGTACTTTTTTAGCTTTGATTTTAAAACTATAAACTATAAGAAATATGCCGAGGAAGCTTAACAATTTTAATTATATTTCATTATATGATGAAACATGAAAGATATTTCCAAATTATGTCTTTTAAAAGATTTATTGTAAATATACACCAGTTTTAATCATGACCAGTCGATTTATAAACTCTTTTATATACTAAAAACATTAAGGAAACACCAAGTTTAGAAATCTAATGTCTTATATTTTTCTAACTATTATAGACACAGATTTTTCAAATAGTATAAATCGCAGTTTTTCTGATGAACATAATCGCAAAGATTTACAAATCTTATTCAACTGACATGTCAGTGGCGCCAGTAATTGAATTCCATTTATTTTTATAAGCTATACGAAATTAATATTTTTCATCTGCTCATGAAAATCAAACTAACGTCTAGTTTTTATCTATAAAATATCATTTCAATTTTTTTTTTAAAATATGCTTACTAAAAACTATTTTATCTTGGTCAATTTAACGGTTTGCTTTTATATATCTATTTTTATCACAAAATGAAAGTGAATCTGATTTTTATAATAATATGCAAGAATTCGATGTAAAAAAAAACTTTTTAATACAAATTGATTATTAATATATGTTATAAAAAAAACATCACATTTTCACAGCGGCGTCTTACATAAATCTACTATTAAAAATGATTTAAAGTTATTGGAATTGCAAAAAAAAAAAAAAAAAAAACTTTTGAATAGATAGAAAAAAATCAAATATTTAAGATACACAACAACATAAATAGATACTGCGTCTACAATAACAACATAAAAATTAAAATATTTTGCATAGAAATAGATAAAATTTAAAATTTAAAATTTTTGTAGTAAAACTAAATTATATATTGTCCGTGGACTTTACTTCCTTTTTGTCCGTGGACTTTATTTTATTTTACAACAAACTTGGTTTAAATATTACAATTCATTTTAACATTTTTTGTAACTTTTTGTAAAAAGAAGAAAGAGTCCATTTTACAAAAATGTTTTTTTTTTATATATAGTTAATAGAATCATTAGTCATCATAGTCGACTTGTTAAACCGCAGATCCAAATCTTCTCCTCGTTAGCCGTGACTCAAACTATACCACTGGCGATTAGGTACCCAATCTTTCGTAAGACGTTGCTAAAGTTTCCACACTAGTCACCGCGTCGATGTTAGGATAGCAATTGAACAAAATTGGTAGGGCTAGCTTGAATCCCATGAACTTTATTGGTAATTATATTTGCATAGTATAATAACAATTCCAACAAAATCATAAAAAAATCCTTTTACGGAATTCATCTACAATTTATATTGTATTAAATCTATTTAACTAAATTATATCAGCGGAGGTGACGTAGTGATAGTGTGCTATGCTGTTATGCATTCGGTCTCGGGTTCAACTCTTGACCAAGGCATATATGTCGTTCTTAAGTTGACTCAGTTTTATATGCGTAATAAAAATTAACTATCTAATTTTAAAATGCAAACAGTTTGAACCGATTTGTTGACAAAACAATTTTTTTACTAATAAAAATCATTGCAATTAAGTCTCTTCACTATAATTAAACTCGTATGGTTCAAAATCCATGTCAAATTAGTAGATTCAAATTGTCTCTATCATGGAGTGAACAAGAGAAAACTAAAAATATCAAAAATAAAATATTTAAAGAAATTTTATATATTTAACTACATATTAAGAAATAAATAAAATAAATTTATTTTTAATTTTTTATCCAAAATTAAATATACAAAAAAACAAAAATCAATAAATTGATCAATTAAAATTAAATTATTCATTATTATATTATTAGACTATTTATAATATATATATATATATAAAGTAGACAACCGGAAGTTCATCCAATTATTTAAATTTTATCAACAGATTAGTTGACAGTAGAAACAAAAAGAAATATACAAAAAATTGATATGTCCTTCTACAAATTTCATGTTATTGATTTAATTACTTCTAAATTAATTAAGTTATTTAAATTAAAACATACTAAATATATCTAAAATTAATTAATCAATTTTGAAATATTTCCCTGATACATTAAAACAAGTTATTATCTATAATTTAGTAATTGATTAATTTAAAGTTGTCAAATTTATGACAAATATTTATAATTTTTTTTTTTAAATTATTAAATATGAATTTAAATTTGTAACAAACTTACAATAGTTATCTAATAAAATAAAAATTTCTACTCAAGGAGAAAGTTTCAATTATTATACTTTATTTATTATCCTTGTTTGAATAATATCTAAAACAGTTATATTAGTGATGTTACTGGAAAACTGCGAGCTCATGAGCAGTTTCTACTATTATTGCTAAAGTATCCAAATAAATATTTCAGCAGTTCTAATAGGCTAAAAGGAGTTCTGAAAATTTGAAATTGCTAAGGACTAGCAATTTTGTAAACAAAACGTTAAAGCCTAAGTAAAAACTTTGAGCTTGTAGGTCACCAACATAATAGTATTAAAAAAAAATGAATAAAATTTTAAGTAAAATTATATTTAGATATTAAAAAATTAATTAAGGGCAATGTAAACATAAAATGGATCTGTACGTTATAGTGGAATTTGTTACGTTATTGAAAACATATCGAATTTGAATTACATTCGTTTAAAAAAGATCAATTGGTAAAAAACGAACGTCAATTCTTCAAAAATACATTAATAATGAATCATAATGTTTTCAAAATTACAGTGATTTTTGTTATTATATTTTTAAATTAATTTAAAGGATTTCATTGCTTAAATATGTTTTGATCACTTTAAATTTTTGTAATATCAATTTAAAATTTAGTAATATCTTTATATTAATTTGAAGATTATAGTAATATAAATTTACTTAAAAAAGCTTATGTAATTTTATGTAAATTTATAAATATACTTTATTTATATCCTTTTTATTTGTTTCAATATAAATTCAAAATTTAATTTAAATATCAAATTTATTTATCTTTAATTTAATATAATTGTTCATATTTACTTTATTCGAAAATTACCACCGATTTTATTTTACTATTTCAACAATTTTAATTAATATTTAAATTAGCGATATTATTTTTAAAAAAAAAAAAAAAAATTTTATCATTCCTATATGTGTCGATAATAAAATTAGTTAGGTAACTTAAAAATTCATAAACGATAGATACATCAAAATAATAGGTCAACCTAAATTCATTGATTCGAATTCGAAAGCAAAATTAATGTTTTCAAGGATACCAAAATTAGATATTCGAAATAAATTTTAATCGTAATGTATTTCCCTGATACTTTGATTTTCCTGAAAGTAATTCATATTTTGATTGATTATTATTATAAATTATTGTATAAGCAAATTTTAAATGAAAATATTCCGATAGTAATTCATTGCCTTAGAAGACTATTAATTCAGTTTTCTATTTATTGTAAATTTGTTAACGAAAATTATTTATAAATTGAATAAGGTAATTAAATTTATAAATTAATTCCTTGTGGCCTTGGTACGTGAAAGTATCTGTGATCTTCCTCCATTATAACCAACCAAGAACCAACCAACCAATATATAGGTTAAAATTTCCTTTTAATGGAATAATTTTAATTTTAGTTTATCACATTTCCCTCCACTGGGGATAATAGTGCTTCAAATGATAGACGTTTCAAAACGTTTTCTTTTATATATAGATTCCGATTCATAACTTGCTATAGATTATAGCGTATAAGAAATATTTAAATGCAGCAAGCTAAACGTTTGCATTACTCCCAGTTTTAAAATCACAATTACATTTTGTTAATTTGTATTACTGGTAATTATTTAAAGCTGGGTCAACTGTGGGCTTCTTTTAATTTTAAAAGGGTTGTTTTTTTTTACAACAATTTGTCATTTATCTAAAAATAAAAGTTATTCACGTCATAAATAAATAAAATTGATATGCAATTCAAAAAAATGTCATTGAAATTATTTTAAAAAAAAAATGAAATAGATTTTTAAAAAACTTTTTTATTTAATATTTTTCATTTTTAATGCTAATATTATTCAATTTTTTTTTTTCATTTTTAAAAATGTTAATAAGTAACCCAAAAACTGACCCACATCAACAAAATACCGACAAACTAAATTTCCTTAGCATTTGCGTAAAAGAAATCATAAAATTAATAACAAAAAAATATGTAAATTGTTTTTTTTTTTTTTCATAAAAATAACTGTTAGGTCAATGTTAAAAAATACCGCCCAGCGCCCATGCTGGAATTCTTCTCTTTGTTTGAAAAAAATATTAAAGTAATTAAATTAAATTAATTAAAATATAAACCAATTTGTCAGTAGCACTTTTGCTTCTTTATTTAGGTGAGTTTTTGTTTTTATACTAAATTTCGATACATAAATGTAATAAAATTTAAAATTATGATAAATTGATATTTTTTTTTATGAATTCATAAAATTAATACACATTATTATAATTTATTTAATTTTTATTGGTTATATTTCACAAAAAAAGATATAAAATATAATTATTAACCATTTTTCGTTAGGTTAGATTAGACCAAATACGAATTAGACAAATTATATTAGTACTTTTAGGTCTATTTTTACGAAACTATTATAATATAATATCCGAAAGTATCTAAAGGTTATTCATTTCAAAATAACCTTACACATTGGCCAACAAAATGTCATTTACTGATATCAGAAATAGAATTTAAAGGGGTGTGATTGCATTTGATGAATGTGTTAATGTTGCAGGGACAAAACGGCTTATGTAAATGAAATATTCATAGCAAAACACTTATAAATTCTATAACATGTATTTCAATATGCAAAACGTTATACTCATACGATTTTTGTTGCATTCTATTCTAATCGATGTTATCCATGTGAAAGTGAATATTGAAATTAGTGGTGAAAGTGTTAAAAGTTTATATTTATCTGTAAGAAATGTAAGATCTATCGAGAATATTATTACAAAATATTTTCATTTTTTATGTCCCTCTATAACAACTAAATGTCCTTAAAAAAAATCAATTTTACATTGAATTATTTAACTTATAATTTTTCTGCTCTTTGGGATAAAATATGTAACTTTAAACGTCGCAAAGATTCAGAGCTGTTTTGTCCACAGTATTACTGTTGTTGGTTTACTATACTAGTATTACTATACTAAAAATAGCTTACCTACTCCTAATCCACTTCTTTTGCGTGTGTTAAATATATGACATTTCCAACACTTTCGCAATAAAGTTGTACATGAAATATTTTTTATAATGATCCAAATAAATAAAGTGATATTCTAAGTTGAAATTATCTTTCGAATATCATCTAAATTAGGAGGGAATTATACTATAATTTATAATCTATAAAATTAATATTCTATACTGAATATTAAATTTATCCTGTGTGTAATACATTAAGGGCCGTTTTTTCAATGAAAGTTTAAACTTAAGTATACCTAAACCGAGTTTAAATTTAAACTTGGTTTAAATTATGATTCGTTTGCTCAATAAAAATTTATCCTAGGGATAACTAAACTAAGTTTAAATAAAGGAAATATTTATTTCCTAGGGAAATTTAAGTTTGCTATGGAAATACCAGCAACTTTGACAAATGATTTTTAAAAAAAAAATAAAACGGCCTATTTTTGTTTATGTTTTTATAGTTGTGAATTTGCGGTAAAATATAAATGCAAAATAATTAATTTAAAAAAATGAAGTCCCGAAAAAGATGCCCAAATTACAGTAGTGTAGAAATAGATAAATTAATTAATAGTGTAAAAAAATATAAAAATATAATTGAATGCAAAAAAAAAAAACAGATACTATTTCTTCTAGAGAAAAGAGAAAAAATTTCATCATTTATTAAATTTAGCACGTATTGTACAGTGCTTTTTGACAACCGAAATCTAATCTAGCAAAGAAATCAAAGTCATCCCATTTATTAAAATGGTCAATTATTTCATTAAAGGTTTTTGGATGCCGGGCTTGGTTTAATATGTATTTGTAAAATTTAAAATGTTCTCATCATCATCCAACATATCTTGGTAATCTTCCATTTAAAATAAGTATTTAAAATCACTTTTCTTAATAATAATTTCTTTTCACAATTAATGCCAAAACAATAATGTGACAACAATAAAAAATTTCATAAATTTCACATTTGAATTGTCATCGCATTTTTCTAGCTGATAAAATTGACATACATACGCGTAAAAATACGCACACTATAACAAAATAAAGATAAACTAAGTTTAAACCACGAAAATCGGTGGTTTAATTTTATCTAAGTTTAAGGAAGATAAACTTAGTTTAAGAGATTGAAAAAACGAATTTTCGAATTAAACTTAGTTTAACTTTAAACTGAGTTTAAACTCGAATTGAAAAAACGGCCCTAAGAATAACTTTTGCGATCTTGCTTAATTTCAAAGTTACACATAATAAAATTACTACAACTAAATTCGTAGTTATATAATAATAATATGTCAAAGAATGGACATTTAATGAACCTATAATGACTTTACTTTTAAGTATTAATTATTAGAGGGGATTTTTTCCACAATCATTTTAGCTACATAAATATTTTACTAATTTCAATGCTGATTTATTTATTTCATTATTATTAAATTCAAGCTAAATGCTTTCCTATTCTCTATTTGTATTTATCAATCTAATCTTAGTTATGTTGTTTTTAACTGTGTTTATTTATGTTATTTATATTTTTATTTTTGCATATATTTTTATGGATAAACGTATAATATCTTATTAACTATTACATAATTTAGTTTTCTATTTCTTATACATCTTACTCAACTCATCAACATCGCTACATTTATTAATATAAAAATAAAAATTTCTATCCAACTTAGCTCATATACAATTGCGAACTTAACCAGTTACATACCAAAAGTAGCATATTTATCTGGTCAGTTACATACCAAAACTAGCATATTTTTTATTTTAATATAAAATATGTTGTGAACTAAAATATTTGTGCAAATAATGATTTTATATAACTCTAGATTCGAGTATAGATTCAAATCAACATTCAAGCCTACTGTAAAGGATATAATGGAATTTTACCAAAAAATATTGATTTGTGGCTACTTGCTTAAATAGATAATTGACTGAATTCAATTACCCTTCATTAAATTTACTTTCGGTCAATTGTGTATTCGTTCATTTGTAAATTTAGTCTACAGTGTTCTGTAAATTAGCCAGATACGCAAAATACTTGTTGTTTAATTGTAAAAAATTTCAAAATATGAGAAGTAAAAACAGTTTTTTATTACACATTCCCTTAGAAGCTTATTAAAAGTTACAAAAAAAAAACCAGTTGAATACTAATTTTGAAAAACGAAGCTACTTAATATATTTAAATAATCCAAATAAATTTGGTATGTGCTTATGTAGGTGGTTCTGGTGACATACCACGCACAAGAGTACAAAACCAAAATTACTGAAATAGAAAATAATTTATTTTATTGGATCTTGGGTGAATCAAAAACAAAATATATAAAAAACTCTTATATTTACATTCATAATTATTATGCTCTAGTTTCCTAAAACCTAAATTATTATTAAAAAAAAATAAAAAATCTCTAAAAATAATAATTGTCACACTAATTTATTTAAAAAATTAACATTTTCTGGTTTAATAAAAAATAGAAATTGATTAACTGTATAAGCTATTGGTAATTTATCTCTTTGATTATATAATTCTTGATATTTATTTTTATCTAATTTTTGACCAGCAATTATTGTCATTGGTATTATATATGATTTTTTTTGTGTTTTAACAATAATTAAATCAGTTTTATTATTACTATTATTATCATTACCATTAAATTGTTCATTATTATTTCTATATGTATTTGGACCAATTTGTATAAATGCTGGTGGTTCATTTGAATTTTTTGGTTCATCTAATAATGATGTTGCTAATAAATTAGCAGCATATAATGTTAAATTATTAGCTGGTATTAATATTGATGATTGTGTATTTGTATTTGAATTTGAATTTATATCTAATAATGATGAAGCATATTTTTGTTGTTGGTGTTGGTGTTGTTGTTGTTGTTGTTGTTGTAATAATTGTTGTTGTCCTGATACATATGTTTTTTGAATTTGTTGAAATACTGATCCTGGTTGTAATGGTGGTAAAGGTTTATGTGTTGGTGGTACTATACGTAATGTATCTTGTCCTGATGGTACAGGACCATAAGAATCTAATAAAATTTGACTAGTTGATGATGATTGTTGTTGTTGTTGTTGTAATTTATTTGTTGTACCTAATTGTTGTAATAATGGTGATAATGATGATGTATATGTTTGTCCAAATATATTTGTTTGTTGACGAAAATTTGGTACAACATTTCTATTACCTAATATTGATTGTTGTTGTTGTTGCTGTTGCTGTTGTGATTGTCCATAAGGAAGTATTGTACTACTATAACAATAATTGTAAAAGGTCAAGGTGACCAACCACAATATCTATAAATATTAAAATAAAAATTGACTGTTAATATTAAAATTATTATTTATTATTATTATTATTTTTTTATATTTCTATTTTTTTTTTTTAAGTTTTTATTTTAAAACTGACCTTTAAATCCATATTCTCATTTGTAGAAAATATCTGTTAAATAAAACGATAGACTAAACACAAAAATAATTTAAACTCTACTTTTATATACGTTTCAGCTAACCAAATATATAAAAATAACATTTAATATACAATCTTTTTAAAAAAAATTATTAATATATATATTTATTTCTCTACACATTAATTTTTGATATGATTAAAAAATTGTATTTAAATATATATTTATATAAATTTTTTATCAAATTCAACGAAAACTAACAAATATACTTTTTGTCCTTGACATTTTTTTAACTGAAACAAAAATAAAAATGTTTTTTTTTAAGAAAACAAATTAAAATTCACAAAAATCTTAGTAAAGATAAATGTATTTAGGATTTCATAATTTTTTTTTTTTTTTTAAGAAATTTTAAAGATATATTTTATGTATTTGAAATATCTTTTTGTAATAAATTTATTTGAAATATTTTTTTTTTGTAATACCATGCATTATTGTTGATGGAAAATTACATAAATAAAATAAAAAAAAAAATTATATTATATTACCTTTCCAAACAAAAAAACATTTAATATTTATTATTAAAATATTTATTTAACATAATATGCGTAATATTTAAAATTAAATTATTACTATTATAAAAAAAAAAAAACTTTCCAAATATTGTAATGCGTTTGATGACAAAAACTTAAAATTAATATACAATTTAATGATTGGAATTTATATATTTGTATCTTTTATGTTTATACGTGTATCTTTCATTTAACTGGTTCAAATTTTTTTTATATTTTTTATTTTTAAAACGTTATCAGTCTTGAAATGAGAAATATTATTAAATGTCTAGACAAATTCCATATTTGTGGTTAATGAAAAACCGGCAATTTGTATCGTAGAAATGTCATTATTGAGTGATATTTATTTATTTCTATTAAGGTGGAAAGTTTAATACTAATATTATTTTTAAATAAAACTATATTTATGTTATTTTATTTATACTTATATATTTTATAATATGGAATATTAAAAATTTGGCAATGATATTTTTTAAGTTTGAATTATAAAATAAACAAAATATTTACTTTCATTTTTTCTACATTAGATATATGCAAAATTATAAAATTAATGATAAAACAATGACGTAGATTTTGGCAATGTTCGCTTTAAACATGGACACCAATTTATATAAAAAAAAATTATATAAAATCTATTAGTTAATTAATATTTATAATATATAAATTTATAATATTAAATATTTATTAGCCAATTATATGCGGAAGATAAAAAATGAACTCAAGAACATAAATTGTTTTTATAGTTATGAAAATGATACTGAAAGTTGATAAAAAAAAATTAATAGGAATTTATTGAAGGTTTTGAATAAAAGTATTTTAATTTAGTTATGTAATCATAGATTTTTTTTTTTTTTTCAAAAAATTGTAATTGAATGGTAATTTTATCTGTGTTTTTTACTAGAACAAAATGACTTAAGTTTTTTACATTGTCTGTACTCCTGAATTTTAAGTTTCTAGAGAGCTAGAAACTTAAATTAACTAGTTAACAAGCTAAGGACGTAACTCATCAAAATGTATCTGTTTTTTTTTGTATAGGTTAAAATTAAATGTGAACATTTATATATCAAACTTTAAAGAATTGAATGAATAATTAATTTTGAAAAAATCCGGCAAATTTAATTTAAGATTAGTTGAGAAATATTACATTTCATTTCCAGACTATAATGATCTATGATGAACAGTATTTGAAAGAAGTGTAATAGTAACCCGTCAATCAAATTTCACAAAAATTATCGTTGATTGTTCAAATAAAATACAATTATTTCGTTAAGCATATATTTAAGTAGCGATTTAACTTAAAAATATTCAAGTAACTTGAAGCATTTTTACAATCATAATTTATAAGATTTATGCGTTACGTAACTAACCATGTTATAATCCTATATTACGATGGTAATCTAGAAATCCGCTGCAATTGGCATATCACCCACCAATAGAATTTTCATCATAGTTACTAATAAATATGTATAGTAATTTTATTAACCTTTCGTTAAAGACCAACTTGAGAAATTTATATTGTTACAAATGTCATAAGTCATAATATAACATTGAGTGGAATTCAACATTAAAATAGTAACATTTTATAATAATATCTTACCTGAGTTAAACAAAATTAAAAAATAAATTTTACCATATTTATATTTCTTGACAACGCCACATTTAGTGAGCTAATTGCCTTGATTATGATCACGATACAGATGCAGATGAAGATACAACTACGAATTCCGATTATATAGACATCAAATATTTCAGTTATTGTAGCTCGACGCGAATGTATTTGAGTTTAAAAATTGTTAAAACGAAAATTTTGTAGTTAGTACTTGTATCTGTATCTCTATCGTGATCATTATCATAGCATATTTTATTATATTTAAGACTTTTCTCATATATGATTTTTGTATTGATGTTTTTAGGATTAGGTACAATTTGCACGACGTAATCATATAATTCAAATTGTACTTATTCTTTACTATTAGTGTAAATAACCCTTAGTATTTCTCTGTAATATATTTCGATTAATTAATCATTTATTAAATAATGAATTGATTTATTACCGAAACTATAAGGATATAATTTTAACTACTCTTCTACGTTATTCACACTATTACTAATCAACTAATGCGGTATGATTTTATACTAAGAATATTTTTGAATGCCGAAATTTAATGTTTTCTAAATATTTGAATAGTTATATGGAATATACTAAAATAAATAAACATTTGTAAATACTATGATGGGTTAAAATGGCAATAGAGTAGCTTCAAATTGCAACAAAATATTACTAAGGTGAAGGGTCGATTTCGACTGGATCGTCAGTGCGAAGAAGAAGAAAGAAATTAAACTTTAAATAATTCTGTTCGGAATGGATATATAATATGCGGTACGGTTTTCCTTAGTACATTTCATAAGTTTCTATAGTTAACATTAACTGTATAGTAACTGATATTTTAATAAATTCTGAATACATTTTCAACTCAAAATCTCTCAAGAATATATGTACATATTTACTAATTATAAAATTTTAATTTTTGGTTAAAAACCACGATCAGAGAGACCAACTACGATTTAACATTTCTCAAAGAAAAGCAAAAGTAACCTGCCTAATTATGTATTAATTTAGTTAACAAACTCCTAATTTTAATTTTATATAATAAATATTTCCATTTAAATTAAAAGTTTGTTTAGTTATTTAAAACTAACATTTATTTTCGTGAAATTTCTATATATATTTATAAAATCATAAGATATGAAACTTTAACTAATAAATTAATCATTATCGAAGATTTTTTATATTAAAAGCGAAAACTAATCTATTGATTTTATATAACTTTTTCCGATGAAAAGTTTTTTAATATATAAATTTAATATTTTACAATATTTTCTATTGAAAATTTAAAATCTTTAGAAAAAAACTGTCAACTTTAAAGTAAAAAAATACAAAAGTTGATAATTAGTTTTGGTTATCAACAAAATTAAATTGCATTGATAAAAGTAATAGTGAATAACATTTATTTGAATTACTATGATATAATATTTTAAAAAAAATATATCTATAAAAATGTTTTGACAAAACTAGAGCAGTTATACTTCCAAAACATCCGTTCATCAGTTAAGATATCATATTTTACAGCATGAATAAATTAATTATAGTAAATACTTTTAATTTTACTTTTTTTCTAATATATAATTTAATATACTATTTAATTTATTATAGATTTTGTCAATTTTGTCATTTACAATGTGTACAGAATTATCAGATTTTCAAACTGCACCAGAATATGGACCACCAATAGAAAACTATCAAAATAAAGAAATTATGGTACAATATACTCAACAGCCAAACATTCATTTTATTAATAATTTAAATCAAAATTATGAATTATCTTCAAATTTTGATCAATTTTCTATGCAACATATTCCAATTAACGAGCAAAACTTACAAACGAATTATTTTGATCTTACAAATCCGGAAAACTTTCAAGTTCCAAATCGAAATCTTGAATACAATGACGAACAAAATTACTTTGAAAATCCAGTAACAGAATCAAAATCTTTCAAAATAGAAAAATCTAAAGAAATTCCATTTGATTTTCTTTCTAATCAACCAAAAAATATTGAAAATTTAGATAAAGCTGAAATTGGATCAAAATCGGCATTAAACTCAGAGGAAATTCAAATATTAATTAAAGAATTTCTATGGAAAAATTATATTGAATCTATTCAAAAAAAATATATGAATATTAAAAGCAATGAAGAAAATGTATTACACAGTGATCAGCAAAATATGAAATTTAGTTTGCCTTTGCCACAAATTCTCGGACAACATCTAAATTTAATACAACAAAATAAACCTGAAACAATTATTTCAAATCAGGCTTCAATAAATCCAAATATCAATATTAAAATGCCGCCACTTCAAACACAAAATATGGACTACAATTCAAATTCATTTCAATACAATAATCAACAATTTCATCAAATTAATCCATCTCGTACTAATTTTAATCAGTTTATGATGAAACCAACAACTCCAACTCATCAAATACCAAATTCTAATTATAAAATTCCATTAATTGATAATAATAATTTGGTTAATACTGAAACAATGCCAACAGTACCACAAATTCAATACTCCACTGATTTTAATAAAAGAATTTATCCACAAGTTTCTACTTACACTAATATAATTCCAAATTTGAATACGCCAAATCACAAACCAAAAATTACAACAAAAATTTACACTTATGCTGATGTGGATGATAATGAAGATGAACAAATAAATGATAAATTAATAAAAGAGATTTCATCACGAAAACATTATAAAGTTATATTTATTAAAGCACCAAATCAATTGAACCGTAACACTTTAAAACTTGTTCAAGCACAGCTACAAAATGATGAACAGACTGTGATTTATGTGTTGTCGAAAAAGACTGATCCTTCAGAAGTTCAAAAGACTTTAGAATCAATTCGTACAAATGAAAATAAACCTGAAGTTCATTTTATTAAATATAAAACTGAAGAAGAAGCAATTTTAGCTCAACATAATATTAAGGGTTAGTGTAATTTTTGTTGATATTTTTCTGATTTATATTAATTAATTAAATATGTAATATCAATTTTAGCACAATACGAAAATATAGAAGGTAATGCAGTTAGTTTAAATGAAGGATCTATTATAAAACCTACAGCAAATTATCCTGATTTGATACAAAGAGGAATTGATGAAAATCAAGCTTACTTACCACCTAATTAATAATATTTCATTAATAACATAAATATGTATTTTAATTCATTTAAATCCTATTCATATAAATATAAAAGTCTGAAATAAATTTAAAATTTTAATAGATTATTATTATTTCTTTAAATTTCAATTAATTTTATAGCCAATTAAAAGCCCACTAGTGTAAAACTCTAAATATAAGCTCCTCTAATAACTAAATTTTTATATAATTTTGTTTTACAAATATTTATAATTTTTATAATACGTCAGTGGCAACCCTAAAACATGTTAAACATGATTTGCTATGGCAACTATCAATTTTAGATTCATTGTTTAATCAATAAATAAATATATGAACTATGATAAAAATTACATTAAAATTTTTAATTTTAAATTGTTTTTCAAATTATGCCAGTTAAAGGAAAGAAAAAACGTAATAGTAAAGATTCGAATGGAACAGGAAATAATGGAAACGGTGAAGCAGCAGTAAAAAAGAAAGGTGGTAAAAAGAAAACTACATCAAAATCAAAGGGTAAATCATTTACCTGTGATATATTTAATGATGCTGCAATGGAAAATGCTTATTATTGTTGTCACAATGTACAGGTACATAAGAAATATAATAAAATTATTATATATGTAAATATGAAATCTAAATATAAAAATATCTATTAGTAAATTTTAAATTAATCATAGTTTTATATTTAGGATGTATTAAAAACACGAGGTTTTGCATGGCCAGAGGCACAAAAGAAAAAGAAGAAAGGGAAACGTTAAAGAGATCAAATATTATTTGTTTGAAATATTCCACCATTTAGCATGAATTAAGAGGAAAACTAAATTATAAACAATTTTATAAAATATATTTAGCATATTATTATATTATGAAATGACGTCACACTATTTAAAAAAATAAATATGAAAATTTTGTAATGTCGGTATTTTTCTTATATTTTCTTTTCACGCTGTAAAATATAAAAATATTAATGAAAATAAGAACAAAATAATTCAATTAATTTTAGAAATATTAAATATTTTATTAAATTTGTTTGCTTAATATAAATACACTCTAATTATGCAGATATTTTGAAATGCATTCATTAGACTAGTAATTCCTTAAAGGACTAACAAGTCCGTTGTAATTATTTTCAAATCGTTATTTAAAACACAGTAAATGTTCACCAATTGTATTGGTAGATTGTACGTTGACGTTAGGAAAGTTTAAGAAACAGACGTTTACCGAAATTTCGAAATTGATCGCTATGCAGACACCTATTGACCCTAAGAACCGCACCTTGTGGAAAAATGTTTTCAGGATGATCACAAAGTGCAGCCAAAAATAAAAGAAATTTAAAACATTTGATCTCGAATTTTTTTTAAATATGTATTTTATTAGACAATTCTAAAAAAAGTTACAAGAGTGACGTCATATTTAACAAAAAATTGGCACTCAAAAAAGCTCACTAATACATAAATATAGACTGGACAGACTTGTTCTGCTACGCGATTTTATTATATTGTAAAAAGATTTGGAAACGAAATTAGTCTTTTTTTCAAATCAATTTTGATTTTTGTTATGAATTATTTTTTTTAGGAATGTAATATTAATCAAGTTTAATTTTTAAAAGATGAAATTGACTTGACAATCCTAATACATTCCAAAATTAACCCAAGTACAGTTTAACTTTCCAACTTCTAATGACGAATTGAATGCAATTTTTGTAGCGAATGCCTAATTATTATATACATTGCTTATGCTTTCCTCAGTTTTGATCAAACATTTCGTAAATTCTTATTAATTAACACGATCCAAAAATTAAAAATAAGACTTTTCATTATTAGGACTTAGAAACATAAAAATTAAATTATACAGAAATTAAATTACTTTCTTTATTTTTAGATTATTCGAAATGAAAATTGGAATAAATAATAAATTAAAATATAAAGAAACATTAAGTTTGTAAGAATCTATATAAAAATAATTCATTTTATATATAAAGCTGCTCATACATACAACATAATTATCAACGTGTTCACAATTTGTCAAGTTGTTTCTTAGCAAGTTTACAACACGTTGATAAATATTTGGGTGGTTAAGATATTGGTTGATGAAAATATTTTAATTTATTTTGGAGTTGGTTGATGGGTTTAAGTTATATAGTGTATAGGAAAGTTGTGCAACCAAAATGATGTTTCTTCACATGTTATGTCACAATACAAATTTTTTTATATGTTATGAATATTTTTTATTAATTGAAATAATATTAAATTATAATTATTTTTCACCCAACTTTAATTGTATATTCTTTTTTGACATTTGACACTATCCTTGTAGTATCGGTTGTAAACTAAGTGGAAATGTGTATATGTAGTACGTGTAATGAAAATTTACATCCTGGGTTGTACAATGTATGGACAGCATAATATCGAACAAACTTAGAAAATTCTAAAATAAACTTCAAAAATAATTTCATCCCACCTAAAAAAACACACACACCAAAAAAAAACATGAAAATCTGACGCAAGAATCTTTCTGAATCAATTATTGTACCATAAAAATAAACATTAAATGAAATTATATCTTAGTCTTTGATTGCAATTCATTCCAAACAGTTTGCTAAAAATAAATATCTATAATTTATATTTGAATTACAAAACGATTAGTGTTCAAAACTAGATTTATCTAAATTAATATACAAAATAAAAAATACGAATCTGTAATAAATTAAATTACATTTGTACTTAACTAAAAATAAAATAGGCTACTTTTCATTACAAAATTGAAAACATTAAATGACATTTTGTTGAACATTTACATCAATCAGTGAGAAGTGATCAAATTATTATTATAATTTCTTTTTTGTAAAACGATTTTATAAAATATAGAAACTTTGAATTATAAATAAAATTAATTAAATTACCAAAAATGGGTAAAACACCAGCAATTGGAATTGATTTAGGTACAACATATTCTTGTGTTGGAGTTTGGCAGCATGGTAAAGTTGAGATAATTGCTAATGATCAGGGTAATCGTACAACTCCAAGTTATGTTGCATTTAACGATACTGAACGTTTAATTGGTGATGCTGCCAAAAATCAGGTATGTCAAATTAACCATATAATTGTGGAGCATAAAAAATTATATTTCATATTTAATTTTATATTATTTTAAACACCAAAAATATTTTAATTGTACATAAATTTCTTTTTAAATAATTGAATAATAATTTGAATGGGATTATGTAGAAATATAACATTTCAGAAAAAATTTCAATAAAATAAACGTACTAAGCATTTACACTTTAGAACACGCACTAATTCATGTTCTAGTGAAGTGGTTTATCAAACTTGTAATGTGAAAATACCATAGGTTTTTTGGTTTAATCACTGCGTTATCAAAAGTATATTAACGAATCAGCGTGCTTGATAAACCAGACATAATTAAAGTATTCATTTGCATAGCCCAGAATATTATGATTATTTCTTACTTTACATAAATAATAAACAATAATTTCCGAATAATTCTTGAATTAACAAAAATTTCTCAATTCTGATGGTTTATCAAACAAATTATTGTTATTATTTTTATTAGAATCAATTATAAACTTCAAACTGAATAACATAACAAAAAATTCTATTCTGCATAATAACCTACAACATCTATTAATTATATATCATAATTCAATTTCAATTAAATAAACCTTTTTTAGTAAATAATTTAATTATATATCCCAAGAGATTTTTTTATATTTGATTTTTCCTAAAAAACCTATAAATATATAAATATTTTAATTAATTCACAATTTAAAAAATCTCATGAGACTTTTATTTTTTATGTTTTAGAAGCATATAAATCCAAAACAACAAAATGGTGTGTTAACTAGTTTTCATTTTCAATTATTTATAAATATTTTATTTATTTTTTTTATTAAGCATGACACTATACCAATTTAGGAAAATTGAATGAGCTCATAAGTTTCAAAAACACATATTTGGTCCTCTTGGTCTATAAATTACATAAATATAAAAAAAAATTGTTTTAAAACAAAAAATACTCATAGTAACTAAATACTTTTTATACCTAATATTGATTTGTTATAGTTATTTCTATAAATAGTTAGACAGATTTGATTTTTCAATCAAATATTATAAGCAGTGGCGGATTTATAAGCTTCACATCAGCCAATAAGATATAGAACGATAAGTGTCCCATTAAAGAAGAGCCTAACAAAATTTACAATTTCCTCCAATCAATGTTTATTTTATGTTTTTCTTAACATTTCTGAGTTGGAAAACGTTATTCATAACGTAACGCTAAAACGAAATGAATTAGAGTTATTTATCAAAATTACGTTACATAATGTTTTATAAATTAAATTGTTTTACAGTAACGTAAGATATAACAATAACATAACGATTTTTAAAAAATATTCAGTTAAAATGTATGTGAACATTACTTTTATGAAAAAATTATCTTTTCTTTGATATTTTCGGGCAAATTATTGTGAAAGATTCCACCTTATGAAATGAAGCAAAATTCATATTAAATATAAATAAAATATCAATTGTAACAATACCGTTTTTTTTAAAAAGATAACATTACAACATATCGATATCCGAATTTTTTCGTTATATATTTGAATAACGAAACGGAATAGATGTAACGAAATCTGTAACATTATATTTTATTTTATTTTTTCGTTCTACAAGACTGACATTTCGACAATATACAATTTTCAAGAATGTAAGTGCTCCAAAAATCATTTATCTTCAGGCACTTCAGCAGCCTAGATCCGTCACTGAATATAATCGAATAGTTTAAATATTTTAACGAATAGTTTAGATCAAAATTAAGACAAATAAAGAAAATTTTTATAGAAATATTTCAAATATTAGCTTAGAAAAACAATGACCATTAATAAAATAAAATTAATATATTATTTATACAATTTCATTTGACAATTTTCCAATTACAAGTTGTAAATTTTAATCATGATTTTCTATTTATGGTTTAGTGTGAATATTTTTATTTTTCATAAATTTGGTCTTTTAATTTTGATATATATAATAAATTTAATGATCTCCGTGAAATATTTTTTTAAAAATTATTTCTCATAAATGGAATCGCATTTAGTTTTTTCATATAGTTTTTAAAGATTTTCGTAATTTTATTATTTTCCTGTACAAATATTTTAAGGTGACAACAAAAATTCTCATTATTTAATTATAAACAGCATAAAAATACAATAATTTTGAATTAATTATTTTTATTTTCATTTTTAAGAATAATATTAAATTAATATTTTAACATAATTGAAATTTGTTTTACCTTGTAACTAATTTCGAAAAGGAAATTATTTGTTATTTAATTCAGTAAAATTTTAAGTTAATATTTTAAATAATTATGCAATAATGTATAACGTTAAATAATTATATTTATAAACCACTAATGTGGGTGGAAAACATATTTCTATAAATATATCTTTAAAAATATCTTCGCTGGAATAATTTTAGTTTAAATAATAACATAAATAGAATAAAAATAAAATTTCAAATGAACTCGTATGATAAACAAATTTTAATTTTATTAGGACCAAAAAAAATGTTCATTAAGATTTCTTCAAAATATGATTTTTTTCATATATGTTAACTCGTTAATTTCCCTTTTATAATATTTAAGGAATATTCCTTCACAATTATCCCTTCACAAGCTATTACAAGATTGCGGACAAAGCGGACTAATTCAAAATTTTCGGTCGTAAAAATTTGCAGGGGGTGACAATATTTACGCATAATTCTCTGTAGTAAAACAAATAATTCACATTTAGTTTCAGTGTATAGTTACATATAATATTGACCGATCATTTCAATTAAATTCCAGCTTAACACTATCACAGTTGAAAATTATAAAACCATTCCAATTTCCAACCGTGAACAATTTCCATTGAGTAATTCGCGTGCATAAAAATTGTCGTATAAGAATTGACTACTGTAAATGGTGCACAGTGAATTACCTAAAGTGAATTGTAAACACAGAATTATAGATAATGTATAATAAATTACCCTAATAGACTCTCGAATTCTACTATATTTCTTTTTAACAAAACTCTTAACTATAAAGTTTTTCATTTTCATTTATATGCTCAAAAATGTTTAATTTTTATTTTTAGGTAGCAATGAATCCAAAAAATACTGTCTTTGATGCAAAACGTTTAATTGGACGACGTTTTGATGATCCAAAAATTCAAGATGATATGAAACATTGGTCATTTAATGTTATAAATGATGGTGGCAAACCAAAAATTCAAGTTGAATTTAAAGGGGAAATGAAGAAATTTGCACCAGAAGAAATTAGTTCAATGGTATTAGTTAAAATGAAAGAAACAGCAGAAATATATTTAGGTTCTAAAGTAACTGATGCTGTAATAACAGTACCAGCATATTTTAATGATTCACAGCGTCAAGCAACAAAAGATGCTGGTTCAATTGCCGGTTTAAATGTATTACGTATTATAAATGAACCAACAGCAGCTGCTTTAGCATATGGTTTAGATAAAAATTTAAAAGGTGAAAAGAATGTATTAATTTTTGATTTAGGTGGTGGTACATTTGATGTATCAATTTTGACAATTGATGAAGGTTCATTATTTGAAGTTAAATCAACAGCTGGCGATACACATTTAGGTGGTGAAGATTTTGATAATCGTCTTGTTAATCATTTCGTTGAAGAATTTAAACGTAAACATAAAAAAGATTTGAAAGGAAATGTACGTGCTTTACGTCGCTTAAGAACAGCTTGTGAACGTGCAAAAAGAACATTATCATCAAGTACAGAAGCATCTGTAGAAATTGATGCTTTACATGATGGTATTGATTTTTATTCGAAAATAACAAGAGCCCGTTTCGAAGAATTATGTATGGATATGTTTAGGTCAACGTTAGAACCAGTTGAAAAAGCATTAAATGATGCAAAAATGGATAAGAAAACTATACATGATGTTGTATTAGTTGGTGGTTCAACACGTATACCAAAAATACAAAAATTATTACAAGATTTCTTTTCTGGTAAACAATTGAATTTATCAATTAATCCAGATGAAGCTGTAGCATATGGTGCTGCAGTACAAGCAGCTATATTAACTGGTGATGAGAGTTCACAAATAAAAGATGTATTATTGGTTGATGTAACACCATTATCATTAGGTATTGAAACAGCTGGTGGTGTTATGACAAAATTAGTAGAACGTAATGCACGTATTCCATGTAAACAACAACAAACATTTACAACATATAGTGACAATCAAAATGCTGTAACAATTCAAGTATATGAAGGTGAACGTGCTATGACTAAAGATAATAATTTATTGGGAACATTTAATTTAACTGGTATACCACCAGCACCAAGAGGTGTACCAAAAATTGATGTCACATTTGATTTAAATGCTGATGGTATTTTACATGTATCTGCTAAAGATAATAGTACTGGTAGATCTGAAAAAATTATAATTACAAATGATAAAGGACGTTTATCAAAATCAGATATTGATCGTATGTTATCAGAAGCTGAAAAATATAAAGATGAAGATGAAAAACAACGTGAAAAAGTATCTGCTAGAAATACATTAGAAGGATATATATTCAGTTGTAAACAAGTAAATTTCTAAAAAAAATTATGTCTTTAAATTTTATTAAAAAATTAATTTTGTTATTTATTTTTTTTGTAGGCTGCTGAAGAGGCTCCATCTGACAAATTATCACAATCTGATAAGCAAATAATTTTTGATAAATGTGCATCAGAAATGAAATGGTTAGATGCAAATTCACTTGCCGAAAAGGAAGAATTCGAAGATCATTATAAAGAAATGCAAAAAGTTTGTAGTCCAATTATGTCTCAAATGCATAAAGGTAAGACTGCATCTGGTGATGGCAGAGGACCAACTGTTGAAGAAGTTGATTAAGAACGAATATCTTTATTTTATTTTATATTAATTATTTTAATTATTGGTTGCTTTTTTTGTACATATTTTTTTTTTTTAAATATATTTTAAAAAAACATCTCGCAGTTATCCAAAATTATTTTAATTTCCTGTTCAAAAAATAGAAATTGTGTTTTTGTATACTAAAAATTAGTAGGTATATAAATAAATTATATTTACACCAGATTTTTAGTTTCATTTTTAAATAGAATTTTAATAAGTTTAATTCTTCCATCTTTTTGCACTACTTCTGTGAGAGGATATGGCCTCTTCACTTGGCATCTCCATCTCACTCGATTCATTGAAGTTATTTTAGTATTTTTCCATGTAAGATTGCATTTTCCTAGTTCTAGGATTGTATTTTAATTGCGAGATATTTGTAATTAAATCATGAGATAATCGCAATTCTACGCACTTCCTAAATACGTAAATTAGTCAATGTTGATCATGTCACAATTCATCATGAAAATTATTATTAAACGTTATGGCGTTCATAAAAATGATAATTTCTAAACTCTAGTTTTTAATGGGTTAATATTTAAATTTAAGTTTTGTTATTATTTTTAATTTGAATTTATAATTTATTTTCGAAAAAATATTATTTCTACAAGTAAAATCCAACAATTTTTTTTTTATAAAAATTTCTAAATAAACTTTTAGTTATTGAACGGTCTCTCAACTGAATTGTATAACTCTATATCTATATAATATTCTAATTAATTAATCTATAATATTTAAATTAATTCAAATATACAAAAAAAAATGACAGTACTAAGTAAATTGAATAACACCAAATTAAAAACTTTAACATGCCAAGACATTTTTCATCCAAATTATAATTGTTGGAAATCATTTTGGATTGATGCAATTCAATATTTTCCAAGTAATATGAAATTATTTTTACCTATAATATTGGTAATTAAATTTATTTAATTTACATATTTAATTTGAAAATTAATTATATTTTTTTATTTTTTTTTTATTTGTTATTTTAGATTCCATTACTTTTACGAATTAAAAAACTAAATTATAATTTAATTAAAAATTCATTATATCAATATTTAGGTTACACTATTTCTGGTTATATAATGGGTTTGGGTGTTACACTCAATTCTTGTATATTAAGGTGAAAATTCAGTTAATGTTAACAAAATATTTATGATAATATTTAAATTTTCAAAAATTATATATACCTAGAACATATTTGAAAAGATTTCATATTTATACAATAGCATTTATTCCTGGAATTTTGTCTGGATTACCAATATATTTTTATAGTTCTAAAACAGTACGATTAATAGCAATTTCATTAATGGAAACCGTAAGTATATAAAGAAATAATTTATTTAAATTAATTAAATTTATATAATTATAATTATTTATATATATATTTGTAAGTGTTTGGAAATAATAATTCGTAAAAAATCAGATCCAATTTCTCAAATAATTGGTAATTCTAAATATATTCAAACATTAATATTTATGATCTGCAATTCGATAATACTTCATTTAATTCAAAAGAACCAAATTAAAATATTATGGTTTATGAGACCACCAAAAATTAATTATATATCAGCACAAATTGATGAAAATGAAAATGTAAAGAAAATACATTGTCAACATAATGAAAATTGCAAAAAATATTTTTTAAATGGTATCAAAACGTATACAACAATTGGAATCACTCTTGATATTATCAAATTTATATCATCAATAATATCAGAAAAGAAATTAAAAAATATTCTTACAATGGAAAATATGAAATTGATTAAATTTAATTCAACCAAATTTTTAACAGCTTCTGTTATTCTGTATCGTGTAAGTTTTGAAAGTAATATCTTTTAAATATTTATAACAAATTTTTTCACTTTTCAGACAACTAATTGCCTTTTAAATAAATCATTAACTACAAATTCATTAATTTCCAATCAAATTGCAGCATTTTTCTTTTTTGAAAATCGTCTAGTCAGTACATTTGGGAAAAACTTTGTAAATGGAACAACAAATTTTAAGTATAATTTTTATATAGTTTATATTTTGTTGAAATAAAATTTTATTATTAATTTCTTGTAGAGCTGCTAGAGTACATCAAAGAATTCTAAATATAATAAATTAAAACCTTAACAACAGAATAAAATTATTTAATTTTATTAATAACAATTTCAATTTACATAAAAATATAATTAAATTTAAAATTATTATTAAAATAAAAATTATTTAAATTTTACAACATTAACTAACGACATCTCTATGAATTTTAATGAAATAAATTTAATGCTAGTTTCCAAATAAAAAATAAAATAAATCAAATCACAGCGACATCTATGTTTCTCTTATTCTACATTTAGCAGAGATGTAAACCGATTTTTGAACCGAACCATATATCCATACAAAAAAAAATCGTTGAACCATAACCGAACTGAAAAGTATAAGTAAAAAAATTCTTGAACCAGAATCGAACCAAAACCAAATTAAAGAAATTTTTAAAAGAAAACCTAAACCTAAATGAAATTTATCATTGAACCAAAACCTAACTCAGTCCGAAGATTCTTTTAGTTTCTTTGCATCTCTAACATTTTAGTAATTTCGTTGCTTTGCAACTCAATTTTTTTAGTTTAGTTGTTTCAATAACAATCATTTCTTTTAATTGATTATGAAATATGAAGTATCAAAAACACAGCGTTCTATTCTATCTACCCTTTCAATCACACGCAAATATAATAATTCAATGTATACTTAACTACTGACACTCTAACTACAGGTTTAAAGATTTAATAAACAAAAATGAAAATTAAGCTAATTTATAGTTTAATTAATGATTAATTAAATTTATTATATTTTTCAATTATATTCACTTGTGTAGTAGTGAAACAAATTTTAATATTTTACCTTGTATTATAAAAATAACATTTTAGTTTCCACAAATATTTTAATTAATTTTCGGCAGTACAAATTTGTGTACCAAATATAAAAACCTAAATATACTTTAATTAATCTATTACTACCTAATTTCTGTTAATATTAATTAAATTTAAATCCTTGATTTTATCATTTTGATAGTGTAACGAAATTTCTAACTATAACTTCAAACTAATGTAATTCGAATAACTGAAAAATCTCTAGTTCATACCTTCCCAGCTATTGACCTCACCGAATATTTTATATTTTTTAAACTACGGCCTGCTGCGAATTTATAAAGTTTTCGTTTTCAGAATAAAATGCTAATTCGAAAAATAATAAAATACAAAAGTTACCGGATTAAAGTTTGACTCGTCTATTCATACAACATTAAAACTGAACATTAATTAATAATATTGGTTCTATAAGCTAACTTCATCCAATGTGACTAATTAAGTAAGACTTAAAGCTTAATTGATATTGAGATTTTAACATAATTTATATCTAAACTAAAATATAAACTTATGACCGATTTCAAAGTGAAAGTTTAAGCTCATTCTTAGCTAAACCGATTGTGATTAAAATTTATATTTATCGTAGATAAACTAAAATATGTGAATTATTGTGAGTGATAAATACAAAATAATGTAATTGTGAATAAAACTAATGTAGCATTGCAATTTGTACTTTATTCTTAGGCAAATAAAAATATAAATTTATTATTTGGTAAAAATATGAAGTGTCAAAAGTGACCCTTTAGCTCTACACATTAATTTGCGAGTTAAATAAAACCTCAATTTAGGAAAGCTGATATGTGAGCTAGTCCTGAAAAACCAGAATTTTAAATTTTGGCAAAAGCTATGAAATCGAGAATTAAATTTAGTTTAACTGACTTCTAACGAACCAGTAACACAAAAATCAACACAAACAGAACCAAGTGTTTAAATAAATATGATAGCATATTAGGTACCCTATAGATTTAATGTTTCCATAGAATTATTATTTATAAGATTCAAGTATAGGAATAGGAAATAAATTAGTATTGGTAAATTAATCTATTTTTTTGTATTCATATTTTGAAATTTGGAAATAGAAACATAATTTGAAAATAAAAGCTTAAATATTTTTTATTTATGTTATTTTCATATCTAAAAGATATTTTTTTTTTGTTTATTATAATTTTATGTATGTAAATGTTATACCAATAATAAATAATAACATCATTAATATTTTATTATTAACAATACTCATAAAGCTTTTGTAAAAATGATCTAATGATCTAAGAAAATATTGAGTATGGGGTTCCTAAAATAGTTCATAATTAATATAAACTTTAAATTTGTAATAACTTCCAAAATAATTCCTATCACATCTGAACTTTTATTGTGGTGACACATAAAACTAATTATAGTGATTACATCATTAGAAATTTGATACTATAAAAATTAAGAAATAAAAAAGTCAATTTCATGATAATATTAGAAGTTCTAAGTGAGTCACGTATGAAGATTGAAAATGACAATACTAATTTCGAAACAAAGTTATTTTATCCGATGATGCAACATAACCGTTTGAGTTCGAGGGCTAATTTTCATTTGTTTTTACTTAAGGCAAAAAATATGTATAGAAAAGGAACAAAACTCATATAAAAATTATTATAGTGGGATTTAATTTCAACAATGCGTTCTCAGTAAACTTACTTTTAGTAAATCCATACTAAGCCGCATTGACATTCACCATCTTTTCATTCATTCTTTTCACCCATCACAGACAACAAGCAAATCTGCCTGTAGGACTGCGGATCGTGCTTCACCTATCACCTTGTTCGTACACTTCAGGAGCACGACCACATCACTCACTTTCCATCCACTCCTTTGTAAAATAGTCTGCATTCATACACTGGTCATACATCATAAAAAGTTTTGCATTCATACCTTTCCACACAACTCTCATAATTTTCCCATTTATGCCATCTAAAGCCTGGGCTACATTGTTGCGATCAGTTCAGTTCAGTTTCGATTCGATTCGATTCGATTCGACGGTTAAGTTGGCTGAACACATAGATTCGACCTATGTGTCCACTCAATCGATTTCCCATATAAAATATATGGACACGTCAAATTTGAACTTTGCGAAACGAATCGAAACAATGTACCCATGCTTACCCCTGGCGCCTTCCTCAGAGCGCTCGCATACACTGCCTTTTTAAGTTTTTTCCATGTAGAGAAGATCAAGGTCGTTTCGTCAGTTGAATAGCAATAATCTTCTGGGAATATATTATAACTTTAAAACAGTTCCGAAAAAACGATTATAATAATTTTTTTATCTTAATGCGTTAAATAATCGGAAACTAAAACTACAAAATTTCAAATACCGAACGGAATATTTCCAAAATAAAAGCTTTATATAGTTTATAGTAAGTTAGTTTTTTTTTTGTTACTCTTCCTCATTGGCATTAGGGCAGGCATGTGGGCTAACATACAAAACCGTACAATCTTTTTTGTCTACTCTACAATAATTATTACATCATTTCTATATTTCGATACGGTTATTTCATTTATATTTAGGTATATATATATACAAAAAGCTTTAATGAAAAGCTCTCTGTAAATATACATTTTTAATAAAAAAAAATATATTTTAATTTAACCAAATGGCATTCTATCAGAATAAGTTAACTTTCAGTTTTGTTTAGTCAATCAACTTGTTAAGATTGAAAACATAAAAATTACTTAAACATTTTAGAATTATCTTAATATTTATAAATAATTTCCGAAAGTATAATGGGTGGTGAAAATGAAAATGAATCAAAATTCGGTTTTAAGGATAAAGAAAAAGCTGAAGAAACATTAAAATTATTAGAAGAACATGATATGCAATATCGTAAATTAACCGTGCGTGGTTTATTAGGACGTGCTAAACGTGTTCTTACAAGTATGTTAAATTTATAAAATATTCTTATAAAAAAAAAAAAAAAAATTTAAATATACTACAAATTATTATAAGCTTTACGCATAACCCGGAATTTCTTTTTTTAATAGTGACAAAAGCTGAAGAAAAAATTAAAAATATCAATGAGGCAATTGATGTTTTTGACAAATGGTTAGAAGAGAATGGCGGTAGCGCTGCTAATAAAAATTCTAAAACTGATAATAATGATAAAGTTGAGACAGTACCTGGACTAGGATTTAAGGATAAAGAATCAGCTGAAAAGACATTAAAGTAAATTAAATAAAAAAAAATTTTAAATTGTATAATCAAATTTTTATAATAACTTCTTTTCCATATTAAATAAAATTATGATTTTCTTTTATTATAATTAGAATTTTAGAAGGACGTGATCCTGATTATCAAAAATTAGCTGTTAAAGGTTTAATTGGTAGTTCAAAACGTGTTTTATCTGGTACAAAAAATGAAGAAAAAATTAAATCAATTAAAGATGGTGTACAAATATTAGAAGATTTTCTTGAACGTTTTGAACGTGATAATTTAAATCGACATAATAAAGCATATTTATCATATACAATTATTGAAAAATTACCACAACCAAATGATGAATTGGTTAAAGAATTTTTAAATAATTATGGTGGTGAAAAAGCTAAAGGAAATTATAAACATTTACGTACAATGTATCCAATTGATGATGATTCGAAATCATGGGATATTATTAGAAATGAAAAATTAAATATTTTATGTGATCAAATGCAAAAAGACAATTTAAAATTATTTACAGAAAATGGTGAACCGACCGATATACATTTAAAATTAATACATTGGGCATATAGTCCACAACCAGATAAACTTAAATTATATACAGCTGAAAAAAGCTCAGAAGCAATAACAAAAAAAGCTGAAAAACGTAAATCAACAACAGCCGATTCAGATGATGATGATGATGACAGTAGTAATATGAGTACTGATGATAATGATGAAAGGTCGCCGGCAAAAAAACATAGAGTATGTTAAAAATGTTCAAGGTTACAGTTAAGCTTTTTTTTTTGTAAATGGTTAACTGGGAAAAAGCTTCAAAAATTATCTACCTGGGTGTATGAAGTGAAGAAAAAAAATCTACCTCTTATTTGATTGAAAATTTGAATTTTTAATGTTAACAGTCAAAATTTTAATTGTTTATTTTCTTAATTTTTATCTAATAATAATAAAAATATATTTACAGAAATTAAAAATTATTATTTTATTGATTTTTTCTCGTTCTCTTTACATTATTATTTTTGAAAATTGGTAAACATGAGAATTATAAATTAAGAAAATATTTATTGATTTAGTATTTAGACAGGGTGATTCTATTATCTATATTTCTCTATTTTATTTTATTTGAATTAATGCGAACAAAATGTGGATTTAGTTACAAAATATATAATTTAATATATTTACAAAGTATAACATTAAATGACTCTAATATTGATTAATCATTGTTACAGCTTGAGATGGGAATGGATAAAGATGAAACGTCTATTGAGTTCGAAGCTGTTCTAAAATGATGTATAAATTATGTATACGAATAGGCGCGTAATATCTCAGACCGTATAAATTTAATATAATCTTAGTGAATAAAATAATTGTTAACATAGAATTAGTATGAAAGAGTGAACAAGTTAGTGTTTTTTTTAGAAATCATTTTAACAGCAGAATACTACAGCACATATTCACCCATCACATTGTGTTTATAATGACGAGACCAGCTGCGTTATAGATAATGAGGAAAAACTTAAAGAAAAAATTATTTCCTACGCCTTTCCAGAAATTCAATGTAACTAGGAACGATTTTTTGGACTTTCAATTATGTCTACCGAACCACTGAACCTCTAAAATTAAGAGATATGAGGTGTTAAAGAATAATAGATTTTGTGGATTTAGCGCGTATTCGTAACATTAAAAGATTGAATTGAATTTTTAATAGTGCGTTTAGTTAAAAATTAACTTTTTTGTTATTATTATCCCATTTTGTTAAACTAAAACAAATTAAAAGGTAATAAGAAAATATATTAAATTTTATGAGTATTGCAATAAAAACCTATCCCAATATATACAATCACTATGAATGGACTATTTTAGACAGGTAAGCTTAAATCTATTCCGAAACTATAAAATTATTTCAGTTTACAAAAATTACATTAATTAGATTTCAAATTATAAGCTTTTTATTTACCCACCTCACTATCTGCAGATTGGTTGGACTTCCTTACACTCATAGCTAGTTTTATATTACATTTGTCCGGAATATGTTCAATTTTAGGAACACCAAATTTTATTGCAACAATAATTCATATTACGATAAACTGCAATTAACTTTATTGGACTGATCTGTATAGTAATTTTGTTTACCTATATCAGAAGGAGCTATCACAAATATTATTAACTGATCGAAACACTTAATTTTTTTGGTTATTTTAGGACATCGATTAATAGCTTGATCTATTAGCTGAAGAAACATTAAAATTATTAGAAGAACATGATATGCAATATCGATAAACTGCAATTAACTTTATTGGACTGATCTGTATAGTAATTTTGTTTACCTATATCAGAAGGAGCTATCACAAATATTATTAACTGATCGAAACACTTAATTTTTTTGGTTATTTTAGGACATCGATTAATAGCTTGATCTATTTACGTACTTGAGCACCTTACCTTTAGTGATTTTAAAAAAATATGATGTAATTTCTTTTGGGCAATTCGGCGTTTAGTTTCTGTAAATTAACATTAGCTCATTAGCGTTATAACTTATAAACTTATAACTTTGCAAAAAATTGTAATTGACAGTAGTTCTATTTTAAATTAATTTGTTAATAGTTAATTCAGTCAATTAGCAATCTTGGACAAGATAATTCAGATACACCCATAAACGTATTGCTTTGGTGATAGAAAGTTTGTTTGTATAAGTAAAACTTTGGAAAAATCTTCTTAAGTTGTACAGAGAAACCTTGAACTGGAACTATGCAGACAAATCAGTAAAATTTGAAGCTCGGGCAAACCAGCCAAATTTCCGTTTTCAAATAATACTTTTTCCTTGCAAAGTCGACAAAATTTCCATCCGAGCATTCTGAAGTGATTGTAAATTTTAGATAATTAATTTTTATTTATTTTTTTCCATAACAAGATGAAAAACTATCTTTATATCTACAACATTAATTTTCTAGACTGATTGCAAGCACAAGCTTTAGTGTTTATTTTTCCCACAGCCACACTAACTCTACAAATTACATTTAAAGCGTTTTTATACTGAAACACTTTTAGGTCCGGTTAAATTTAAAGTAAAACTGCAAAAATTGGTTTCTGGTTTTTAATTTTTCTCTTTTTACTGGTAAGTAATTTGTGATTCAGAATCTAAATAATTCCAAACATGGAATCTATAAATCAAAACGTATACAAAATATGCTAAATATAATTCAAGATGTCATTTTTTGCTATTTTTTTTCATAGTACACGCTTGATTTTTTAGTGGGTTGCCCAATTTTAAATGCCCGACTAGATTATCATACCAGTCCGCCATTGCGCTTCAATTTTCTTGAAAGTATCCTAAAAGTTCTTTGAGAAATAATAACAATAGTTCCAAGTGAATGATTCACCGACGCTTTTCACTCCAAGAACAGTGCGGGAAGTTGTAACACGATAAATATTTTTTTTTTAAATAAAAGATTTTTCCTGATGAAAATATAAAAAACAATATTGAAAATTTTACAAAATTGACAAAAAGAAAATCTTCAAAAAATTTGTTTATTATATTTTGAAATAAATATTTATTCGTAACAAACCAAGTATAAATTGATCTAAACCAAAATAAACGAATTAAATAATTTTATTAAAATTATATTGTCACCACAATTATTTAAAGTTATTATGCAAAAAACTATTATTATTATTATACATTGAATTTAGTTTACCGCCTCCATTTGTACATAATTCCGAAGATGATATATTTTGATGATGTTGATGATGTGAATCAGTAATTGATAAAATATTATTATTATTATTATTATTATTATTATTTATATTATTATTTATTGTTTTACTATTATTTGATATTGTATAATTATTTTCGTTACCATTCATATGACCATATGCCATATTAAAAAGTGCCTCTGGATCACAAACAAATTTATAAACATATCTTTCACCAGCAACTTTTTGCATAATACCTTTTTCATAATAATACCTTAAGCTTCTTGATAACTTATCATAATTCATTGCTGGTCGATTTTTTTGTAAACCCCAACGACGTGCAACTTCTTCTGGTTCAATTAATTTAAATTCCATACCACGACCAGTCCATGCTATACAACCGGAACTAAATATTTATTTAAAAATATAATTTTATTTTATATTAAAATAATAATATTGAATAATATTCAATAATATTTAAATTAACCTTGTTGTTGGTTCATCTAATAATGTAACTAAAAACTGCCATAATTGAAGTGATCCTCTTCTTTGATTAACAGAATTATTCGATGAAATTGGACTACAAGTTGAATATAATGTACCAAAACCAATTTCTGGTTCTGTTGAACTAACAATAGCAGATTCAGATGGCCGAATTGTATAACCAGTATTACCATTATTATATGGAGAATAATCTGGTATATCAGATGGTGAACTGGTTGGTGATGATGATGTAGTTTGATTTAAAGTTTGTTGATGTACAGTTAAATTCGTTGTTGAATCAGGATGTTCAATTTGATGGTGATGATGATGATGATGGAAATGATGTTGACTTAGATGAAGTGTTGACGGATGATTGGTATATCTGTCTACGATATATATATAAATTGAAAATATAAATTAATTTAATAATATTTAAAAAAATATTTATGGCGAATATGATCCGTTGAATTCAATTATTTTAAATTAAATTTGTTTTTATAAATCAGCTTAAAAAAATATATTTTCCTTTCACAAACAATATTTTTAATATTATTCAATGTAACCACGAAATAAAGTTATAATCATAAATTGGATTTTTTAATAAAACCGATAATATAATTTAAATTCATCACAATATCTACATTTCATATTAACCAATAATTTTATACCTTATCAATATTCAAGTGGCACTAAAAATCACCCTCAAAACATAATTTATGTTATTTGGAAAAAAAAAAAATTAAACCCACGAAAAATAAGGTGATATCTAATTTAATCAAAACATAAATTTATATATAAAAAAAATAACGTTGCATTATATAAAAAAATATTTAAATGCTTTATCAAAGCATAAATCATAAATCAGATAAAATTAGTTCCCAATTTAAATCTATTGAACGAAAAATTTCATATAAAAGAAGAAAAAAAAGTGAAAATAAATCGCGAAGATGATATTCATAATTTTATTTGATAACATTTTTAAAAAGAAAACTCACGAAAGTTTCAATTTTTTGTTCAGTTTCGATACCAGAACCAGATAAATAAGTGAAATTATTAGTTTTTATATTATTTAAAAGTGACTATAACTAAGCAAATTTCCAGTTCTTTCTAATTATATTTCTAAAAACTCTTCTTTCAAAATCAAATAATATATTGTCTAATATTGGATTCAGCATAAAACTATAAAAATAGTATTAAAATTTTGAGTACATTACATATTTACAATATTTAGCAATCCCCCAAAATTATTTTTGATTTTTTACCCCCAAACCAAAAGAGCAATGATTTTAAAGAACATTTAGCCAATTCCCTGGTATTACATAGATTATGCAAAGACTTTTTAATAATGTATTATTTGTTTATAATGAATTGCATCAGTTAAGTGAAATCTATTCTTCTCAGTAATATTTTGTTTCATTAGGGGAAACAGGACAATGTCAGATAAATTATGCAACAATGTTAATACATTCACTCACCACCACCGGGTAAAAAGGTTAACATTTGGGAAACAAAAAAAAATGTATTCTAACTTTATCAAAAAATATATTTACGAAAATTTTAGGTTTATTAAAAGCCTTTATTTTAGGCTGAAGGTAAAAAAGTTGGAAAAGTTGAAAATTCTAATGCAGAAAATACAAAAAATTTGTAAGGGAAGGTAAATTTAATGTAATTCCTGGATGGAGGTTTGTTTTTTTTTTTTTTTTGCTTCTGTTAAACATAATGTTTTCATTGTACTTACAAATTAATTATTAATTAAGTTTTATGTTTTGAATGTATAAGTATTTAAGCTATAATTGATATACGTATTTAATGGTATTTATAGGGTAATTAATAAAAGTCTCTGATGTCTTTAATATTTAAATGAAATTGAAGTATGTATTTCAAATATATAGAAGGTAAAATGATTAATTTACCCCTTTATCAAAATAAAAAAAATTATGACGATTTTTAATTTAAATTATTTTTGAATAATAAAATTGTGTAGGTAGGTTTATTTAGAATTAAATATTTTGTAATGCTTATAGTTATATAGATGTTGACCTAGTCATAAATATTATACAAAATTACAACATAAAAGCTACAAAAGAAAGAAATCCATTAAACGCAAACATTTTTCAACAAATAATATTCATAACAAACTAAACACATAATGCAAGACTACTCTAAGATGGACGGATTTGAACACTAAACTGTTCTGTGATATTCCTAACTTTAACCAAAATACAAAAGTCATCCTAAAAAATTTGTTCACGGCAAAAATGCCACTATATAAGACTGGAATATCCACAATATGCAAATTATCTTAAGGAAATACTTATGTCATACGAGTTTGGATCGAATTACAATCAAAATGTACTTTCATGCAAGAAAAAAAAACAGAATTAAAGGTATAGTATTATATTCTAACTAGTCTCTTTGAAGGTAAAATCAAACCAGCCAAAGTGATATCGTCGAGAAGGTGGGATGGATCTAACTGCTTGTAAAACGACCGTTGATTCACCCCAATTCTGGCTAATATTGACAGATCAAACTTATTAATTGGGCTAAATGGACTGCATCCCCGGGGTACCAATTATCCTAGTGAATCTAAAAATACTTAGGTGCACAGGGCCTCAACGATAGAGGTTTCATGACATTTTTATTGCTATTTGGAACTATAAATTTTATATAGATTTAGAACCATAAGTTTTATAAAGTCGAGAAACTTTTAATTGCAACAAGAATGGATTTTAATGGTGAAATTTTTCTGGTCAGCAAATTTGGTTAGCATTTTTCCAGTCTTAAAACTACAATTACTTATTGAAAGCTGAGTCAACTTTAGTGCGACATAAATGCATGATAGATGAACCCGGGTCTTAATGCATCCGAAACTTAATGCTCTAGGGTATTTAATTTTGTGAAGACGGCCCTGCATACTGATATACTTCTGGTAATATGAGGATGATTAACATACTATGAACTATGACGAATTTATTTTCAAAAAAAAAAAACACTATTCGCAATTTAAGTTATTAATTATTTGTGTTCAAAATAAAAATAAATTTTGAAATAACATAAATTTAATATAAATTTTAAAATTTAATACCGCAAATAATGAAAACTGGTAGAATAATCCCAGAAAAATCCATTAATATAAACTACTTTAAGTTTTAACTTAAATTTAAAAGAAATTTGATGAATTGAACACAATATATACAAATCTAAATTCCCAGAAACCAAAATCAAAATAACTAAAAACCCAACATAATAATTTAAATATAATTATATACTTTCATAAATATTCAATCAAAATAATATATCTATAAATATATGAAGAATAAAAAAACTTACCCTCTCCCAATTCTTTTTTCAGTAAACCTGGTGGTGATGGAAATCTGCAAGTTTTAGAGTTTTACTCTGATTTAATAGATTTGATCCAGAAAATCTGCTTAAATAAAAAATTCCTTTTTTATATATAAATATATTTACCTATAGCAGTAGGGATGATGTGTCGCAGCAGGTATGTCGAAAAAATTTGATGATGTTCTTTCATTTCGGATTCCTTTTACTATATTTGAACATATTATACATAAATAATGGAAAAATGAAATTTTATTAAAATATATAATAAATTTTCTATAATAAAGATAAATAATAATTTTTCCATTTTTTATATGGTTTTGAGGGGTAAAAAAGTCAGAAATTTACGAATGTTAAAAGATAATAATAAAAAAGTAAAATTAATTCTGAAACCTCAAACCGTTCAAAGAAGTTAATAGATATTTTTGATAACATAAAAGATTTTGTTTAACATGATTTAAAATATTGATCAATATAAGAAGAAATCTGTTTTTGATCTATTTTTAAATTTTTGGATAAAGTAATAAGTAAATGAGTTGTTTAAAAACGTTAACAAATTAAACTGAATAAAGAAAATAGTTTAATGCTATGAAAGTGGAACTTTTGTTTATGGTTAAATCTAAATTAAATTTTAAGATGCAATTTACTATGATGTTGTCTACTTGATTTTTATAATCCTTATCAGCAAATTTCGAAAATTATGCAAATTTTAAACAAGTTGAAGTCGCACCTAAATTCGCCTCGATAAATTGTTGCTTGATAACCAAAATAAAATATCTGCTTCACTGTCAAACCAATTAAAGTAACAAAACAAACCAATTAGAATCACAGTTACTTCAGATAAGGACTCGCCGACAGTGAGATATGATGAATAAATCCTATACAAAGTCAGTTGTCGCACAATTCCGACGACGAATATTCATTTCTTTTTCCAGGGATGGAAAACATTCAATTTTTCTGTTGGTTTGGTTAAGTAGTTTAAAATAATAACCATTATTTTGGTATGACATGACAATTGAAGTATTTGTATTAGGGTATTTCGAATTTGAGATAGTTTATGAATGAAAAATTAAAGTGTGATGGATTTTATTTTATTGGATTTTTGTTTTCAACCGCCGAACCATAATATACTTTTCTGTGTATTTGGTTTTAGTTTCGTTTTTTTCTTGTATTAAAAATATGGTTTTGGTTTTGATCTTCGGTTCCTTAATTTTAAGTGATTGGTCTTGTTTTTCGTTTAGTTCAATACCAGTTTCCATTCCTGCTTTTTTCATTGCCGCTCATATGACCTTCCTACTAATATACGGTGTTCCCTGAAATTCTATTGCAATTTGGACCCAACAATGTGTATATGGATTTCAAGTCATAGAAATCAATTTCTAGTGAAGAAGATTTTAATACCAATAATCTAGTTGCTTTTTAATAATAATATATTTGTTGTAATCAAATGGTCTCAGCCATTAGAAATGCAAAATTTAGTACCGGTCATTAAACCCGTGCTCTATAACTCATCACCAGTTCGTTACCACCGCGAAAATCCATTGTCGCATGGAATATATTTTATATTAGTAAATTTATTACAATTTCATTGTATTCACAATAACAAATGTTGATAATTTAAAAATTTTAAAACTGAATAAATATTTTCATATAACATTATCCAAAATTTGGCAATTTATTTAGATAATATTCAACGTCTGAGTTACTTTGCAACTTAAATAAACCAAATCCGTCTAGTAACTGGCTTTCTAACAGGCCACTGCCGGCTTAACTACCACGTTAACAAGCTGGACAGATCACACTCACCCCTCTGTAGAATCTGCTGTGAGCACCACGAAACCTCCAAACACATACTATGTGAATGCGTAGGGCTTTCTCGTAACAGACTCCAACAGTTTAACAAGGGGTTCCTAAACCCACAGGATATCACATCCAGCTCTCTAAAACCCACCCTCAGGTTCATCTACAACCTGAACTTCATCAAAGAGCTATAAGATAACAGAACGTCACAATAGGTCAGTAATGGCCGCGGTGACATATGGGAACACAATGCCCAGTTCTGTAACTCTAATCTAATCTAATCTAATCTACTTTGCAACTTAATTAAACTGATAACATTATTTTAATAAAATAATATTAAACAAGTTTACAAAGTCAATATTAGCATGAGAATTAATAACGCTTTATTTTATCTGAACAAACCCCTAAGGGTAATTTTTCGCATACATATTAAATATTACTAAAAACGAAAACCTTACAACAATTTTTTTTTATTATTTTTAACAGTTTTAATATAATTTTGATTTTTTTTTTTTTATTGATTTAAGTAATAAGGAAGCTTACCATTATTGTACCTTGTGTTTAAATAGCCATCCGGACCATCATGTAATTTATTTGAATTTGAAGCATAAACTAAGAAATTTTGTTCTTCCAACTGATGTGGATGTGAAAGATGATGATGATGATGTGGTGAATACCAATGTGGTTGATGTGTTTGTTGCTGATGATGATTATTTTGATGTTGTTCCGATAATCTTTGAGAATCTAATAAAAATATAAAAAATAAAACAAATATAAAAAAGATACACTCAATTTATTATAATTTAGTTATGAAAAATGAAATAAAATATTAGGACTGTGCAAACCGCCTAAAGATATTGATCCTGATGCTGCTGATCCATTTGAAATTGAAGATGAAGTTGCTTGTAATGAAATTGATTGTAAATTCAGGGTTGAATTAGATTCTGGTGTAGGTAAAAGTTGTGGCAATATTAAAGGAATTGATGATGATGATGATGATGAAGATGTTCCTGTTGCGGATGTTAATTTTTTGTTATGATCAATATTAATGGGGTGAAATGACGATTCAGTTGTCAGCGGGTTACTTGTTGTATTTAAAATTGTTGTGTGAACGACACTGTTGTTATTGTTGCTTGTATTATTATTTTCATTTTGATTTGTTGAATACTCCTGCAAGGATAAAAATTTGTTGTTTTGATGAATTAAGATACTTTTTCATATTGAAGAAATTTATTAGACTTTTTTTTTTTTTTTGTAATATTAAATTATCGAATATTGTTAAGTGATAAATGATGAACTTTAAAAATATTTGTAATTTTACATATAAATAATGTTAGGTAAGGTTACAATTATATGCGAAACTTACTAAAACAAGTGAAGTGATAGGGTAAGGTTTATTATTATACGTACATACAGTTTTTATGACAATTATATAAAAATTGTGAAAAGATTAAACCTTGACAGTTTTATATAAGTTTAATATAAGTTAAAATTCAATTAGTCAACAAATGAAATAAAGTCTGTTACAAATTATCCTTCACACCTTAAATACATATATTATTGTCTAAATAAATATAACCATTCGTTTTTGCTATTACAATTTAAAGTTTTTATTTACAATTCTGTATAAAGTACAGATAATATGTCAAAGAAATATTCCTTAATTCACATGTCCTTTTTGTTTTATACATCACACTGCAGGGTGTAATTTCTCATTAGATAATTGGTTTACTATTATTTGTATTCACATTGTTTGTCCACCACAATAAAAATTGTATATATAGTGAAATTAAATGTAAAGATTTTTCCTAATGAGATATATATGAAGACATGTAGAATTCCTTAAATATATATATGTATGTATATTTTTTAAATATATGTTCGACAAAATACAAATTTGTCTTTAAGAAATTACAATTATAAAAATAAATCTACAATAAATCAATTCTAAATCTTGAATTTATGAAGGGTAAAGTATAACGAAAATTATATATTTTCTTACTATGTCTGTATAGAAAAATTCTGCGGTGATATTTTCAATATTCAATTATTTGTCAACAAGGATATCCTGCTTGGGATTGTGTTATTTCCTTTCTATGTCAATTTTACTGTTGAATATCTGTTTCTTATAATATAAAAAGTCAGTTATTTTAGAGGTTGGTTTGAATTATTATTTTTAACCAGAATTTTGAAAATTGAAGATTATTAAAAGGAAGAGAAATGTTAGATACTGAAGGAGAAAAATTTATACAGAATCTGACATTGAAATATTAAATGAAAAATTATAGTAATATAATTAAATAAGTAATCCCAGAAAATTAAAAATTATTAATAACTTTTGGATATTTTTAATTCAAAAATAAGTTCTCGGTTATATAAGCTCTGGAATTTTGTAATCCAATTGTAATATTTATATTTCAGAGTGTATTTAATATAATTTTGAAAGCACTGGAAAATAAATATTAAAGCGTGGATATTAATACAGAAATCTGATATTTCAAAAATCTGATTTTTCAATAACTAAGTACAAATAAAATTTATCTCGGGAGTAGAACTTATAATTTAAAACACAAATTGTTCGTTAAATTATGATTTAGGACAAAGGAATAAGGATAACAATGTGGATTAGATAATTAAAAAAAATAAAAGTTCAAATTAGAACAGTGATTTATGTAATTTATCAAAATGTTTACCAATTATTATAGAAAATAAAAAAAATCATAATATGTAATTATGCAGTTCAAATACTAAAGTAATAGATCCTTTTTTTAAAATCTGCAAGTATGCGGTTATTCTACAAGAGTATTCAATGTTCTTCAATTCTATATTAACTGCTATATTTGAATACTATTTTTAATTTTGTGATTGAAAATGTCGATTAAATTAAACCGAAATTATTTATAAAACTTTATTATAGAAAATAAATATGTACAATTTTAAAATTGGCATCAGTTAGTGTCGTCATAAGTTAATTTGTATAATTAAAAAGTATAGATTTGTATTAAACCCTTTAATCGATACGGGGTGGTTTACTATGATAATTTTCCAGTTTCTCAAAAACGTCCACAAAATTTTAAATATAAACTTATTAAAGAAATTATTTTTAATTATGATTTTTTTTTATTAAAAACTTTAATTATCTATAAATTACTTATTAAAGTTCATATTTTCTTTTAAATTTGAACATATAATTTTCGTATTATCTAAACTTTATTTATCACCAATATTTAAATAGATATCCTTAAAAAATGTTATATACAAACTCTTACAATTTTATTAGTATCCAAATTATGATGATGATAATCCTTAAGTTCATTCATAGTTTTTTTTTTTTAAATAAAAATAACTAAATTTAAAAACTTTAAGTTAATGTGTAAAATTTATTAAATTACACACCAAGAACAAATTTTCAAAAACATTAATTTTCCAGATAATTTACTTGTTCTTCTCTTGATAGCACATCCTTAACTGAATAAATTTGATATATGGTCCTTTGATGTCATTAAAAGATATTTTTATTTTGACCAATGTAAATTTTGGGGGCGGTATAATTATATTTAAAAAATGTATTGCGCATGATTAGTTCCGCCCTGTATATTGTTTCTGTTAATAATAATAATTTTTAATATAGAATTTATTCCCAAAATTTCAAATCTTTTCTTAAATTTTCCTGATTTTACCACTAAAATGGAAGTTAATTCTGTTTAATAAATAATGAAGTCTGATTTTTGTTTTAGTTAATTTATTATTATAGTATTAATATTGTCTACAACTTTTTAAAAAAATTTAATGTGTAAATATTTTTGAAGCTTTTAATAAATAAATATTTAATTAGAAATTTAACTTACATATTTCAATATTTTACTTTTGTAATACTATCCGAATAAAATAAAATTGTTGCGCCCTTGTTGTTTGTACTTTGAGAAAATAGGTTCTCACATTCTATTGGACCTATTTATTTTATATATATATGTATGAATATATGGATTGCAAATCATAAGTTTCTAGTGATTGAAGTAGCCTTTAATTTCAAAAAGTTAATGTCTTTCAATTATGAGACATTTTTGTTGTCAGCAAATTTGTCTAAAATATATTGCAAATTTTATTATTGGTAACAAGATAAAAATTATATAAGGATAATATATTAAGTTTATATTAATAATAAGATTAATTAAAAATTTGAATTTTACAGCAAATTTCGTCAATGGTTGAAAAAAAATAGGTAACCTAAGCTAATGTATATTTAATTTTATTTGTATTGCAGCTATTTTCAGCTTCTTCTTTATTTTTAATAGACTTGAAAATTTATTTATTTATTTCAATATTTAATATAATTATAATACAAAAATACTTCACACAAATCTCAATACATTCAACAGGTTGCTGCTGGTATAAGTATTTTGGGAAGATAGTCGTAAATCATTTAATTTTTTATTAGATCATGTTGTTCTTCAGCAACTAAATCCATATTTTAAATTGAACCAAAAATTATGTCTTTTTTGAATTTATTTATCCAATTAATCGTTTCAATAGTATTGAAAAACTGTCGAGCATTTAAAAATACACTTACAATTTAAACAATATTAATGTAATACAAATTGTATTGATTTTAAAATATCTACAGAATATATTATACATAACTCATCTCCTAGTTTTAACAAATAAATAAATGTTTACAGGCAGCAAATTCAAATAAAATATATTATAAGCTCTTTAACATATTCGCAAATTTCCGATTTTCTGAAAGTAAAAGCAACAGTCTAAATTCTAAAATATATCAGTTTTTTTAAAAAAATATATAAATAGTGTTTATAAATTTACTTATTTATATAATGGCATTAAAAACCATAGAGCGGTTTTAAAGCCAAGTAAGTACATATATGTAGTTAATAAAATCTTACAGAGTTTTTACAAAAAATATCAGATATTTGTTTTTCTAATATTATTGATTGCATATATTTAGGTGTAACAGTTGCTACAGTTGCTATAAAATAAGTAAATATCAAAGGCATAGACAACACAGTAATACAATATAATTACCTCTGGTATGGTAAGATCCATAAAACATTTTATGGATGCCCATCCAAAAATCGAAACTGAACTAATCGGTACTATGTAACCCAACCTTAACAGTTACGCTTTCCGTTCTATGCTTTTTTTGGAAACACAAAATTAATATCATTTTTTTTCGATAGTGTGGATTCCCCGGATTCCCTTTGTTATATGGATGCATCCGAATTCCGAATGATTTGAATTTAATTCTTGTACCCTAGCAAATCTATTTTCTACAAATTTAACTTTAATTTTATTCATTTTATTATTACTAAATAGTTATACTGAATTAATTTATATTGAAATTATATATTTTTTAATTTATATTTGAGATAATTCCTTTATAATGGTTTTATAGTAGTATATAATAAAAATATTGTATAAATTCAGTTAAATTTATAATTTTTGATCAAATTTTATAATGAAATATATGTTTCTCAAATTTCAAAATTCATAAAAAAACTAAATTCCACACATAGGATATAGACCACCATCTGAAGGCAAAAATTAAAACTATATTTTTTTACCACTCTTTTCACGCGATTCAAATACGAATGTCACTCAAAACAAAACACAATAAAAACAAATATACAAAAATTAAAACAAAAAATAAAATAAGGTCGAAAACGTCAGAAAAAGAGAAATTTGACATTGACATTTGACACTTGACAGAGAAAAAGATAAAAAAAAAAAAAGTTTTAAGTAATTTGTAATATATTTCAAATATTACATCGAGTGATTAATAAATTACAAATTATTTTTCATAGAGAAAGAATTTATTAAATAAATTAATAGTTTTTGAATTGTTGCTAAAATAAAAATGATTAAATTGAATATTTAAACTTATATTATTTGTTCTTAAACTTTCTATGATTATATAACAATATAACATTGAATTCAAATAAAGTGTAAGGACGAATAATATTAATTTATTATATATCATTATTTTTATTTAATATTTTAGTTTTGTTGTAAAATTTAATATAAATTTTAGTAATTTTTAGGTTTATTCGGTGATGCAGATTATTAAAACATTTAAAATTCCATGGAATGATTGTAAAATAATTATTAACGCAAAGAAATATTTCCAAATAGGATGACCTTATTTATTCAAGGAGAATAAATAAATCAATAATAATAATTATTTATTATAATAAAATATTATTCAATTTTTAATAATAAAATCACTATAAATATAAATCACCATGGATGCCAATGAAGTGCTAAGAAGTATAGAACTTGTTCATAAACACGATGACCAAGACTATATAAGAACTATAGAATGGGATATGATGAATAAACAGAAATTTTTCCCATTATCAATGCTTAGTTCATTTACAGTCCGTTGTTGTTTATTTCCATTAACTGTCATCAAAACCCAATTACAAGTATTTATCTACTTCTACTAAATACAAGAATTGCTATACATATTAATTAAAAAATTTTAATTTTTTTTTTTTTTAGGTACAATATAAATCAGAAAATTATTCTGGAATGCTTGATGCTGGTATAAAAATTTATAAATCTGACGGTATAGCTGGACTTTATCGTGGTTTTTGGATATCATCAGTACAAATTGTATCTGGTGTTTTTTATATTAGTACATATGAAGGTGTTCGTCATCTAATGAATCAATCTGGTGCTACTGCACAAATGAAAGCATTAGTTGGTGGTGGTTGTGCTTCATTAGTTGGTCAAACAATTATTGTTCCATTCGATGTGATATCTCAACATGTAATGGTGCTAGGTATGAAATCAACTAATAACAGTGAATTAAATCCATTAGGAATTAAATTTGATAAATATAATAGTAATAAATTAAATATATCAATTGCAATTGCAAAAGAAATATATCGAAAAGACGGTTTTAAAGGTTATTATCGTGGTTATGCTGCCAGTTTATTAGCATATGTACCAAATTCAGCAATGTGGTGGGCATTTTATCATGCTTATCAAGGTAAAAACACTTAAAAAAAACGTAAATTATTTGATTAAATTTTAAAAATGCATTTTTATTTATTTAGATGAACTTTGTCGTATATGTCCTTCATGGGTATCACATCTATTTATACAATGTATAGCTGGTAGTTTAGGTGGATTTACAACAACAATCATTACAAATCCACTTGATATTGTACGCGCTCGATTACAAGTAAATAGAAAATTATATTATAAATATTGTTTTTCATATAAACTTAATGCAATTATTCTTATTTATTTTGACGCAGGTACAACGTTTAGATTCATTTCGTGGTGCATTCCGTGAACTTTGGAGGGAAGAACATTTAAATATATTCTTTAAGGGACTCTCTGCCCGTCTAGTCCAATCTGCAGCTTTTTCATTTAGTATAATTCTTGGTTATGAAACAATTAAACGAATTGCAATTTATGAACAGTATAAAGATAAAGTTCGATGGTAAATTTATGATAAATAACAGAAAAACAATTAAAATAAATTTAAGCGAAAAAAAAAATTAGAATATTATAAAATACCTTTAAAAAAAAATAAAACTTATTAACACAATATAGTACAGAAAATAATTGTGAAGAAATTTTAAATTTTTATAATGTCCATTTTTTAATTTGTTTTCTTTATCATTGCACAAATTTATAAATTTTTTATTATTTTGCATTTAAATTTAAGTCTAATATTTTGTTAGAATTTTAAACTTTCGACAATAAAACAATAATATACTACCGATGTTCATATACTTAAACCAAAGATTGCGGTATAATATTTTATTTAAAAGAATAATCGTTAATGCTAAAAATTTAAAAAAAAATATATATTTGTAATATATTAACTAAATTTATATGTATAATTAAAATATTACATTTATGGTTTAGTGTAAATGATCAAATAAATAAATTAAAATAAGCAATTTTTAATAAGTTTTGTACAAAATTTACCTCATCACATTATTTTTGTGCTCTAAAATTTATTTAAATAAAAAACAAAGTTAATTTAATATAATATAAACAATAAAAACAGGGTCCATATAATATTCACAGAGATAATTTAATTAAAAATATTTCACTTTACATAAATAACGAAATGATTTAGTTGCGATTTTGTTAATAATTTCGATTTTATTGTTAATATTTCTGTAAAACTATAGATTAAATGAATTTGTATAAATGGTAAACAAAAAACAAAACACTATTAAACCTGAATAACAAACTGTAAATAATATTTAATTTTTATTATTTAATCGAATGTGATTATATTCAAAATAAGTTTAATTTGTGTGTTCCTTAATTAATATATAAATTCAATAAAAACAAATGTGCTTTGTACAAAAATAAATGTATTTTTAAAAATAAAAAATACGGATAATTAATAAATATACAAAAAATAAATAAAAACAAATTATAAAACATTTATATGATTATTAAAAAATTTTTAGAAAAAATATATATATCTATAAACAGAAAATAAAAATATAGAAATAAATTACATTTCTGATTTTTAATAAATTGATTTCAGGAATTATTTTGAAAAAGGTAAGAAAAACTATTAATTAAATAATGTTTTGTTTTTGTACAAGTTTTATTTTATCATTATTTTAAATTCCTTACAACCACCTGGTCCAGATTAAATGTAATAGTAATTATGTAAATTTTAAATATGAGATTTTGTATGGAAATTAAAATACGTTGTCTGTCTAAAGCAAAACCTACACAAGTATATACAGGGTGGTATCTTCTATAAAATATTTTAAATCAGATTCTAGAAAATTGATGGTAGCAGCAACGTAACTGGCATAATTGATTAACAACATCTTTAAATATTTTCTTTATTATGGAATTAGGAATTAGATATATTCCTTTTTATGAAAATGTAGTTTTTTTTCAAAATGTTATTAGGTTAGTGTGTCAAAATGATATCTACAAGTTCAGCACACAAAGTATTTATGTGCAATGTTGCAAGAACAGCTCGTCAATAGAAATTAGAGGTAAATTAAAAATACTGCAATTGAAGATATTAACGCATCATCTTACCCAAATTTATATTTCATTGTAAATTTAAAAAACATATCATTATTTTGTTTAATTCAATAATTATTGTAATAAAAATGGCAATAAAAGGAAAAAGTTCTAATAAATTACATGAATTATGTACATTTTTGAAATTTATAGCTATTAATTATATAAAAATATATTTTTTTTAAGAAAGCCTACCATTCTCTGAAACTAACCCGTTTTTATATAAGATTACCCAATAATTTACTTTTATACCATTTTTAAATACATTTTATATGAGGTCAGTTTTAATATTCTACTGTAAATTAGTAATTTGAAACCTAAACAAAAAAAAAATTATATATTAAATAAATATTTATTCTCAAATTTATTGCAAAATATATCAGAATGCAAAAAGTAGGTAGAAATATAAAAAAAAAATGCAAACAATTAAAAACAGACGGTAAATTTGTTATAAAAATTTGCAGACTTTTCAATTCCCGATAAAGAATTATTATAATTATTTTTTTCATTAATTTTTTTTTTTTTTTGCAAAGAATTACAGATATATTTTATACAATTTCGTAATTTTTATATATTTTTATATATAAAAAAACAGTTTGTGCTAATAAAAAATGAAGGAAATATATAATATTTTGTTAATCCCCACCAAAGAAAAATATATTTTATTTAAATGAATTTTATGAAAAAAATATAAATTCCTTTAAATTATAAAATTGTATAAAAGTTATAAACATTTTTATTAAAATTCCTAGTCATTCTAAATGTTTTAATTGCAAAGTGATGAAGTAACAGAATTAAAATGGATTGTGTGAATAGTTATTAAGGATTTTAAAAGGATACATATACGCAGAGTGAATATAGTTATTAGTGAAATAGCTTCACAATTAGTCACTTTGGTGGACTATCTTATGATTAAAAATAAATTAAAATCATAAAGCTAGAACATCAATGTAATTCGTTGTGATATTACAATCAAAATTTATATATTTTTTTAATTAAAAAAAAAATTTCAACAATTTCTATTGAAATGAAAGGAACTCTTACTGTGAGATATGGTTTCAAATTCCAAAAACATATCACAGTGATTGTACTTGATATTTCTTTATAGAAAATATACAACAAAAAATAAATATTTTATATATTTCTTTTTTAAAATGGTGGATAGGAGGACGAACATTTATGGGACAAACAAAACTTAGTTGCTGTTTATATAAAACCATCACTGGGCTTTGTTTGTCTCATAACAATTTAAATAGCAATATATACTGAACCACTTGGTGTTAATACTAATGGACCAGTTTTCTTAAGAGATATTTCAATAAATTTATATATTTTATAGAATTTGCAAAATTATATAAGTACATATAAAATGTGAATAAATTAATTGAACCGCTAATATCAAGGGCATTAAAAACCAAATAAATTATAGTTTTAAGTTTTGGGAAAATTTGTCTGATAATAAAAAAAAAACATTTAAATTTTCTACTTATCTTTTAAATTCTAGGAAATGTGACCAGTTTTTATTAATATATATTTTCAATACTCAGATGTGTTACTGTTTAAATTTCTGCATAATATATTCATTTTTTGTTCTGAAAATTAATACACATCCAATTATTTATAATTTCAAAATATTTTATTAGAAAATAAAAGATAATAATTAATAAAAAAACAGTATATAATTTATAACAATATTTTTTTTTTTATAAAATATATAAAAATAATAGAAGAAGTACCATTTAAAATTCCCGGATATAAACATAATTACAGTACCATAAAAAAAACTCTCTTCAAATAACTTTTTTACTTGTAAATTAAAAAAAAAAAAAAACTTTAAATTAATTTAACAACATTTTCTACTTTAATCAAGCATTTTTCTAACCATATAATTTAATATACCACCGTTACGATAATATGTTATATCGACTTCAGTATCGAAACGTAAAATTGTCTCAAAAACAATATTATCAGCCTGAAATATAAACAAATGCAGATTTAAATTCATAATAAATTACATTTTTTTTAAAAAAAAGTTATTACCTCAACTTTAACTTTTTGTCCAGGTTTTAAATTTTCCGGAATGGTTATATTGTAAATTTCATGTCCAGTCAATCCATAAGTTTTAGCTGATTCATCAGGTAAAAATTGTAATGGTATTATACCCATTCCAACTAAATTTGATCGATGAATTCGTTCATATGATTCAGCAATAACAGCTTTAATTCCCAATAAAAAGGGTCCTTTAGCTGCCCAATCACGACTTGAACCACTACCGTAATCTTTACCAACAACAGCAACTAATTTTGTACCTTCTTGTTTATACCTTTAAAAATCGATTTTTTTTTAATAGTGAAATTATTAATATCAATAACTAAAAAATCCACCTTTCGGCACAATCAAAAATATCCATTTCCTCTTTGCTTGGTATATGTAGTGTACGTGGTCCACTTTTATTCAGTAGCAAATTAAACAAACGGATATTTGCAAATGTTCCTCTAGCCATGACTGCATCATTGCCACGTCTTGATCCATACGAATTAAAATCACGTGGTGTTAAGTTCCGTTCAGCTAAATATCGTGCAGCTGGGCTGTTTCTAGCTATTGAACCAGCCGGCGAAATATGATCTGTTGTCACAGAATCACCCAATAATAAAAGACATCTCGCATTTTGTAATGATTGAACTGGTGGTAATTCTTTTGACATACCATCAAAGAATGGTGGTTTCTTAATATAAGTTGAATCATTACTCCATGGATATAATTTACCACCAGGAGCATTTAATTTTTGCCAATCTTCTGAACCCAATTCGATTTTACCTATAGAACAGAATAATTTATATTCAAAATATAAAAGTTTAGTCAATAATTTCGTTATAACTTACTGTAAACTTCTTGAAACATTGCTGGAATTACATGCTCATTTTCGACCTTTTGAATTTCTGCTCTTGTTGGCCAAATATCTCTTAAGAAAACTGGTCCATTAGTATTAACACCAAGTGGTTCAGTTTCAAAATCAATATCAATACGTCCGGCAATTGCATATGCAATTACTAACAATGGACTAGCTAAATAATTAGCACGGGTATTTGGATGAATTCTGCCTTCAAAATTACGATTACCCGACAAAACACCACAGCATACTAAATTATTTTTTTCAATTGTATTAACAATATTTTCTTGTAAAGGGCCCGAATTACCAATACAAGTCATACAACCATAACCAACAATATCAAAACCTAATTTTGTTAAATATGGTATAACACCAGATGCTTGTAAATAATATGTAACAACACCAGATCCAGGTGATAATGATGTTTTAATATATGGCTCAACTGTTAAGCCACATTCAATTGCTTTTTTCGCAAGCATGCCAGCTCCCAGCATTACTGATGGATTACTAGTATTTGTACATGATGTAATTGAAGCTATAACTACAGATCCATGGGTAATTGTATAAGTTTTACCATTATCCCATTGAAATGAACCAGAAGCTGATAAATCCGCTGGCGGGATTTCAAAACCTTTAAATCCGACCTATATAAAATAAATACGATATTTTTAATTACTTTAAATTAAGTAGAATGTTTTTCAGTTATTTACTTTGCTGGTTAAACAATTTTTAAAATCCAATTGCATATCAGACACTGAAACACGATCATGTGGTCGTTTTGGTCCAGATACTGAAGTGACAACAGTAGATAAATTTAATGTGACGACTTGTGTATATATTGGATCTTGTGCAGAATCTAAATAATTTCTCATTTGATTTGTTATTTCCAAATATCTTTGAATAACTCCGATTTTATCTTCTGAACGATCTTTATGGAAAAATATTTTTTTTTTAAATATAACTTTTTAAAATTTGTCTATATAAAATATTTACTTGTTTGTCTCATATAATTCAAAGCATTCAGATCAATTGGAAAATAACCAACTGTTGCGCCATACTCTGGACACATATTACTAATTGTCGCTCGATCTGCAATACTCAATTCTGACACACCCGATCCAAAAAATTCAACAAATTTGTTAACAACACCCAATTGACGTAGATGTTTTGTTATTGTCAATACTAAATCAGTTGATGTTACCAAAGGATTTAATTTTCCAGTTAATTTATATCCAATTACTTCTGGTAAAATCATTGAAATTGTTTGACCCAACATTACAGCTTCAGCTTCTATTCCTAAAAAATGTAATAATTATATGTAAATATATTTCAAATATGTAAATATTTTAAAGAATGTTTTACCTCCAACACCCCATCCTAATATACCCAGACCATTAATCATAGTTGTATGTGAATCTGTACCAACAACACTATCTGGATATAACATTGTACCTCCACCAATTTTATCATCATTTTCGAATACAACTCTTGCTAAATATTCCAAATTAACTTGATGAACAATACCTGAACCAGGTGGAACAATTAGCATATTATTAAATGCCTTAGCTCCCCACTAAAATTAAATACATTTAAATAGATATTCTTAATTGTTTTCTTTTATTATTTTGTTTACCTTAAGAAAAGTAAATCGTTCCTTATTTCGTTCAAATTCTAAATTTTGATTTTTACCTAGAGCATCATTACTAATATATATAAAAAATTATACAAATTGAGTTATAAAGAAATTCATAAAAAAACTTACTCTCCATAAAAATCAACTTGAATTGAATGATCAATAACTAAATCAGCTGGACAAATTGGATTTATTTTTTCTGGATTACCACCTAATTGTTGTACAGCATCACGCATTGCAGCAAAATCAACAACAGCTGGAACACCTGTAAAATCCTGTAAAAACATAATTAATAGAAGTGTCATTTCTCATATCAAAAGAATATAAAAAGTATGTTCTAATTTGTTGTAGTACCTGTAGAATAACTCTAGCTGGTTTAAAGGAAATTTCAATATCATTTTCACCTTGCTTTAATGTTGGTTCCCATTTAAGAATATTTTGTACATCTTTTTCCAATATATGAAAATTATCACAATTACGAACAGCCGATTCTAATAGTACTCTTATAGAATATGGTAATTGTGCTGCGAAAGTAATAGGTATATATTGAAACATAAATTTTTGTTTATTGAATGACGTAATATCAAAATTCTGTTTTTATAGTGATATAGTTAATGTTATATTTAGTGTGATAAGGTTAATATTATAGAAATTAAAAATAATATCTTACCATATTTATTGGGGTCAACAGATTCGAGGTCAAAATAGCTAAAATTTCGCCCATTATGTTGAAATTGTTTTTTGAAATTTTGAAATGGATTATTTTCTATAAATAAATAAATAAAATAAATTAATTGCATATATATTATATTTAAAACAAGTGATTAGTTAATTAAATAATATATAAGTGCAAATCATTAAATTTGTAGGGTTAAATAAACCATAAATTAAATTACCTGACGACATGATTAAAAAGACAACTTTTGAATTTTCTTATCAGAAGATGATGTGTTTTTTATTTGCGTACAGTACAGATAATATTTATAATTCCAAAATCTTATCAATTTCTTCACTCTGTTTTTTAAATCCCTCAATATAAACTATATTGGAAAGCAGAGAAATTTTTTTTATTGACAAGGAAAACTGGTTTTTACTAAACTAGAATTGTATACATATATAATAAAATTAAAATCAATAATTAAAAAGTACCGGTTAATTTGTAGTGTTTTTATAAATTACAACTCACCACAAATCTTCAAAAAGAGATAATCAAATCAACTAGATTAGAATATCAATGCTAGTTTGAGTTGCGAAAGCAAAAAGAAAAAGAAAAAGATAAACCAAATACCAAATACAAAAAATTTCAATTTTCTACCAAAATTCAATTTGAATTGACATTTGAGGTTGACAAGACAAATGCCAATTTTGTTATTGTTGGTTTTGTATTTGTTTGTTAGATAGTGTTGTCATATTCAAAAGTTTATTGTTAATATTCACATTCACCCTGTGGTAATTAAGAGCAAAGGTAAAACGGTGTTCTATTTTAGGATTTAATCGTTAAATTATGAGTAGCTAAATAACTAAAAGGCAATCAATTATTGAAAATATAATAAAAAAACAAAAATAAGAAATAAAAATATTTATAGTAAAACAAATAGTACATAATTCAAGTCAACAAATATATTTATATCCACTTTGTCATCAAATTAGCACTCAGTAGTCCACATTCAGAAAGCAACGCAGAAATGTTAAAATATAGTATACTTCTATTCACAATACAAACTCAAACAAAGTTATTAAAAATACTTAAAAAGCTAGGACACTTCTATACTATTCTTGTTTGTATATATCATTCTCAATCGGTCATAACATAGCTACACTAGTTTTAATTTGCTTCAGATTCAAAAGGACTATTCATTAAATCGAGGTAAGTATTTTTGTTACAATAAAATATTAAAATTAAAACATTTTTAGAAATGCTTATTATTGAATTTTTACACCGCTTAATCACAATGGCGCACCAAATAATAGTAAATTAATTTAGTAAATTTAGGGTATAAGCTTAATATTCTCCAAAATGAAAATGTATTCCAGTTTGTTGTTTGTCTTTTAGTTTCAGCTCTCCTTTTTGTGAATCGATAATAAGCTCATAAGAAATATTATGTGGTTAAAGTATCTGCGTTTAGAAATAAGCCATAAACAATAATGTTTGTCTATTAAAATGTAATTAATATTACATTTAAACAAACAAAGATAATTTTATAATCATCTGTGGTTCATACTAGTATGTAAATTAAACTGCATTATATAAGATTTGTTTTTGCACATATTTGTCACGTTACTTAAAATTGTCATGCTATGGCAAAGCTTAGGGATTTTCCTATTGGGTATTTGTTTTAGTAAAACGTCAAACTTTTTGGTAAAAAAGAACAAACAAGAACAAGACGACTTCTTCAAAAGCAGAAAAGAAGAAGAGGTTTGTTATAAAATTTTACATAAAGCAAAAGTTTTTTTCTACTAAAAATGGAGGAAGATGAAGATTGCTGGTTCGATAAAGATATTGATGAAATTGTCCAAGAAGTTCAAAAGAAAAAGCCGGTAATACCAGAAAAAAATATATGTGAAAATATAAATGATTTGTCATTTGTTGAAAATCGTACACCAAAATTTGCTTTTGATGCAGGTAAAATGTTTCAAATGTCTATAAAATTTTCCCCATTACACAAATTTAGTTTTTTGAAAGTTCGCTTTTCCTATTTCCTTTCTACATAACAATTTTACATAGTATGATAAATTAATAAATCATTAATATTTTATTTTTTTTAGATTATGGTGGCACATATGAACTACCAAAACATCGTATTGAAGAAAAACCCCAAACAAATAATAAAAAGAATTCAACAAAATCTGATCGTAGTTATACTCAGTTACTATCATTTAAAAAATTAAGTTTTATCTCAGAATTATCACCATTGAATGTTTTCCTAGAAATAATACAAAATGACTGTGGTTATTTTCAATCTTTCACTGAAATTCTAACAAATGAATATATTGTACTAATGGTGAAAGTTATTGCTAAATTATGTGATTTACCGTTAGATGAATTTAAAAGAGATTTTTTAAAAACGTTCATTAATAGTGAGAGATTTTTGAATCAATTAATAATATTGATACAAGGTGTTTTTGAGAATACAATTGTAAAAAATAAAAAGTCTATATTTCAAATAAATATACAAGAATTAACCGATGAAATAATAATAGTGTTGAAAAATATTGAAATAATGAATTTAAAAAATGATATAATTAGAAAATTTGCACAAAATTTTCTAGAGAAATTATCAAAAACTGGTAGTAAATATTCAACATTCAAAATACGATTATCGCAAATAATTACAGATATGAATGAAAGTACAAAAATTGATAAAACAAAAGAAGTATAACAAAATTTATAATAATTAAATGTTTTGTCGTTAATTTATTTATATTTTATAGATCTATCCTACTTTAGATGAACTCAATTCCATTGAAGCTGATTATCTGAAACCAAATATTATTGATGGTAACTATAGGGAAAACCATAATTATTTAAAAAAAAAAAACTTAAAACAAAATTATTTAAAATGTCTATTATGTACGTTTTAGTTCTATTATAAGAATATCATTATTTCCCTTCAAAAATTATTAATATAATAAAATCTAAAAATCTAATTATTTACTGTATTATATTTCTAGGTAAATATGATTCAGTTCAACATTATTTAGATGTTCATTTAACATTACTACGTGAAGATTTTGTGTCACCATTAAGAGATACTATAAAAGAATTAAAAACTGCCACAAATATAGATGATATACCATCTACAAAAATTTATAAAAAAGTTCGATTTTTACTTAATGATGTTGTAAATACGAAAGCAACACGTAAAGGTGAAATGATATTAGTTGATTTAAAAGCTGATCAACGTATTTCTGGAACTGCTGTTGCTGGTTATTCAAATTTTATTACAACAAATTCAGATACAACAACATGGGTAAATCCCAAAAAACTGATGTTTGGTTCACTTTTATGTTTTTCAACTAATTTAGAATTTAATAATTTAATTTTGGCTGTGGTATCAAATCGAGATGTTGATATGATATTAAAGGGTTATGTAAGTTTCAATAAATAAATGATGTATATTATTAATGAAATTTATTTAATAATTTATTTATTTTTATTAGATACAAGTTGAAATAATAAAATTATTTAATGTTGGTAAAATATTTGATAATGATTTTATAATGATTGAAAGTGAAGTATTTTTTGAACCATATCATTATGTACATCGTGTGTTAAGAAGTTTAGATGAAACCAATTTTCCAATGGTCAATTTTATAGTTGGAATCGATGTAAGTTATTCAAAAATACATATATTGCAAGAAATATATATATATATTTTGTTTGTTAGAAAACTCCACATTTACCGGATTATTTAAATAATGCTAAAAAATCATTTTATGAATATCGTAAATATAGTTTTAATCCAATTGATCCATTAACTTATCCATCAGCAAAATCAATGAAATTGGATACATCACAATTGGCAGCTTATCATCATTCTTTAAGCAATAAATTTTCATTAATTCAAGGTCCACCGGGAACCGGAAAGACTCATGTTGGTTTGAAAATTTTAACAACACTATTAATGAATGTTGATTTACAAATATTGATTATTTGTTATACAAATCATGCATTAGATCAATTTTTATCTGGTATATTACATGTAACTGATGATATTGTACGATTTGGTAATCAATCTAAACATGAATTACTTGATAAATATAATATAAAACAAATGAGTGATTCAGTAAATACAGATCGACGTTTGAAATCATGTTATTTTAATGTTAAAAATGATTATATGAAAAAATTTCAAGAATTTGAACAACTACAAAAAGATTATGATGGCAGTGAGGAGGAGTATTTAAAAATATTAAAAATACAAGTATATTCAAATTTAAAGCATTTTAACTAAAAGAAAACTAATTTATATTTAAAAAATATTTTTTTTAGGGTGAACTAAGACAAATTTCAAAAAAACTTGATGAAATTAAACAAATTACTGAATATAATTTGACTAAAGGTAAAAGAATAATTGGTATGACTACAACAGCAGCTGCTAGATGTAATCTTTTATTACAACTTTTAAAAACACCAATTGGTAAAATTGAAAATTTAATCTATTTTAAAATTAATTACGTATATATTTCATATTCCAGTGATAATTGAAGAAGCTGCCGAAGTTTTAGAACCCCATATTATAGCATCAATAACAAAAAATACTCAACATTTAATATTAATTGGTGATCATCAACAATTACGACCAACAACAAGTGTTTATAAATTAAGTGAAAAATATAAAATGGATATTTCATTATTTGAACGTATGATAAAAAATAGTTTAAGTTCAATTTGTTTAACAACACAGCATCGAATGCGTCCAGAAATTGCAAATCTTTTACGTCCAACAATTTATCCCAATTTATATGACCATGAAAGTGTAACAAAATATGAAAATATTAATGGAATGGCAAAAAATATGTATTTAATTACTCATAATTCAAAAGAGAGTAAAGTAAGTTGTTGTTGTTTCTTTTTTATTTTGGAAGTTTATAATATTTATGATTAGAATAATTATAAACCAAATTAACCATCAGAATTTTGTCAAAAATTTTATAACGAAAAAGATTAGATAAAACAAATTAAAACTATGAGTAATTTTACTAACAATAAAAGTATTGATGATAAGATTTAACGGAAAAAAAAAATTCTATAATTACTATAATGATAAATTGAAACCTCATGTAATCTTATTATTTAATGATTTTATAACTTTAGTATTTGATAATTTTATTTAAAAACTTTTATAAAATTATTCTTGAAATTTATTTGAATAACATTTTCTATGTCAAGAATTTATTTTTTGAATATTAATAAAATTGAGTTAAGGATAGTCAATTATGATCTCAGAAAAAGGGAACAATTGAGTTAAATAATTATTGTTAATATTTCATTGTTGACCACATATAAAATTTAATCACTTAATTTTAAGTACGATAATTATAATTTATTATAATTTAAATTTTTTTTATTTAATTAAATTTTTCAATTATTTTTGTTTTTAGTCCAACGATGAATCTACAAAAAAGAATCTCTACGAAGTACAATTTTTATGTGCCTTAGCGAATTACCTGTTGATGCAAGATTACCAACCTGAAGATATTGTTCTATTAACAACTTATAATGGACAAATGATTCAAATGCTTCATGTATATATATATAATATACATATATATAAAAAAATATTTATAAATTATTATTTCTTTTCTAGGAACGTAAACAATATCCAGCTTTACAAAAAGTTAAAGTTACTGTTGTTGATAATTTCCAAGGTGAAGAAAGTAAAATAATCTTATTATCATTAGTCCGTAGTAATGATGAAAATCGTATTGGTTATTTGGCTATGAAAAATCGAATTTGTGTAGCATTATCAAGAGCGCGTGAAGGTTTCTATATAATTGGTAATATGGAATGTTTATCAACAAATCCGACATGGAAATTAATTGAAGATGAATTTAAAAAACAAAATTGTATTGGTAAATCATTGCCATTAAAATGTGAAAGACATAATGTTATAATTGAGGTACTAAAATATTCCATTTTTCTTTAAATATTTTATTGTAATTCATTTATTAATTTACAGATAGGATCATTACAAGATTTTGAACAAGTTAAATTTGGTGGATGTCAAAAACGATGTGATTTTGAATTGCCATGTGGACATTTGTGTGGATATATGTGTCATCGTCGAGCATTTGATCATTTTGCTGATTGTGATTGTAGTAATCAATAAATATTGAATGAATGAAATAAGAGGAATTTAATCTTAACTTGATAGAGTAGAACTCATTAATTACCAATTTAAGCTAATTAATATATTATTTTTTTTTTTTTTGTATTATTAGAATTTAATAATTTTTTTTTTTTTTTTTTTTTATTTTTTTTTAAAAAAAAAACAGTAATTTTATATTTTCTATATAATTTGTAATTTTTTCCTTAATTAGTAATTATAAATTATGTTTTTATCATATTTCAACATATAAATTTATAAAAAAAAAGGTATAATATTTATAAATTTATTTAATTTTTTTTTCTTTCAAATGAAAAACATTTTTAAATAATAATTCAAATTAAGACGAAAAAAAAAACCAACAATAAATGTTATTTTCCCACTGAATAATTACAAAAAAAAAAAAAAAAAAGATAATAAAAAAAAAATTGTATTTTTCTTAAAACTAATTAATTTTTTGTGACTTTTTTTTTTTTATATAAAATTTATGATTAAAAATTAACTTCACCAACATTTTCTGTTTCTGTTGTTTTTGTATTCGTACTAATAATTTGTTGTTCATCAATTACAGTAGGACTCTTTGGTAGTTCTGTTATTGTTCCGGTTGTTTGATCCAAATTTTGTATAGATGTTGTTGTAGTTGCTGGTAAAGCTTCTAAATCTCTTGAATCATGTTTAGCTTTTTAAACAAAAAAATATTTTTTTTTTTTTATTAATATTTAAGTTACGAATTATACAGTTTATTTAAAACTCACTACAACAACACCCCATTTTTATTTGATATTAGTTAATTTTAATGTAATTACGATCTTATAACTTTGACGATTAAGCTAAGACTGATTCATCCCACTTGGTAAAATTTTGTGACTATAAACAGTTCTAAAGATAAAAGTATATAAGTAAATATAAAAAAAAAAAATTATCAGAATTTTTAATAGTATGTACACTTTTTTTTATATTATGTACACAATAATACTTATTTTTGTATACTTAACAAATATTTTTTTAAAAAAAATTAATACTTTTGTGATTTTAATCAATTTGATTTCAATAAGATAATATTTTTTGTGGGTTAACTATTTAAAAAGAATAAACCTCAATTTTATATCGAATTCAAAAGTAATATTTTAGATATCCTATTTAATGTCTAATAAAAGTAAAATAATATTTTTTTAATTACTCATATTAAATTTATAAAAAAAATAACAAAAAAAACAATATAACATAATTTATTAAATTTATTAAATTTTATTTATATAGCTGCGAATTGTTTTTTTTTTTTTTTTTTTTTTTCAAAAATATAATTATCAATCTTTTAAGAGAATATTTTATGCGTTTACTTTCTAAACTTAGACTTATTCCATAATAATTCGTCATTCATTATTTATTATTATATTTTGTTCTTATCTGGAATATGTGGCCATTATAATTTTATATATAAAAAATATAATAAATAAAAATATTTTTGTTTAGCGGCAACTGATTACTATATTTAATATTTTACTTTATTTAGTTAATCTCATTATATACATTATATATAAAATATATGAATAAAATTTAATTAGTTGTCCGAAAAAATTAGATTTATTTGAAAATTGCTGAATTGTATTGTGTATAAAACAATTTATTGATAATTAATATTATACTTACTCTAACTAATAGCGGAAACATTTTAGCATACCGGAGAATAGTTTTAATAATTAAAATTTTTCGATTGAATATTATTGTATGGACTAAAAATAAAAACAAATTTATTTCAAAAATTCAGTTCTTAAGTGACATTTTACAAAAATTTAGTTACCAAAATGATTTTCATGCAATGTTATCGTAATGCTTCACTAAAAATTATAAAATTTGATTAATTATAACAAAAATCATAGGTTAACTAAATACTCATATACAGTTTATCGAATAGAAAAACATTTTTACAATGTTACTCAATTACATTTAAATATATATAATACAAACTTTTTTATATTTATGTAATAAATGATTGAAAAGAGTTTCAGATAGATTGCTTAAATAGATTTGCACTAATATCTTCAATTTAGGAAATTGAAGATATAAACGTGGTTTTAAATCTGGAAGATGTATTTACCTTTTTTTTGTTAGTATACTATCAAAAATACCATGAAATAGTCAATCACTTATTTCAACCATACTATTAATTAAAATAACTTCAGATATTTATTTTAAAAAAAAAAATTTACTTTCAGATAAATTAAATATAGTGAATTCTAATACAGTAGCGCAACCCAAAGCGCGTATGTGATAGTACCATGTACCACAAAATACGATCCACTTGTATCTATAATAATTGAGAACTGGAGATAATATTGACCACTTGATAAAATACAATCAATAAAAACAAATTCTAATTAATTAAAAATACTTTAAAAGTTTTGTTTCCGCATTTTTGTTATCTTATTTATATCATGCCATATTTGATTTTGATACTTTATAAGAAATAACTTATTAATAATTATTACTAATAATACTCATAATAATTTTGATAAATTACAAAACCCACCATATTAACCTATTATACATAGCATAATTTTATGAATTAATATTAAAGTGTCATGCTAAAATGTATAATGATAAAATAAAATGATTAATCTTAAGTGATGGGCTTAAGTGATGGACGAATGACTACTAATCTTAAGTTATGGACATAAAGCAAATCTTTTACTTATATCTGTAAACTGTCTGTTATGTAACTGTTGACCGTCTGCTTGATAAATGACTACTGTAAATATTATACCTAAATGTTATTATACCTGATGATATTATACCTAAAATGTTATCTAAAGTCGTTTTCGTTCAATAAAGTTGTAATGAAATTCCATAAATTTTCACTTTGTACACATTTGTCTTTTTTTTTTACCAGAAACCATATTAAAAATACTGCGCAGCAGAACTATATTGTCCATCTGAGTTTTATATTAAAATTAATAGTAAATTAATAAATTAATAAATTGATAAATACTGAAGGTAAGTATTAATCAGAAAACCTTTAAAATAATGGTTTAAATTAATTTCATTTTAAAATCAATTTAAAAATTCATAATATTATTATGTGTTTATCCTTATAAGTAAAATATCACATAATTAATTCAAATTTTGGGGAAACACATTCAAACAATCTAATAATTTATTTAATAAATCCATAATTGACAATATAAATATAATTAATTAATATTATTAAATAAATATTTTATAATATATTTCCAATTATATATCTGCAAAATGTCCATATTCGTATAAAAATATTAAATAATTATTCCATTGATAAATTCATAAACTTTGACCTAATTTTTTATTTAATGACAATGATTGTAAATAAAAATTTTATTTTTTGTTTTTAATTTTAATAAATATCAATAATTATGTTAATTCTTAAATTTAATATAGACAAACAATTTAGTCACACATAATTATAAAAATGTAAAATGTAATACCTAACGAATTATATTAATTTATCTAATAAATAACGAATTATTAATTTATATAAATTTAAAATTTTTAAGAAATTCTATTTGATATAATTTTGAATTAATTAAAATAATTTTCGTATTAAAATTTATAATCTTCACTCCAAAAATTTTAAATTTTATTGTTTCCAGTTATTTGATTTTAAACTTTATTTGTCATTGTTAATATTTTTATAATTATAAGATTTGGTTATTGATTATTGTCAATGATCAATAATTTTAAATAACAACATTATATTATTTTAGAGATGTAGTCAACAGGGATTATAATTATGGATCTTGAATTAATTTGCACAATTTATTTTGTTAAACCATCGGTGGTTTCGAAAATAATTATAAGATGTAATAAGATTTACGATTAAACCCAGACTTTACTAATAAATTTGATAAGAATTATGTTTTTTTTTTATGCACATCACTGATATAAATATAGTTATATAAAGGATAACTGAGCAGTTTTGAATATGTGATTTAAAATTTTTCAATTTCAAATATCCTTTTTAATGGTATAAAATCAATAATTCTGAAATGAAATTATCCAATTGCTTATAAGATAATCATAAATTTTTAAATAAATAAAATCAAACTATAAATTTTTGTATAAATTTACTCTTATTTATAAAATACTTATTTGAAAATTAATATAAAAAAATACATATATATAATTAAAATTTAAAATTATCTAAAAACGTCTTTTATTCGGTACACCACCAGATCGATTTTCTTGATTTGGATGTGTCCTAATATATTCTAATGCTCTTAATATATAATCTGGTATTGGCGGTGGTGTTGGTAAATGTTCACCTTTTGGATGAAATCCAGTTTCATCAGCAACATAAGATAATTGTATTAATTGACCATCTGGTGAATAATGTGATGAATAACCTTGTGCATATAAACCACCAGCACCAGATTCTTGTACAGCAATACCATTTGATGTATCATATTGATATTGATATGTACCATCAACATTTATTTGACTTGTTATACTTTGTATTGTTGCATCTCTATCAATATTATCAGCTAATACAATATTAACTGCTACAAATGCAGCAAGGACGATTATAGTCTAACATAAATGAATAAATAATTTAAAAAAAAAAATTCATTAACACAATTCAATAAAAATTCATTTTTAAAACAAACAAAACTATTAAACACTTACAAACTTCATAATTGAATATTTTTTTTTATATCTATTTTATTTTTTATATTGTTACTCTTTCAAAGATGTAAATTGATTTGAAATAAAAAAAATCAATTCATTCGATATTTATATTAGCCCATGGTAAGCAAAAATTGATTTTTCTTTATATTTTTTTTTTTTATTTTTATGTTGCCCAAATCTTGTGTATTTTAATTTTTAATTTACTCTATTTCCACACCTTTATTTTTATGTTAAATTTCAACATTTTCAATATAATTTTTAAATTTTTCTTTTTGAAAACATATAATCTCAGAAATTATCGATAGATCATCTCTCTTTCTGAGATGCTATTTTTTATTGATGCAAATTGTCATTGAAATAGACTATCATAATTATAGACAATCTAATAAAGATATTATTATTATTTTTTTTATAAAAGGTGTTAACTGGACAGATATTAATAGTCTAATATTGTTTAATAAAAAATATTAAATTAATTGATATAAACACCTGTTCTGTTGTTATAGACTATTTCGTAGGCGATCTAATTAAATTATGCATAACCATAAATCGATTATATTAAATAGGTCGATGAAGGGCGATCGTAAATTTTTTGTATAAATATCTAATAAATTGCTATGATTTATTTCATAATATATTCAAATCTTCATATACTACATCAAAATTTGATAAATATTTGACATTGATTCCTGTATTTCAAATTTATATGTTAGGCTAATATTTTTATTATTTTGGCAAAATAGAAATATAGAATTAGGAATAATTTTTAGGAATCGTAATTAAAATAGGATACTAAAGAATAACTAACGTTAACATCTAAAATTCAGAAACTTAAATGTATATGGAGTCACCTCTGAAGTTATACTATCGCAAATTTTACTCTTACCAGATTCCATTTCATTATTGGGATATGGTTTTAAGATTGGTCCACCTGGAAAATTACGATTTTTCGATATTATTTTATGACAAATGTATTATTATTGTGTCATAAAATCGTTTTTTTTTTTTTTTCAAAAAAATGGGAATTGATTCTATATATGCGTAGACATTTCCAAATTGTGTAAGTAGACTGTTAAAAATATGATACCTAAAATTGTAGTTGAGTAAATTAGTTTTCAGGATTTAAGTTAAATTGACTTATATTAAAATTATGTAATACTCATCATAAGGGAAAACAGTTTTCAAAGAAAAAAAGGATTAAAATAATTCCTTCAAATTTACAAAATTAATTGGCTATAATATTTGTATGTTAATCATACATAAAAATTAAAATATCAAACAAAATTATGACAATAAATTCATATTAAAAAGATATAAAAACTTGAGGGCATTAACTTTTTGTTATAGCTGATTTTTCATATTTTTTTGATGAGTTTTTATAATATCTTACAAATATGTTTTTTGATAATAACTTCAAGGTTAATTTCAAGGTTATATTGTAATTTTTTTTTTGTAAATATACTCTTGGAAATTTAAATAGCACTGTGTAATAAATTCATCAATTTAATAGGTTAATATATTGAACAGCTTTATAATTATCAAATCTGGAATAATTACATACTTTCCATTTTTGTTTTTCCATTATTTTTTGGGGAATTTTAAAAAGTAAATTAATTTGTTTTATAGAATGCGATTTAAATTGAACTAGGATATTAAATATAATATTAAATAATGCACACATTTACGTATTAAATATCAGGAAAAAATCAATTTTCAAATTAAATTTTCAGGTTTTTTATTTTTATATTGTACTTAAATAAATTTTTTTATAGTTTTTGAATGATTTTATAAATCGTAAAAATGTTGAACATAAAAAATTACTAGCAAATATTTAGCAACTATAAAGTGTGAAAAATATATTGAATTTAATGATTTATAATCAAAATAAACCTACAAAAGTATTTTTATTAATTTAAAAATTAGCATAAATACGAGTATCTATGCATAATTTTTATATGTTGATTTTTTAACGGATATTTAAATTTATTATTTTTATTAGTATCGGTTTGAATTAGTAGTTTTTTGTTATTAGTATTAGTGTTGATATCTTTTTGCAAAGAGAAGATAAATATACATTTCAAATTTATTTTTATATTCACCTTTAAACATGAACGTTGCGTTTGATAAGAGATAATCTATAAATTCCATAATTTATTTATGTATAATTAACATTAAATTTTTAAAGATACATAAATGATTTGCCCTGATTTTTTGAGGACAATAGAACGGTATATTCAAAAATAAATATTTTTATATAATTTATTACATAACTTGTAAATCAAAAGTCAAAAGTGAATTAATTAGTTGAATTTATTATTATAATAATTATATTGTTTTATGTTGATGGATATTTACGCATATTTTTGAAATCTCTTATATTTTGTTATATTTATCCGAAATTGGCTTATAATTAGTAATTAAATTACTAACATCTGATGGTATACTTATTGCGAATAATGGAACAACATCAATCAACTTCAAGATCAACTGTATAACCTGATAGCAAAATGGATTTTTTGATTTCTGGAACGTTAACATCTGACTATAGAAACGTTATACTCTAAATCTAAACTATATTAAGGAACACAATCAACGTCTTAAAAAACTAGATGAATTCTAAAATAAGACAAAATGGAAGATTTGGTAAAATTCATAGCAGACTCTTTATTATAAATTTGATAGAAATAACAGAAATTTATTTCGTAAAAGTAAAAGTGTAAAAGTATAACCAAGAAGAAAGTAAGTCATTGAAATGGAAATTTTTTAAAAAAATGAGTAATTTATTAATTAATTTATATACAAGTTTGTTAAATATGAATATTCATCAACATATTAAATTAATTAAAAAAATTATTATTATTAAATTTTAGTAAATTAATCTATCTTTTAAATAATTCACCAATATAAAATTTCCATTAATTTATATATACATAATTACATTATAAATTTCCGGTCAATCGATTATTCATAATAATTCTAGTTTTAGAAAATAACTAATTTCTCTAAAAACTATATAAAATTTATAATTTTAAAATATATTTAATATTCTAAATGGTTTTAAATCATCTTTTGATAATTTATCATTAAAATATTTTCTATAAAAATCTGGCAACCATAACGAACTCATTCATACTGTTACGTTTTCTACATTTTATCCCTTAAATGCACCAAAAATTTAAGGTAAGGCATTAAACTATTAAAAATCTTATAAAATCCGTAATAAAAACGTCTTAAACTCTAAATATATAAGTACTAGAAAAGGTATTAATATCACATTGTAAATATATAAGACATAAAAATGTAACCTGTCCAACAAAAATAATCCCCAGTTTTAAAAATGAACATTGAAATTTCATTAACAGGTAAAAGAAAAAAAAAAATTAACATTTTTGTGATAGACTTGTAACCTTAAAAAAATTATGTTTATGTTTTTACTAAACTTATACAAAATCATGAAATATACAAAAATTTGTATAAACATTGGCGTCAATGCAAATTTGAAAATATTTTTTTAGATGGTATAAAAAAGTAGTTAATCAAAAATTTCTACGTCATTCACAGACAGAAAAAAGGTTAAAAAAGGACAAATATTCATAAATTGTCCTGAGATTTTATTATTTATATTTAATTCTGGGTAAGGATATAAAATAGTTTATGATTTCTAGGCCCTAAATAAAATTTCTTTATATTTCAGAAGATAATGTAATAATTTAAGAACATTTTTTGTAGTAATTTCCTGATTTCCACAAAAAAAAAAATTGTCACGCGGCAATAAAAGGACAATAAAAGTAAAAGTTTAATGGAAGTACAACATCCTGTTTGGTAAACATTTTAATATAAATATGTTTTAATAAATATTTGTGCTAATATTAAAGGACTCGTAATGGAGAAGTAAATCTAATAGGTAAAAATTATACAAGTAATAAATTTTAATATTTTTTTTAATATAATTAACGTGTGTGCGCTCAACTAGGTATACATATAATATGGCGTTACTACTACAGTGTAGTAAGAACTATCATATATATCATAGAAGCCAGACACAGATACGATTTTCTCTTCAGGACTACTATCACAGTAAATGTTTAACAATCCATGATAGTTCCACAATTTTTGATGATGTCAATTGCCAGCCAGTACGATCACCATTGCTGGGATCTGAGTTTTCGACTATTGCTCAATTTTTCTCCGAGCCGATTAGATGTTTTAATAATACGGAGTGATCCGTTATGGCTATATTCATAATGTATGCCGAATCCCAATTTTAATATTAATTATTGCATAAAATAATCAAGAATTTCTCGATAAGTATGAAATATGTAATAAAATTTAATAAGTACATTTCTCGTAACAATTTAATCTAATCTTATCACAAATTTACTCAAACTCAAAACTCTTAGAATTTAAAATGCTGATAATTTCGTCTAAGTACAATTTCAATCTTTGTTGAACGACAATTTCCTATTTAAAAATCAATGCTTATCCAAATAACAACCATGAAAAGTTATGAATTAATATTATGTTTTATGCTGGCCATACATTATACAACATAGTTTTCAACGTGTTGTCGTCAATCTAGTTTGTAAATTTTCATCATAAATATTTCAACTTGGTTTACAGCCGATATTACAACCATCAACATATTACAATCTGTTTTTATTTAATTTTTTGTTTATGCTTGCTTTCTCAGGATAGTGTCAAATTTCAATAATTAATAAAAAATATTGATAAAATTAATATATATACAAATATGTGTTTTTGACATAAAACGTCAAGAAACGTCATTTTGGCTATACAAAACTCTCATTATACATATAAATAATATGTCAATCACCAAAATGGTTGTTAACGTGTGGCAAACTTGCCAATAAACGATACAACTTGACCACGTTGGCAAACATGTTGTATAATGTATGTGCAGCTTTAATTTATATTATTATAAATAGTTATAGTCGAATATCCGATTTAAGGCTTTGGCTATAATAATTTTGAGGTCAAACAAATTTATCATTAGTGCAGTTCTATAAATAGAAATCGTAGAGATAAGGATGTCAAAATCATAATAAATAAAAACCATTAAAATAATATAATTTTATAATCTTTTAAGGGAGGAAGTCCCGAATATTTGATAAGAATTCCTTTTATTAAATTTTTACAATTTAAAAACCATATATATATTTATAGTTTTCGTTAAAAATTTAAATAATTGATGACTAATTTTTGGGCAATTCAATCTATGCAAAAGAAGTTATTTAAATGCAAATGTTTTTAAAAATATTATTTCAAAATAAAAATAAATATCAATTGTGGTAAAAATTTCATGATTTCTTTGAAGACCTTCTAAAATCAATAAATTATATTTGAAATTTTATATGCTTTTGTTAATTTCCCTTCAAGCTATAAATATTAATTTCATAATTATATTTATGTTTTTTTACTTCTTCTTAAAAAAAAAAACAATCTTCTTCATTTTTATTTGACCTATCATTGATACTAAACTTAATATAGGCGGATTTTTTTTTTATTAATTTCCTCTTTGTTAATTAAATTAAATGAGATTTTTCGGTTTTTTTGCAAAGAAACAACAAGATATAAACAAATCTAATTAAAAGGTTAAAATTTCATAATATATTTATGTTAAGGACAAATGTAATATAGATATTTTAAAAGAAATTAGACATGGTATCATCATTATGATGGTTATATCATAATAAAAATGTTATTTCAAATTAAACTTTGTACATTTTTCTATATAAAATTAAAAGATATTTTTTTTTTTGAAATATTAAATTGACGATCAATTAATTTTGCCGGTATTATTATTGATTAACTTGTAACAACTTTAATAAAATTAATAAATATTTTATTGATTATCGCAGTTTTATTTTTATTAGCAGATGGAACGAAGAAACAAAAATTTATATTAGTTTTTTAGTTTGTGTATAATAAATTTATTATATTTGCAAATCATTATATTCTAGTTGCCAAAGCTACTAAGTTGATTATTTGATGATTTTAGACATTAGTGGTATATTATAATTGTATATGAAAAGTGGTAGAGCAAACCTGGTAAAGTCGACCAGATGATGATAAAATCGAAAGAAATTATTTTGTCTTTGTATGATCAAAATCTTTCTCGTATTTTAATCTAATTATTAATTACTCTAATTATCTTATGTAAAGGTGGTAAAATGTAAGTATGTAATATGTCAGACAAGTGTTTTTAGTGAAAATGAAATCCACAACACCAGTGATGGTAGATCAGTACAAAATTAATTTTCAAAACCGCTTTTAGGTCGATTTATGCAATATAGATTATTATTTTATAAAATTATAGTAATAGTTATCTCCAAAAATGATATTTATAAAGTTGCAGTAAAATATTATTAGGTCCAGCTAAAATTGAAACAAAATTATTAGATTCGGAGTTAAAATTTTAATTCGGGTTTTAATTTTTTTTCTTTTCCATATATACAAAAAACAATCTAAATTAAATAATTGCCAGATTTAATTACAGACCCCAACTGTTCCTTTTTTCATTAATGACCCAGTTAAAATATCTAGTCAGTCCCTCCCACCGTTCCAGACTGTTAATATACATAAAATTAAAATACCAAAATTAGCAATAAGTTTAAGAAATCATAATTTACAAACTGATATATAATCAATCACTAATATTGAAAATTAATATTTTTCATTTTATAATTTATTAATGGAAAAATTTACAATTAATTCGATGTTCCCGTTCCAGACTATTCCAAGTCAACTTTTATAATACTTGGCATCTGTGGTGTTTTTGAGTGCTACATACTAACATTCTAAGGTGCACTCGGCAAAAATTTGAAGCTCTCAGGCATACCAAGTATTCTAAGTTAAGTTAGAAATGTGTTACGTTAATTTACAATACTAATGTAACTAAATTATTTATTCTTACTTTTTGAATTATAACTAATTAATTCGTTAATTAATATGTAATACTTTAATTTGAAACTATGCAAAAATAAATTATCTTTCTAATAAATACAAATTTTTCGTGGATTTCTTTCAACAAGGACTAGAATAAAACAGCATTTATAATTTCCTGAAAAGTTGTATTTTAAGTATGGACTGGGAGCATCGAATTTATAATAATTTTATTCAGTCTGGCTATAAAATTTCAACAGTTATCAAAATGCAATTTCAACAGTTTTAAAATAACATAATTTATTTATATATTGATGACATAAAGATAAAGCGATATGCACATGAACCTACCCCAACATATAAATTTAATATAAAAGCTACCGCTCATTTGACCTTCACAAATTTCGTTGTAGCTGATAAGATACATTCAATTTTCAACACTATGTATAAAGCAAAGCAAGAGAGAGAAATATTTTTATTGGTTTTTATAAAGTTTTGGATTTCTAAAAATATGTAGGCAACTTTCAGTATTGGTAATTTATTTTCATATAATTAGATAGATATGAATACAATGATGCAATCAATTTTATTGATTTTTTATATCTGTGTAATTCAGTAGACCGAATGCATTAAGTATTGTAGAAAAATATATTTGAATAATTTTTCAAACTTTTTCACTTTCAATAAAGAAATATCGAATCTTATAGTTTGAGAGCTAGTAAACTGGCTTTTAGTTATGTTTATCTTATCTTGGTTGGATCATTGTTATAGTAGCCAGTTCATATATTTTAGTTTTCCAAATATATAACATTCGGAAGAAGTTATAATATGTAATTTGATTTAGCTGCAACAAAATTTCAAACAATAATTGTAATGGAATTTGCGGAAATATAATTATAAGCTTAAATTTCGGGGAACTATCTAGTCCACATTTTGTATATTTATTGCTTTAAGACTTCATTCAATTTATAAACTGAAACTGAAGCTTTAGTTTGTCACTTTGAGGTCTATAGATGTGTCTTACTATACTAAACTGACCGCAATCAAAGTTTTCAAGTTCAACCATTCTGTTTTTATGAAAGTCTAAATTAATGTGAATTACTTAAAAATTGGTATATATTCCCTGAAACAATATAAGTAAAGCCGTTGCAATCTTTTAGCCTACTTCAATAAATTATTTGTATATACATATTAATATTTTAATATTGCATATAATAATAAAAATCAAATTTCGAACTTGAATAGCAATTATCTATTAATTTTTTTAAAACACTTTATTACTTAAATATTTATTATATAATATTATTTAAACTATTATTATTTTAAAAATTAAATTAAATAATTATAAAAAAAATGTGTTTTTATTTAATAATTGATAATTATGTTGTACATACATAATATTCATTAATTATTGACATTTAGTGGTTAAATCTATGTTGTTGATACCCAAACAACCTTCTATGGCAAACCACTTGAGTATTTCTTCAAGATTATTTTAAAGACCTTTCAACCCTAACAGATTTCTTTAAAGGATAATAAATTCTAGGATTATGAGAACATTATTTTTATATGTATAAGAAAATTGTTTATATTTTGTTTATTCATTCAGATTTTTTATATTTTTTTTTTTTTCACATTACTGAAAAAGCCATAAAAATTATGAAAATTAAAACATTAAAAACGTCATTTAATAAATAAAGTCATAAAAAATATAAATCTTGTTGTTTTAAGAAAATTTTCAGCAGTGCCTCAGCAGCAACAATATAAAAATAATTAGTATAATCATTGAAATGAATACTAATGTGGATTTCTACTGGCACGAAAAATGATTTTTATTTTTCTAGCCAGAACAAATTTTGTTTTCGATTGGAATAAAATATCATTTTTTATTTTGATCTAGAATCTAGATCAATTTTTCTGGAATCTCGATTTTTTTTCAGATTGACAATCATTATATCAATATTTTTTTATTTTGACATATAATTTTCAAAAATCTTACTATACCAATACTAACATTGATCTACAGTTATCCATTGGAGAAGATTGGTGAAGAAAACACTTAAATTTTAAATGAAAATTTGAAAAAAAAAAAAACCAATAGAAAACGACATTAAACTATAACTTTAAAATTCCTAATGATTGACTGACAGACAGTATGTTTAATCAGTATGGGAACCAAATATTAGGAGAAAATAAATTCTATTCCATATATTTTTATATACTTTTTTTAGAATATTATTCTATTCTGACTAAATAAAAAAATTTATACACTCCCACCACTAAATTTTTTGTTGGTGACACCAACTTACGGTGAACGGAAATTTTCTAATAAAATTACTGTGTGATTTACAGAAATTTTGTACGATAGAAATTAAAACAAAAAAAAACTAAACATTTTATTTTTGAAAATCTGCAAAATTTCGAATTTACGCATTTGAGAATTTCCTATACCCCCAAAAATCATCAGTACTCATATCTAAATTTTATTTAAAATAATTTGTGTTTGTTATTTAGATAGTAACCACTTTATCATATTAGCATTATGATCAGAATCCAATTTAGGAAGAAATAATTCTCAACCTCAACTGCTAGAAAATGTCAATATCTTCGAATTCCTTATTTCTTGGAAACGATTAGAATAGTATTGATTACTTCTTGCACAAAAAAAGAGAAAACTAAAAAAAACTAGTGTTTATAGATAGACAAGTCAATTTAAGTATTTCACATACTTTTAATATGACCATTTGTTCTTTTCAAGTTCGAGTTTTTAACTTATAATGAACCAACGACATTCAACTAAAAACTTTTATCAAAAACTATTGGTTTTTGCTTTTAGCTTTCGAATGATATTGGTTTAAACTTTCTAGTCATTCTATATTTGGAGAATAAGTGATAACCTTAATGTATTTTGTACTACTGCAAAAATACATCCAGCTTGAAATGCTTTAAAGTTGCTGTGTAAAGATCATAACACAATAATAAAATATCATCTCTATGTTCATTTTATAAATCAATTTTAAATAATTGAACTGATATAAGAATACTAAATAATATTATTCAACACTTCCATTGGAATAAATGAATTTTACAAATTAATTATTTAAATTATAATTTCTGACTCTTCTTTTTCTAAATCACACTGTAAATATATAGTTTTGTTATATTCATCTAATCATAGTTCAACAAGAATATTCTATAAAATATTGAATATTATGAATATAAGAAATGAACTTCATTGCCTTTGACTATATTTGCCTTAAGGCCAGCAGCTATCCAGGCAGGTTTTTTCTTTTTTGTTTTGTTCCTTACAAAAAAAAATGTGTTCTTTCGGTTGCACTCTAGTATAATGGCACCAAAAAAATATATATACAATAACAAAAACACACACATTTTTCTAAAGTAAAATAGATAAAAGTCCCGAAAGACCTTCATCATTGCCATCCCTTTTTTTTTTGTTAGATGTGTTTTAAAAACAGAATATTTTTGGGAATTTCTAGTCAGTCATTATTTGTAATCGAATCATAAAGGAACATAAAAAATTGTATAGTAAAATTATAAATTTCATTTTCATTTTTCTTGTATTTCAAGAATTTAAATCAAAAAAACAAAATAATTAAAATATTTTGTATTAATATGTAATCGAAATGATGATTAATTTGAAGATAAGAAATTAATTTACGATTTGGTGGTACTTTCGCGCAAAATTATTACTGATCTCTACATCCAGTAAAATCGAGACGAATTTTTTTCTGTAATCTTTCATTTCTGCTAACCCAAAAAGATTATTTTTATGAAAAAGTGACAATTAATATTGAGATTATAACATATAAATATTAAAAAAATTAGTGTTTATTTAAAAAAAAAAAATATTTTATTATATTTTATTTGTTAATTGATTGTCGTACACAAAAATGGAAATCAAATTTTGGATATTTACAGGATCATTACTGATCTACAGTATTATTTTAGGTATGTATTTAAAGAAATGTTTATAATATTAATTAATTAAATAACAGGATAAAATAATGCTTATTTAAATATATTAAATAATGAATTCTGTATATAGGAATACAGTAAACTTACAATTCAGTTCTTATCCGTTATAATATATAATATAAATTATTTAGAATTATAAATAATTTCTACAAACTTTTAAATAATATTTTAACATTTCTTAGAAAACTATCAAAAAGTGTCACATAATCATTTTACCGATACAAAATTCTTCTTCTTTTTAAAACATGATTTACTGATCTTATCAATTCATTTCCGTTTATTTAACAAGTTCCAAGAAAATTATATTTAAATTATACTTTATTGATTATTAAGTTGATAATTTTTGATTTTTATTAAATTTATATAATTTAAATTAAAGAATCTATTAATAGCAATAAATTATTTATGCTAATCCTATGTTATATAAAATCTGTTTACGATTGCGAGGCACCTGGTATGGTGTTGCACTGAAATGATGTCATCGTTATTTTGAACCCCTTCCCTACCCATTTTCACTGTTTTTTCGCATCTTTTACATAGTTGTCATGTTTTTCAAACCTCCCCTATTCCTCCTAATGCCAGTGGCATAATTTAAGTAGAACCACTGTGTCCACACGCAATTCATTATTATATATTATAATTTATTAATCATGTAAGGCTCTAACAAAAACTAGCTACTGATCTAATCAAATCAATCAACTATGAAAATGTTAGTAAAAATTAAGTTAATAATGAAAATCAGAGTTGCATGCAATTTAACTGTACAGTTTTACATAGTTTATAATTTGCAATATTAGAACTGCACAGTTAGATATAAATATGTTTGCACAGTTAAATATAGAAATTCACAAATTTTTTTTTTTTAACAAAATTCAAATAATTATTATAATTTATAATCAATTATTTTGATATTAATTTCAAATTATATTTAAATTTTATTTGATACGATCAATTGAAGGATTATGTGTGATTATTAAACAGATGTGATCATGTTTTTTTTTATTTTAAATAATATTAAAATATTAACTGTATACAGGGTGTTTAAATATCTAAATAAATTTTCAATTTGCCGTTGTAAGATTGATAGCTAGAATTTTATACTTTTTTGTTAATTATTAATCACCCTCTGATATTACCAGCATTTAAAATGCTGGCTAACAACTGAAACATATGCTGTTTTGCTGTTTCCAATATTGGTCCATGGGGTCGATTTTTATTATTAAAATTTCAATTATTGTTTATATATTTATATTTTACGGAACCTTAAAAGAATGACTAATGGTCATTTTATAAATGCATTTTATAAATGCATTTTATATCGTCTGTTAACTCTCTAGCTAGACTATGACTTTCCTGCAGTCATCAGGATAATTTCTAAGAAAATTTTTATATATGCAGCCTGATGAATACGAATAGTTAACACATTGACAATGACATTGATATGGGATACTGGAATATTAGGAAAATATTGATTATAATATAATCTGCCTCCTAACCGTCTACTGTATAATAATGTTTTTTTCAACCAATAGTGCGTGACAAAAACGATGCCGGGATCCTAAATAAACAGATTAAAATAAATGGTATTTTTCTAATATTATTTCTTGAAAATTGTTTTTTAAAGACTCAAGAATTTTTTTTTTTTGGTTTTTTTTTACATAAAAATTTATTAATTCCGGTTTTGAGGATTAGAAATATTTAATATTTTCGTAGGTGCGCAGAGATACACGTATTTTTTAATGGGATTTTGTAATTTTCCAAATTTTTGGGGATATACAATTACCGTGATGTTTCTCAACCAAACAAAAAAAAAATCTTTTGGAGCATTTAATAATCCTTTTATACGTTCAAAAAAAAAAAAAAACTATAAATCTTTTTAAATCTTCTTTCTGTAATCTGAAGAATTTTGAATGGAAAATTCTAAAAATCTTAAATTATTATAATTTTTTTTTCAGGAAATATTTTTTTTTTAACGTGATACAAATTTATGATCTATTTTTAAGCATATTTCAATTTTTCATAATAATTTATAACATTTCAAATTACACATGTATTTTTTATAAATTAATGTCCCTAAATAATATTGAAAAATGTTAAGTAGCTAATTTAGGAGAAAGTCGATGTCGACATTTAAAAATATTATAGTATTTTGAAAGTGAAAAGGCAGGATGAAAAATATGATGTAAATAAAAATGTTTGGACTTTTGTTGTTGTTATTTAAATAATGACGTTGTAGAATTTATAAATAGATTTAATATAGTATTAGAAGTTCATAATATTAAGGGATTTTGTCTTTATATAATGTTAAATATATTTCATTAAAGATTTTTATCAGTGTTTTAAAAACACAAATAAAGATAGAAATAGAAAATTTATAATGAGACATTAATAAATTATTTATATTTTTTATATTTATTGAAAAGAAATTGGTAAATTTGACTTACATAGATTTAATTTGAATAAATTAAAATTATCATAGTGTTTGCAACTTATATTCTTGAGAAAATTAATAAGAATGTATCATATTTTGGTTACTTTCATCTATTGCCTATATACTATATTCAATAGAAAATGAATTATACGGAAATATAAATATATAAAAGCAATCATTTTACCTAGTAAGCATATCTAATCTTTCTAGATCTCAAATTAAGTCTTATAATATACCTACATGGATAAGTTGTTACGATACCATTTTATATGTAGGAAATTATTCGAAATATAAATTAGGTTAGAATTAAAAATAACGTAAATAAATCGTGATCATTACAGCCAAATTCCATATAGAGCTTATTACAATTAATAAAACAAGTTAGACATCAGCGCCTCTTTTGCAACTACCAGAGTAACTTACTACTTACTCAGTCTGCTTTAACCCCTCGTGGGGCATAGCGCGTCTACCACCTACCTACGTGCCATCATTGTCAATTGCTGGCAATGCGTTTTAACTCGCCCCAACTTTTTCCAAGTCTATCTTGTTGTTCCTTTACTGATCTTCCTTTACTGTTCTTCCTTTACTGATCTGCCTGGGACGATCCACTCTTCTTCTTTCTTTGGTTAGTAGATTCCATTGTATCGAATGGCCGGCAATGGTTTTGTCGTCCTTTCGGAGTGTATGGCCAATCCATTGCCATTTCCGTCTCCTGATCAAGCTGTATACTCTTTCGTGGCTTCTTCTACGTAAAAGTTCTTCATTAGAAATGAAGTTTGGTCAGTAGATTCTTTGGATGTAGACAGTGATCAACGAAATTTTGCAATTTTCTGGTTAATACCACTTTCTCTTTCCACGTACTGCACCCATATAACAGTACGAACTCAACATTGCAGCAGAAAAATCTAAGCTTGGTCTTTTAGCTGATAGCTGATAAGAAAATTTAAATGTGCTGTCTACATTCAGTCTGAAATGAATGTAGATGCTAAATAATAATTTTTAAGTATCGCAAATATAATATTTTGACGATCTTTCTACATTCTTAGAAGTCCTATTTTTGGCCTTTTTTTTACTCGATTGTGAATTGAAGAACTACAAATAAAATTATACTATTTCCTCTGATAGCTACTATTCCCAAATGTACTGAAGACTATAGTAATTTTAATTTATTTCTTAGTGGAAAAACAAAATAATTTTAATTTAATTCTTTCAGATACCACAAATGGATATTTCTTAAGATCCGCAAACAAAAATTTATCCAATACGGATAACGAACCATCTTTAAATCATAGTAATGCCACTAAGATTATTAATGATATTACAATAACAACTACTTCTGAAACTACAGAACCTTCTGAATATGTCAATATCAATGTTGATGATGTTATTACAAAAATTCAACCCCCGACAACAACAGAAATTATAGATTCTGTTCATGATATTCTAGACAATGTTCAAAATAATAGTTTACCATCATCAAATAAAATAAGAATGGATAATAATTTGACCGTTTTTGAAAATGATGAAAATGATCAAAATTTAGGTGAGATTCACAATGAGGAATTAACAACAACAACAACTGTAAATCCATCGCCTACAATAAATATAGAAACTATTACAGATCCAATTATAGAAGAAAATAATGTTGGACTATTTGAATCAAGTAGTTTAATAAGAAATTTAAATGAGAAAATCCATAAATTACAAGATAAAAAATAGTAATATAGAAATTCATGAATTGACAGCAACGGGTAGTGAAACGTTAGAAGATAATATTAGAAATTCAGTTAAAGAGGAGATTTCTTTAGACACAGCATTTGAATCATCAGTAGACGCATTAGAAGATATACCAGAACCAGATGTTCGAAAAGCTTTGGCAGAAGATTTACTCGATGGATTATCTCAAAAAGATATCCGAAATGATGAAAAAATTGATGATATTAATATGGCTAAAAATATTTATGTAGACGGCCAGTTTGACAATATAGGTAAGTAAAAATTAAATATCTATAGAAAATAAATGACAATCTTACCAACTATTCTATTTTTAGAAACTTCTAGTCTCCGAACCACTACAGAACCTTTGGAAAATTTAGATTATGCACAAATTTTGAAAAAATTGAATGAATATTCAAAAGTTATTGAAAATAAAACTGAATTACCTGAAATTAAATTAGAAACAACAACTTTAATGAATCCTCAAATCGATGAAGTTATTAAAAATGATGAAGTTGGACACAAACAGAATTTAAGATTTGCCATAGATGATATAATAATGACTACACCAGATTCAATAATTCTGGATGAATTGACAACAACTAAAGTAAAAGAAAATCTTGAGACAACGCCAATTTCAATTGAAAAAGCTACGGAATTTCGACAAGGTCGTGAATTTGATAATAAAAATAATGAAAAGTCATTAGCTGAAAGTTCTAATGATTTGCGACGATTGAAAAATCCATACAAAACCATAAATTCTGATGGTTTATCTCATCAGGCACACAAAATATTGAATTTAGAGAAAAATCGATCTGGCAGAACATTTACAAGAAGTGATGAATTTTTAACTAATTCAGAAAATATGATTAACGATAATGCAATTAATAATGAGGTAAAAAATATGAATGATAATCAAGAAATTAATGAAAATAATAATTTGGAAGAAATAATTGAAACTACGACTGTAATAAATATTGAAAATAATGATAATAATAATGAAAAAGGTGATGAAATTCTATTTGCTAAAAATTTAAAACTTAGCCAGGTGATTCATGATAAATTGGATTCTGAAAATGATGTAAAAGAAGCAAATAATTTAATTGAAACTACTACAATTAAAATTGAAGTGAAAGGGGAAAATATTACAGAAAACGAATTGATGAAAGAAAATTTAACTGAAAATACAATAATAGAACAACAACTTTCAATTAAAGATGAAATTTATACAGAAGTAGATGATATCAAAGGTAAAAATATTGAAGAAAATCTATTAAACAATAAAGAAAGCATAAGCAATGAGGAAGTCTCAACAGAAAATGATTTGATTGAAACTAGTTATTCTGGTAAAACAATCAATATCGAAGAAATTAATTCTGAAGAAAATGATATTCACGGAAAGATCCTAGAAGAAAACATCACCGATGACCAAGGAATTTCTAAAAATGAAATAAATATCGAAACAAATACAACAATGCCATTAGAACAAAATTCAAATTCTATAGAAATTGAAGGCCTTCACAATGAAGATGACATTATCCAAGGAAATATCATTACAGAAACCACTACTACAGCTCAAACTGAAGATGATTTTTCAGAAATGAATGAAAACAATATTTCAGGTAATAAAATAACAGATCATATAACAGAATTAGTTATCGACGACAAAGATGAATTAAATAGAAAGTCATTACAAAAAAACGATAATATTGAAACTGAACCTCATCAGATAGAAGAAGCAACACATATGGAAATTAATTCAACTGTAGAGGATTCTCAAGAAAATATGAAAATTCAACTAGACACTAAAACTCATTCCATTTTAGCTTTAGATGAAATCACTACAACATCAATACCAATTACAGTAGAATCAATAACAACAGAAAAGTTGAAATTAAAACAAGAACTGATTAATAAACTGAATGAAGAAATACAAGAAAATGAAAATAGTGCAATTGAAAATATTGAATTACAACAACCTATAGAAAAAATAAAATCTTCTAATTCACATTCATCAGAATCTTCACAAAGTTCCGAAAAAATATTACAGATAACAAGTTCAACTACTGATTCGAGTTCAAGTGAAGAAAGCACAGAATCACCAAGTACAGCTGAAAATAATTTAGAGACAACAACTATGATTGAAGACAATACTGAAAATAAAATTTTTAAAAATAATAAAGTTAAAAATACAGAAAGTAAAAGCACAAGTTCTAGTGAAGAATCATCTGAGGAAAAAATAGATAAACCAAAAATTCCGAAACTAAATATATACGATATTTTAAGTGGAAATATTCAAATAGAAGAAAATATTAAAGAAAATAATTCTAATGGAAAGGATCTACCATCAAAAGATAATTTATTAGATAATGTTGCTGTAAAAGGACGATTATTAGATATACCATCATCAGAATCAAAAAATGAAAAATTATATATTAATAATAATAAGGTATATCCTAATATAATGCCACATCAGGAATTTAATAAAGATTTACCATCAAAGAATCATAAACATAAGGAAAATTCAGATGGACTGATCAAAATATTTATTCAATCAGATCAAAAAGCAAAACTACCATCTTTAATATTCGAAACTACAACAATGTTACCATTGAAAATTTTTAATAATTCACAAAATTCATCAGAATTATCTGATACGAAACGAGCTCTCCATCATTCCGAAGAAATTTTAAAAATATTAGAAAATGATACAGGAGCTTTAACAGAAACTTTAATTGAAGCTGCCGAATTAACAACAGAATTAAGTCGACATATAACATCGTTTCGTTCGATTATGGAAGCAGACACTGAAATTCCTAATGAAACTCATGAAACTATTACATTTTCAAGCATTGACACTATGGCCCCATCAAATATTGGTAAAGCTTTACCAAATCATGGTCTAAAATCTGATACAAATCAAAGTAATACATCAATTGTAATATTAATTTGTACAACAACAGTAATTATGATTATTGGTTTATTAACGGTAACAATTTATCGATATCGTGGTAAACATGGTACATTAGATATACAATTAGAAGAACAACGTCGTGGTAAAGATGATGTTGATAATGATGATGATGATGATGACGATGATAGTGAAACAATATCAAGTTTAAATAATGATAATGGTTCAGCAACACAATCACTCCAATCTAATGAAAAAGATAATATTACAATACAAACAAATGAATTGTCATTTTTATCAAAATCTAATGGCGATTTAGAATAGAAATTTATAGTTTTAGGTCCAGAATAGAAATATTAGTTTAGATATAAAATCTTTAATTTAATTTTAATTGAATAAATATTTACAATTTTTTGCTGTCCAGTTTATTATTAATTTCATATATTTTCTTATTATATATAAAATAACTCTAAAAAGTTTTCGTAAAATTATATTGTCTTTAAGAACAGAAAACTTTGAACTGATAAATATTAATTATTGGACACTATCTTTAATATACATTTTTTACATAAAGATTTAATATAGAATATTACAATATTAAAATAATTTGAATTATTTGATTTTTGTATGTTCGCCAAATGACAAAATGAATGTAGACTTTAAATTTCATAAATTACTTATTGAAATAAGAAGATAATATTCGCCATAATTTTTTGTATTAAATTAAATTGTTTTATGATTACACAAAAATTTATAGCATGCAATAAATATTATAAATTTTAAATTACTATATACAAAACATAAATTGTACTTAAATTTTAAGAAATAAAATTAAATAACATAAAAATTAATTCTTTTTGTTTAAATTGTATTTGAAAGATTAAAAGAAAATATTTTATATTTTAAAATAAAAAATTATAATAATTTTAAAATAAACAAAATCATTTTTATTAAACCCCGTGAATGTTGCACCCAGTTCCACTAATGACAGTATTCAGGTTCAAAAATGGCCAAGGAATGCACAAGATCCATTAATGTGGAGGAACATAGTAAAGCAGATTAAAGCTTAAACCGGTAAGTAACGCTACAACAAGAATAGCTTTTATCAAACGCAAATTGTTTCAATTTAAACGTATTGTATATACAATAATAACTTTCAAATTAGGAAAACACATATAGCCAATTTCACAGTGAGAGCTCAAGGTCAAGCTTAACTAAACTGTTTGTATAGATATAGATTAAGCCTGTAACTTAAGGGCACTGGTTTCTCAATTAAAAATAGCCATAAGCGTAGATAAACCAAAAAATGTGAATTAATTGTCAATGAACCTAAAAAATTAATATGAGATTGGAATCTGTGAATTAGTGTGCGTTAATATTTTATTTTTTGTTGAAGAAGGTCTTTAAAGCTCGCTGTACGGAAGGCTTATCTTTAAGCTTGCACTAGAATAATGATATACAACTATATAATTTTTCTATTATTCTAAGGCTAGATAAATTCTAAGTCTATTATTCTAAGGCCACAAAATTACAATATTAATTAGAAGAAATATTTCATATGATAAAAATACACCAAATTTTCATATTATACCGGAAGCTAATTCTAATATTTTCTATAATTCTTATTAAAAACATTTTTTTATGTTCACGAAATATTAGATTAGATAATTTTTTTGTATATTATTAATAATTTAGTATTGTTGATCGAAATAGTGAAACTGCTGTAAGCTGATTTTTTTATATATGTATTTTAGGGGTGCTCCAAAATGGTGACTTTATCCCTAGGCAAGGAATATCATTTATTGGGCATTAAATAACTACAGAATCACAAATTATTATATAAATTTTAGATTATATATAATTTGTGATTGTGTAGTTATTTAATAAATTACATTCCTTCCCGAGGGATAGAGTCACCATTTTAGAGCAACCCTAAAATATATAAATAAAATATGGTCATCAACCATAATAAAGAATTTTCATGAAATAATGAATATCATTATTTTCATATAATTCTTTCATTTAGAATGTTAATTTTTAAAATATTTTTCTTTTATATAATTTAAAGAATTGTATTAAATTATAAAAAAATTTCATCATGAAATTAAGTTTGAAACGCAACAATATAAAAAAATGTAATTAAACCATTTTCTTAGCTAATATATTTCAAATTTTAATTTAAAAATAATATTATTTTTCTGAATAAATATCCTTATAAAATTTTCTTTATATAATTAAATTATGGTAATTTTAAATAAGCTAAGTGAAATAAATCTGTATTTTCATATGCATATAATTTCTTTAATATGAATTTATCATTAATTCAATTGAAAAATAAAACACAAACAATTTAATTAATAAAAATCCTTTAAAAAAAATTGAAATTACTATAAAAAGAATTCGTAATCGAAAAAAAAACAATGTAAACACAAAAAAAAAATCATTGAACTGAAAACTGAAATATTTTCAATTATAAATTTTATCCTGTTCGTTCTATTTTTATTTTTCAAATTCTATTTGCGTAGAAAGATATTGGTATCAAATAAAATTTAACTCCCACCCTTACATTTTTGACAAAATTTCATGTTTTAAAGTTTCCATCAATTCATTTTAAATGCATCAGAAAACATCTATCAAAAAACGACGTCCAAAAGATCCAACGATTAATAAATTTTATTTTTTTGCCAATTACATTATAGTAAAAAAAAATTTTTTAACTTTGAACTTATACGTTATAACTTCTGTCATAGCAGGTGGCTTTATTGGAAATTAATGAGATACCAGGCAGGTTTACTTAAAAAAGCATAATTTACAATAGCTTTGAAGGTGCAGCGAGAGTGTGTTCAGGGTAAGAAATACTGTCAATGGCCACTATAAAGTTTTCTACAATTTTTTACCAATATTTTGTTAAAGTCCTTGTCACTTTGTATGAATTTGTCTACATTTCTACAAATATAATATTAAATTTTCTTTTGTGGAATTATAAAATATATAAAATAATTTAACATTCAAATTGCTACTACTTAATAATATTATAATTAAGTGTCACTAGAATTAATTTAAAGAAATTTCTAAGAGGTGAATAAAATCTTCTCTCAATTAAATTTATATAATTTCAAAGAAAATAAATAAAAATAATATTAAAAACTATAAAAAAAAATAAAATCCTTTTTTCCTAACAGCAAGAAAATGAAAAAATATGTTTTAAGAGCATAAAGAAAAATAAGGAAAATAAAAAGAAAAATTTATGATTCAAATATAATTTTTTTTTTATTTATTTAAAAAGTTAGTATATTTAGAAAGGATATTCAACTTTTCGTATTTCCTTTTCGGTTTTCGTCTTATATTGATTTTTTTAAAACTTATTACAAATTTTGCGTGATAGTTTTAATCTAATGGACTTTAATGCTTTAATAATTTATGTGTAGAATATTTTTTTTTTTTAATAAAATACACCAAATTTTATGTTGTACAAATAATTATTTACTCAGTTGTACACGCTTAAACAAGTGCTTAATTTACACCTTTGAAGTAAAATTTGTTAGCAACATGTAAAAAAAATAACCAGTGTATAGCAATCTAAATTATAGAATATATAAAATTTAATAAATATTGAATTTTTCAAAAGTTACTGAACAAACTGAGAATATTTCAATAATGTCACAATAATTTTTTTTCTTCCATTTCATAGAATACTTTATAAAATTTATTCATGCTGCGAAAATTATGCAATATAAATATTTGAATAAGTATTTGAATCAATTTGTGTTACTTTCATGAATGAATTATTTTTAAATAATGATTACTAATGTATTAGAGTGAATGTACGAGTGATACACTTGATACACTTGGTTGGTACGATTCAATAACCTTAAAGATGAAGCGGCCGAGCGCCCTACAAATATGATACAGTTAATTAACGCCCACGAGGAAGAAGGCATTATCTTCACTATCGTCATATCTACACTATATCTCTGTTTCATGGGAGTCGTAGCAAACCATGGCTAATTCGCTTATTAGGCTTGTCGTCGTATTGTATGGAACTCGCTACATAAAACAACCAACCAAGCAAAGTATTTATGAGGAATTCTCAAATAGAAAACATGTTTAGATTTTCATTACAGTTGTTTACATTCCTTACAATTTCTTATACGGTTTTTTTTTTTGTAAATAACTGCGTATACCAAGATCTAAAGTGTTTACGTATAAATTACTAATTCTGATCAAATTATGCTATTCATTCAAAATATTATACATTCTTATATACCTACTTATAATATTTTCAAAAAATCTTATAAATATTTAACAATTTTAAGTTATACCATAATAAGCTATGTAATTAAATGAATATCTGTATTTTAAAATTGTATAAATTAAATATAAATTTATCTTCTCACATCATAATTTTTAAAAAAATATTTACTAAAGATGACAATATTATAATTTATTTTTCGAAGAAATATTTGTTATTATTGTTAAGGAGCCATCAAAGCCTTTTGGGAATAAATATTTATAATTATAGAAGCTTTAACATTTAATATCATTTAAAATATCGATTTATTTTATTTATTTTTTCAAATTTATGATAAACAAGTAATTAGATATTTAAATAAATATTTGTAGATACAGCTAGATAAATATGTAATCTGAGTATATAAGAAAATTTTTTTTTAATAATACAACAGGACAAATTTCATTATTATATCGTCAAACTGGGCGAATTAATGAAAAACATGTTGATTTTCATTTAAATATAAAATAAATAAATTAACAAAATAAACTCTAATTGCTTTTAGCATGTAATTTTTAGATCTCTGTCGAGAATTCCAGGATATTTAAACAGTCCAAATAGGATTATTGTATACAATTTTTAAATCTATTTTGAGAATGCCAGGATATTGGCACAATTTCTAATAAATTTGATAGTCTGTAAAACAGGTGCCAAATGTTCAGACGATTCGTTAGAGAAACGGTGTGATTCAAATATTTGGTAATAAGAATTAAATATGATCTAGATCTGATATTGCCTGGAAGCAGCAGATGATAACAAATTCTCTGAATTTATAATTCTATATAAGCAAATTTGTTTAGTAATTATTTTGGTAACCATGAATTTTGATATTTAGCAGTCCTAACGAGTTTTAAATATAAAAACATTTTATCAAAATAAATTATCTATTGTGAGGAGTGGATACGATAACAAAATAAAATAGTCGGTTCTGGACAATACAAATTATTCATCTGCCGCCTTTGCAGCCATTAAAAGTCCAGTGTGGTTTGCTATGTAGTCTGGAGGATCAATTGCGTTAAGATAATTATGTTAGGTTGCGGGATATTAATGCAATACCGGTTAAAATGTGTACACAATCTGATAAAAAAAATCCGGAATTTTGTAAGACTACATAACAGAGTCAGATATTTAACTAACATTACGTTCCATACGTAATTCCCAACATTCAATAAACCATTTTGTTTTAATTCCCCATAGAGTTATACATAAAATAACTAATAAACCTTTCCGGCAAACACCCTGTATAATTAATTGATTAGATTACAAAGAATTAATATTTTTTATTTATGATATATAATTTACAAATCTTATAATGTTTTCTTAATTAAATTAAAATGATCTTAATTTCAGTAAATATTTTCTTATTCATAATATTTTACTTAAAATACACCTCCGCATTAAATAAACGAATCTTCATTTTAAACAAAAATTAATCATAATTTAAAACTGTATTCCAAGGATTAGAAAGACTTTAGATTAGTGTGAGGTTAATATTATTATTACTGAGATTTTTTTTGTTCACTTTTCATAAAAAAAAAAAAAAAATTAAAAATTTCATTTTTTATAATCCAGAAAAATCTTTATCATTTTCTTTAATTATATGAAATATTTGTTATAAAAAAATATGCGGTTAGATTGACGGGTCAATCTCAAATCCGGGCATATTTTATTAAAACTTTTTTCTAACTGTAGGTATTGATTTTTAGCCATTTCAATTATTGTCAGTAGATAATCAAATACACAGACAATAAACATTAGAATTTTAGATTTCGAATTGTGTTGGTTTGAAGTTTATAGTCCTTTTAGATTACAGACGTACATAAGGACAAAGTTTAACCTTAATATAAATTTGTACTAGTAGAAAAATGCCTAAAAAAGCATCAAGCATCATAAAAAATTTATGTAATCGCATAAAATAAAAAATTTATATTTACATTGTTTTGACTCTTATTCGAATATAAAATGAAAATTCATTGAAATTTTTTTTTATTCATGTAATTTTCTAACATAAAATGTTTTTTTATTTTTTTTTATTTATTCTTTTATGTATATATATCGTCAATATTTAACCCAAAAGTCAAAAGAAAACCCATTTTCCATGAATGTGAAAATATTATAAAGGAAAACTTTTATGGTATATACTCGTGTATATATGTATGTATTAATAAATACATAAATGTTTTCTTTAGATGTTTTTCAGGTAGAAAATAATTTTGTGGATTTTAGTTTTATTTTATTTTTTTCGAATTAAATATAATAAAATGAATTTATTAAAGTAAAATATAAAAGAAGTCATAAGTATACTAATAAATATTGGGATTTTTAGGGTTTTAAACAAATATTATATATATAATCTAGCTAAATTGTTCAAATAAATGAAAAATGTTTATCGACTTTTTGGCTATTTGGAGGAATTAACAAATCGTGTGAATAAAATTGCTAAGGATTTTCATTCCTTTTTCTCAAAAGTTATAATACATAAAAAAAAAAACTTATAAGTAATTAAAATTCTTCATATTTATGATTATAAAAACATAGTAGAAGTTTAATTATGAACCCATGAAAATTAAAAAAAAAAAACACTCTTATTCATATATTTTACCCTATATTTCATTTCGTATCGCTTGAGATTCACTGGAAGTTAAATTTAACAACAATTTTCTTCCTGTGGAGGGAAGGGGTTCAAAATTTTATCTGATAATACTTTTTAGAATTCCATAAAGTAAAAAAACATCAAAAATTTTAATTCACATTTCTTGTAATTTATTTTGTAATCATATTTCCAATAATAATATTCATAATTCGTGATAAATTTGCATAGAATTTAATTAAATGTTAAATTTATCATAAAAGAGATTTATATTTAATTTAAGATTTCCTTATATTGCTTGAAGGACTATTTAGTGTGCTGTAGGTAAATTAATGATATTTAGGTGCATAAATAATTCTAATATAATTTAAAAAGTAAATAAAATAATTAAATAGTATTCATTGTTGTGGACTCAGTAGTGCAAGAAGAATTTTAATTTATTATTATAAATTATTCATTTCAGAAAGTCCTTTTAGAACAAAAAAATACATTTTAAAGAATGTATACATTTTGAAGATTTTCAGAGCTTTTAAATTAACCAAATGGAGGTCATTTTGCAACCTTCTCATATTGCATTGGTATATAATGATCAATTTCATGTATATAATTTCTTAGTTTGATTAGATAGATAAAGTGTACTTTGTAACAGATGCTAAAAGATAACATAAACTAAGTTCAAAGGATATGCCGAGAATACATAGAAGTAATTTTATAATTGGATGCTTTGGGCTTGGTTAACATGTGGTTCAAAAAGACTGTGCAACTTCACATACAACTAATGTTACAATGGAATTACCGAGATATCTGTTTCCACAATAAATTATCTTAAGAAATGATGATGTCGATTGGCCTCCATGGTCACCGGATTTAACAATGGGGATATCTAAAGAGTAACGTTTATGTCAACCAAAAATACTTGAGGAACTTGACGAAAACATTCATGACGATATTAATGAAATACCAGTTGAAATGTGTGACAATATATACTACCAGTTGATGTTTATATTAACTAATTAATTTATAGTATTCGTTTATAATTTTTAAGGATCATTTTATACCCACAGTTTTTAATTTTTTAATACGCCTCAGTTAGAAATATTTCTGAATCCGTCCTTGTTTTGAAATGTAGTTTTAAATTGTTAAATCACATATGGCATATTTTGTTCTGCGGGGATATACTACTTTTGAATTCCCTATTGGGTATTTTACATTAAGTTTTGAAAAGTATATTGTCCATATTGATAATTGATCGTAATTGAGTTGTAAATTATATAAATATATGACAAAAATAAAAATTTCATTATAGAAATTATAAATTCAATGTTTTGAACAAAAATGAGATAAATTATTAAAAATTAACCCATTTATCACATTAAGCCTTATGGCTGCATTGATTAGGGCTAGTATGGGTCCTCCCTGTAATATCAAATCTAATCTAATCTAACCCATTTACGCAGTAATTCTACGATAGGCTGAGTACTTCTACTTGAAATTATAAACTACTTTTATATTTCTTATAATATTCCGATTTTTATTTTCTGAACAAACAAATTCAATCCTTACATCCATTCATAAACATTATTAAAAACATACCAAAATTCATAATTTTTTATATATAAATTCTCTTTCTCATTCTCAAAATGTTTACTCAAAATTCTCTTATACTTTGTATACAAAATTAAATTCTTACCAAAACAAACACATGCGCAATTCAACAGGCTATAAAAGTTACTAAAGGATTTTCTAATAAATATGAATAAGATTCGGAAAATTTCAATTTTTCATATCATATAAGTTTGAGTTTTCATTGAAATCGGTGGTTTCGTATAGAATTTCCGATTATATAAATATTCTTAAAATATAAATTTCTAATTAAATACAATAAGAAATGTTAATTCAAAATTTTGCAATAATTTTATAAAAATATGAAAATTTAAAAAAGTCAATCTTTACATCGAGTTAAATGTTATCCGAATTAAATGTTTGTGAAATTATTAATTCTTGATTTTATGAACGTTAACTTTTTTTTAAAATATCATCCGTTCGTAATATAATTTAAATTTTAATATAATTTTAATTATAATTCTCATAGTTTTATATGAATTGTGACACAATAAAAGAAATCCTGTCTACAACAAAATATTTTATTTTTATTACCATGTGCTAATAACAAAAGTATCTTTAATATCCTTTTGTGTACATTTTTTATGACAAATATTTATTTATCTTTTCAACATCAACAAAAATTGGAGAACTTAAAAACATGAAAAATGTGAAAAAAGAAAACTTAGTGAAAAATAAGTAATAAAATTTTATATTTTTTAGAAGACTGAATAAAAATGTTTTGAAAACAAAAATTATATACGATTTTTTTTTACATTTTTATTCTCATTTCATTCATGAATTTAATACATAAAAGGATATTGAAAAAAAGGAAAAATTACTGATAAATGAAAACTGTTTTTTTTTTTTGTTATTATAAAGTTTGTGGTTCTGATATCCTGTGACCATGTAATGTGATAAAATTGAAAAAATACATATATAAAAAAGAAGATTTAAAAATATATATACGACGTCTATCCTGTGAATAAATGTGTTAAAAAGGATATTTTGATACAAAAGTATAAAAACTAAAAGGACATAAGGTAAGGGAAAAAATAATGTTTATATTTTAACTGTGGATATTTTTCTTGTTAAATATGGCAATAAAATATGAAAAGAAAAAAAAAGTTAGCAACAAAGTTTTTTTTTTATATCTAAAGTTTTTAATATTTCAATCTATCCTAAAACTCAGCAGACTTACACCCCCCTTACTTCTATATAAATGTTACACAGTACATTTTGAAGGTGAACTTTAATAAAGACTTATATGATGTTGAGTGGGTCAAAAAGAAACACTTATTTTGAACTTTTGATATATAATATATTTATGTAGATAATAATATGATTTTATTAGGGTTGTTAGAAAAATGGAATTGACAGGCTACGAATTGGGTTAATATAAAATGTAATAAATAAAAAGTTTCTGTAGAATATAAAAAAAAAGAATGTATTTAAATAATATATTTGTAATAGGTTTAAATTCAAATAAATTTTTTATATGATTTACTATTTAATATTTAAATTATATTAGTAAAAAAATATTAATGTTTTATATCTCACAACAATTTCAAAAGGATAAATTACCAGCCACACAACCAATTACATAAAATTATTATCAAAATTAAAATCCAAATTATTTTATATTATTGCTGTTAACCAAAATGTTGCCCTTGCAAAGAATATTTCTATTAATATAATATTTTTAAATTAAATTATATAAATTAATAAATATTAAATAATTGTGAAAAACATTTAAATTACATTCGATCATAGTAAAAATTTACCATCATAAATGATCAATATAATATTATGATTGTTGCGCAAATCATTACATCATAAATTGTACTTAAATACAATATTATGTAGGCAATAATGTTCAATGCATTGAAAGTTTGAAAGTGCAAACAAAGACACTAATCCATAATGAATCGAAGGGTGGTTCATTAAACACTTTTGTAAAATAGAAATTAGTCAATAAGATAATTCTAACTGAAAACAAGTGTTTTTATTAAACCTAATCCAAACTCTCAAAATAACTAATATCACTAAATCAGTGAAAAATTATAAATATTAGTTACATATTTGTGGTCATCAATTTCAAATCTATCAGCAATAAATATTAAATTACCGAAAAACTATAAAACTATATTATGACATGTACAACTATGAAATTCATATATACAAATGCGAAGCATACTTTTAGGCTGATTATTATTTTAAATCGAAAATAAATTGTAAAGTTTAATTTATAAAAATTAATAAGAAATAACGAATTTGATTGCTATAAATAAAATTCTACTTAAATTTTATTTGTTCTGATTTTTAAATAAATAATTTTAAATTTTTTTTTTATACAATATTTATCAAATTTAATGTTCATTTTATTAAAACGAAAATGCCTAAAGAAAATCTCATTAAATATAATTTCGTAATAATGAAAATCTCGTAAAAATAAAACATATTTTTTCTTTATTTCAATTTCATAAAGGCAAAATCTTTAAATTACGAAATGTCGTAAGTAAATAATTCAAAAATCTCGAAAATATTCTGAAGACTTTTTTTTATATTTGTAATAATCGAAAAGTTTAAAATATACGCCAATTTTCAATTTCAATTACATGAATTTAAATTAATTAATTCTTCAATTTACGAGATTTTAATTTCTTCATTTTAAAATTACAAAGTTTTCAAACCCAAGTCAGTTTATGTACCCAACTCAAGTATAATTTTTATTTCTAAATGTAAAACTTTTCCAAAACTTTTAATATATTTAAAAGAAGTTTTTTTATTCAAATCAATAATTTATTTGAAATATTAAATACTTAAGCTTAGTATCGAGTTAAAGTAATATGCAATTTTTACACGATCTCCAAATTTTAAAACTAAGTACACCGTGATTTAATCACGATATTGTGAAGAGAAATTGACATATATAAAATTTTGATATTATTTATATAATTGTTATAATATCTTCAGTTTCCGTTTGAAGAAATTTAAAATAAAAACAAAATGTGAAAATGTTGCAGTGAAATAATGTTTTAAAAATCAAAGCATAATTTCATGTGAAAAAGTATAAGGAAGCTAATGGTTAGCCATCTGTTGAAATTAAACAAAAACTACGTATTTTGAAACTTTTTCACGATGAACTCGATATCACTAGAGTGAACTCAGAAGCTGAATTTTTCAGTTCTAATTTCAAAATGGTAAGTTGTACGTCAATTTCACTTGAAAGCGAACTCGATACTAAGCTTTAAAGTTAAACGAAAAGGTTTTTTTAATAGGTTTTCAGGACATTATCGACCTTTAAATTTGTATTATGTTTGGCAAATGAATTTAAGTAGTTAATTAGGTATTAAAATTATTGCTGATCCAAAGAAAATTATCCAGAAATATTTTCAAAAACTATAGTTAAATTTAATTTTTTAATCTATAATTTGAACATTTCTTATTAAATCCTTACAGTATCCGCTAAACAACTGTATAGTATAGCTGTAAATTATGTTTCTTTTATTTATATATGTATATAAAAGTAATTTTCATAAAGTTTATTTTTTTAACAAATAGTGTTTATAAAAACCAAATGTGTCCCTAAAGTAAAAAATATATTCAAAATTATCCTCATAATAACGTACATACCTTAAATATAAATAATATATTGTGATCTACTCAAAATTCAATTTTATATGTACTAAAAGGAACTGTTTTTACCAGAGTTTCGCACCGACTTGCATCCGAACCTGAAATCCGCTCCTGTTCAAATAGTTTTTACAATTTTTTTAAAACCTGATATTCCGATTCGGGTTCAAAATATTTATTCAATAATTTTTGGAAACTTGATATGATTGAAGCTTATTTGGAGGGAAAGGGTTAAAACACACTTTAATATCGAATTTAATCAAACAAAATTACGAGGATGAGATTTTTTTTGACTATACTTAATGTTTTGTTTGTATATAAAAACTTTTAAAGTTCTTTTGGTTATTTTTTAGTTTTTTTGGTAATTTTTTTTTTAATTCACCCATACAATTTTAATACATATTAAATCTCTCCCCGAACCGAACCAGAAACATTAATTATACAAAACGCTGGTTTCTAGAATACCATATTACCAATAATTGCTAAAATACTTTTGGTCGTAACGTAACCACATATTGTAAGTGTATTACAAATGTGTATTTTAGTAATGTTGTTCGCATAACTATGTAAATAAGCTATAAATATTACTATATCGCCGTCACCATCCGCATATATGAAATGACCAAATGCCATTTATATTTTTCAGTTACTTATATATAGTATCCAATTTTCTTTAATACACTAGTCCATAATTTACATTTAACATGTTATTTGATGTATGTATAAATTGTGTTTAGAATACTCTGCAACAAGTAATGCTATTTTATTTGTGTACATAAACGAATAAATTTTAATTTTGAGAAATATTTTGTTACAAAAGTTTTAGATATAATTTGAAATCCTCAGTGTTGATCAAGAAATAAAAAAAATATTTTTATTACACTCACGTATCTATTCATACAGGTGAAAACTTTTCCAGTTCAGATTCTAATAACAATGTTTCCAAAAAGTTAACTTCCGAATATAATAATATTTATATATATTCGTATGCCTTTAGTTATATGTTAACCATTCTATAATATTTTCAATCTGAAATTTGAAGTCCTTTTGTGTATTTTATTGAATTGTTTGCTTTGCCTTTTCAACGTTTTATTAATTACTTACTCTGCAATTTTATTTTTTGGATCAAACTTTGCCAATTCTGAATATTTAAATTTGAGTTTGTATGATTTGGAATAAAATTCAAATAGCCATCGTATAAAAAACAGAAAATTTATACTAAAACTATCCTAAAGGAAAATAACCAAATCAAAAATTGTTACTCCTGAATTGATGAACATGAGGCCAGACTTTATTATTCAATCAATTATGCATAAGTTGCGGAGAACTACATGCGAATTGTTATTCTAATTATCTGCAGAAACGAATTCAACAACTTGAACTATCTATAGCGGCTAAGCGACCTATGTATACAGATTTAGTACGGATTCGACACTAAAATGTCAGTAAATTTTACGAGTAATATTACGAACACTTTTATAGGATTTCGACATATTATTCTGCTGCAATGAGAACTGTGAGGTTGTCTATTTATTTCTCATAAATATGAACTTGAAGTATATCATACACCGTGACATGGAGAGATTGCTAAAATCGTATTACACCCAGGAATATTAAAGTTTTCATATTTACAATTACAATTAATAATTGCAATCTGCTTTTAAAGAAATTTGGAACACAGTATTGTTTAGTGAACTAATTGGTCCCTTATAAAATTAGATATCTCTATAAGTTTAGTGAGTTTCTTATCTAAACTTCATAATTATAAAACTTCAAGTTTTTGGCTATATATACTAAAATTACCAGCTTTTTTAAACATGCTGTGATATAATATTTACAAGAAATAATAACTTTTAATAAGAGTCCATAAAAAAAGTAATAAATATACTTGAAAAATATTCTATTCTTTTATATTAATAATAATAGTAACAATAAATAACAATAAAAGGATCAAAAAAAATGGATAAGAAAGAAAAAAAAACCAAAAGGACATGATTTTTATGAGAAAAGCTAAAAGGTCAGTTTTGTGGCTTTGTGGTGATAATAGATTGTTATTATTATAAAAAAGATGTTTTTGGTCTGTCAGAAATTTATCTAATTTTGTTTCTATATATTTTTATGGTATATTTTTTAATTTAAATTTATATATAATAATTTTTCATAAATTTATAATATTTTACCATTTTTACATTATAATTTTTAAAGATTAACATTTTATTATTAAAATTCTTAACGTTTTATCTAAGAAGCCGCCTAAATTCAATTTATGGTAACTCCACCGTCTGTAAAAAAAAACGAAATTTTATGTAATTTGTATTTACATTAATATGAAAATCACTTCATTTTAACACAGAAATAATCATTAATTTTCTTATTAACATAAAAATAAACATTAACCAGAAATCATATAATAATTTCTACAACATGACTCAGAAAAATAATTTCATTTCTGTCATGCTGAATATCAATTAGTGTTGTTTTTTTCTCTAGAATCATGGAAATGATTTATTTCTATATAATATAGTGTAGTATCTATTAAAATATGTTAAAATTATGTCAAAGTATTATAAATGGATTATTTCATGCAAAATTAATTTTATATTTAATTTTAGTTTTCCTTGTCAAATTTTTTACAAAATACAAAAAATGTAAGTCAACAATTACTCAAGTATGTATAATATTAAATACCTAAAACGTTTTGAATGATAATTTAAAATTATATTATAATAAGCTTTTAAAAAACTTTGTTACTGCATATTAGGTAATGCAACCTAGGATGAGAATTTTCCTAACATCTATGCGCTTTGACCTCGTTATAAATCCCTTACTGAAGTAACTCAACCATTTCGGGACAATGTTTTTACATTAGCTTCGCAGTTTATTTCACATTCAAACAATATTCGACAATATTCGACTCTCTAGGTTTGTTCAGTTGATAGGTATCTCAATGAGAAGGAGACTGGTATCAATGAGAAGTAGACTGGTTTGCTAAGTTCGACCACCTATTTAATTTGTTAAATTTTTTTTAATTCTAGCAACTGTTTTCTCGTGACGCATACCTGGCAGTATTATTTTAATAAACAAACTTCAAGGTGTTTTCTTACTCCTTGTTTTCTTGCAGATGTTAGGGTTCAGGTTAAATCAAATGCAAAGTTTTAAAATGCATACAATCACAAAAATTATAAAATATTTTGAATTGAAATTTAATCTGATAATAAAAATATTTATTTATAGATTTTTTTAAACTTTTTTACTATAAAACATTTTACAATAAAATATTAAAATATTAAATTAAAATTTCCAATTATTTATTTTATGAGCTGTTAATACAAAACCGGATATTAGAAAAAAATAATTACGTTTTTACATTTTAAATATTTTCAATTTTCATGGATATTAGAATCTTCTTCTTAGTTCCTTCAGGAAAATATTTCGTACACTTCCTTGCTAATAAAAATTAGATTTATTTTCACGTTTTGTCCCATTTGAAAGTTTTATTTTTTTTGTGACATTGTGCGTGGAATATTTAGTATAATTTGAAAAATATCTCTTATATGCGGACATCCTAACACTTAGTCATACATAGTCAAATAAAGTTATTCACTTTGAAAAAGGATGACGTCAAGATAATCTTATAACCGCCAGAAATCTACATATTTATATACATAGAAGTATATAAAACAATTTATATACATATAAATAAATCATTTTATATATTTAAAAAAAAGGTCGTGATAAATTTAAATTCATCAAATAAATTTGTGGAATTTTAGATTATATAATTTTTAGGAACGTATTTAACATACAAATGTAAAATAATTAATTTAGTGCGGTAGTATGTAATAACAAACATTGAAAAAATATTTTTACGTATAAAATAAGTTGATATTTATATAGGTAAATTTTAAATTGCTTGGTATGTCAACTAAGTAAATTTATGTTTTTATTTACTATATAGAACATAATTTTTGCATATAATATTAATTAACTGTAATAAAAAGTTCAAGGATCTAATATGTTATTTATAATTAGTATATGGTATAAAACTATTTTAGAAATATGATATATTTCATATAGTAGTAAATTTTATTTCAAAAACCGCACATTAAATTGAGTTATACTTTTAAATTTGAAAGATGTAGAATGAATAAAAATAATTATACTCCAATTTCTTAGAAACTTTGTTCACTTCAGCTATTATTAGTCTGATCACGAAAATAATATTTCATATAAATGAAACTTAACATAAAATTTTAATTATATTCCTGCTGCGTGTATTATTATTTAATATTACCACTTAATTATGGTTTACAGAAAATCCATCGCAGGGAAAATTCATAGCAACGAAAATTCATACCAGAAAATTTCATCGCAAGGAAAATCATCGGAGAAAATTCATCACAGGAAATTAAATCGAAATTTAATTTACAGAAAATAAAAATCTTTAAATAGTATGAAACTCTAATTTGTGTTGTTCGTTTTTAAACAGTAATTTTTAATCAATTTTAATACAATTTGTGACAAAAATTAGTTTCGTGTCAAGTTAATGTTTCTAAAATTTCTAATTCAGCTGGTTCGTAAGTACCAATATGCAATAATCTACAACCAATTTGTAATCTACAACACATAAATCACCCGTTACATCACCCAACTAATACCGAATTTAATTGTAATCGGATAAATATTACTATAAATATTCTTCTAGAAAACATAACATTTTCATAGCAAATTTTATCATGAACCCACTGAAGGTGTATCCGTGTACCTACTTAAAAATTTTATAGATGTAGGTCTGGATTTTTATTTTAAGCTTTGTAATCTATACATAGCCTTGAAAAAAAAAGTTGATTTAATTTTTTTCGCTCCACCACAACACATCAAATTATACCATTACTACTTAGAGTTTTATACTATATTTAAATAAATTAATTTTCTGTAAATTAAATCCGGATGAAATTACCAACGATGAATTTTCTGCAATGAATTTTCCATAGCCGTTTGATTATGAATATATGAAAATTATATTAAATTGTAAACTATTTCTGGATATATTGATAATAATTATAGACAAAAAAAAATGGTTATAACAATTTGGAGAATGTCTCGTATTCAGAATTATTTTTTTTTATGTTTTCTTCATTCGTTATATGTGCATACTATGTGACTTTCTATATTTCCCTTTTTTATATTGAATATCATAACTAATTAAGGAAATAAATATAAATTGAAGAATAAAATTATGGACAATAAAATTGCTTATTATCCTTAAAAGAAAATGTCTTCATAAATTATAATTTTTGGATTAATTAAAATTGGTTACGAACAAGAAATATTGATGATGTGACTAATGTACTCAGAAGTTAAGTAATTTTCATAATATTAATCTCTTGGGCAAGCTTATTGGACCTATTTATTATATAGAGTATTACAACTCGTAGGAGTTCATATCAAACTATTACAAACTATTCAAAGATATAAAATGGTGTGAGAATTAGTTTAATTTCTTGTTTAGGTGGGTGGGGTGCAATACATTTATAGTCCTTATTTTTATTTATCCAAATCGAAATCATGAAATTTATCAAACTGGTAACATTGATGAGGAATCAAGATTATATGTCAATAATACTTTTGGATAGCAAAAAATAAAAAAATCATTATTTATTTTTGTGATTTGAAATCATAAACTCATTTTTTTTTAATATAATTCATCAATATATAAATTTATATTGAACATTATTTATAAAAAATCACTGCAATTTGTCTCGATCAAAATTTAATAACATATAAAAACAAAATTTGTTATAATTTTGACGGTGAATACTATTTGTATGTATGCATATATTATTGATGTCAAATGAATCACTATGTATCACTTGAAAAATATCACATAAAAAATACACTTTATACTACAAAATATTTTACATTTTTAATAAAAGAATTAAATTATGTGATTATTAAATAAATGATCCATAAAATAAAAATGAATTTTATATCCTTTTTTTAAAAATCCAAAAAAAAAAAAAATCTTAGGATAAATATTTTCACGTCATTTTTTATAAAATCACTTAAAATGTCCTTGAACGTGTAATGTATATAATACATTTTTAATGTCCCCTTGTATTATACAATTTATATTATGCATACCTTTAGGCGAGAAAAAAATATATTGTGGCTTGTGATAAAATTTATAAAACAAAAAATTTATTTCCCGTGCTTTTACATTATTGATAAGTATGACAAAAATTTAAAATATTATCAAAATTTTATGGCATTCCTGTATCTTTTCAATATCATATAATAAAATAATATCTAAGAAAATAAAATTTTATTTCGAAATCTCTAATGAGCCATGAACAATTTAATTCTATTTTATACCTTAACAAAACCCCTTCAAAAGTAAAATTTCAACCAAATTGTATAATCTTCTTTTGTAACTTAATTATTTTAGTGATTAATATAATTAATTTAAAGTCCTTTAGATCGGAGTTATGTAATTCAGTAAGCGTGTTAAAATGGTTTCAAAAATTTTGTATTTTAAATTTGTTTTAATTAAGAAATTTATTTCAGAAATTGGTAATTAAAGTGTGAGTCGGTTTCTATATTTTGTCAAATATTTTAGAAATTACTGAAAAAGTTATGCTTTTAAGTGATTTTTTATTCGTTTTAAGTAACTTTTGCGTATTTATTCCAATCTGACTGACTTTTACTTATATATTTGTTTTAAAGACAGTCTAGTTAATAATTATTCAAATTTACAAAATGTTACATTCATATCAAAATTAAATACCACAATAACTTAAGTAAATATACAATAAATTATTGAAAATATACTTAATATTAAATTTCTTAAAGGTTTTGGTTACATTGTGAAAGGACATATTTAAATTTACTTTTTTTTATATACAATTTCCATATTTCGGTTTCATGTACATATTTAATGTCTCCAGTTCTTTTCGTCCTTTATTCTTTTTTTTTGTTAATACAAAATTAATTTCTTGATCTTACCTCCTTTTATTCAGAATATCTTAACAATACTTTCAACATATTATTGTGGTGACTACATTATATTTTATACATACAAAAAAAAAGGACGAAATAAAATAAATAAAGAATTAAAGAAAACATTGTTGTTGTCGTTCCTTGTTTTCTTGCTACTAACCTTAAAAATAATTAAAATGTTTCATCGACCACACAAATAAACTTGAATTGGTTTATGGTATGAAAATTTTTATAAAATTCAATTCATTATTTTAAGGGGTTTGTTTAAAGATTGTATTTAGAATTTGTGTAATTTATTCGATTTGAGGAATAAATTCTTAGCTTACTTCATTGAACGAAACAAAACTATTAATGAAAATGTAATGAAATTTTTTGAAATAATTAAAATTTTAATTAATAGATTAAATAGAAAACGTGTGAACTGGTTTGTACGAAATAGAATCTAACATAATAGAAACATGAACATAAATATTAATTATCTAGTTTTATAAAAAAAATTATTATGGAACATAAATTAATTATTTATATTAATAATATATATAGAAAGAACTTTGTAAATGTTGGACGTTAGAATAATTAAAAAGAATAATAAAATTTCAAATATTCATGGTGCTACCAGTAGATTAATATTATGTACATTAATTTTTTTATACATTTACATTTACGTGTTTTTAGGATTTTCTTATATTAATTATACATAAAGATTAAATTAATTTACTCTTGTTACATCTCTGGTTATAATTTATTTAAACATATTTATTTCATGAATATGAAAATTTTATACCATACATTTTTTTCTAGGATACAAGTTATTTCCGTTTCCTTAATATTTTGACTTGTGACAAGAAAATTGTACAAATTATATCTTTATATACATATAGATTTAGCTATAAAAAATCAAATAAAGGTTATAGAGATTTCTGTTATTCTGACCATAATTGGTTTCTTTGGAAACAAAAATTAACTTATGTAAATTGAATACTAATTGAAATTTGAATATAATGTTATTTATGTAGGATTTATATTATTCAATTGATTAGTCTTATGTTTCATTTACACTATTCATATATCGTAAATTAAATTGTCAATAGATTAACGAATAGTGTTACATCAAATGAAATTAATAACTTTTTTCCATCGACATTAATTATAAATTAATAATTTGTCAATTTGTTTGATGACTTTTTGGCGACCGTATAAAATTATATTTTTGCTTCGCGTTGCTTGTATTCAAATATATATTTCTTTTTCTTCTAGCGTTGGCTGAGCTTTAGCTTTCTTCACAATAAAGGAAACGCATCTCATATCCAGTTTATTTAAATTTAGATCTCTGGCGTCAAATCTATTTCTTGTACTGCCTCTCGCCCTTGTTATTAATGGTTTTTTACAAATATTTTATGTTGTGGGCTTCATTCAGGCATTTTTATTACGTGGATGTAGACATCTTAGTCTTTGTGAATAGTTAAATTTGATTGTATCCTTATTTATTATAAATTGATATAATTTTGCTTAATATTTTCTACGATATTCGTATTGCAGCTTAGATTTCATCTATTTCTTATGTGCAAACTTTGCACTGCAAAGTAGCATTTATTTCCGGCAACATCGAATATTGTTGCGTAATATTGCTTCGAGATTTTTAAACTCCTCGAATATTTTGAAGTAGTCTTCTTACTTCATCTCTTGGCATTTTTAAATATTTAATTTTAGCGCAGTTTGTTTATCTTTAGACCAACTTTAATAGCTTTATTTTGCAATGACGTGTATATCATCGGCGTATGCTACGATTTGATAAAATTGGTAAAATTTATTACATGATTACATCCCCTCTCTTGATATTACAAGTTGATTAATCCAGCAACATATTAAAAGTTATTGCAGATCGATCTCCTTATCTTACACAAAATACAACTGTTTATATCAAATTTCTCAGATATTTCAACTTGCATTTATACTTTACTTGTGAAGTATTTCATCGTCATCATAGCCAGATTTGATATTTTTTGGTACACCCAATAACGCAAAATCTTTTTAGATTTCTATTCTATTGATGCTGTGGAAAGCATGTTTAAAATTAATAAACATTATATTCAGGTCTAAATTATATTTGTAAGTTTTTTCCATTATTTGTTTCACCCACAAATATTTAATTTATAGTTAACCTAAATCCACATTTAGTATTAACCAATTTGTTCTTAATAGATATTTTTGATTTCCTCGTAAATTATGTTGGATAGAACTTTAATGTTATTCGTCTGCAATTTCCATACATTAATTTATCTCCTTTTTTGTGAATTAGAGTAGGAGTATTCAAGGAATGTGATGAATTTGAAATAAATTGACATTTACTCTAATTGAACTGTTATATATGTACAGAGTGTGTTCATGTTGTCAATTATTTGATAATCATCAATACTGTGCATTTATAAATTGACATTAATTAACGAGTATTTATCAAATTGAAAAAATTGCCAATAAATGTAAATGAAGCATAATAATATGATTTTTTATAATTGATTTCGTAAATTCATGACAATACAACCTAAATTAATGTATTTATAAAATTAGTAAGAACTAGTAAATTTACTCAGCTACATTATAATATAAAACTAAATGATTATTGAAAATTGGAACTTTTTCTTAAATTGATTTAAACTTTTTTATAAATTGATTTATTAAATTAAACAGAAAATAAAATTTTTAAGAATGTTTAAAATAAGAATAATTTTTTATCATGAAAATTATGTACAGCTTCAAATTTACTCGTGTAGAAAATTTTCAAATTTTTAATAAATTTTTTTTTTTATTAAAATTTTATTTTTGTTTTTTGGTAAATTTTGCGCAGTCTCCTTTTTTTTATATTTAAATAAAATATTATTATTTTTTCTTAAGATATTATTCAGAATTTTGTGTAAGATAAATTTTCTTATTCAGAATTCTTTTTAAAAACTACCGCTCCACTTTATTCTGTAGCAATATCCAAAGGATATGAAAGAGATTTTATTTAAAAAAATAATTTACTAAATAGAGCTATCAGCTATTTACAAATTTCTTTAAAAATTATATTTAATTTATTTAACAAAAAATACTAACTAAATATAAGTTCTTTTAACAAAGAAATTAAAAAAATAAAAAATTTATTTTATTTAATTTTTTATATACTAAAAGTTTTCTTAATTTGTGACAATGTTATCCAAAAAAATTCATAATAAAAGTTTTTCCGTACGAAACAATCCGGGTGTAAACTTAAAAGATTTTTCTAGTTCGTATACAATGAAAATAACTTAATACGTAATAATAATAAAATAATATAAAGTTTAAAACTCTCGAAGGATTGTCAACATTGTTTTATAAAACTTTTTAAGTGTTATTTAAAACACAAGTAAAAAAAAAATAACAACTTTAGATTATTTTACAAATTTGTTGGATGTTTAATTTGAATATTCTGAAAAACTTTTAAATTTAAACATGGAGTTACAGTGAGCATCGTTTCATTTTCATGAATTTTCATACTCTCGAATTTTAAGTTTCGAAATCGCATACTAATTCTGAAAGTTACTAAATAGTATTTATAAGGAGACATGGTTGTTAAAGAGGTAATGATTTTATAGGTTATGTTTTGCTTATAAAGAGACATCACTTCTCGCAAACACTCATGCAACATAAAAAGAAACATGCAACATAGAGTTTGTTACAATTTGTTAACAAAAAAACCAGCAATTTGGCAACAGAAATATTAAGTTTTAATTTAACTACATGGTTATATATGTATCAAAACAGAGCTTTGCTATTACCACAATGAGTCCGCTAAAATACATCGTTGTCAAGTTGTCGTACTGTAGGGGGATTGATTGGTTGCTTCACAGTCTTCACAACTTAACTCTTCTCGCCATCCAAAACGAAGTACTCTCGAAGTATTTTATTCATGGAAATGGATCGCGCTTATTAAAATTTGTTATAATGTCAAAATGAAATCTTACAAGTTCTTGTTTTTGGAAAGAAATTCTTTAATTTTTCAGGATATGTAATGAAAAAAATGTATTTTGTTTATTCGTATCATATATAAATTATAAGCATAAAACATGATATTAAACTACATTAAGCACGGTACAATATTTTATAAAAAATTGCTTAAATTTAATGTAAGAATATATTTTTTTTTTCGGTATTATGTCCCCAAGGGATCGAATCGTCATTAAATACATTACAAATCAAATAATTCGATTTCATTATAAATATTCATATCACAAAAATGTTATATTTTACAGGATTTTAAAAAGGAAGCAATATTTTTAATATTAACCACAATATTTTAAGTATTTTTAAAGATTTAAAATCATATTTGAGTAGATATTTCAGAAATGTAAAGATTTTATTAGTCATTTAAAGTTATTAAGCAATCTGCGTTCTGACAGGACACTGCATGCCTTTATTTTAAACTTGGACTTAATATAAATGTTAAAAGAAATTAACTATACAGGGCAAAGCAAAAACCATTGGAGTTTCTATGTGCTACTTTTCCGCCGGCACTAAACATATGAATATGGTTTATGTTAGAAACCTTACTAACTACCCATCTATGTGAAATATCTAAGTCTGCAAATGCAGTATGAGAAAACATTTCAAGATTGCTTTAAATGTAAGATTCTACAATTTACTAGAAAATACCTCAATACCACCTCAGACTTAGGTAAGTTATCCATGAAAATGACATTACTATATGAAATGTGAAAAGAACATTATTCTGTATTAAAATGTTGGGTAAAATTCCATTAAATTTTCCTAATGATACTGACAATGCATTTAAACATACACCAAAGTTTTCTTGATTAATAAGCGAATAAAATAAAGTATAGGTTTAGGTCGCCAAAGAAAGCTTCCGTGTAAAATGCATGCATATCGAGTTTATTTTAGTGGATTCATATGACCAATAAAATTTAGATATTGAAATTATAGTGGCATTTTTGAATAATTACAGAAACGGACAATAAAAGCGAATTTTATATTGTATTTGGTGTCATTCAAGTTAGGACTACCATTAAGTAATTTAGACTTCAAATATCCAACTGCTTTTTTATCATAAATATGTATAATTTTTAATTTGTAAATTAATAAAATAAAAGCCCTAAAAATTTACGATAAAGACATACCAAAAACCGAATTTAAATATATTTGTAGACATTAAATATCAAATTTATTGAAAATTTCGTTAAACTTTAATTATGTATAATTATAAAATGGAAATATGAGTAAAAAAGATTTTTAATGTTTCATAATTATATTTATCGCTTCATTAAAATGTTAAAAGAAATGAACATTATCAAATTAATAAACAGATTTCCTTTCCAACAAAAGAAATATGAAATATGATATTTAAAAATAAAAATTTATGAAAAACAATTTATTTGTGGATGGCATTTTGTTTATTTTGATGTCAACTTATATTTATATCATAAAAAAGAAAACTCAACAATGGACGACAATATAATCAAATTTATATCTTTATACAATTGAATTGAATTTTATGTCTGGTTTGGACAGATTAAAAAAGAAATAAAATGTCCATTTTTGTATTCAAATTTAAATTTTATAATTATTTAAATGTTCATTTTAGAAATTAAGTATTTAAGAGTTTTGATTTTAAAGTTTATAATTATATTTAATGGTAATTACTTGTGACAAGGTAAATTGTTATTAAATATTGAATTTGATTTACATATCAATCGGGTATTTCTTGTAGTTTGTTCAAAAACACTAGGCATCTGTTAAATAGTGTATATTTACAAAATATGCTACAATGTGTGAGAAGAAAAGTGATTTAGTAATTCATTCTTTAAATAAATTTAATTGTGTATACATTTTTTGTAATGTATTAATGTGATAGAAAATCGAAAAAATTGGAGAAAATTTAAGAAAAATCATACAATCAATTCTGATTAATTTCTTATTACTGATTAATTTCTTATTCATATTTTAAAATGTAAAGTTTTCGATTTACCCGATTTTGCTAAATTATTTATTATGAATTATGGTATATGGATAAATTTTAAATTGGCGCTTGAGATTGGTAAGTAGTAAGAATGGTGGAAAATATACAACTGAATAAAATCGAAGCAGAGGAATATCGAGAAGAAGATCGTAAGATAATATGTATAAAGTGATACCAGAAAAAAAAGAATAATAAATTGGAAAGCTATCGCTAAAGATCGAGAAATATGGAGGCAAATAGTAAAGGTGGCCAAAACTTATCCAGAGCTGTATGAAAAGAAGAAGAATTCACAATGAAGGGAAATATTTTTAGAAGCAGTATCTTAAATTACTTATTATAATATACTGGGAATAATATTAATCTATAGATAACATTTTAAAATTAATTTATCTTTCTGGACATAAGTAACCAACAAGCTATAAAATAAAAAGTACTACCTATAAAGAAAAAGTCATTTAAATTTTATGATTTTATTATTGATTTTATTTTTAGTATATACTCGATTTTATTAAGGGATACATTTTTGATAAATATGAAATGGTAGATAGATAATGTATAATAAATATTTCTTCTTCAATACCTAACTATAATTTGTCACCCAAAAATGTTAACAAATAATATAATGAATTTATGTAAAATTTATTTGATTTATCATTAGGATAAAAATTTGTCAAGCATAAATTTACTTAAGGATGTTTGGTGAATTAATCCTTTTTGTTATATATTATATACATAAATCATTTAGCATATTAAATAATAGTATGTGAAGAAATGCATAATTATAATTTTAAAGATATTGAAATAGTTTTAAATGGAATTTTTAATCTAATAAATGTTATTACTATACTTGATGTTGTTATACTTATTGCATTAATTATAGATTACTTAATTACCAATTAAATTTAACTAGTAATCTGTAGAACTTAATCACTTAATAGATTATTTACGTAAAATGGAGATTCTGCTAATCTATGATTAAAAATAAACTGAGAAATTTGATGTTTCGTTAAAACTAATAAATTAAAAATTCGAATTTCACAAACAATTTTTATTTTCATAGAAATAAATTGACTGAAAATTGAAAATGGAAATATTGTAAACGATTTTCTTAACAGTAATGAGTTAAAGTGCGAATTATTAAATTTTTCGGGAACGTTATTCATTTTGTTGATAGTGTCAGTGCCAAATGAATTTCGGTTTTATTTCTGGGACGAGAAGATTTACTTTACATTTAGTTTATTCTTTGAGAAATTGTTGATTAAAAAATTTCTTAGAAGAATATTCCATAAAACATTACATTTTAAAATAAAATGTAACCGAAAATATACTCGAAAGTAATAATAACGTTATTGTTAGAAATAATATTATTGAAATATTTTATACTCGTACCCATAACTTTGGGTACGAGTATCGTTACGTCTACTAAAACTGGTTTCAGCTGACACTATGTAATTAATAATAATTGAAATATTTAAAAAATTATATTGTTTACGAATAACCAATCAATTTCGATAAGTTTTCGAGATAATATTCGTTTTTATTTGTTGGGTATGGGCGGGTATAGGCTACAAAATCTATATAAAAATTTTAATCTATGTAAAGCTCCTGCTGCAATGTATCGGGTCAGTTCAATATCGATTCGTTCAAAAAAGTACAAGTTTGACGTCTTAATATATTTTGTATTGAAATTCGATTGAGTGGACACATAGGTGCATTTAAAATCGACGAATCGAATTGAAAAAGTTTTGATTGATTGAACTTTTATTAAATCAAACTCAATCAAATATTACGACAAATAAAATTTGGGAGTTTCTAAAAATATTATGTCTACTGAAACATGGCTGACGAATACATATTTTATAGAAGATATTAAATAAAAATTATCCTAAATTATATTATATGAATAAGCAAAATTAAAATTACATAAAGACCGAAAAAAAATACGATAACATTACTTCAAACTGACGATTGCAATCGATAACTATGTGTTCAGTCTACTTAACCAGTCGATATCGATAGGCTACTTACTATACGTTATCGATTTGAAACTCGATTTGAATATTGTTGGATTGTTGCCCAACCTATAAAATTTATTTGCATATTACAATTCATTTTACAAATAAGTTTATTTATATTGTTGGCCATTTGACATTACAAATTATAAATAAAGTAATTTAATAAAAATTAACTTTTTGTCAATAAATAATCGAAATTAAATATTTAGTTTATTTAATTATATTAGGAGGACTTGGAAATCTACCAATAAATAATAAGAACTATTTACTTTTATAGTAATACAATTATTATGATAAAGCATAATTATTTTATGTTTTATGATTTAACAGTCCCAAAATTTCAATAATTATTATACAAATTTTCGTTATATACAAAATATTTTATTGATTTTTTTATTATTTCTGACATCAGAGACAAGAAATTTTGTAAATATTATAATTAAATTCTATTTTAGATTATTCAATTTTTGTATTTTATATAATTATTTTTTTTAATCCAGATATAAATTTACATTAATTTATAAATTCAATATGAAGTTTATAAGTTTTTATTAACTTTTTTCCAATAAAATAATTATCGTTCTTCTTGGTATTTTTTGAATATATTGGTTAATTTAATAATACATGCCACTGCTACCAATCTATATAAAATATTAATTTTTTAATTAAGTAAAATAACTTAAAATGTCAAGTAATACGGGCGTATATTAAATATTTCATAATGAAATTTTGTACTCAATGTAACTTTAATATTCAAAAACATAAAAATTATTTTAATTGGAATTTATTTATTTAAAAAAAAATTATTGAAAAATTTCAGTTAAATGAAGAAAAATATTATGATATAAATTATTTTAAATTATTAACACAATAATGACCCTTGGCGCCGATACGTTGACGTCATTTTTGTAAATCAAAATTTCATAAGCTTTTTGACGCCACAATATTTTAGTTTGTGTATTATCTTAAATTTGAAAACATTATTATAGATATAGCAATATACGATACGATTTCATACTAACAGAAATATTGTGATTACTTTAATAATATCTGCTAGCTGTTTTTTTTTAATTTTTGACTGACAGTATTAAAAACTTTCCTATTATACACCAATAAAAAGATCCAACTATTGATAAAAAGATCCAATCATTGATAAAAAGTTTTGTAAAGGTGCCAATCTACCAAATTATTTAAATGCTTATTGTATCAAAAAATATGTTATGTTCTATGATTTATTTAAATTAATATAAAAATATGTTTATAAAAATATATAATTTTAAATTATATTTTTCGTTTCTCACCTTTTCCAATTGTAATTCAGAAATTGATACTTTCTGAATTACAATTGATACTTTCTGAATTACAATTGATACTTTCTGGATTACAATTGACTAATCTGAATTACAATTGATACTGTCTGAATTACAATTGACTAATCTGAATTACAATTGATACTTTCTGAATTACAATTGGAAAAGGTGTAATTTCAATAATATATAAATTAATTACTAAGAAAATGATTTGCAAAAATTATATTGATTATTTTTTTGTGAAAACGTCAAAGCTAGAGAGATTTAGTTAAAGCTGTTAATTTATCGTAGCTACGAGGGCTGATTGATAATTACGTGGACTACCTGTGATTCAGGTAATGCACAGGTATAAAGTAAATATTTTTTACCTCTAAAATCATTTACTAGGCTATATATAAAATTTAAAGTCGATATCTTGTATACTTTCCATGTAAAAGTCGTTTAAGTAAGTCAATCTCAGTGAATTTTTAAAAATGGATAAAAACGAATTTCGTGTGTTGAGGCAGAAAACAGCAAAGGAAACTAAAGAAAAGTTGGATAAATATTATGGTGAATCTGCACCTTCGAAATCAATGGTTTGCAAGTGGTTTGCTGAGTTTAAAAGTGGCCGTACCAGCACAATTGATGAACAACGTTCTGGGCGTCCAAATGAAGTGACTACTCCAGAAATGGTCGATAAAATCCATGATATCGTACTAGATGACCGAAGAGTGAAATTGCGGGAAATTGTTGACATCGTGAACATCTCATCGGAACGTGTTTTTAATATTTTACATCAATATTTGGATATGAAAAAGGTATCTGCAAGATGGGTGCCGCGTTTGCTTACAATTGATCAAAAACGCAATCGTGTGACAACATCAAAGCAAGTTTTGGAGTTATTACAACGTAATCCAGTCGATTTTTGGCGTCGATTCATAACCGTTGATGAAACATGGATACACTACTACACACCAGAGACAAAAGAACAATCAAAACAGTGGATTTCTACAGGTGAAAAGGCTCCAAAGAAGGCAAAAACAGTTCCATCAGCTGGCAAGATTATGGCCACTGTTTTTTGGGATGCTCATGGTATAATCCATGTCGATTATTTACAAAAAGGAAAAACAATCACAGGACAATATTATGCAACATTATTGGATCGTTTGAATGAAGAGATTATAATAAAACGACCACATTTAGCAAAGAAAAAAGTTCTTTTTCATCAAGACAATGCACCAGTTCACAAATCAGGAATTGCAACAGCAAAATTATTAGAATTGAGATATGAATTGGTTCCTCATCCACCATATTATCCAGATTTGGCCCCTTCTGACTTTTTCCTGTTTCCAAATATGAAAAAATGTCTTGCAGGAAAGAGATTTGGGTCAAATGCTGAGGTCATCGACGAAACAAATCGCTATTTTGAAGGGTTGGAGAAATCATATTTTTTGGAAGGCATCAAAAAACTGGAACATCATCTAACTAAGTGTATCGTCCTAAAAGGTGACTACGTTGAAAAATTAAAAAAAAAAAACTGAAAAAAACTGTGTCTTCTGTGTCAGTCCACGTAATTATCAATCAGCCCTCGTATAAGCTAGAATACTGGAAATTTCAAACAACAATTAAGCATAAGACATATCAAATATAGTAAATTATTTCTATTTAGATTAAGTACTAACCACTAGACATAATAAATTTTAATCAACACTATAGACTTCTTTTAGTAAAGAAAATTTAATTTCAATGTTACTTGGAAAAATTTTACGGAATGAATTTGTGAAAGAAATAGAGTGTGTAATTTTGTGTCCGACAAAGAATATGAAAAAAAAAATCTTCAATTTTTGAGAGCGTTCTAAATTGTTGTTGGAAGTAGTAGAGTAGTACGACCATTTATATAATTTTAACAAAATACTTATTTTGAAGAAAAGTCACATTTAAATAAAATGTTCTTAATAATCTCAGTGATAATAATAGTGATAATATTATGAAATTTCAACTTCCCTATTGGTTTTAAAAACATATTTTTTTTCTAAAAACCAATATATAAATAATGGTACTATTCATGAGGTTCCAATATATTTTCAAGACAACATTTTCTACCTATAACCAAATAAAAAAACATCTGAAAATGTTTATTCACAGTTTTTGAAGTTAAATCAAATTTTCAGATACACCAAATTCTAATTCGAAATTAGTTATTCAATATAATTTTCTAAATCTTTCTCTTTCGGTTTAAATTATTAAAATATATTTTAAATTAGGTATTTATTTTATGATTAATTTTACTAAAAGTTCAAATCAATACGAGTTAAAGTTACGAAATTAAAAATATTTTTCTCAATTAATTTTGATGGATATCATGTAAAGTCAACAATTATAGTTTTAAATAATTTGTTTACAAATTATGAAGCATATATTTAATTAAGATAATTGGCAAATTGTTAAATTGATACTTAAATATTTACATAAACATAATAAAGTTATATGTATTATAAGCAAAAAACACTTAGCTTAAATATACATAAAAATATAACATTATTTTTTTTCTTCTTCATTTTAAATCTAAGTATATTTTTTGAGTTTGTTAAACACTTTACGATCAAAATGCTTTTATCAAATATTCAGGTTTATCGATATACAAAATGAAAATAACATCGTAATTTAGGGATTTGTTAGGAAGTTACTTGTAACATTAGTTGACGATAGAATAATATAGTACTAGCTAAGCTATTACAAATTTTATTTACATATACGGTATATATATAGGGTGGACAATAAATATTTGATCGACCGTATAACACTCGGAAAAATGAATGGACACTTCCTGGATTCGGCACCAATTACGAGTTACAATGTCATTTTCGGGTTCGATCTTTTTTATATTTGTATATTCATATTTCTACGAATTTAATTATCAATTTAATGAGATATAAATCATACTTCTCTATTGGCCCATTCTGAAGTTATGGACCCAAATATAAGACCGAACCCGAAAATGGACTATAACTAGAAATTGGGTGCGAATCCGGAAATGTATCAATACATGTTTTCCTTTGAAATAATACCTCAAATAGCACGGTATACTATCGATCAACAATTTAGTGTCCACCCTGTATATATAAATAATATATTAAATAATAGACAGTGAAAAATTGTATAAAACTGTTTAGGAAACACCAACAGCAAAAAAAAAAAGAAAATATAAAAAATGTGGAAAATTTAAATTTAAAGAGAATATTTAATGATAGATGACATATTCTCATGAAAAATCGTTAGATCAATATTATAATTTACTTTTGAACAATCTCGACAACAAAAAAATCAACCAAAAAACGTTTAAAAAACATCGTTATCTATTCTATCAAAAGTATATTAATCAGAAATAGGATCAAGAGTTACTACACTTACATATATATACAGTGTGTATACCAGAAATGGATGATTGACGGACGGTATTATATGCAGAAACATTATTATATATATATAGGTATTTTCCTGGTTGGATTCTCCTGTCAGGACATTTTCTTCTAATATCTCAACAACTGGAAGAATGATTCAATGAAAACTGGGTTAAACTGGAAGAATGATTCAATGAATAAGAATTTGAATATAATATAAAACAGGCTAAATTATATTTCTGTAGCACCCTATATTATAATATAAAATAAAGTGAATATTTTATACCATTTTATTATTTAGGTGATGATTAGCATTAAATTTATATATTGAGATACAAATGTGATAAAAAAAATCTTTATAACAGAACGCAAGACAAATATTTTTATAATAAACTTTTTACATAAATATAAATATGTATATATATTTTATGTATATATAAATAAATTTTATAAAAGTATGTATAGTTATTTAAGTAAGTAAAGGTATTTCTAGGTAAATGGTTTTTAGTATTTATACACCTTAAATTCTACTTAACCAACTTCATCTGTTGAATTAAATTATATCTCTATATCCCAAAGTACTCGTTACTTGAAATCATATTAAGTTTCCAAATATACAAAAAAAAAACTTATATACATTAAGTATATAAAATGCGTATACTTACTTAGTATAAAAAAGGATAATGTTTTTATCGTTTATTAAATTTCTTTCAGTTTTACTAAACAGTAAAATCCAAAATTAAATATTTATTTGTTAAATATTTACATATTTATATGGAATTTTTGCAGAAATTGGTAATAAGTTTTTGTATAAATAACATAAATTTACAATTTTAATATTTGAATTTATTTAAAAAAAAAAAAATATAAAATAAAAAAATACAAGTTTTTTTTTGTTTTAAATTATTTTAATTTTTATATGCTAAAATAAATTAGAACTAAAAAAAAATTAAAATATAAATATACTTAATATAATTAAATCCTTCTGCCCTATAATAATATTTATTTTGGAAAAGGTAAATTTATTATTTCTATTAACTTTTAAAGTCATAATGAAATTAATACTTCTTTATACAGGGTTGGTCAAAAGTCATGCATTTATGTAAAAAGTGAATAACCATTTTGTTTATTAATTAATATTATTTTATTTTGCTAAAAATTGCTAAATTGCTAAATTTAACTTGCGGACAAAAATTGTAAAAATTTTACTATTCAAATGGTCTATCAAACTCAAAGATCGTACGCAAATAAAGAGTAATGAAGCACATTACCATATGTGAATAAACATATAATATCCGATGTAGGGATACTGTAAATGATCGAGTTCGTTACCAGCTACAATTACGCCAGCACCAGTGCACAGAATGGTATGGACTGATAATAGAAAGGATTATCGGTTCGTACTTTTTTGAAAATGAAGTTAGCAAGTGACAATGAATTGCAGTGATAATGAATAGGGACTGGTAGCTTGATATGAAAAGCATGTACAACCGATTTGAAAGAGCAGATGATGTATACAAACAAGCCACGGACTATAGAGCATCTAAAGTCCAACATTGAAGCTAGACACATTGAAATAGACCCTCTAAGAGACCAATAATGTATATTGAGTAAATTAGTGTTCAGATATTATTTCTCATACTTAAAATATAAATTTAATAAAATTAATTGCACACGTGCGTAACTTTTAGCCCACTCTGTACATTATTATTTCCCGAATAATCCGTCATTTGTATAAGCTATGGAACGGAGGACTGTAAACAATGTGTCATCATTCAAAACTAATGAACCAAAGAAAAGTGCAAGAAACCCTAATAACGTTGATCCCATTAGAACATTGATCACATTTGATCACATTAGAGAGTAGTAAAAGAACGTTCCCAGTATTCAACGAATTCCAAATCCTACACAAAGCTAATTTTACTTCGAATTGTGTGCAACGATATCAATATATTAATCCATTCCAAATTCAAATAGTCCTGACAAATTGGTAAACCAAGAAATACTTTAGCGAGTTGAAATGAAAAATTATGGAAAAAATATATTTTTGGTTTGAGTATGATCTGCTTCAAGATTTCCTACATAGAAAGAAGCGAAAGTCATTTTAACTACTCTGATTCGTTGTTTCAATTAAGAATTATATATTTTTTGAAAGGTCGTATTTCCGTGGTCATTTTATTTATAATAATATTATTTTATGAATTTATTAAATAGACAATTTTTCATTATAAACAGAAAATAAAATTTAATGAAATTAATTCCAAAAAAAAAAAAGTTAAAATAAAATGTAAACTTTGTAAATTATTTTAATTTAAATAAATATCTTAATCTAACAATATGGAATTTTGAATAAAAAGAGCAAAAAGAAGGGGGAAAAAATGCTTTATTTCTTCAAAAATTATGGATTTTACCTTTAAAAAGATTAAATAAAAATATTATGAAATATGAAATGAAATTTTTGGTCTGGTGCGGTTAAATAATAATTCCCTATAATATTCAGGAATGAGGAATGAGTTTTTCTTTATGAAAATGATAATTTTTTTTGTTTTCTTGTGAAACGTAAATTCTTTGAAAAATATATTTTATTTTTTTTCATTTAAGTAGAAAAATAATTAAAATATTTTGCAATAAAAATTTAAACTTGTTATTTTATTTATATAAAAATATTTGAAATTTTTAGTAAATTTTTAATTTGATCATTAAAAATTTAATTTTTTGTTTGAGCAATTAGTAAAACTATATATTATTTAACTAACAAAGTTATAGAATACCTTAGAAGGCCGAATAGATTAACTTAACATTCCACTGCACCACGAGATTATCTTTTGTTGAAGGTTCCTAACGTAGAATACTATACTCTGCGTTCTTAGTTTCCAACAATCTAATCTCTATAACAAAAAGATAAAGCTAATTTAGCTAAGTGTCAATAAATATTTTATTACAAAACTACTCAACTATTTGTACATAGTTCGTGTTTGATTAGGTAATAGTAATAGATATGTTCTCATACCAAATGTTCACATACCAAATGTATTTTCCTTGGGCCGTACCCAGAGTGATATAGTTCACATCAGAGAATAGCCGTGCCAACAGATCTTCCTCATCGCCTGCAAGCTTCCTTGTTTTCCACTTACCGCCACACAAATCGCTCATACGAGTCCAGTTACATGTAAGAAGATCTATATTATATTCCTACAAGTCGTACTATTATTGAAAAGATCGACTCCGATGTATCTTGTATTCAAAGTATTGAAAATTTATAAAAATCTAGTTCGCAGATAATATTTTTGAAAGTATATTAAAATTATACAAATAACCACTTTTTATTTTTCAGCTTTAAGCGAAATATCAAAGTATATTTCTAATTGCTTTTATAAAAGTATATTTTTAATTGATTTATTTTATGTAATTTAAACTTATGGAATCACGTATTTGATTCATTTTGGAATGGTTTCCCGCAATATTTAACACAAACTTTAATTTTAAATTTCCAGTGTTTTTGGTTAGACGTTAAAAATGATAGGAAAGATTTCTAAAAATTGTATAACACTAACTTTAGGTAACCTCAAAACAACAAAATTAGTCAAAATAGTTGTGCGGTTAAACATTGCCTAATTCCTTCGTAATAGAACTATATATAGAAAAGTCAAAATAAATAACAAATTAATTGAAAAATTAAATTGTATAATTCCTATCTAAAATATTAAGTTATTACCTTAGTTAGTGGGTATATAATATTCTTAATTTCATTTTTAAAATTTTATTATTAATTAATCTAATTTCTGAGTATTACTTTCCAAAATTAGACCTTAATTAAATAAGCATTTTATACCTTTTTCAAAAATATATTATAATTTATTAAACTTTTGAAACAGTTTCTAATTTTTAAAATGAATTAATACTAATTTTGTTATAAAAGTATTACAGTCAAATCTATCTATCTCATAATATCTATATTATTAAATTTTCTCTATGACGAAATAAAACTATTTACCCGTCAAGTATACACTGAAATTCATCTCTCTATATTGAAATTCTATATTTCAAATTTTCCTCTATGTCAAAAAATAATTCAATCAAAAATCCATGTAAAATAAATTCTCTATTTCAAAATGCGGAAAAGAAGTTTAAAACTTTTAACTGTTCGCGAAAAATTGAAAATTATCTTCCAAATTTACAATTAACAAGGGATTCGCTTAATATTATTTATAAAAGACTACTAACAACCCAAAATACGCCAAACGAGATACATATTTGATTTGTTTTCTAAAATTGGCTCTTTTATAAACAAAAAATAATTTCTAATTAATTTTAACTACTAATTTTTAACTTTCAATTTTAACTACTAATTTTTATCTTTAATAAATTAAAAAAAAATAGTAAAATTGTGTAATAAAATTACTTCAAAATACTATTTAATAAATTGTGTTAAAATTACTATTTACTTTCATTCACATTACTATTTTTAAACGACTCTCTATTTCGAAATGCTCTCTATATGGAAATTTTTTTAGGTTCCCTAGAGATTTTGAGATAGAGAGATTTGACTGTATATACATTTCTCTAAAATATATAATAAATCATTTAAAAAGTTTTCCTTTTATCGTTTTTACCTAATTATGTTTGCAGGAACAATAATATTATATACAGTTGGAACAAGAAACCATTACATATAATAAAACTATATAAAATATTTTGAAACTATAATCGATTTTCAAATTTTATATACTTTTTTAGAATGTTAATTCATTTAAAATTTATAAAATAGAAGTTAATATTGTTAATTTAAGATTATAAGGTTATCGAACAAGGACTAAAGTAAAATTAATATACATATTTTTCAATATTTCGTAAAAGAATGTGCTATAAAAGAAAACCCTAAAAAAATATTCCTAAAAGTTTATATATATATACCTCAATAATAATTGAATATATTTTTAAATACCTCCCTACAAACTACAAGTATATAAATTTAATTCTACTAAATTATATAGAATAGGAAAAAAGGACTAATGAAAGAAAAAGTTTGTACGAAAAATTGAAAATATAATCCCTTTTTTTTATTTTAGGTTTCCTTTTAATTTTGTTAATTCCAAAGATTAATTTCGTTATTTAAAAAGTTATATTTTTCGAAATATTTTCTAAATTATGGAAATGACAAATTCTAATTAGATTTTTGAGTTTTAATTTCACCGAAATTTATAGGATCATTAAAATATAAAAATTAACCGAATTAAACTATAGTATTCTTTCTGAGCTGGACTTGTCATTAAAAACCGGAATGTTCTGTGAAACCGATTCATTTAAGGAAATTAAAATATTGACCACAAAATAATTGGTAAGCTTGTCCTTGAACTAGTATCGGTTAGATTGAACTTAAACTAACCACATCCACATAATAATCGCACAAAATATTTCTCAACATATTTTTTATGTAATTCACATTCCAGACTACAATTTCTTAATGTTACGCGGTGTAAATCTTAATCTTGAAGATTTATTTAAAGTAGTAAAACCGGTGCCAGTCCAACTCTGGCCGGATATTTAAAGAAACAGTAGAAACAATATTCAAACCATATTTATCGTAGGTAAAATATTAATCCCTTAAACCTTAAACTAATTTCGGATATATTATAATTGTCTAGCATAATCTAAAACATATAAATATAAAAAGGTTTTTATGCAAACATTAATTGGTACTATACATAATTTATAAATATTTTTATTTTTCACGATTAACAGAATTAATAATTATAATGAAAGAATTTATCCATTTCGACAATTAGAAAGCCACCAAAAAAAAAAAGGATTGAAAAAAATTAAAATTTAATTAGAATTTTATAAATCTAAAACACTTTATAGATTAAAATTTGATAAAGATAAACACAAAAATAAAACATTAATTATAAACAATTTTTGAAAAAAAAAAAAAAATTTTAAAATAAATACAAAAATATATTTTTTAAAAAAACAAATGGCTTCAAAAGATTTAAATTAAAAAAAAAATTACAAATTTTGTCACCAAAACTCAAATAAAAACATTTGACAGCCTAAAATTGTTAAAAGGATTACATAACTTTATATCTGTATATGTAAATATGTAAAATAAATAAAAGTTATAAAAAAAAAAGAAAGATAAACACAAACAATATCAAAACTAAAGTTATGTTTAATATTTTATAAATTATTATGATTTATTATCAAAACTTGAAGACATATAAAAGTACATATAACATAAATTTTGAACCTAAATATCTTATAAAATCATCTTCAACATATTTTGCATAAATTAGAAGTAAACTTTGCTCATTATCACATAAATATGTTTATTATTATTGGTGTTGTGATTAACTTTTTTTTGTATACAATATTAACAAAAGTATTTAAGTTATAAAAAAATGTCGTCTTATAATATTTAACATATTACATAATTAAATTTCAAAAATTTTGAGACATTTGATTTATATATTAATAATCTTTCGTTATTTCACTGCCGGCACAACAGCACAGATGTAATCCTAGATGTCTCCTTTTTATAATGATGTATGTTTCCAAATATTCTAATTTTTATATAGATTCCGAATTATAGAAGCTTTTCTTATAATTAACAGCTTTATAGATGGCTACAAAGCCGTAAAATTATTTGGAATCAATTACACTGTACGCCCGAAAATTGAATTAATTTCTATATACTTTGAAGGTGTCCTTGCGACAATCTTTAAAAGTAAGATAATGCTCCAAGACTTAAAATGTAATATTATATATTAAAATAATTTATTATTTATATTTATTTAAAGCTGAGTCAAATTAGATCGAATTCACTGACTGGAACCAGTAATCTAGACCTAGAGCATCTCTGTCTCTGTTCGCTTATTAAAATAAATACTAAAAAATAAAAGCTAATGTAGCTCCGAGCTTAGTATATTCAGTTTGAAGGAAGAAATTTTAGAAATTTAACATATCAAGTTGCAGTAAACCGTATCCACTTTGTAATGATTTCATTTATTTACTATAAGCTTCCTTCCTTCAGAAACTAGAAACTTAAGTTAAATGTTTGGAATGATTTTATTACTTTGTTTAGAGTTTAGTTTAGACATTATCGGATTCACTCTTACATATGTAAATACGTACAGCTACTGTCATATATTTACAATTATTAGAAAATCTTTCAAAGAAATATATACAGTAAAATTTGGCCTGATAAACATACTTTCTTTACTTTTGGGTGTTTGGATAATAAAAATATAATAATTTTAATTACAATAAAGTTTTATATAAATTTGAAAATTTGTATAATTGGATTTCATTTATCCTTCAATTAAATATTTATAAATATAATTTTATAATTAAAGTCATAATGGAAGACAGCACGAAATCAATAAATTTCGTTAAAAAAAAAAAAAAAATTCTAAAATTAAAGAATTATTTTCAATTTTTTGTATTTATTTAAAACAATATTTGTAAAATAAACTTTTTTAATATTAGTCGTGTCGTGACGCGTACTAACTTTATATTAAGAAACACTTTAGCCCTTATAATATTGTACAGGGTGGACCATAAGTCAATCAAGGTTTTATTTTCATAATAACTTTTTTAATTTAAAGATTTTTAATCAGATTCAAAAAAATTGTGAAGTTTATTAAAGCCTGGAATACAATACCAAAATCAATGAAATTTTATTGTAATTATTTTAAAAGCCAATATTTTTTCTGTGGGGATATTTAATAATATACATAAATAACCCCCAAGAAGAAATTTCGGGAATTGATCAATAGAAATAATGGATTAACTAAAAGTTTGCGAGGAGGTCAAAATAGAGCATTTAAAATTAAATAATTAAATATTATAAGAATTAAATGATGCAAATAAAAATTAAAAAAGCTATAAAGAAAGGAAACCCTTCAATGATTTATAGCCTACGGTAACATTTACTTAAAAAGGGAGATTATTCACAAACAACAAAGCAAATCGAGGACCTGTTGTTCAAAAATGTTTTGATTGTATTGTAATTTGTCAAGTATTCAAGGTTGCTATTATCATCCAGTCTCATTATTAGTATTCTGATGTGTCACTAAATATCCTAATGGAGACTGAATCTCGCGATGGTAGTTAGAAATATAAGAGTAAATGTGTTGTGACGGTTAAACGAAAACATCAACTTCATAATTTGGAGAAGGTGGAATTCGATTCAGTAGGAATAGATACTGTATGTTTTATAATAATAAATGAACTAAATAGTGGACTATATTGTTGGTGTCCAGTAAACTGCCGCATTTACAATTCAAATTTTCTTTTTAACTAACTAACCACTTGTATTTTGCAATATTAAAATCTCACTAATATGACCAAAATATCATTATCATCTCATACGATAAGCCATTAATATTTTATTAACATTGCGTAGGATTTATGCGTACATTTCATACATATCTTCGATAGCAATTAATATTATATTACATTTAATAAAAATTATATATTCTTTCTACAAACTTCGAAACTTTTCTTAACAAAATTAAATATAATGACTTGCAATTATTTATGGAAAACTACTTATATATAAATAATTTCCATTTTCCACTAATAATGAAAAATTTATTATCATTTAAGTGACAGAAAATGTGTGACAGTTAAATCAAATTTAATGTATAATAATAAAAATAATTTAAAGTATAGAAAGTCTTTATATTTATTGATTTATTTCTTAACATATTAAATTGAAATTTTTATTTTTATATTATTTATACTATTGTATTGGAAGTCCTTGTACGCTCTTACGCTTTAGTTAAGAGCTATAAAAATTTCTTTGACCATAAATGAAATATACTTTTTCTAATAAATTCATTAGCTCAAAGGAGAGCTAATTAAGAGATTAAGAGAGTGACAGTGGCGTAGTAGTAGTATTGATGCATTGGTCCCGATTTTAACTGCAGACCGCGACATTGATTTCGTTCTAAGTCGATTCAGCTTTAAAATAAGTATTAGTAATTAAATTTAGAATATGGAATTGTGATTTTAAGACTGGTAAAATATTTGGTAACAAAAATATCTCACTATTAAAAGCCATTAGCTTATTACAATTAAAATGTTACTTCGGAATCCATTTCGGAAAATTGGTAGGCCCAAATTGCAATAAAATGTTACGAAATCTCATGGAGGAGGCTAAGGCATGATTTGGACTGTAGCGTCATTGTAATAAGAGCTTGATTTTTTTAACTGATTTTTATATTATATGCTGAAATCCTGAAACGTAGTAAGTTTAATGTATCAATATAATTTTTATTCAAAGAATTCTACAATTATAATAAATTATAATAAATTAATTTTAATTATAATAAAATTAATTTATATTTTCCGAAAAAATTATGAAAATATTAATAATTCGAAACAGGAAATCATAAAAATATATAAAATCATAATTTTTTTTATATTTAAATATTCGTCTGAAATTTTTATCACTAAAGAATTAATATTATCCTTAATGTCATATCTCTGTTTTCTCGCATGTTGAGCTTTATTAAATTTGTCACATTTCAAGAATTTTTTTTTTAATATATGTACACATGACTATATAAATAAATATAAATATTTCTATATAAATATCCTCCCTCTAGAAATGTCAGTGCTGACTTGTCGCTGAGTCTTTAGTGACAGTCACTAAAGACAAATGTAGGACTTATAAAAGACAAAACACACGATATGTCCGCCTGACCTTCATATAACGTCAGCGCTGACAGTCATCGAGCAATACTTGCTGACAGTCTTTGAGGAATACTCGCTGACCATCTTCGAGGAAAACTTGCTGACAGTCTTCGAGGAATACTCGCTGACCGTCTTCGAGGAATACTCGCTGGCAGTCTTTGAGTATTACTCACTGACCGTCTTCGAAGAATAATCGATGACGGGTATTCAGGTTGTCAGTGCATACATTCAAGTGACCAGTCCGAACCTTGTCAGTAATGACGGATAAAAGACATGGTTTCATTTGTCAGGACTACTTGTACTCTTCATATTTTAATAATTTGAAAATAAAAAAAAAAAAATTCATATGAATCACAGTTTTTATTAAATTATTAATATCTTACGAACAAAAAAAATTAACAAAATTTAAGTTTAAATGTTAAAAAAAAAAATATTAAAGTTTAAATATGTTGGAAAAACAAAATTTAAAACTATTAAATTATTAAATTGCTTTTCTTTTAAGTGGATGAATTGGTTCAATATTTTCCTTAGCCGCTCTCAATCTGGACCTCCTTTTATTTACTGCATTATGAATTCTGCGGAAATCAGCCCTTATTTTTTTTTCAAATGTCGCCATAGAATTAATTTCTGCTGTTTGCCAAGCATCTATAAAAACATTTTCATATTAATATTGATTATTAACTTTATTTTTTGTGAAATTATAAATTTATTACATACTTTGAAGAGTAGCATTTAAATTAGTATATTTGCTAAATTTTTTTTTCCCCATGATTCCATCCCAATTCATATCGAATAAAATGTCTTCCCCGATTATGGCTGACGGCGATCCATTTTTATATTTTTCGAAAAATATTACCTTTAAAATGTATTTTTGTTAGCAAAGCATATTAAAATATTTTAGTTGAACTCATACCAAATTCTCCTCTGCACATTGTTTATCAATGACAGCTAAATCATCAATGTATTTCATTGGAATTTCAACATTCAATTTTATTTGTTTAGCACTTCTTGTGGCTGACATTAGAATTTCTATATTACTATTAATTTTTTCCAAACACAGCGAAATAGCTGCTAGTTCTTTACATATAAAAGATTCACTTGTTTTGTCTATTAAAGGAATACATTTTATTAAACAAATTTAGTAATTGAAATTTAAGATTGGCGTACCTAAATGTGGTGATTTCAAATTTTCATTGTCTTTGTCAATAATATGTTGTAATTCTTGAATTTTATTAACTTTATTATCTGAAATAGGATGTACTGAATCATCAATTTGGGTATTATCTTCAATATTACTATAATATTCAAACAGATCTTGAGATTCGTTTTGTTGAGAAAAGCAATTAGTATTATGAGAATCATAAAAAAGGACAGATCTGTGGTTGATTTGTTATAGCTCCCAAAATTGGCCATATTCCTATGTTGGAGCTTTTATATAATGGGATACCATCAATCCCAATATCAATTTCAATTTCTTTTAAATCGGCAATTAATGAAATATTTTCCAAATTTTTCATGATTCCAATATGAAGATATTCGCCTTCTCCGACAGGTGTTATATCAACATCTTTTTTTTGAATATTTTTACATTCCGATATTAAAGTAAATTTAGATTTTGGAAGCTTCAACCCATAATCAATTAAAATACCAAGAAGTGATTCCGTTATTTCTTTTGTTATATTTTTTTTAATAACTAAATCGCATAAATTATGCTTCAGAATATCAACTTTATTTTCAAAAATTTCTTCATCATTAGTTTCATTATTTATAAATGGAGGCTTTTCAGACTGCTTATTCCAAAAAAAGTTATCAGTTAATTCTGTTAAATTATTGGGACTCATTTCTTCAAAATCAATAACATTTAATTTTTCGTTATCATTAACAAAAGCATTGTTGAATTCATTTGTAATCAAATGTTCATTTTGTGCTTCCTTTAATTTTCTTAATTTTTCTTCAAAATATAGTTTTTTATAATTTTTCAATCTCCGTAATTGTCTTTTTGATATACAATTTATTATTTTCTTATTTGGTGGCATTTTCTAAACTTTTAAATAATAATTTATATTATTAAATAAAATACTTACTGATTATTGATGTCCGGATAGGTTGATTGAATTAATATGAATGACACTGAGATGACCAACTACAGACTGTGTCTGGGCTGACGAACAACAGACATGTCACATAGTTGGCTATACATTTATTTTATTTAAATCAAGTATAAAATACGTAATTTCGAGAGATGCTGACTAGTCAGCTAAAAGTCTTTTATAAGACTTAATTATGATTTGTCATCATTTGGTCACCGAAGACATATTTTATAGAGGGCTATAGTCTTTGACTGTATAAATATCCTCTAGTAGTAGATTTTATATATTTTATTCAAAAGTATAAAAACTCTCAGAAATATGTCAAAACTGTCATCCATCTTAAAATAATATTACAAAAAAAAATGTATATAAAATATAAATATATGTATTCATATAATATAATTTTATTTAATTCAAATGTAATATAAATAACCTATACGTGTCATATCCAATGAAAACATACATCGAAGCTTTAACATAAAATATGTATGTATATGCTTTAGAATTAAATTTAATATTTCTCTGGTACATATACAATTTATTTGCATTGGTATCTGAGCCAATTAACCGAAAAGAACAAACCTAATTCACAATTGACCGATTACAAAATTTAACGAATTCATGTAATTGACTGTAAATAATTTGTCACTATGCTTAATTGAACGAATTCGAAGTCACAATTGAGTGAATGCACAATTTACCGAAAACATGACCTAAATCAGACATACAACAGATAAAAAGTAAATAAATAAATACATGACTTACTAAAAGTAAATTCGGCATGATATGAGGTTTTTTCGGTAAAATTTACTTGCGTATTATTCGGACAATCTTGTATTCAATCACTTTTTGTTTCGGCAAATTTACATTGGGTAAACTGCACATTCGTAGATCGTAGTGGTGATGTCGTAGTAGTAGTATGCTATACTGTGATGGATTCGGTTCCGAATTCAATTTCAGACCGAAGCATCAATTTCAGACCGAAGCAAATGAGTGCCATTCATAAAATTACCAATATATAATTGTGATTTTAAGACTGAGAAAAATGTGATTTTAAGACTGAGAAACAGTTGAGACCATTGGCTGGCAACAAATGTCTGACGATTAAAAGCCATTAGTATCTTTTATGCAATGAAAATGTTTCTTATAAAATTAGTATGTCAAAAATTGCAAGAAAATGTCACCAAACCTATGCCGCTATTGCAAAGAAATTATATATTCGGTCAAATGCTGTCAGTCAATTGTTATAGTCACAAATCGTTTCAATGTAATCAAAATTTATATCCTTCATAAGTAAATTTCAATAGGTTTTTAATAGATTTAAAAGGGATATTTATAACCTAAAACTAAATAATCTGGTAAAAGGGATGAATGACCTAATCTTTTTAAGTCTGCTTGGTTTACGATAAAATCATTCAATCCAAATTCAAGGGTACTTTTAGTATTTAATAAATGATCCTAAAATTCATAAAAATTTGCGTTAATAAAAAAATAAATAGTTTTTACTTATCGAACTTCACAAAGAAGAAAAAGTATTTGTTAACAAGTAAGATTTATGTCTAAATCAATTCACTATAATCTTTGAATTTCACTGTTTGTGATTTGTGTTATCATAAGATTTTTGAAATGAAATGAAATTCATATCAAATGTAGAGAAAAAATATTCGATTGAAGCATAAATTCACAATTTTAGAAATAAAATATTAATAACTCATAACCACAAATAATGGGTTCTAAAATTCCCAACAATTATTGTTATCTAGTATCGAACCAACGATTTTCGCACAGTCGGGAGTATTGGTCTAATTCTTTTTAAAATCACAAAATCTTAAAAAAACATTATTCGAGATTGTTGTAAGTCTACAATTGATTTGAAGAAAATCGTTTTTCATTTAACCAACATATAAAAAAAAACACTTTTCGTTTTTTTTAAAAAAAGGATATTTTCTTTAAAAAATAAAATAAAATATTCCTTTTGGATTGAAATCAATTAAGAAGCTTTTAAAATGTAGTAAGAAATTTTTATAAATGAAAAATGATTTAATTTCAATGGAACTTTTATTTTTATACCTATACTTATCTTGGGCAATATGTAATGTAAGAGTCGCTTAAGTCGATTTAAGTTCAAATTATTTTTTGAGCTAGTCACATTATTAATATTCACTTTACTTTGGTAGTTATGTTTAAAATCATTTTAGCTAAAGTAATTATTAATTAGAAATGCTTTTGAGTAACAGTGTCTATATAAGTTCCATGGTTTTTTTTTTGTTAAAGCAGCATAATTTTAAAATTCGTGTTACATAAGTGCACAGATATCTAATAATTACGGTTTGGAAAAATAACTTAATTCAACATAACATATTATGAGCGGAATGCAAATTAAAATTTCAAAATCTTAAGTCAACATAAGCTACTTTACTGCAGTATTTAAAAATTAAATATAAAAAATTTAAATAATATTTCTCTAAAACATAATTTTACGGGTTTTTATAACTTTAATCCTGGTTTTAATTACTGTTATGAAATTCACATTATTTCCAGCTACATTCTCATATATACGAAATTTAGTTCATATTGCATTTTTACTTTTTTTCAGAACTATTTTTACATATCGTAAAATTTACTCCTGAATATTTTATATTTTCGACATAAGCTATTTTTACATGTTTCAACAGAAATATAAATTGTTAAAAATGAGATATAGATTTAAAGAATTGTAAAAGAAAAGAAAATTTAATCTGGAAATTCTATAATTTAATTTACAAAATTTAGTTGTTTTATGTATATATATATCTGTATTTATTATATACACTGTACTGTATACTTCTACTGCGTACTATTTGTATTTTATTGTCTTTCAAATAAAAAAATCAATAAATTTCAGACTGATAGAATAAAGCCCATTAATTGAGTTAACTTATAGAATTGATAAAATAAGAATGATTAAATCAAATAACAAATTTAATGTCTTTACTACATCAATTTATGGAAAAGTTAAATAGAAAAATAAGTAAATTTAATGACAATATAAAAACATTTATAAATTTATTTGGAAATATCTAATTTAAAATTAATTATTTTATTTTCAGATTGCAGAATTTATAATATATTTTAACTGGAAATATTAAATATTTTAATAAAAAATGTACATATTATTAGAAATATGAAAAAAGTATCCTTAAAACATAGAAATCATAAATATAATAATATATAATATTAAAAAATAATTATTATAATTAATATTAAATGCAGTATGGGAGCAAATTCTTCTACTCGAACAGACACAAATTCCTTATCAGATGATGATGGTAAAATTAATTAATAAATAAGATCAGAGTAAAATTAATATTAAAAAAACAATTTCTTTTGTAATTTCAGTAAATTTTGATCATTTTCAAATATTACGAGCTATTGGAAAAGGAAGTTTCGGAAAGGTTTGGCTATTTCATAATATAAATTTCGAAAATTCATAATAATTTTTAATTAATTAATATAAAATTTATATTTATAAAATTGGAAACTAATTGATTAATAATATAATTTCTTTAACGTTACTTGCTTTTGCTTGAACTTTATAGGTTTCTAAAAAAATAGGTTTAATTGACGGGTTAATCTTTATTCCGGGCACTTTTCTATTTTTAGTTGAAATATTAATAATTTACTTTAAGTAGTATCATTTATTCTAAGTAGTATCATTTATCCCTTAATGGACCTGAGTCTAACATCTCAGTAAATTTCAATTAATATCCTGTTTCACAAGTTGTGTTCATGCCACCAACATTCTTGGTAAAATGGTTTAATTATTCACACTTCGGACGCACACACTTAAGTGGAACTACCAGAAAGTTTTATCTTTCGAATTGAGTTTGTTTGAAGTATCTAAGACAATCTATATTTAAGGAATAACCGATAACAGACAGCCAGACGGGCAGATATTTGTACGAAATGAAACCTTATAAGTACTAAAACATAATTATTGCTTTAAATTTAAATAATGAAAACTTTTATATGAAGTATTATTTTTACCACAATATTTCAATTAATCAAATAATCAGTTTAAACAATTCGAATTACTGAAAAATGAAAATGAGTTTTGTTTTTTAGTAATGCTATAAAAGAAATTTTAATGTCTATAATTTTAATGTCTATAGAAAATAATTATTTTAATATTAGATTGCGAAACCTTTTTATATCAAAACATATTAAATAATCAATATTTAATATAAAAGAAACATTTTACTAATCTATAAAATATATTCATAAACTTTTTGAACTTTACCGACTCTATAATTAGTTCATCGGCTATATAATTAATGTCAGTGGCGTAACGATAACGAAGGTGTGAAATTTTAATTGACATTTTTCCCTTACATTAAAATATATCTTTCATTTTATTGGATGAAAGAAGCATCAAACATTTATAGAATTAGAAACTTACACTGATTTAGAGTCAGAAAATTAATACCATAGAATGACATAAAAATAAACAATCTGACACAAAAAGATACACATTTTTTATCGATTTTGATTTTTGTTGTATCAATTTTGTACTTAAAAAGTAATTAATATTTATAGAAAAAAAATATTCCATAACTTTGGTGGAAGTTTATAAATATATAAAGAATCATTAACTTACGGATTTTAAATATACACAATATCTTTAAATGAAGAATGAATTTTATATGAATTTTGAATGATGGTATTATCTACTGCAAATGGTTCTCAAACTCATTGTACTATATATCATTACCTAGAAATGGGATATCTAATAAAAGATTAGTGTAAATATTTTATTATATAATAAAATTTTAGTTTTTATAATAGTTCTCAAGAAATTATCAAATTTGGTAAATTTCTAGAGCTCTAAAATTATTCGAGACGCCACTGAGAAAATGTAATTAAAATTATATATCTTTATAATCTATATCCACACCCTGCTTGAATATGTACAAAAGTGCCCCGAAACAAAATAACTTTTAGATCTACAGAAAGTTTAGGAGAATATTTTTAAAACTACTTGTAGTTAAATGTTAAAGTAATGATGAATTCGTTTTACCACCGTGTTCTGCATTTTTTCACAGGTCAACATTTTTTGGTGTTCGTTTCTCGATAAAAATATAGAACTGCAAAAAAAAAAACGTGTACGTTTCTTAAAAATCCTACCATTTTCTGCCTTCGAATTCGAATATTCGACGGTGCAGATTTTTTACCCTAATCAATACGACAACATCAAATATAAATTTGAAATGGGTAAAAATTGAAGATAATAATGCAGTAATTATTTGTGGGATACGTTTTTGTAATTACAACTTTTATATACTTGTTCATAATAACTTAAACAAAAATTAACACTTGAAAATTAATTGATTTTCCTCTTTTTTATATATAGATAATTAGTAAAAATTTTCTGTTCGTTTAGAAAATGAAAATTGCGAATTTGTAGAATTTTTTCTGTTCGTTTGTAAAATGAAAATAGTGCAGAATTTCAGCGATTTGAAGGCAAAACTGTGAAAATGTTGCACTTTAAAATACAGAATTTTATATCGAGAAATGAATTCACCATAAATTGTATAGATAATCACTATAAAATATTTATGTAACGTCGTCGTCGATAATACTAAAGCGAACCACTATTTATATAGGTTCTGAGTACCTTTTAATAAATCTATCATAAATTTTATTAAAGATAATTCTATAATTCTGTTTAACTATAAAGCATATTTTAAATAAAATATAAAAATAACCGAAATATTAATTCATAAAATCCAAAAGTCTTACGTAAAATGATTTCTGCTATGTATAGTATAAAATTTCGATAGTAGTAAAAAGGATACTATCTTAATATTTATGTTTAACGACCTTTGAACATTGAAAATCATTGAACTAAATAAAATAAAATTCAAATAATATTTTTTTTACCTAATTTACCTAAAAAAATATGTTTAAATTTATTATTTTACCAGATTGTAAAATTTCACCTCGCTAAACTTTTATAATAATTTTGTATTTCATTTTTCCAAAGTTATTTATTTATTCATTCAGAATGATTTATTATTACATTTATTTTGTCTTTTATTTGAATTAATGATTAATCTTTATAGGAAATCAGAAATTTTTAGATATTTATTTACAATATTATTTAAAGATTTTTATTTTTTGTATATACGGTATATAATTAGTGTATATATTTTTATATATATATTGTATATATATATATTTTTAAAAAAAAAGTATTCACGAAAAATTTCCCCCTCGGATTGGAAGAAAAGTATTGAAAATCATGTTAAATTATGTCATATTTTTTTTATAGATTTTTATGTTTTTTGACCGGAAGGAAGGATCTATATATTATGCTTGTCTATATTTCTGACTGAATATGATAGCATTTAAATTCTAAATGACACACAACCTAAACACTTCAAAATTTGATTATATACCTCACAAAAATACCTAAAGCAAATAAATTAAGTCGCACAATTGGACTACGTACGTAGATGAATAATGGTATAATTGTAATCATTCAAAACGAGATTAAAAACATCGAATAATGATATAAATTATCGATATAAAATTTTCTATAATTTTTCATCAATTATTGTTTTAAAACTTTCAAGAAAAATAGGGCAAATTTGGAAGGTTCATCGTTGTTCACATCAGATTTTTATATTTGTTAAGAAAAAGAATATAACATTTAAATTACAAATTTTGAAAATAATTTATTTATTAACTAAATATCAATATTTACTATATATAAATTAATATAAAAATTCAATATCAAAGACGAATTAATAATTTACATTTGTAAAATTTATCAGTATAAAACATAAAATTATTTTTGATATTCCCTACATAAAATTACAAATAACATTCCCCAAAATATAAAGCATTTGAGGACCAAAATCTGGGGTAATCAACCAATAATTATAAAGCGGGATGATAAGCGATATTAGACGGACAAAAAGAAATTAAAGAAATAAATGGAATTAATAATTTACAGACAATTGCCTGAATTTTCGAATATTTTTAAGGCCCAATTGTAATGTGGGCGCAAATCTTTAGCGGTAGCTGTAGAATTTTTTTCCCCGCCAAGACAAATCCAGTACAAACGCAATGCTGGCGATGTCGGTGGCTGAGCAAATTATATTTTATTATATTATTATATTTTTTGCGCGAAATCTTTATTATTTATTTAAAATGTCACTATGAAAAATGTCAGTCAAATTTAAAATTCGCCTCCTTTATTAAAATTTTATAGCGCTGGCGGTTAATATTGAACATTGTTCAATCTTGGCTGTAGCTCACATTACGATTGGGCCTTATATAAAAATATCAAACTTTCAAATTGAAATTGTCATTTTTAAATTTATAAAAAAGGTACATTTATTTGACATATTTCAAGAATATTTTAGAAAATAATTAAATTTATTCTCAAGTACTCACAAGTTAAACATTTTGTTTCTAGTTTTATGCCAATTTAATCACGTTTTTAATTAAATTGCACTCAGAAAACAGCTTAGCATCAATTTCATTAATATTTTTTTGTAGCGATTTTTTTAAAAAAAAATTAATTTTGTTTTCATGTACTTTCAATTTCAATGAAAAAAAAAAATGTTTCCACTTCATATAATACGAGATTTAAAAAGCATACCATCACAGTCGCATCCAGTTAATTTTCGGAAAATAAAATAAAAATCCTTAAAATGTCCTTGATCATTATTATTCATATTTTCTTCTATAATTTAAAAATTGTATAATTTTCTGAATAGAAATTCTTTTGTTATTTACATTTTATACGACTCCTAGGAATTCAAATGTCTACGTGGCAAGGCATATTATTATTATTATAATTTTTAAAAAATATTAACACTTAAATTTATACAAATTTTATACTAGACTCTATTCTAGATTATCTGGATAAAGTTTTAAAATTTTATCATAATTTTATGCGAATAGGATTAAAAAAATGAAGATAATTTTTTTTTACATTGTTATTTTACTAATTTTCCAAAAAAAAAAGTTTCTTTTTTTTATTAATATTTACCTATTTTATGTTTCTGAGGGGTAACCAACTAAAGTTAATTTCAACCACAATGGGAGTAGCACTCCTATCCCCAAAAGCGAACCTAAAATGTTAAAAGTTGGCGCAGCTTGTGATAAATACAAATTTACAAAGTGAATGAAGCGTTCCGAGGAAAGTACTAAAGACAAATACCTGAAGCTAAAACTCGGTTTATTTGGCAACCCGCGCACTCTGCTCAATGCTTCATATATGCATGCACATGATGTAAAACATTGCTTGATAAATTGTTTGCTTCCTACTTTATGAACGAACTGCGAAAAACAACAGTTCAGGGTTTTCAACTAAGATAGGTTAGGTGGCCACTGTTTTTAAGGTATATGAAATACAACTAATTCTAACTTGAGAATATGAATATATGCTGCTTCTACTCTATATGTACTTCCATCCCTCCAGTTTTTCATATTTATTAAAAATATTAAGGATATTTCCCAGAAATGTAGTTACAATAATATTAATATGCTAATTAGTTTTTCCGACTGTCTGTATCGACAAACGATTTTTAAATTTCGATTTTAAATGCTACCAAATAAAATATAGGAAAATTAAAATATTATTTAAAATAATATTATCATAAAAATCATAATTTTATGTGAATATTATACAAACTAACAAAAAATGTTATAGCGTATTTTCTTATAGCATATAAGAGTTTTCTGAATTTTGTTTTAGTATAATATAAAAAAGTTGATATTTTTACAAACTTCTAGTTTCTTATTACAATAAAGAAAATTTCGGTTTAATTTATTATCTAAATATTTTTTTTTTATCATTATATATAGGTTTGTATAGTACAAAAACGTGATACTGGTACACTTTTTGCTATGAAATATGTTAGCCGAGGAGCATGTGAAAGTCGTGGAGCATTAGGTGGTGTACTTAAAGAAGTTGAACTTTTGTCATCACTTGAACATCCATTTTTAGTAAATTTATGGTTTTCATTTCAAGGTAAACAACATCAACAACAACAAACACGTAAAAATTTCACTTAATTTAATTAAATTTATTAAATGAACACTTAAAAATCATTATCATCTTGTAAAATTGTAAAATAATATTAGATAATATAATATTAATATAGAATATTGTATTGAGATAGATTATATAGTTAAATTATAAAATTAATTAATTAGTTTTATATAATTTACAGATGAAGAAGATCTTTTTATGGTATGTGATTTATTAACTGGCGGTGATCTACGATATCATCTTCAGCAAAGAGTAATTTGAGATTTATTTTTTAACAAAATCATTAAATAAAAATTATAATTTATTATAGGTAGAATTTAGTGAAGACAGTGTTGCCTTATTAATATGTGAACTTGGTTCAGCATTAAATTATTTGCAGACACAAAGAGTAGTCCACAGGTAATATATAAAATTTTTTTTTTTATAGGGGTTAAAGGAAATTGTTATTTTTAATCGTAGTTTTTCATTTCCAGAAAATATTTTGCCATTTCAAGAATTATGTATAAATAAAATTTAAAATATTTTATGGAAATTGAAATTTATTTGAAATAATCTTTTTTTATTATTATAATTACAGAGATATCAAACCAGATAATATACTTTTAAATGATGATGGTAAGTATTTTTTATATGTTGAATGTAAAGCATAATTTTAAGTATTTCATGAATTTAGTATAAACGGTATTTACACTAGATCTAAATTAATTTTTTTTGTATCTGAGAAATTTAAAAATTGTATTATTTTAATATACGGTATACATACAGGGATACAGAGGATAGGTCAAAAGTAACGCATGTGTGTAAAAACTGAAAATTGTACAATTTAAATTTTAAGTACGATAAATAATGTCTGATAGATGCACACCATTTTCCGGAGGATTATTTGAATAAATCCCTTAAGAAATAAACAGACTTGGTCATATCGAGTGTATATAAAATTATTTATCATATCACGATACCTGTCTCCATTCACCGTCACTGCCCGATAATCCTTTTTTATGTCAATCTGCACCATATTCTTTCTGCATACTATTAAGATTTTAATTCGCTTCATTCTGCATAATTTTGGTACGATCTTTGAGTTAGCAATATTGATCTACCATTTGAAAGGTAAAATTCTACTGTGTGTAAAATTTTACAAGATTATTAACAAAATCCCGAAAAATAATATAAAATTAAGGATAAACAAAAAAGTTATTAATATATATACGTGATTGCTAAAGGCTTCCAATTTGATTTTACAATTAACTTTTCTTATCTATTCAATTAAGCCATGAAGCATGGTTGCTCAAAGAATGTACCCAGTAGTGACCCCACTGAATAAACTACATGATTGTTTTTAATATTTAGAATTAATCTAGTCTTAATTTCATTTGGAGTACATCAGCAGAGTTTAGTACCCCTACACCATGTGGAATTGCCCTACTCCCCACATTGCTTTCAACCATACTATGGCCTGGGCACCAGAGTAATTTAACTCGCCAGTGTATTAAGAATTGGAAATTGGATATCATAAATCACACTTAAAACGTTTCAAGAAAACTATTTTAAATATTTCAATCTATTAACCTTTAAATTTTATTAGAATATATTATGAAATGTAATTACGAAATAAGCAAAAATATAAATTATAATCATGAATAATTATTACTTTACAGGGCACGCACATCTGACTGATTTTAATATTGCTACAAGATTACAAAAAGATGGTTTAGCTTGTAGCATGTCTGGAACGAAACCATACATGGCACCTGAAGTTTTTATGTGCGCTCTAGATGAAATTGGTAATAGGCTTTTATTTTACTAAAATAATGTATTATATTTATACCATTACATAATATCACCAAAAAATGTTAATCAGCTGAATGTTAAATTTAGAAAAAACCCGAAAATGATTTGGCTTTTCCAATCCAATGGGTCATTTTTGTTTTAATATTTATATTAACTTTCATTTCTTTAAATTTTGAATATTTCATAATTAAGTTTCTGATTTATTTAAATTTCAAATTTAATGTTTTGCTATAGTTTTAAAGTTTAACTTATTTTTGACATGCAGATATTAACCCGCGTTAAAATAAATGTTTAGTACTAAAACATTTCGTCCTTTACTATACTGACTATTATTATTATTCAAATTATTGCGTGATTTCGTGATAATATGTCATTAATAAAATAGATTTTGTTATCAAAACTATATAAAAATATATAAATTTTATTTATATTTTATAAAAATGTAGCTGGTTATAGTTATTCGGTTGACTGGTGGTCTTTAGGTGTTGTTGCCTATGAAATGCGCGCTGGAATGAGGCCTTTTGTTATTCACTCAAATACACCACTGGCTGAAGTGAAGAATATTTTAAATACACCAGTTCATTATCCACGATATTGGAGTAATAATTTTGTGGATCTGATATCAAAGGTACATAAACGTTTTTTTTTTCTTTAATTAATTATTTTGATTTGGTTAAGTTAATAGTTTTATTATGCTTTGAGTAATAAATAAATTAATAAATTTAAAAAAGAAATCAAATTATAATCTAAATATATGCATTTTAATTACTTATTATTTCTTTAGCTTTTAACAGTTTTACCTGGTGCTCGTATAAGTGCCCAAAGTGAACTTAAACAAACACCATTATTATCTAATATTGATTTTCGTACAGTATTAAAAAAGAAAATTCGACCACCATATCGTCCGCCACAAGATCATTTAAATTGTGATCCATGTTTAGAATTAGAAGAAATGATTGTAGAAACAAAACCATTACATAAAAAGAAAAAACGTTTGGCAAAACAACGTTCAGCACAACGTGCTGATAGTGAACCATCTGAAAGTAATTTAATTAAAGAATTCATTATTTATAATCGATATAAAGAATTAAAACGTAAATCAATGGAACGTAAAGAAAATGAATGGCAAAAGGAATTAGATAATGCAATGGCAAATTCAGTTGTAAATAGTTTAATACCAATTGGTGAAAAATTAGAAAGTATTTGTACTGGTATTGCTGGTGGTAATAGTGACAGTTGCAGTGGACGCAATATTGTTGCTGGAAGTAGTAGTAGTAGTAGTGGTGCTTACAACAATAGTAAATTAGGTGCCAGTAATAATATTAATAAAAATAAAAAGCCAGCGATGACAGCATCTAAAAAAAATGATGAAGAGTCAATTGATTATATAGATCGAACACCTTCACCACGTTCTTTTAATGCGTAGAATGTTCTAAATTTATAATTTTTTAATTTTATACATAAATAAAGGAAATCTTTTAAAAACTAAATGACTAAATGCTATTAAAACAAAAAAAAAAAATGTATATTGATCAAAGAAGATTGGTGAAAATTATGCATCAGGAAAATGTTTTAGAATAAATTCAATTCGAATTTTTAATTATTGTATAATGTATTAGTCAAATTATCAATGTTGTATAATAATTAAATAAAATATTTTTAAATAATTTTTACATCATCAATATTAAATATTTAGCTAAACTATAAAGTATTCAAAATTAAACTTTAATTAATCGACAAAATAGTTATTTAATTAATAACCAAAATCACCATCCATAACATTAAATATATCAAATTAAAATCATTTTCTAGAAATGAAATCTAATTTTTCTCCATTTATAAAATTTTTTAAATTGTCATGGTAGTAGATACAAATTTTACTGAATGTTAACTGAACAAATAATATTCAATTGTAAATTAAATTTATATTATTATATTAGTAAATTAGTAAATTTTTTACTAGATGTTCACCAATAGAAAATTGTAAACTTTAAAATAATTCTAACTAAAACTGAAATGGACCAAACATTTAATTTATTATTTTACAATTTATTTATAATATTGCATTAAAATAATTAAACAATTTAATGTAATTAATTAAATGAACCAATTAAAATCAACTAAATAAAATGAATTAAAAAAATATTTTAGTTATTATATTTTAAATTAATATTTAAAAATCTTCAATTTACAAAAATTACTATTGCTTTTACAAGTAAAATAAATAAATAATTATACTACAGAATTACGAAATTATACTTAAGATTAGTATCGAGTTGGTGTTGGCTGTTAAGTGAAACTATCATATGAATTTCACATAAGTGAAAAATTACTACTTCTAATTTGAGTTCATTGTGAAAAAGTTGATAAATAGTTAATTTTTGAACCAAAAGTTTCCTCATACTTTTTCACATGGCATAAATGCTTTGATCTTTGAATATTATTTTTCTGCAAAATTTTACAAATAATGTCAAAATTACTTATTTATCAAATTTCTTTCCACAATAATTTTTTCACAACTTTATCATCACGATTATTTCACCGGAGAGTTTTGATAGATTTGGCGATCATGTTAAAATTTCTTTTAACTTTAACTCGATACTAAGCTTAAATCTAAATAATTTCTTTATATTTACCCAAAAATTTCAAATTAATTTAATTTGTCAATGAAGAATAAATAAATAATAAAATTAAATTTACAATAAAATGCACATAATATACAAAAATATTCTAAAAAAATTATATATAGGTGGATTTATGCACTAATTTATTGAAGTTTACTAGGTGTTTTGAGAATATGAGATATAGTTAAATTTCTTAAAACAATTTTACATTTAATCCGGATTTTTATTAATAGAAATGGAAATATAAGCTATTCAATCAGTTTTTATAAAGGGTTGTTAATGGAAAGCACAAGACTGTCGCTCAACCACCGTCATCTCAAATACATAATGTGTATTTATATAACCTTTAATTTTAAAGTCGGTCGATAAACAAAGCTACTATAGTTAGACGCTCAGGGCTCAGAATATTCTTAGAGGTTACAAATTTAATACATAAGAAAGTGATAGTAGCAGTGACAGTAGTAAGTAGAGGACGCAATACTATTGCTGGAAGCAGTATTAGTGGTTCTTACAACAACAGTAAACTAGATGCTAGTTATAATATTAACAAGAATAAAAAATGATCGATGATAGCATTTAAAAAAAATTATAATTAGTCAATTAATTTCATATTTTAGAAACTCTGTCTTCACAAAATAACAACTGGGGACACCCAGTGGCCGGTTAAAGTACCTAAAAGGCAATTTTTCTTGAAAGACTTCACTGATGTATGAATACCTAGTGAATTTTTCTTTAATTCCTAGCTGGTATCCTTCATTAGAGACTTTTAGAAAGTGAAATATAGGAGATATTTAGAAACAAAATTTTTATTTTAAATCATACGTAAATTTTATACAAATACCAAAAATTCATTTATCAAAATTTATCATTCGTGTAAGGATCAATTTTTTTTAACATAATGGTTTCATTTTCATGTCAATTAATGTAAAATTTATGAAATCTATTTATCTCAGTTCAGTTTATCTTGTATCTCTTTTACATCTAGTAAAATATTCTGGTGATGGCATCAAATTTTTAAATAATAAACAATGTCAATAAAATCTAATATTTTAAAAAAAAAATATGAAAACCTAAAAAATGTAAAACGAACAAATAAAATTTGTAAAACTAAAATATACAACAAACCGAAATTTTTAAAATAAACGCAATGACCATTTTAATATTATATGCTTCAAAAGTTAACATACATTTTAAAATAAATTAATTACAATTTTGGTTTAAGTAATAAAATTAATAAAAATATTATAATAAATAAAATATAATGTAAAAAAATGTCTATTTTAAAAAAAAGATAAATCAATTTTGTATAATAATTATTAAAATGAATTAGGAATTTTGGATAAAAATATTAAATTTCGTATTTTTGAAAAGTTCTAATTTAATTCTAATTTAATAATTTAGATATTTAATTTTATTAAAATTGTTTTCAACTTTTTATGTTTACTTATTTTGTAATAATATGTATATAACATTTTCGTGAAATATTTTACCTGTTCATTATTTTAATGAAATATTGGAGGTATCACAAGTACTACGAGGTATCACAAGTTTTTTTACATACAATTTTTTAAAAACTTAAAGTTACGAATTATGAAAACTTTATTATTGTTTTGAAGTTTTTAATTAATACAAAATTTTTAATACTATTTAACTCAATTACTTTTTCAATTTAATTAAACCATATTCATATATAAATTTAAAATTATTTAAATTAATTAACTATATACTAAAATTATTAATTAAGTTACTTATAATTTTTCAGTTTTGTTTTATTATAAATTTGTAATATTTATGTAATTTTAATATTATTAAATAAAATGAATAATATTTTGTGGTATATTTTATAATTATTGTATAAAATTGGTTTCTATTTATTTATGGATTTTATTTACATTTATACAAAACTGAAAGTATTGAAGAGTGTATTCCACTATTAAGGAATAGTGTGTAACGTGAAAGACAACCATAATATAAAGCCAAGAAATTTAAGAAAATCGAATATTATGATTTTAAAATTAATTCTTACTAGAATTATTAATTTGACTAGCGAGCGACAAATAAAATATAGCTAAAGATCCCCAAACATTATACAAGATGTTTATTAACGTGTTGATAACATAGTCAAGTTGTAGTTAGTAGGCAAGTTTACAGCACGTTGACAACAATTTTAACGGTTTACAAATCGGTTAAATATTAAAATATTTTAATTTATGTTGGTAAGTTATAACATATAAGTTGCATAGTGTATGGGTAAGTTGTACAACCAAAATCACGATATACTTAAAGTTTTTTTACGCCGAAGTAATTGTTATAATTATTTTTTACCAAACATTTATTAGAGAATTTAAAAAATAACAAATTATTGACATTTGTAATATCATATCGGTTGTACACCAAGTTTCAATTCGATTGACAAGACGTCCGAAACCAGATTGTATCATGTGTAGGCAGCATAGTATTTAATAATTATATAATTACATATACTAATTTTATTGTCGATGTTTTGTAATAAAGTCCACAATCATCGATGACATAATATCGGCCAGACTGTAATAAGTTATTCACAAATTTAATATGAAAATAAAATAAAAGTTCAGAAAAAGAATTGAATTCTCGAATTTTGTTAGAACACGATTTAAATTTGCCCAGTGTGCTCGAATGGTACCAATTCTCCTCTGGGTGTACCAATAATAATCAATATAACAAATGTATCAACTCTTTAGAAATTGAGAAATATTATTACCATTTATATGTAACAAAAAATAATAGAAATCAAATAATATATTTAAAAATTATGTTTCTATTTTTTTTTTTATAACCTTTATAATGAATCCTAATTTTACCTGATCGCAAATGTTTATATACACTGTGAAAAAGATTTTTTTAAATTCTTATGATTTTTCTTTGGACCTGTCCGGCTTTACCTATTTAATTACTTTAAAAACAGGTGTAATGCTTCAAATCCGGTTTAACAAAGTATTGTTTTAATATATATACCCAACGAAATCGAATTTTATATAATATTTAATAAATTTAAATTCTTAAACAATAAAATAATGAATTATTCTATTATTATTTTATTAATTGTACTGTCATTCAATTGTATCGCTGTCAGATCATCTGGTAATAATTCTTTTATGTTCTATTATTGTTATAAAATTAATTAAGTTTAATATGTATTATTATAATTTTCAGTTAGAAATCAACGTGAATTCCTTCTGTTTTATCAAAGCAAAAAATATTCTATACCAAAACGACAAGTGGTAATATCATCAGTTGATCAATTACCATCACAAATCAAGGCTGATAATAATAATACAAACAATTATAAAGAAAATATATATAATGATTCCAATAATGATAATAATAAACCAATTACTACACTATCTGAAGGATCGTTTTGCCGTCGTAGTTTTGATGGTTTAAGTGGATATTGTATTGTATCACATCAATGTTTACATATTGTAAGAGAATTTCGTAAACATGGTACCAAAATTGATATATGCTCTTATCAGAAAAATATTCCAATAATATGTTGTCCTCTCGAAGAAAAATATGTTGAGAATTATCAAGAAAGCATTAGTGCCAAAAGTAAGTTTTTATGTTCAGAATGATATTTCAATGTAATGCAGAAAAAGTAAAATATAATGGAAAAAGATAATGCACAGCAAAAAGTTTATGAATATCTGTTCATACGTGAAAAGTTCAAAGTTGGACAACTTTCTGATGAGCTGTTTTGCACTGCGTTGAAATATAATTTTGAACCTAGTTTATTATATGAAAAGTTTGAAATAAAAAATATTATTTGTAGAATGTGCTGAATATAATAATTCAAAAATTACATCATATCGTCGCAGATCTAATAATAATCGAGCTAAAAAATGTGAAAAGAGTGTTCCTTTAATTGTTGGTGGTGAAAAAACATATCCTGGAGAGTTTCCTCATATGGTATAATTTTGATTTTAATATTGTTATTTCAATTATTTAATGTTAATTTTATTTGTTATATTAGGCAGCTATTGGATGGATTAAATTAAATGGTAATATTAAATGGGCATGCGGAGGAACATTGATTAGTGAACAATATATTTTAACAGCAGCTCATTGTACAATATTTGGAGGGTAAATATATTTACAAAGAATCAATAAATATTAACCATTTATTTTTTTATTTTTTTGTATTTTTTTTTAGGAAGGCACCTGATCGTGTCCGACTAGGAGATCATAATCTATATACCACCAACGAAAATTCAGAACCACCATTAGATATAAAAATAATAAATATAACAATTCACCCGAAATACAAAACATCAATTTACTATCATGACATTGCATTATTGAAATTAGAAAATCCTGTAAATTTTACAAAATTTATTCATCCAGCTTGTTTGTGGGACAATGATTTAATAAATAATGATATTAAAATAATTACAGCTACTGGTTGGGGCCGAATGAAATTCTTAGGTGCTAGATCTGAGGATTTATTAAAAGTCGATTTGGAAATAATTGATAATGAAAGATGTAATAAACTTTATGATAAAGAAGAAACTAAATTACCAAATGGCATTACTGATTATCAATTTTGTGCTGGTTATTTAGAAGGTGGTAAAGATACATGTCAGGGTGATTCTGGTGGACCAATTAGTCTTCAAATACCAAAGTATAATTGTATAAATTATATTGTTGGTATAACATCATTTGGAAAATATTGTGCTGCACCAAATGCACCAGGTGTATATATTAAAATTTCTGCTTATTTGGATTGGATTGAAGATATAGTTTTTAATTATAAATAATAAAATACTATTAATACTAAATATATATATATATGTATTTTTTTAATTCTTATCAGACAAACTAAACTCTGAAATTTCCCCCCGATATATTTTATCGATTAGCAACAGAAAATATCGATATATTTGGTATACGTGTATATAAGAAAAGATATATATAGGGAATTTATATAGGGAATTTTTATAAATTGTTGATTAAGAAGAATAACTGTTGATGAAGAAGAATAAAAGAATTACTTCATTATGAGTTTTGTAATACATATATATTATGAACTATAAAATTGTCGAATTCATTTTCAATCTACTTTACATCATTTGAGAGAAAACTCGTGCACCAACACACTCTCCCTGACCGATGTTTGATCTAACGGCGTTCCTTTAACTTTTAACTAATCCTGACTATTTCCATTATTGTAATTTTTAGCTACTTTTTCCAAATCAAAGAAGTATTATTAAATTTAATCATTAATCTTTTTTCTAAAATAATTAAATCCTCGTCTAATAATAGAACATTTTGTTAGCTAATCAAATTTTTATTTATCCTAGTAATATATTAGTGTCTTCTAATGGTTTGTACAACCACATACATATAAAATCCTCTATTCGTTGGTAAAAATATCATGAAACCCTTGGCAATATTTACTGCCGTTTGACTCAGTCCTTTGATTCAATAGAAATAAGCGTTATGAAATACCAACCGTCACAGATTTTTCCTTTTTATTGAAATAACATCCTCGTGACCAAATGCCTTATCAGCTCGATAGCTCCAAAATGTACTTATGTAAATAAATAAATACAAAATACACGAAATATCATTTACTTGCCATTTTAATTTACCATTTAATAATGTAAAAATGTTTTGTAACCACAAACGGTTCATTTTTTAAGTAAAGAACATGAAATGCTTTTCTTATTAGCCTACAATTTGTTTTTTACATAAATCTTATCATTTTATTTCAAAATTATGTTTTTGTTTTTAGTATAAAAATGCTAATTTACATAGGTTTTTTTTTTGTTGTATGTTATTATAATATAGTAAAAGCTCACAAATCAAATAAAAAAAATATTACGAAATATTTTTTTTTATAGAAAAATCTACAACAATAATTATAGAAAAATGATTTCGATTTTGTTTTTTTTTTTTTTTCTTTATTTAAAATAATTTCTAGCATTTTGGTTTTTTTTTTGTTGTTAATTTTTAAAGCTTCATCGAAATATTACAATTTTATATCTCCGTTCACAAAATAAATTATTTCCAAGGGGATGGGCAAAAAATCATAATAATTATTAAAAATCTGTTATTAATATTGTATAATATAATATAAAAAAAAAGTGCAATGTAATTTTTGTGATCATCACGTAAAAAAATCTACTATAAAACATTTGTTTCAATAAATTTCATATAAAAAGTTTCCATCGATAATTTTTTGTTGTATAATATAAAACGTTATTTTTTTTTTTGTATAATTAGAAAATATTTTGTGTTTATTTTTTTTTTTTTATTTTACAATTTATTAATAATTTCTTTTTTATATAAAATACTAAAAAAAAATTTCAATAGTTACAATAATTATTATTATTTTTTAAAATATGTTTATAGATTATAATTTGTAAAAAAAAATTGTGATTTCTTTTAAATATCTCAATGCATTTGAATTACAAAAAAAAAAAAAAAATTAAAAATTCAAAAAAATTTTGGTTGAGAAGAGCAAAAAAAAACAAAAATTAAAGTTTTTTTTTTCAAGTCAATAAAAAATTAAAGAAAATATTTGAACACATAAATTATTTTTTTTGTTTGTTTGTTTTTTCAAAAAAAAAAAATGCAAATAGCAATAATAATTCAATTTTTTTTCATTTTTTAAAGATTTTTTTTTTTCTGGAAAATACAATAAATACGAATTATTATATTTTAAATGTAAAGTTAATTATTTTGAAAAAAACAATCATTTTTCTCTATATAGTAGTTTTAAGAAACACAATTCATTATGAAAAAAAAAATAGTTTTGTTTTATATTATTTATAAATATTTTTTTTTTTTTTTTTTTGTTTGTTTTTGTTTTGTTAATTCGTTTTAATTTTTTGTTTTTCTGCAATAAAATTCAAGATGTCCCAACCAAAAGTACAAATTTTCTAGAACATCTCTAAGTTCATACTACACAGATGTAGTATCAACCGATTCAATTCTGCTGTTGTTGTTGGGAGTGTTGTTAGTTTCTTCATCAATTTTTAATAATTCAACTTCCAATGCAACAGTTTTGGTCTCTTCACCTTCAAGTACTTCAAGTGATAAATTACTCAATGAAGAAAGGACCTTTTCAATTTCAGCTTCTTTTTCGGTACCGCTACGTTTAGCGAAATGTAAAAAGCATCGACCGAAAGCTCCTACAAATAAAAAAATAAAACAATTTTTTTTTTCAATTTAACGGAATAATAATTAAATTAAATTTTATTAATATAACTTAGGTTTAGAAGAGAACTTAATGTATTGCTTGTTGTTGGACGTTATGTTCTACATATCGAATTCTGAATTGTTATTAATATAATTTCTATGAAAGATTAGTTTTTTTAAATAGAGAGTGAATCTCCATAACAGATATCCGCGTTATAACCACAACATTTGGTTTGTCGTATTCACAAACCAAATGTTCGTGATTACCCCAGGTCTCGTCACCTTAGCGGACAGACACACATACGGATCGACCAATAACTCGAAAGAGAACGATGACTTACCCCACAAGTGGTACCTACTCTTTTTACACAACCATGGCTGAGATATTTCATTTTAACGAAAATGTTCTAAAACTTTTAGTCTTATTACTGGAAAATGTACCTTTATCCGCATTTTATTTACCATGGTAGTTCAGCATCCCTTTTGAAAGCTAATGAACTTTTGTATTCACTTCAATGACGAAATGGTATGATACCTAGTTAATTCCAACCCAACTAGACAATTAACCTCGTAATACATTTTAGTATAAAATAGTTAAATATTATAATAACAAGCGGACTTTTTGTAGCATTAAATAATGTACAATACAAAATTTATTAAAAGTACTACAGAATTGACAGCTTGTGTTAATAGAGACTTACCTTTCCATGAAATATAAACTGGATTACATTCACGTTTTCTCAATTCTGCTTTCAAGTCTTTAATGCGGGTACCTTTCGAAATATTTGAAACTTTGACACAAAAATCGCGATTACCACGACGTTTTCTTTGGTCATTGTTCCTACGATTATTATCGCCACCACCTCCACGATTATTATTATCACCACTACGACGTTGAGTCTGATTATTTTCTTTATTTTCACCAGAAGATTGTTCACCTTCATACTATTAATTAAAAATATATATATATATATATATATTTTGTAATTATTTATTACAAATTTGTTAATTTTTTTTTACTTTATTGTTAGTTATTCTCCTTCTCCTATTGAAACGCCTGCGAACACGTGGTCGTTGAGGTCTTCCATCATTATTTTCTTCTTTCTAAATTATTAATTAAATAAAACAAAATTAAAAAAATATAATATAAATAGTAAATAATATACGTACATTGCTCTCATCGTTGTTAGTCTGAGATCTTTGCCTTCGATTGCCATATCTGAATCGACGATTTCGTTGTTGGCGTTGTGGTCGAGCATTAGATTCAATGTCTGTATCTTCAGACTTTAATGTAATTATCTTACCATCCCTTAAAAATATATTAAAAAATCAAGATTTAGTGAAAAAAATGTAAAATAAATATGAAAAAATTATTGAAATTACTTTTCCTCATTTTCTTTGATTTTTTGTAAAGCTGGAACAATTTTTAATCGTCTTTCAGACAAAAGTTCCCAGAATATTCCTTTCGGGCGTGATAGACGTTTTGATACACGAATAACTTCAGTTGGTGTAACAATTATATCAACGGGTGTATCATATTTTTGGAAAAGATTTATCGGAAGACTATCTGTTACCTAATTAATAAATTAATTTTTTTTTAATAAATTATACTAGATTTTATTAAAATTTAACTTATAAATTATATTTAAAATATAATTGAATAAATAGTATCCAAAAAAATCATAATTCATTCCGAATATTTAACTTGGATCCTCAACATTAAAACAATAACTTGAATCCTCAACATTAAAGCAATAACTTGGATCCTCAACATAAAATTATTACGTTGACGACAATTAACAGAAAAAACATTTCATCAAATGAAAAAACATTTCATTTATTTCAATAACAAGAATAACTATTATAGCTAATAGCTAATTTTTTGCGGGAAGTCATCGAATATCACGAATTTAAAATTTAATTAAGATTCAATTTGTAATGATATATTAATATTAACCCAAATTGCAAAAAAAAAAATTACTTTTTATTTTATCAACATTTGAACTTTGCATCTAACAGAGATCATACATGTGTAATATTTTTGTAGACAAGACAAAATTTATTTATGTATATTTTGCAAAAATAAATAAATAAATTTAGCTTATCACTTTATAAAGATAACAAACACAAAGTCAGATCAATTTCTATCTAAAGTATGTTATTTTTAAAATATAAATTATAGTTAGAAAGTATTTTATATAAATATTATATATAATAAATTATAAATGTATTATTATCAAATTTTATGTTTTTGGTTAGAATTTTGCCACCGTATCAAATAACAACTTACAAAATATAGAAACTTCTAATTTTATTTTACCTGAAAATCATGTACAGTAGTCACAATAATTGTATCTGGTGTAATAACGCCAGTATGCGTTAAAATTCCAACATTCAAATCCACAAAACCATTTCCCTTGCCAATACGATAACCATCACGTGAAACAGCTACTGAACCAATTACAATCATATCCAGTTTAACTTTATCATCCAAATCTATAAAATATATTTAAATTTACAATAACAACAATAATAACATAAATAAAATATAATAAATTGTTAATTATCAGTAGCGCCAATTGATTAACACATATAATCTTAATCAATTATACGAATTGAGATAAAAAAACTAAAGTACCTATATTTTTCATAAAAATTATCAAGGATTTGTAAAGTTTTTATGTTGTGTTAAATATACTATTATAATATTATAAATATATAAGTAAATTACAGTTGAAAACGACAATTTAATTTACACTTGATAAATATTACAAATGATGAACATTTATTTAAACCAATTTATTCTTACTTATCTCCTGTCGATTTTCCTTTAAATTAGAAGTTTTAATAATCTTCCGTTTAGTTTGTTCATCAGCATCAGCTGGACAATCAATAATTTTGGTAAAAAGTGCACTGGATTCTTTGGTAGGTGGTAAATATAAAGTTTTATCAGCTGACAAAACATGTACTTTAACCGCATCTTGTGATCGATCAATATTGACTTTGATATTTTCTATTATTTAAATGAAAAATTAGTAAAAATTTATATTTAATATTAAGAAGTTATCATGAATATAATATATTAAAAATTATTATATTTTCATAAAACTTACTAGCTGTTTTAAATTCATCAGTTTCAGCAAGAAGATTAGCTGCCTTATCGTTACCAACAAAATTTGGTATTCTATTAAAGATCATATTATATCCGACGCCACATTTTGCCTCTTGGATTTTTCTCCAGGTTTGAACGCGAATTGATCGTTTAGTAACTACATCCTCACCAGGAGCTACAAGGCAAACCATATTATAAATTTAAAAAAATAAATAAATAAAATTTAAATATTTTTTTTTTTTTTTTACAAAATGACGAAATATTTTTTTTTTTATATATATATAAAATATTTGTCCTTCAGTTTTTTAGGTTAGAATGATCAAAACCAGATTTTTCAATTTTTTTTTCTAGTAATGATTTGATCATCCGCTTGCTTTGGTATTTTAGAAAAAAAAATATATTTTATTTTATATTGGAGAGAGAGATGGAAAAAAAAACAAAATACGAACGAAATATAATTTTTCGATTATGAATCATTTTGCACCCCTTTTGAAAAGTAGGCGCGGGGCCATTTAAAACATTAAAAAAAAATTCAAGTACTTTTTTTTTTGGAGATTTTCTTAACTACACGTTTTTCATAATTTGAATGAAAAAAATATTTTTTAAATATTTTATTATATAGGTTGTATTTATTAAAATAAAAATCTAAAATATAACAATTGGTACAAGACAACGTGGTTCTTGAACATTATCTATCTATACAATCGTATATACATATTAATTACTTACTTGTAGATGATGCCTCCTCAATGACGGAGCCATTTGCCTTTTTCTCTTTATCGCCTTCCATATTTTTACGCTTTTTTAAAATAAGTTTTTATATTTTAAGAATTATTTTAAAATAATTATGTTCGTAAATTCTTGTAATTTAAAAATTCGACACGAATTCAGGATATAGATAAATGTTCGCAGAATCCTCGCGTCAGTCGCAAAAATAGAAAAATTAAATTTTACTCTTGTTCGTCTTTTAACTTCTGGTTGTTCTTTTCCACACTACACAACTTCAACTCGTACCAATTTATTTTATTTAATAAAAATGGTGGTTTTTGTGGATATGTCGCTTTGCATTATTATAGATGTCGCGCGATGTTGCGTAGTTCGGTATAGCGAGGATAAGGATAGGCGTTTCCAGCGGCGAGGTTTATTAAAATCCCAGCGAATTATATATAATACACAAAATGCTTAATACCGTTTTCTTTCTTGATAAATATACATTTAAAAAATAAAATATATTCTCGCGATTTTGACCAATAAAAAATTCTTTTGTTTTCCATTTATGATGTTATATGTTTCCTTCATTGTAAAATTTAGAGTTCAATTCTATTGCACCTTCAAAAAATACAATAGAAAAATTATACATTTTCAGGTCAGAATTTTTAGAATAGAACACATATAAATTTTTTTTAAGTCAGGTCAGACGGTTTTTTTTTCTAAAATAAAAATGCAGAATGAAAAGGGTAACATAGCACATTCACATTTACTTGATTATTAAGTTATACTTAAACTAGAAAATTTTAATGTATTGAAAAACGGAATAAATTTCTACATAATTGGTAACAGTGAGGTTCACTTTTATTTTGATCCTGTTTCTTCCATTTGTCCAAATATTTCCCACGAGCAAAAATATGCGTTAAACCTTTTATAATAAAACTCTCGCCTCGTCTCTACTTTACAGTTTGGTATGATTGAAATCGCTAAAACAATCGCCGGCGGGAATTTAAGCGAATAGTCGAATATATTTGGTATGATTGAATTCGCTCTCGACTCGATTTCTGGCAACACAGCAGAAACCGAGGTTCAAGCCCAGGAGAACCACTTGTACGGACAAACATGGGAACCTCATAACCAACTCCTCAGATTTTATAGAACGATGGGCGGACTCGGTTTCTAAATAGTGTGATGCTAATAGTAACCGATGCTACAAAAATCATACAAACAAAACAACCCATTATCCCCATAGTTGACTTAATAACCATAGGGAACCACCCCTAGCCCTGGATGAGGTCTAAAATGTCATCAAGAGACTTAAGAGACCCTGATGAACTCTTCGAATCAGCAAGTGATGATTTGGTAGGGTGAAATCTTGGATCGAAGAAAAAATGGCCACTAAGTGTAATATGGTCTTAATTTGTCCTATATTCAAAAAAACACGGAGAACATCAGGCAGTACCAATGTGGTTTCAGACCTGGTAAGTCTACAACAGAACAGGTCTTAAGACTGGGTCAGCTTCTGGAGAAGTGTAAGGAATTCAATGTAAGTTCCCACCATTTCTTCACTGACTTCAAGCCTCCGTATGAATCGGTGAGTGGAAACAAGCTGTTACAGGTCATGATGGTATTCTTTTTTCCTAAAAACTTTTCAATCTCTGCATGTTGACGCCTATACGTTATGTGTAGTTCGATACCACAACAACACATTCAGAAGCTGAACACACAGATGCTTCAGGCAAGGGAATGGCTGAATTTGACTTATTTATCATCGTACTTGTAAAAGTAATGTGTCAATCTTGGATTGAAACAAGCGGCACAATTTATAGCTAGTCAACCCAGATACTTGCATATGCTAACAACATAAATATTATCGGCAGAACTCAAAGAAACGTCAATACCAAAAATGTGGTCGCTTCATCTAACAATAAAGATCGCTTTCTAAGCAGACCAAGATAACATTATATAAGGCGATCAGTGTTACAGTTGGTTACAGTGCTTCTATATGTATATCCAGTACTGATTGTCATCTCTTAGGGTCTTTCGAACAAAAATGTTCTTCGTTGTGTCTTTAGCCCCGTCAACATTAATGGGGTTTGGAAAATTCGCTTTAATTACGGGCTATATGAGTTGCATTAGAATCAGCCGTAATGATGCATCTCCAGCCAAAACTCAAAAAAGGCACATTTGAACATCTTCGATGTTCAAATGGACGGGAGGATGCTCAACATTACCGGAATGTGAAGAAATGCTGCGCAGGACGTAAGTATAGGTAAAAATATTTACGTCTGTACATTGCTTAAGTATTGAAATAGAATCAACAAAAAAAATATTTTTAAAGAAGGGATCGAGCGAGAGATTTTTTGACATCTTTAAATTCTTTTTTTTTTTTGTGTTTCGTTAGGCTGTCTTTTTTTGCTAGAATTTATAATAAACAAAATTATTTTTATTTTGGTCTTGGCGGGCGTTAAGAGAATATCCAACTCCAACAACCAAACCAAAGCAAAAGCAACTAACAACTTGTATTAAAACAGACATCAATTATTTCTACGCAGTACTATAGGAATATTTTTAAATTCATATAAATAAATTATATTTTTAATATAAAATACCTATATATTTAAATATTAGAATAATGTCAAGCACAACAAATTCTACAAAAGCATTTCCATCCAAATGGGTAAAACTAAATGTTGGTGGAACTACGTACATTACGACGCTTAGTACATTGATAAATAAAGAACCAAATAGTATGTTATCACGTATGTTTTCACCAGACAGTGGAATGAACCCAAGTGATGTTGACGAAAATGGAGCTTATCTTATTGACAGAAGCCCACATTATTTTGAACCGATAATAAATTATTTACGTCACGGACAGTTAATTTACGATTCTCATTTAAATGTAGAAGGTATTTTAGAGGAAGCGAAATTTTTTGGTGTTGAATCACTTATTCCTCAATTGGAAGGAATATTAGCCTCAATGAATATATCATTAGATAATGTTCCTTTAACAAGACGAGATGTTATACGCGCACTTATACAAACTTCATATATATCGGAAATAAGATTCCAAGGTGTTAATTTAGCTGGTGCCGATTTAAGAAAATTAGATTTTAGGAATATTAATTTTAAGGTAAAATATTTATACCAAATATTATATATATATTTATATTTTTAATATATTTTAGTATGCCTGCTTACAAAAGTGCAATCTTTCACATGCAAATTTAACATATTGTTGTTTAGAACGGACTGATTTGTCATATGCAAATTTGGAATGTGCTCAATTGGTGTCCGTACGTGGGCTGTGTGCCAATATGGAAGGAGCTAATCTTCAAGGATGTAATTTTGAAGATCCTACTGGTGTGAGAACTAATTTGGAGGGTGTTAATTTAAAGGGAGCTTGTCTAGAAGGTAGTAATATGGCTGGTGTCAATTTAAGAGTGGCAAATTTAAAAGATGCCAATATGAAGAATTGTGTGTTGAGGGCTGCAGTATTGGCCGGTGCTGATTTAGAACGATGTAATTTATCAGGTAGTGATTTGCAAGAAGCAAACTTAAGAGGGGCTAATCTTAAAGATGCTGAATTGGAATTAATGGTTACACCATTGCATATGTCTCAGGCAATTCGTTAAAAATGATACTATCGTTGTTTAGTAATTTTCTACTAACTATTGTGATATAATTGAAAGAGAAACGGTTTTTTTCTATTTATATTAAAAAAATTAAGTAATATTTAATATAATAATATATATATATATATATTAAGCACAAAATTTTATAATAACTTAAATAAATAAACAGCTATACTTTTTAATTTTAATCTGTTAGCCTGTTAGTTAAATAAACATTTAACTCGTTCAAATTATTTTCTTACTTTTACGTATGGTATAATTTAATAGACGTAATTAACACATTATCTACAATTTCGTTTTTGCTCAAAAAATATTTATCAATAAAAGTGTTTAGTGTATTGTTAAAAAAAAAAATAAAAACAAAAGCAATATTGCAAATTTATTAATTTTTAATTTTTTTTTTTACATAATTATTCGGTATTTTTTGTATTGTAAAAATTATGTTTTAAAAATTTTTCATTAATTGATATTTTTCATTAAAAATATTACGTTCTTAAAAACCATTATGCTAATCTAATTCAGCTGTTGTTCTATTATTTAAAGTTAACTGATTTCTTGCATTTTGACTTTCTGTTTCATCGTCATCATCCTCTTCAAAACCTTGAAATAATCTATTAAACAAATCACCAAACATACCACCCATTAAACCACCCTGTTGTGGTGGTTGAGCACCAAAAAACATTTGTCCAATTTTTTGTAAATATTTTTCATATGCTGGATCACGATTTATTGAAGATTTATATGATTCGCAAAGTGATTTGAATGCTGCTAAACGTCCATTTTCAATAGTTTTCAATAAAAAAAATAAAAAATTTAACAAGGGTAACATAAATGGTGGTTCTGTACATGCAATTTTGGGATGATATTTTATATAAGACTCAAAAGTTTGCAATGCAGTTTTAGTTTCTTTCAGACAAAGTTGCTGAAGTACTACTTGAGCAATAAACAAATCAATTTCACTTGCATATCCTTTATTCTCACTAAGTTGCACCAACATTTGTCCACAACTTAAACCATCACGCGACAAAAGATAATGATGTCTGGCTAATTCTGTATTATCTTCAGCCCACATTATTTGTGCAATTTCTTTATGCATTTGTGGATTCCATTTTACTGATCTTGCCTTAAATATTTAAAACAATATATATTTTTTTTTACTGTTGATAATTATAAAATTTAAAAAATCTTACAATTATTGTTTCTCTCTCCACTGTTGTTGGTGTGATTTTTCTAATAAGAACACCTAATCTTTGAGCCCACAAATCCATTTTATCTGTATTAATATCGTTGCCCAGTTTTTCTAAAGTATCTATTACTAATAATGCTAAGTCTGCTCCGCTAGTGTACTGTTCTTTATTCAAAAGAATTAAAGAGCCACGGTAAATTAAATCCAAGCATTCGTCATATTTTTTCTGAGCTGTATATCGAAAATATATTGTTCTATACATTTGATGAGCTTCATAATAGTTTCCTGCAGCTACAGATGCCTCAAGTTTGGCCAAAACTCTACTTACACCACGATTTCCAATGTCAGACGACATTATTGACGGATTTTTTAATATTTTAAATAAATATTTTTTTCATTAAAATTATATTTTCACTCAAACCAAACACACTAATCTGAAAATGTCAAAGTAAAAAAGTTGTCATATACGAATTTACAATTGTCAGATTGTCACTGCCAGCGCCAATGTCAACATTATTATATGGATTGCGTTCATGTTTTCGACTCAAGTATTCGGGTATCGAATACGTCGCGTGTGGTGATGTAACAATGTGTGCCACCATCGAAATGATATTAATATTTAAATGCAACGGAGATGAGATAAAAAAAATGGCATGGACTGATTTAAATGTAGAAAGTATTTTAGATTTAGAGGAACTAATGGTGGAGATAGTCTCAACATACGCAACGACAACGCGCTACAGCGGAACATTCACAACGGCGTAACAGATAGGCGAGAAACATAATGTCACGTCACATGCGTGCGTGACATATGGAGGCACTGAAATTAGACGCGTTAGAACAAATTGTGAACAATTGTGCGGTTAATATTTTTGATAATGATGTTTTGTAAATTAATTTCTTAATAATTTTTATTTATAAATTTGAAATATAAATTAAATATTTTTAAAAAGATTATTGTTAAATATTATAAATTTTGTGTATGATTAAAAGTTTTGTGATTTTGTGCGCGTTAGCAAAACTGCATTTTAAGTTGCTCCATATATTTCCATTGGTTCTACTCAACTTGTCAACTCTTTACGCCCGCACGCACGCGTGTGACGCCATAATCTCAAAGTTAAGTTATTGCGTAAATGACATAACACAGCTGATTTTATATTATTGAAAAAATTTAATAATTATTTTTATCATCAAATTTGTCATCAAATGACGACATTATACTTTAAAACTTATTATTAAAATTATTAAAATTTATTATTAAATAATTACTTATTATTAAAATTTGTAGCACCATCAATTTTTGAAATTATTTGATAATGAAATTAGTTGTCAAATTCCTGCGTTGGCAACTTTACGCGCGTTGAAAGTTCAATTTTTCGAACTTCTGCGTTTACGTTGAGATTAATTAGGTCCCATACATTTTATATAGGTTGAATATTTTTCTGACAGCGTTGTCGTTGCGTATGTTGAGACTATCTCTGGGGTAACATTTTTTGGTGTTGAATCACTTATTCCTCAATTCGCAGGAATATTACGTGTGATGATGTGACATTGTGAGCCACCAGCGGAATGATATTGATATTTAATTGTAGAAAAGTTAAAATATAGAAGAAGTATCACACTCACAATGCAAAAGTTATATAAATACATAAAAAGGTCCGTTTGTTAAACATATTATTTTGATAAATAAATATTTGTTATATGATTTTTTTTGGGTAATTGAAATTTGTGAAGCAATTGTTTCGATTCAGTTCAGTTTATTCACCACATTATTATTTTTGGAAACTCAAATTTTATATACTTAATACTTGACATTTGCTTCAGTTTGGATTCGCAAAAGTTCCAAACACTTTGATTCGATTTGTACAAATTCGATTTCAATCGCACATATGTGTCACCTCAATCGAATACAAATGTGAAGATATCAAATTAACATTACTGAACGAATCGCTACTGAACTGACCGCGGTACGTTAGCCCAAACGAGTCCAAACTAAAATCTAAATTTGGGACCGTATCGTCTGTAGTCTACATCGGCCACTGCGAAATTCAATAGATTTATATATATATATATATATATATATATATATGAGTAATTCTGTCACATGAATTTCACAAAATTTGACAATTGAAATTAACTTACAGAATTAAATATTGAATTATTTTATTTTAAAAAATTCTAAAAATAGTTTATTCATCTTTTCTATGCTAAGTTGGAAAATAAATTTCTAAACACAAAAATATTTCCAAGTATAACACATATATAGAGTATATACAATACTGACAATCTAATCAGCAAACAGCAGATACAGCTATAAAAATCTGTCCTTCAATTATAATATAAAAATTGCAATAATACGTTTTACTTTTATATATATATATATAAACTTGTGAGTACTATCGATGGCAGAAACATCTGAAATAAAAGTTGCTGAAATTGATAAGAGTATTCAATTAAGTGCAGTAAATCTTGAACAATCAGAAATTCCTGTAACTACTATTGTACAAAATTCTATTTCTACTACAGCTGAGGATGAACGTAGTTGTTGGATATGTTTTGCAACAGATGAAGATAATAAATTGGCCACTTGGGTACAACCATGTAAATGTCGTGGAACTACAAAATGGGTACATCAAACATGTCTCTATCGTTGGGTTGATGAGAAACAGAAAGGCAATGCATTAAGAAGTGTTAGTTGCCAGCAATGTCAAACCGAATATATTATAGTTTTTCCGCCGATGGGAAAATTAGCAAATATTTTGGAATCATTTGATAATATGGTAAAGAGGCTAAGTCCATTTTTAGCAGCAGGTATAATAGTTGGATCATTGTACTGGACAGCAGTAACATATGGAGCTGTAACTGTACTTCAAGTAAATATTTATTAAAAAAAATATATAAATAAATAATAAAATTATTTGTTTAATTTAGATTGTTGGTCATAAAAAGGGTATGGCATTAATGGAAAACGGCGATCCTTTAGTTTTACTTATTGGATTACCTGCTATACCAGTAGGTTTAGTTTTAGGACGTATGATTCGCTGGGAAGATGCTGTTATAAGATTAATTCGCAATAGAAGAAATGTTGCGAGAAAATTTCCACTAATGAGTTTAATTGTTCCATATCCGTAAGTAATTTTTAAATTTTTAAAAATCTAGTTAATTTACAATAATAATCTGATAATATTTATTTTTTATTCATAGTGACGAAGAAGAGGATCAACAAAATAATCCTCAGCAACCAGCAACACCAACACTATCAGATCCTTTATCAGCTACACGAGTATTTTGTGGTGCACTTCTTCTACCAACAATATCATCTATTGTTGGTAGAATTTTATTTGATACAATTGAAAATACATTGCATCGTACATTATTAGGTGGTCTTACATTTATTACTGTAAAAGGTATATTAAAAATATACCTAAAACAACAACAATACAATCGTAAAAAAGAAAGAAAAATTGTCGATTATACAGAGGAAAATTTGGTAACATATTTACGGAAACCAACTGATTTAAGAAATTTGAATGATACAAGAAATATAAATCCAAATCTTCATGGTCGTGAAAATTTAGTTTAACATATATGAAAATATTTAAAAAAAATGTATAATATGGGTGCTTAAAAGTAAAATTTTGGCATAAATACAAAAAAAAAAAGAAGATTTAATTCTGCAAATAAACTTTTTATATAGCATACATAAATTTAGCTAATAAAATGTATTAAATTTTAAATTATTACCAAAAATATTGTTTTATTAAATTTGCAAAAATTAATATTTAAAAAAAAAACTAAAATTTTTATTCTAACATATTAAGAGCAAGTTTAAAACTAAGAATAAAATATGTATTTGTATCTTTTTATTTAATTTTGAAGTTGCGATGACTATTATAGTTTTGGATTCACATTCAATAATTTATATAGTTTTTAAAACTATGCTCATACAATATCGATTATAAACTAATCATAAAAATTCAAATTCTATTATCAAGTTTTGGTTAACCTATTTCATTATAGGTGTTGGAATTTAGTTGTAAGTTGTAACATTTATGTAAATGGTGAATTCCATAATGAAAATATAAAAAAATGATATGTAAATACAAAATTTCTGTATTGATATTTTATATAAATAAAAATTTTATGTTTATTTTAATGTTTTATATATTTTAAAAAACAAAATTCAAAAAATTCCTATATTCTGGCAAGTTTTTAATTATTATAATTATTAGCAGTCGTCAAATGCTAAAAACAGTTATTTTTTTTTTTTTTAATTTATAAAGAAATTTAGTCTTGGTATCATTGTGTATTGGATGTTAACTTTTTACTAATATATAAAATGAAAATAAGGATTTTTTTAAACAAAAAAAAAAATTGTCTAGTATAATTAAAATATATTTTTTTTATATCTATTCATTTTCTTATTTCTAACAGTTTATTTATTTTAAGCTTTGTTATATTTAATTATACGTAATCACAGTTTCTTTTATATATGTACCTATTTATAATATAAATATCAATACTTTTTTTTAAAATATAATACAAAGATCTACCGGAAACCGGCAATAAAATCAAATAAATAATTATGATTAGTTTCCGATTTAATTATTAAAATATTATATTTTCTATTAAATATTTCAAATGTTGATTAAATATTTTGTATACAAAGCATTAAATATAATTAACAAAACTGAATTATCAGTAACAGTTTAGTATCAGTAACAGTTTAGGAAACTATTCGAAAACATTTTAATTTTATAGTTGTTATATTTTTACTTGTATTTTTTAGGTAAGTAATAACTGTTATCATTTATCATATTTTATTGTTGATACTTTTTTTTCCATATTATTGAGTTATTAAAGTTTTTTTTTTTTTTAGTTTCTCTGATAACGATAATTTATTTTCACAGTTTAGTTTGCATTATCATTATATCATTCATTAGGCAAATGTATGTTCCAAAGTGTAATTAATAAGTTTATAAATATATTTAAAAAAAAGTGTGATAATTTATAATAATAAAAGATAATTTAAATACCAATAGATGTCAAAAGAACCAATTAAATTTCTGGATACAGTTTTAAAACAACAAGATGAAGACAATATTAATGATGAAAAACCTTATAATCAAGAAAGAAGGAAATTTTCAATATCACGATCAGGACGTTTCAAATCAAGAAATAAACACCGTGAATCGTTAGATTCAAATTTATTTACAAGTCAAGAATCAAATATAAGTAGTAGCAGTAGTAGTAATAACATTGACAATCAGGTAAGAATTATTTGAAATATTTTAAGTTTCTTAAGCAATACAAAAACTAAAATAAAGTAAAATCAAAAAAAGTTCAAAATTATTTTTACTTGTTCAACTTTTGGTATGTAAATGTAAATTTTACAATATTTGTAATTATATTTGTAATTTGTAATTTAATAGTATTGAATTTATAATTTAATCCATGTTTTAATACTTATTATTACGAAGATTACAATCGTCATATTATGATATTTGAATCTAATTTAATTGAACTAAGTGTACGTAGAAATTGCATTAAAATGTAATGAAAATGGATCAAAATATCTAAACATTAAATTGCAAATGATAAGATAAGGAATTGTTTATATCTATAAAAAAGAAAAAATTTTTTATTAAAATATACAATTTTTTTGATCAATTTAAATAATAATAAAAAAGTTTATTTAAACATTAGTTTTTTAAATTTTATCTTTTTATAGATTGATAAAACTCACAACAAAGATAATAATTTTACGAATTATAACAAGCATTTGGAAAACGATAAATTTACGGAACAACAAAAATCACAAGAAAATCAAAAACAAGAAAAAAATGATAATTTAAAAGAATTTTTTGAAACTTCATTGTAAACTCATTAATTTAACTCAATATAAAATATTTTAAAATTTAATAAATAATGTAAAATAGGTTAAGTTTAATAATGTAAAAATTTATTTAAATTAAAACAAAAATTATATAATATTTATTTATAAAATAACACATTATTATTTACACTTTTTACTGAGTTTGTTCATTGGTCAATTCTAAATAACATACATCAAGAATACAAAATGTAGCACGACATAATGGACATGTACATTTTTTACTCAGCCAGACATCACGTTCATATTCATTTTGACGTGCAACAAACCATTTAGCTAAACAATCAACACACCACATTGGCCTACAATAACAATCACGGCAACGTTCCTCTGATAGAATTGCTTGGCCATTTTCATCAATATCCAAACATTGTTTATTGATTTTTATATTTGGTATTTCAATCATACATGCAAAACATAAATCTAAATTTTGATTTGTTTTATATTTATTATTTTTTGAAATATGTTCTTTAAAAACTGCTACAAATCTATCGGTAATATTTTGATGAAATTGTATAGTTGATGGTATAGAAATTGGACGATTGATACGATCTTGAAGTGTTTTGAAATCTAATGCATTTATACGTATTTGAAATTTCTGTATACCGCGGCGTGATGGTTTCACCATAATATTTACCATTTGCACTGTATCTGTAGTATCTACAGCAATATCATAAGTCTCTGTCTGAAATTTAAAATAGTATATTGATTAAGATATTATAATAAGGTCTAAAATTTACCTACCTTATTTACTTCTAATGTTGTATCACTTTGATGTGCAATATATAAAAAATATGCTGAAGTTTTAATAATCCAGTTTTCTGTTGCTATCACAGATGACATAGCATTTATTTTCATATTTAGAATATCAGGCCTACAAAAAAAAAAAATATTAATAAAATTATTATGCGAAAAACTAAAAAATTGTTTGCCTACGAAACTCATCCGATATACTTATTGCTACAGATTCGTAACTATCTAATGTATTTGAAAACTTTGTTAGCATTTTGCTAATTGGATGAGATTTCCAATTCTGTTGATACCAATATGTTATTACAGCTGCTATTGAAATTGACATTGTGAATGAAATTGTTTTGATAAGTTTCCATATAAATGCAAAATTCAAATCTTCATTGTTAGAATTATCTGGAAATTGCATATAATGAATAATAAAGTAAATTGCTGGTAATGACCCGTGAATAGCTAATTTAATTGAAGTCAGTTTTTGATGATACCGGATGAAATTTATCTTTTCTTCGCCAAGAAATTTTGAAAATATTTGTTCTATGGTTAAGCCTATTGAAACAAATTCCGTTGGTGGAAAAATAATGGAAAGACTTATTAACGTGTAAAATAAATTGTAAATTAATTCCGCTTCATTCATTTTTTATAAGAATACGAAGAATGTATATTTAATTTTTTTTACTAAATGATATATTTTTCTTAGCAATCTCTGTTTGATTTATTGGATTTATTATTATTATTATGGTAATATATGATTATTTTTGACAGTTTATTGTAATTTTTTTTAACGTATTTTGATTGATGGACAGGTGGAGACAAGGTTCCAGTTTTTGTGAAGCTGGATGCAGATAGATCGAACATAACGTTTATGGCTAGATCGAGAAAATTTTGGGTTGACATATTGTTCGGTTTAAAATTCTTGTGTATTCCGTAAAAATGGAGTGATATGTGAATTTTATAGCACATTTGATTATTAGCAACAAGTACAGAATTTTACAATTACAAAATCATAGCCAGACACTATTAAATAGAAGAATCTCGTGGTTAAGAATTCTGGTAGTCTTGTTTGGTTTATCCTGCGTAGACTTTTTGAGAGCAGTAATGATTAACACGTTCACGCCGGCGCTGCTTTTTGTATTTCTGTTCATCCGGCAGGGTTGAAAATATTCCTGTATGTAATAAGGCCACCGGTAGTACACACCGCCAGATGAAGAATTTACATGTGAACCACAGGTGGTACACGCCGGTTTGAACGTGTTAAGCCATAAATTCATTCAATGTTGACCAACTTCCGTAATGGGATGATACTCTAAGAATATAAAAGCGTAGTGATGTAATAATCACTAATAATGTCACGATATAATGTTCTACATTAAGATCGTATAAACAGTACGATTACGAATATGACCAACACCGAAAGTTTTCATTACGAATATGATCAAAATTTGGTTATATATTTACGAATCATTATTATTAGTTCTTTATTTTACAATAACGTTTTTTTCAAACACTTAGAAAGTCTATAAACATTATTGTTTTTTTGCGTGGTCCTTATTTCATCCTCTTATAAAAAATCGGGTATGTTTAGTAAATTGTACCACTGATGGAAAGATGGTAGCAGCAGCATTAGCATAATTATGACATTTAAAAATTTAAGCGCTTAAAGAGCTACACTTAAATATTCTATCTGCTTGCATTTCTGAACGTTCTCCAGCTCCAGCTGGATCTGAATTATTTTAAATGTTAGTTTATTGCTTAGAGTAAATATACAGGAGACGCTATATCAATAAAATCGTGTCGCCGTTTTTTGTGGGGGGAAAAGATATGTGACGGCTTCGGAAACTGAAGCTATAGTGTATAAAAGCTCTTTTTATTTAAGAAAAGCTCATTTTATTTTAGTAAAGCTTTTTTTTATTAATTTAATAACCAAATGATAGATTTGAATAAATATTTTTATATTTTTGAAATGAGTTATGAAAATGAAATATATTACATATTTCTTAATAAAAACTATCTTATTGTTGTTTTGTAATAAATAATAGTATTAAAATGGTATGTTGAATTATTTCTGTCAACATATTTACTTCAAAAAATCATATAATTCTCGTTTCCATATCATTATGGAATCTAAAATATATATTTTTAAATAATTCCGTCTGAAATAATAAGTGCATCAAAAAAGAAAATCCTGATTACGACACTGTTACAAAAATTTTGCTAATTGAAAGCTGTTTTGAATTTCATACATAGTTCTTAACAGATTATTTTGACAGCAAATGTGCGGTATATTGACAACTAATCTGCGGTATATTGACAAGTAAAAGCTCAAAAAAACGGCGACAGAGTTCGTAGGGGCAAAATAGCATTACAGCGTCTCCTGTATATTTACTCTAAGGTTTATTGTTACTAAAAATATAAATAAATATAAAGAGAATCTGTTAATGTATTTTTTAAATAAAACTAAATAATGGATGAACCAAAATTAATTGAAGAAAAATTCAAAATAATTTTGAAAGGATTTTTAAATGAAAACTACAACACTACAAATGATATATATTTTGAAATGTTAATAACGCATCTTTCAGGAAAAGGTGAAAAAGGTAAAATCAAAACAAAATTATAATGCGTATTTAAGAGTTGTAAACATTATTTTGATATTTTTTAGATTATAGTTCTTTATTGCATTCAACTTGCGTTCATGAATGGATTGAAGAATGTCTTAATCTCTTATTAGAAGATTTCACAAAATTGAATGAGAAAGTCATAACTTTTATGCTTAAACTAGTTGTTTTACTTACAGAAAATGAGTGGCTTGTTGCACAAGTTAGGGATCGAAAATTAGCCGACAGGTTAAAATAATATAATTAAAAAAATATATTTAAAGAAATTATTTGTTTTAGGATTCAAATTGTGGTTGAAAAAAATCTATCACGTTTAACTCCATCTGAAAAACTTGGATATGTACGGTTAATTGCTGCAGTATCATCAAACGGATTAGGATTAGGTTGGGTGAAAAGACAAAAAGCATGGAATATACTTATAAATTTTTGTACCGAAAATCATACTATTTATGTTATACGTGAATCAATGGCTGTAATTTATGAATTACTATATAAATTTTCAGTTAAAACAAATGATGACGAACTTTGTATAGAAATATTAAGAGAAATTTTACAACCAATTTTAAATAATGTTTTTGATGATAATTCATTATCAGTTAAAGTTAATGATTCTGATTTAGAGGTAAAAATTAAACCTAGATTGGATTTAATTAATTTTATATTACAAAAAACCTTAGAAAGTGATTGTAAAACAAAAATTGTATATTATTGTGAAAATGAATTTAATTTGGATCGCAATTTATGGAAATTATGTGGTATGAGCCATAATACTCAATATATAAGTATTATTGCTAAAACATTAACAAGCATTAATTATGCACAACTTGTTTATCAGAAATTGATAAATGGTAAAATACCATCTGAAGATTTTAATCAATTTGGTGTGAATTTCTTTAATCAAATGAATTTTATGGTCTTACGACGAGCCTGTTCCAATGTACTTATATTAGCTGAATATAATCATATGTTATGGAAGAAATTAGGTAGTCGTGCACCATCTGAAATTATAATTGAAAATAAAAGTATAGAATTTGAAAATCAATTAATACTTTTCCATTTATTACCAGTAATATTTATATTACGACCAGCTTCAAAAGAAACTGATGAAATATTTGATACTTATGTAATGAAATTATTTGAAATAACATGCGATTTTACACAACGTATTGTTTATGCATTCCGTGAAGTGTTATTTGATTGTCCAGAAAATGCATGTGATTTAGCATTAAAATCAATAAATGGAATTTTAGCAATGGAACATATATTGAATAAAGATCGTGCTATTTTAGTGTTTCAGGCAATGATGTTTGCATTAAAAGAATTCACTATTGAATCAATTGAAGGTGGAACACCATCAAACGTTAAACCTGCATCACACTTATTATTACAGAGTCCAAATGTATTACGTTTAATATTAATTTGCCTTCACAGTCTTATTAAAACTCATCGAATCACATGGAAAGATTCAATTGAAACAATTTGTGTATTAAACTTAGTACTTGACTTACTAAAAGATCCAAATTTAACATCACGGGTAATATTTTTTTTTTTTTTTTTTTGTCAATGGATTATAGTATATATTATTTTGATATTTTAGGTTGCAGTACAATCTATAAAATTGGCTCAGCTTGCTATAGAACATTATTTGTCACCAAATTTAGCATTACTAATCAATAATTTCACTGAATCTGGTATGCAAGATCTTGGTCCAATGCTAATGAAACGTTTACATGATAATTCATGGGAGGTTCGTGATTGTACTTTAGAATTAATAACATCAATTGTCGAAATATCGGAAATAAGTAAGTACTAAAAAATTAAGATACATATTTATAACTAATGAAAAGAATCATCCTGTGAACATTCTAATAAAAAAAATAAGGAATCTAACATTTTTAATAATCATTGCTTTAATATTTTAGAGTTTCCGGCATTTCAGCAATATATTCTTGATAGTGGTGTATGTCCAATTGTATTTTCAATGGCTAAAAGTGATATTGAACCGTATATAAGAGCTTCAGCTTACAAATGTTTAACACAAATGACAATGATTAATCTTTTGTGGGAAAAAAGTTTAAGTCAATTTGATATTATGGTATTTATTTTTGATATTATCGCATTTTTTTAATAAATTATAATTAATTTATATATTTTTCTAGAATTATTTTTTAAATTCCATTGGAACTGAATATGAAGGTATTGTTCGAATGGAAGCTGTTATACTTATATCAAAAATTTTCGATATACGTAAAATTGCTCCAAATAATTTGGATAAATTATATGTGACAATGGAAAATTGTGCTGTTAATGATTTACATTGGGAAGTTAAAATAAAATCATTATACTTTTGGAAATATTTAATTTGTCATCAGTTTACAAATCAAGGTATGATTGATGGTACATTCCCAACTGTAACATTTTCAAAAGAACATAAAAAAATTGTAACATTAACTGGCAAGGAAATTTTATTGCGAATACAAAAAGTTCTAGTGGAATTATCAGAACGTGGCTGTTTAAGTGTATTATTAGAATGTTTACAGGATGATTGTGATTTGGAAGTTGTTAAAACAGCTGTATTAATTGTTAAGCAATTATTAACTTGTCTTAATCAATATGATTATTTAAAATCAATTGAAACAGAAATAGCAATTGATGGACAACTAGAACAACAGCAACATAATATAACAGTGGAGAGAAATACAGTCACCGAAAATAATATTAATATGGAAGTGAATGAAGAAACTGGTGAAATGATAGATGATCATGATCGAATAATTGAATCTATTGTAACAGCAAATGATTTAAACTTGCTAGCTAATAATTATGAAAATAATGAAAATTTGATTGAAGAAAAATTAATGAAATCCGACGACGATTCAGCGGAAATGAATATTGATGAAAACAATATAGAAAATTGCAAGAAATTAACTAAAATAAAACCGAATGATTTTCTAAAATTAATTATTAAAATGGATTTGGATTCGTTAATTCAATTAAAAAGTGATTGGATATCAAGTACTGAAAGTTTTGAATCCCTTTTAGACGATATGATTTATTCAATTAAGAAATTTGAAGTTAACGATGCTGATTGTTATTAATAATTTAATATGATTTCACTGTTTTTAATATTTGTTAATATTAAATATTTTAAGTTTACAATTAAATACATTTTTGGAGAAAGTATTTTATGATTTTTTTTTAAACGTTTAGTATAAATGGTTATTTTATTTTTTATTTTGCATTAAAATCTGTGTTTTAAAATATAAAAGAAAAAAGAAGTTTTCCTCTGTTTATGCGTGACTGTGACTACAAATATGTGGTGGGCGACAGCAGTGACAGTTATTTTTTTTTTTATGTTAACGAAATTGTAAATTTCAGAATTATTATCAACTTAAAAGTTTTAAAATAATTAATTGAGAAGATATTGTGTTTTTTATTTAATATATATTTATTTTCTTTGTAATGCCAACAGTGATTGGTGGAGGATTAGCTGGTCTTTCAGCTGCTTATTATCTTGTGAAACGTTACGTTAATCCGATTAGTCTTTATGAGGGTTCAAATCGGTATGGTGGTTGGATTCGTTCAGAACGACATGATCAAAAAGGATTTACATTTGAATTTGGCCCACGAACAATTCGGCCAAAAGGTCCAGCTGCACCGACTACACTAGAATTACTTGATGAATTAGGATTACGTAAATTAATTCATCCAATTTATTCAACTCATCCAGCAGCAACAAAACGTATGATATATGTACAGAATAGTCTTCATACATTACCAACAAAATTTACTGATATCTTCCGGAAGATACCACCATTCTCAAAACCATTAATAAGTGGAATTTTCAATGATATTAGAGCCCCAGCAGAAAAACAAATGAATGGTGATGAAACAATATATGATTTTGTAGAACGAAGATTTGGATCTGAAATTGCTGAATATGCAATTAGTTCAATGATATGCGGAATTTGTGCTGGTGATGCTAAAGAAATAAGTGTTAGATTTTTAATGAATGATATATTTGAATTGGAACAACAACATGGTGGTGTTATTAAGGGATGGTTAATAAATAAATTATATGGTAAACAGGATGATAACAGTAAAAATTATGCAAAACTGTCTGAAAATAATGAATTGGCACAAAAAGCTAAAAATGATAAATGGAGTATTTACACGTTAAAAGGTGGTCTTGAAGTATTACCTAAAAGATTGGTAGAATATTTAAAAGGGAATTCAGTTGACCTAAATCTGAATTCTGAATGTAAGAAAATATCGTTTCATGATGATCGGGTAACTTATCTTGTTAATGGTAGAGAAGAAAGTACAGATCATATAATTAGTGCATTACCTAGTCATAAATTGGCAAAATTAGTTGAATGGCAACATCCATCATTATCATGTCTATTAAAATCAATACCGTATGTTGATGTTGCTGTTGTTAATTTACAATATAATAATATGGGTTTGATATCAGAACAAGCATTTGGATTTTTAGTACCACCAATTGAAAGATCACCAATTTTAGGAATCATATTTGATAGCTGTTGTTTTGATATGCATGGAAATACAGTATTGACAATTATGTTGGGTGGTAGATGGTTTCAAGATCGTTTAGGTACAAAACCTAATGTTAAAGATATTCTCGAATTGACAAAAGATCAAGTAAAAAAAATATTAAAAATAAATGAACAACCATCACATATGAGGGTAAATATATTAGAAAAATGTATACCACAATATACAGTTGGACATAAAGTGCGAATAGAAGGCGTAAGAAAATATATAGAAAAATATAAATTACAACTTTCAGTTTGTGGTGCCGCATATGATGGTGTTGGTGTTAATGATGTTATCCTATCGGCTAAGACACAAATGTATAAACTAATAGGGTGATTCAAATTAGATCTTAAAATATATATAAATATTTTTTTACTGGTATTAAAGACTGTTATGATTTTTTAATTTGTTATCTTTATAATATATATACATACATAAATTAATTTGGGAATTATAACATAATTTTTATTTTTATTATTTTCCAAAACCACCTCGACAATTTGGACTTGGTTCTACTTCGTAATTTGAGTTGTATTGCTGTGGTGTTTTTGCTACAATTGATAAAGCATGTACAAAATTACCTTCTAATTTCGTTTTTACCAAATCATTGATCAAACGATGACGCTGAAAAAAAAAATGTAAAGAAATTGTAATTATAACATAATAAGTAATTTTACCTTAATTAATGGAAGATTTTCAAATTGTTCTGAAACAACTAGAACTTTAAAATGAGTTTCAGAACCTTTTGGAACATTATGCATATACGATTCATTAATAATTTGTAAATGAGTTGGTTTTAAATTTTCTGATAATGTTTCACGAATTGCATTTTCGATTGGAGTTATTGATGTCATTGTCATTGTAGACAAATAATAGGAGAGTTTAGACAAAATATTTATTCCTATATTAATAATCCACTTGAAATTAAAAAAAATTAGGTTCAATTTATATTATATACTTTACTTGCAGTTTGTTTTGAAATTATTGATATCATGTTGAGGAATTTTGTGAATGTCAATTAAATGAAAAATCGAAATCCACAACACAACAAACATCAGCTGATTTTGAAAGCTCAACCTCAACCCAAATGAAAATGCCAGCAAGTTATTATAAAAAACGAAGCTAAAGCGAAACAGGAAGTTTTTTTTTAAAAAAAATATAAGAACTAACTAACTTATAGTATAGTTTATGTTTAGACTTTTAAAAACTTGTTTTATCAATTTGACAATGTGTTTTACAGCGAATCTATTTGATTTCGTCTTTGAAAAAAAATATTTTCACTGTTGCGGAGCCTTCACAAATCACAACACAATGCTTCGTATTTTGTTTTTGAAACGCTGAACTTTCTGTATTATGGCATTGACTAACAAGAAGTTGAAATAAAGTTATAATTTATAATTTTTTAATTTTAAAGGATTGAAATAAAAGTATAATTTATAAGATTTTTTAAGAGCAATGAATTTTTATAGAGATATAGCCTATTAGTGGTTTCAGTGCTGCGTTGATATTAATTATAATAATGTATAATATTATTATTATTTTTGAAAATATGGGTCGGATTTTTGGATAACATCGGTTTCTATATAAATTATAATTTTTGTTCTAAAGAAGTTGCGATCTGTTCAAGAAAAAAAAAATACATATTAAATGAATTTAATTAATGAAACCTAAAATATAGGTTAAATTATATTATAATTAAAACTAAAATAGATAGAGATCTTCAATATTTGCTGAAATAATTCGTCTTTAGGTCTTTAGTTTTCTGTGTTAGAAATATATATCTTTCAAATGAAACTAGAAGATAAGTCAAATATCTATTATTCCTTCCTCCTTCAACTTCAAATGTGATTTCAACTTCAAATGTGATTTGCCAAAAACCTTAAATTTTTTTAGTTGTTACGTGCAGAGCGGCCTTTATTTAATTTTCGCTATTTAATTTCTTACATAATATTTATATATTTTTTTTATGATTAAATTTTAAATTGCTGTTATTAAAATTAATTTTTCTTTTTTTAATTTGTGATTGTGACGAAAATTCTTTTAATAACGTGCCCTTATTATTTTCGCAGTAAATATTTCAAAAATAAATACTAAAAACGACAAAATCCAACCAATTATCAAAAATAGCAACGATCCAGATATATGAGAAATATTTAACTTTTCTGGTAGTGGTTTATCAAAATGTCCAGAGTCTAAAGCTAACAAAATCTCTTGATTCTTTCGATCACCATACTGGCGCAGAAACTATAAAAAAAAATATATAAATATGTATTTCAAAACTGAAATTATTGTTATAATATTATTATTATTATACCGTCTTTTCCCAGTAATAATATAAACCATGTTCTAAACACCATAAAATCATTATATTAACATCATTCATAAGTGGCCAACCCCTTATACTAATGCCTCTTGTGAATTCGTAATATAATTCATCTTTGACCATCTATAATTCATTCATAAAATTAAAAAAATATATTTAGGTAAAGAAAAATAATTAACTATTAATTTAAAAATTCCACCATCACGAATATAATCACCAAATGCAAAACCTCCTGTTTGAAATTTTTCAACACCAAAACCAAAATTTTTTGTATATGTTAAATTTAAAAATTCAGCTTGAGAATGTATCTCAAACTTGTTTGCCATTATTTTTTCAATTAATATATCAGAATCTTCTAATGCCATTACCCATGCAACAGACGGAGCACCCCATTTCCAATCTGTTTTTGAAAACTTTTCAATTGTGTCAATTGGATCCATAAACAATGGCACTGTTAATAACGATTTCAATTGACCACTATATGAATTTTCTAATGTTAGAGCAGCAATTAATAAAGTCATTATAAAAAATCTGGTAGCAAAACTATAATCTATACTGTAATAAATTTAAATGTTATTAGGTTTAGATATAAAATATACATTTTTTAAAAGTTTTATTACCCACTTAATGGAAATGATTGTTGAACAAATATTGCTACAATTTCCAAAAATGACTGAACATATCCTATCTGTTTTGATTTAACGTAATTTTTCGAAAATCGTATAATATGTAAAACAATTGAACTGACTACAATTGATACTAAAATCGAGAGCCATACCGATACTTTGAAAGGTAAAATATTAATTAAATAAACTGGATACCGACTTAAAAAAATTATAATGAAATTAAATATATAATATTATATATATATATATATGTAAGAAATATATACTTTGGAGCAGGTCCCATTAATTTTACACTAGATTTTACAATAGTAAATGATACTTCAAATTCAGCATTATACCAGTTATATATACTACCCACGGCAAAATCAACATCATTTCTATAAACTGCACCAATAATACCATCAGACGAACCATTTTCATATAAGTTTCCCCATTCATCAGTACCAACTTTAAAATAATTTTTATTTTTATGAAAATAGTTAGAATTATATAACACAATAATAATTACTTACATGGCTCAACTCTGACTGTACAATTTCTCAAAATACAAAATTCTAATATAATATTTGCTTCGCTACCATTATAAATGATATTTTTTGATGGTAATTTTCTATTTACTGAATCAACATTACCAGTACCAGGAGTCTAAAATTTTCAAAGTAATCATAATATAAAAAGCATATTAAATTATGACCTTTAAATAATTCTTTAGTATCCTTGTATAAACATTATTGTATTAATTATATGTATATATCCTTAATAATTTTTAAATTTTACTTACCACTAATTTGGTAACAACATATGGTAAATATGGAAAAGCAGAAACACGTACTACTCTGCCTTTCATATTACTTAATTTGTTTGGATACAAAGTAGATTGATTATATAAAAATGTTTTATTATTTGTGAAAAATATATTCAAGAGAAGTGGACTTTCATTTTCAGTATTTTCAATTCCAACATAATTTTGTGTCCAAATTTTAAAATTTTCATTACTTTTCACGACTAAAATATGCGATGGAAAATCTAAATTACAATAGTAAAATTTAATTTCTATAACTATATAAAATATTTTATTAGTACTAACATTTTAATGTCTCCTGTCGAAAAAATAATATTGGATCTTCGGTTTCTGATAAAAATAGAAAATATTTATCTTTTAATCTTTGTATAGATATTTGACTTGCAAAATATCTTGCTAGTAAAAAATCTGATGTATTTGTTAGTACCGAAATGAAACCCTAAATTTTTTGTAAAATAATTTATTAATTTCTGATATACAGGACCAAAAGTCACGCAAGTCGTAAGTGTGTAAAAATTGAATAAATTTTTTGTTAATTGATTTAATTTTTTCTTATAATATAATTTGAAGTTTGTACTATTTAAATTTGAAAATAGATAGATGACCATCTATTTCCTCTATGCAATATTGGGCTGTTAAAAGGATGTTTTCCATAACATATGTGGCCATATCGCCCAGATTTCAGATTCAATGTTGGACGTTAGCTCTTCTATATAGTCCGAGGCTTGTTTGCATACTCTTTGAGGAAACCCCATAGGAAATAAAAAGGTGCGATTTAATCGGATGTACATACCAATTAAAATCTGAATTTCTTAAAATAAATTTGTCTTTGGAGGGAGACTGTGTCACAGGCCGTTTGTGCGATGGTTACATCCTGCTGAATTCAAATATTGTCTGTTGCATGGCATATAATATTATTTATCATATCATGGTACCTGTCCCAATTCACCAACTTCATTTCCAAAAAAAGTAGGGCCATATAATCATACTGTGTTCTTTAGCGGATGCTATTGGCACTGTTTTAGTACTACAATAAATGTATAAACTAATAGGGTGATTCAAATTAGATCTTAAAATATATATAAATATTTTTTTACTGGTATTAAAGACTGTTATGATTTTTTAATTTGTTATCTTTATAATATATATACATACATAAATTAATTTGGGAATTATAACATAATTTTTATTTTTATTATTTTCCAAAACCACCTCGACAATTTGGACTTGGTTCTACTTCGTAATTTGAGTTGTATTGCTGTGGTGTTTTTGCTACAATTGATAAAGCATGTACAAAATTACCTTCTAATTTCGTTTTTACCAAATCATTGATCAAACGATGACGCTGAAAAAAAAAATGTAAAGAAATTGTAATTATAACATAATAAGTAATTTTACCTTAATTAATGGAAGATTTTCAAATTGTTCTGAAACAACTAGAACTTTAAAATGAGTTTCAGAACCTTTTGGAACATTATGCATATACGATTCATTAATAATTTGTAAATGAGTTGGTTTTAAATTTTCTGATAATGTTTCACGAATTGCATTTTCGATTGGAGTTATTGATGTCATTGTCATTGTAGACAAATAATAGGAGAGTTTAGACAAAATATTTATTCCTATATTAATAATCCACTTGAAATTAAAAAAAATTAGGTTCAATTTATATTATATACTTTACTTGCAGTTTGTTTTGAAATTATTGATATCATGTTGAAGAATTTTGTGAATGTCAATTAAATGAAAAATCGAAATCCACAACACAACAAACATCAGCTGATTTTGAAAGCTCAACCTCAACCCAAATGAAAATGCCAGCAAGTTATTATAAAAAACGAAGCTAAAGCGAAACAGGAAGTTTTTTTTTAAAAAAAATATAAGAACTAACTAACTTATAGTATAGTTTATGTTTAGACTTTTAAAAACTTGTTTTATCAATTTGACAATGTGTTTTACAGCGAATCTATTTGATTTCGTCTTTGAAAAAAAATATTTTCACTGTTGCGGAGCCTTCACAAATCACAACACAATGCTTCGTATTTTGTTTTTGAAACGCTGAACTTTCTGTATTATGGCATTGACTAACAAGAAGTTGAAATAAAGTTATAATTTATAATTTTTTAATTTTAAAGGATTGAAATAAAAGTATAATTTATAAGATTTTTTAAGAGCAATGAATTTTTATAGAGATATAGCCTATTAGTGGTTTCAGTGCTGCGTTGATATTAATTATAATAATGTATAATATTATTATTATTTTTGAAAATATGGGTCGGATTTTTGGATAACATCGGTTTCTATATAAATTATAATTTTTGTTCTAAAGAAGTTGCGATCTGTTCAAGAAAAAAAAAATACATATTAAATGAATTTAATTAATGAAACCTAAAATATAGGTTAAATTATATTATAATTAAAACTAAAATAGATAGAGATCTTCAATATTTGCTGAAATAATTCGTCTTTAGGTCTTTAGTTTTCTGTGTTAGAAATATATATCTTTCAAATGAAACTAGAAGATAAGTCAAATATCTATTATTCCTTCCTCCTTCAACTTCAAATGTGATTTCAACTTCAAATGTGATTTGCCAAAAACCTTAAATTTTTTTAGTTGTTACGTGCAGAGCGGCCTTTATTTAATTTTCGCTATTTAATTTCTTACATAATATTTATATATTTTTTTTATGATTAAATTTTAAATTGCTGTTATTAAAATTAATTTTTCTTTTTTTAATTTGTGATTGTGACGAAAATTCTTTTAATAACGTGCCCTTATTATTTTCGCAGTAAATATTTCAAAAATAAATACTAAAAACGACAAAATCCAACCAATTATCAAAAATAGCAACGATCCAGATATATGAGAAATATTTAACTTTTCTGGTAGTGGTTTATCAAAATGTCCAGAGTCTAAAGCTAACAAAATCTCTTGATTCTTTCGATCACCATACTGGCGCAGAAACTATAAAAAAAAATATATAAATATGTATTTCAAAACTGAAATTATTGTTATAATATTATTATTATTATACCGTCTTTTCCCAGTAATAATATAAACCATGTTCTAAACACCATAAAATCATTATATTAACATCATTCATAAGTGGCCAACCCCTTATACTAATGCCTCTTGTGAATTCGTAATATAATTCATCTTTGACCATCTATAATTCATTCATAAAATTAAAAAAATATATTTAGGTAAAGAAAAATAATTAACTATTAATTTAAAAATTCCACCATCACGAATATAATCACCAAATGCAAAACCTCCTGTTTGAAATTTTTCAACACCAAAACCAAAATTTTTTGTATATGTTAAATTTAAAAATTCAGCTTGAGAATGTATCTCAAACTTGTTTGCCATTATTTTTTCAATTAATATATCAGAATCTTCTAATGCCATTACCCATGCAACAGACGGAGCACCCCATTTCCAATCTGTTTTTGAAAACTTTTCAATTGTGTCAATTGGATCCATAAACAATGGCACTGTTAATAACGATTTCAATTGACCACTATATGAATTTTCTAATGTTAGAGCAGCAATTAATAAAGTCATTATAAAAAATCTGGTAGCAAAACTATAATCTATACTGTAATAAATTTAAATGTTATTAGGTTTAGATATAAAATATACATTTTTTAAAAGTTTTATTACCCACTTAATGGAAATGATTGTTGAACAAATATTGCTACAATTTCCAAAAATGACTGAACATATCCTATCTGTTTTGATTTAACGTAATTTTTCGAAAATCGTATAATATGTAAAACAATTGAACTGACTACAATTGATACTAAAATCGAGAGCCATACCGATACTTTGAAAGGTAAAATATTAATTAAATAAACTGGATACCGACTTAAAAAAATTATAATGAAATTAAATATATAATATTATATATATATATATATGTAAGAAATATATACTTTGGAGCAGGTCCCATTAATTTTACACTAGATTTTACAATAGTAAATGATACTTCAAATTCAGCATTATACCAGTTATATATACTACCCACGGCAAAATCAACATCATTTCTATAAACTGCACCAATAATACCATCAGACGAACCATTTTCATATAAGTTTCCCCATTCATCAGTACCAACTTTAAAATAATTTTTATTTTTATGAAAATAGTTAGAATTATATAACACAATAATAATTACTTACATGGCTCAACTCTGACTGTACAATTTCTCAAAATACAAAATTCTAATATAATATTTGCTTCGCTACCATTATAAATGATATTTTTTGATGGTAATTTTCTATTTACTGAATCAACATTACCAGTACCAGGAGTCTAAAATTTTCAAAGTAATCATAATATAAAAAGCATATTAAATTATGACCTTTAAATAATTCTTTAGTATCCTTGTATAAACATTATTGTATTAATTATATGTATATATCCTTAATAATTTTTAAATTTTACTTACCACTAATTTGGTAACAACATATGGTAAATATGGAAAAGCAGAAACACGTACTACTCTGCCTTTCATATTACTTAATTTGTTTGGATACAAAGTAGATTGATTATATAAAAATGTTTTATTATTTGTGAAAAATATATTCAAGAGAAGTGGACTTTCATTTTCAGTATTTTCAATTCCAACATAATTTTGTGTCCAAATTTTAAAATTTTCATTACTTTTCACGACTAAAATATGCGATGGAAAATCTAAATTACAATAGTAAAATTTAATTTCTATAACTATATAAAATATTTTATTAGTACTAACATTTTAATGTCTCCTGTCGAAAAAATAATATTGGATCTTCGGTTTCTGATAAAAATAGAAAATATTTATCTTTTAATCTTTGTATAGATATTTGACTTGCAAAATATCTTGCTAGTAAAAAATCTGATGTATTTGTTAGTACCGAAATGAAACCCTAAATTTTTTGTAAAATAATTTATTAATTTCTGATATACAGGACCAAAAGTCACGCAAGTCGTAAGTGTGTAAAAATTGAATAAATTTTTTGTTAATTGATTTAATTTTTTCTTATAATATAATTTGAAGTTTGTACTATTTAAATTTGAAAATAGATAGATGACCATCTATTTCCTCTATGCAATATTGGGCTGTTAAAAGGATGTTTTCCATAACATATGTGGCCATATCGCCCAGATTTCAGATTCAATGTTGGACGTTAGCTCTTCTATATAGTCCGAGGCTTGTTTGCATACTCTTTGAGGAAACCCCATAGGAAATAAAAAGGTGCGATTTAATCGGATGTACATACCAATTAAAATCTGAATTTCTTAAAATAAATTTGTCTTTGGAGGGAGACTGTGTCACAGGCCGTTTGTGCGATGGTTACATCCTGCTGAATTCAAATATTGTCTGTTGCATGGCATATAATATTATTTATCATATCATGGTACCTGTCCCAATTCACCAACTTCATTTCCAAAAAAAGTAGGGCCATATAATCATACTGTGTTCTTTAGCGGATGCTATTGGCACTGTTTTAGTACTACAAAATCGAGTATTGCGTTTATTCACATAGCATTTAAGAAGGTAATGTAATTTATTACTCATAATATTATTTGAGTTTGAAATGTTGATCGATCATTTGAAAATTAAAAAAAAAAAATAATTAATAAACAAAAAAGTTATTCAATTTTTACACATGCATTACTTTTGGCCCATACTGTATTTTTTCAAAAAAAAAAAAAATGATAATCATATAAATAATATAATAGTACCTCAGTTCCTAATTCAATATGTTGTAGAACTGTTTCATTAAAATATTCATTATCTAATTTAGCAACATTAATCCACTGTACGATTATATAATTTGTTGTGATATTATTATTAAATGTTTCAGAAATACCATTTAAATAATTAATTTGTAACGAATTTAAACTTGTTGAATTGTAAACAATTAAAATACTTTGTAAATTTATAAAGTAATTCTGAACTGTAATAAAAGTATAATATATTATTATAAATTTATAAAATTTTTTTTAAAAAACATCATATAAAATGTGATATAGTAAACTTACTTAAGAAATTTATCAACCATTTAGTTCCACAGTCCTTACAGATATGCATTTTAAAATGATTTGTTTAGTTTTGCATAATGTTCACAGATTTTATATGAAATTTTAAACAAACAATTTATAATTTTTCATGATAATTTTTTATAAATATTTGTGAATACAATTATTAATATGTAATTTATAATATAAACATATTTACTTAGGTATTATATTAAATATATAATATAAAAATATACAATAAAATCAAGGAAAATTACTTAAAAGAAAATTTAGGTATTTTATATGTAAAATCAATTTATTGAATATTTTATCATATTAAATAAATAAATTAATAGCAATTTAGTTTTATTAAATATTTAATCTAAAATTCGATATTTTTTATTTCACTGCGTTCTATCAAAAGGATATAAATTTTATAATTTTATTACAAAAATTTTGTATATTTTATTTAATTAAATTTAAATTTTTTTTTGCTAAATTTCATATTAATATTAAATTATTATATATAATTTTATCTAAGCGATGTAAAGTGAATAAAATTAATATTAACAACAGTATAACAAAGCAGAACAGTATAACAAAAATCGGTTAAAATTTATGTTTAGTTAGTTCACTAAACATTTACTGAAACTGAAATGTTGAAGATATTATTTCGCAGTTGTGCATTTACTGCACTTGCAAAGACAGGTTTTTGGAAATATCCAGTGACATGAAGGTTCTTCGTACCGAGGCCTAGCTCTGGCCTGACTGCTTGAGTCCTTCACGGACTCCCCTCTTTCAATCCATCCATCCATCCAACATATTGATTCTGTAAAGGTTAAAGCAAACTTAGCTAATGGTCCTTATTTGAGTTATACAAAATGATATATTGATATGATTTAAATAATTTTGTAATTTGAAATTTTGGTAAATGGTGCAATTTTACAAAATTAAAATGATAATTTTCCCACTATTTTTTTGTTATCCATTTAATTAGTCAAGAAAGATTATGAAAATGTAGTGTTAATTATAAAAAAAATATTTATGTATATTTTAATATTAAAATATTGACAATTATAAAAATTATAATTTTATATAGGAAAGAATTGTTTTTTTGTTATATATTCAACCATTTTAAATCAGTTTTCTTGTGATAACACGTAAATTACAATATATTTTACTTTGTTATAATACGTTTAGTCCTTTAGTTTTTTTTTTTAATATCCATATTGATTTTCTTAATTTTTGCTAATATGTTTTAACTTTTGCAAAGATTTTTAATATTTTGTTTTAAATTTCCAAGTATGTATACTATAAAAAAAATTACCACAACGAAATATTCTCCCTTAAATCAACATCTAATCACCTATCTCGTCTCAAACCCAATAGTCCTTTAATCACGTAAATAACCCTCCTCATTCCAAACCTTAACTAACAGTGACTAATCAATATAAATCAATCAATAGTATGAAGTTATTGTTCAGGTTATGCTTAAAAAAAATTCATCAATTTCTTTATTTTTTCTACAAGTTTTTAGATTTTACTTTAAATTTCACTATTTATTTTCATCATTTCACCAAACGATAGTTTTCTTGTTTTATAAATAATTTATATGAACTTATTAATATTTAATAAGTTAAAATTGTTAAAACTCATATCTCCAAAACTAAAGAAAATTTCATATTTCATTTTCGAGGTAATATAAATCTATAGTGTATTTTAATTAACTAAAATTAATTTTTATATTCTTTCTAATTTCTTTCTAATAGAAATTAATAAAATATATATTTAAATTTTAAAGTGTATCCTTAGCTACTGAAACAGAACTAACTACCAGTCTATCATTTAATACATTTTGAAAGCCAAAATTGAAATTGTACATTGTTTTTAATTTGTCTAAGAAATCAAAAAAATAAATAATTGAAAGTTTTTATACTAATTATCTTTGAAAGATAATAGTAAAGACGAATTTCGTGCAAGAATGAAAAATGCATTATTCAAAAGACAAAGTTAATGACTTCCAATTCCGAGATAGTTTTACCTTAAATTGGAATACAGTAAATCAAAGATAATAAAACTTAGTATAAAACATCGTTGAATAGTCTATTAAAATGAATTCTATTATATAAAGTAAGAGTACGACAAACTTTTTAAATAGATTTTTATTTCATGTTCGAAAAATTAAAAGTAATAATTTATTTTCAGAGTAAGTAGAAACTTTTAGAAAATAAAAAAAAAATGAAGATATTTTTTACAAATTTTTATAAGAAGAAAGCCATTTTAATAAGAAAATTACAAACTTTTTAGAAGATTTTTGGATATTTTACAGTGGGTTGAAATAAAAATTACGTATTTATAAAAATAGAATAATTTTATAGATGTCAAATTAAAGAAAATTGATAATTTCAAATATGAAATAAAATAATAAATAATTATTTATATTTTATTTTAATATTTTTTACCAAGGTAAATTATGAGTATTATTATTATGACAATAGTTCCCAGAGGAAAATAGGTTAATTGGTCTGCTCTTATAAAAACAATTATACATTTTAGTTATATAAGGAATGTGTTACCATTAAGATTATGAAAATTATTCGTAGATTATGCAAAATCTACTAAAGACAGTAATAATTTGCTGCTGTAAAATAAATAAATTCAGTTTTTTATGGGCTTTTCGATAGTGCCAGTCCTCACGGTTGGTGTTACACATATTTGTCGGAAACTTTTAGAGAATTTCTGATGTATAATATGCAAAAATAGGAAACGCATAATATAAAATTCACAAGGTCCCATATAATTAGTATAATCTAAACTTAGTTGCCAGCGGTACTCATACTGTCTAGTTTAAAAATGTATATAAGCTATAAAAGTGAGTTTCGATTAAAAAACATTATAAATTTCCATCTAATGTCAGCTATATTTCGTATATTACAGTGGCCTCAGAATCGAAATTGCTTCTCACAATTTTCATACTCAATTTATTTATTTTCTTTACCTCATTGTGATTTTGCATATAATGAAACTCTGCTAATGAAACTCTGTAACTTTGTTAATATAACATTTAGTTATGATTCAGGAATATCATATATCTGGTTATACCACTACCTCTAACAGATTTTTATATGCTCCTTTTTCTCATATTTAGCATTTATTCAAAATTTTCTTGTGATAGATATATATCTCGGTAATTTGTATTATGTTAATTTACCTGATGCTTACTTTCCTAAAAAAAAATCTACCAATATTTACTATTATGTTAACATGTGACTTTTAAATTAGATCAAATATTTATTTAATTGTGTTATTGTAAAGAAAGAGAGGATTTTGCGTACTGAAATATCCCCTAAATTAAAATTGCATTTTATATACATACAAAATTATTAAATTTATGTATTCTGATAAAATAAATACTATGTATAAATTAGGTTTCCATCAATTGAAAGTTTAAGCTCCTTGGTCAAGAATAAAAATGACACATGTTTTTGTATACTTTCTTGTTGCGGAATTGTATAAAATTTCAAATTCATTACTTTTAAAAATATCATTATTTTCTGAACTTTAAAAATAATACCAGAACGGAGAATGTTATAATTTGTGGCGCTTTAAACAGTATTGGAAATTAAAATTACAATTACTACAAAAAATATGTACCTTAGATAGAACCTTAACAATTCTATTTCTATAATAATTACTCACTTAATCACAAATTTTGATAAGGGAATTGATCCCATTTTTTTAAAGTTTTTAATCATTATAAATAAAATAGCCAATTTATTAAAAATACTATTTCCAAGGATGTAATCGGTATACGTATAGAAAGTTAAAATATTTTGAAAATTACAATATTTATAATTGTATCATTTTATATTTTTTTATAATTTTGTATGTAATTTTCAAAATTTGTATTATCGGCAGCAGAGTATAATTAAATTTAATTTGGAATTTGTAACAAAAAGAAACGGCACTGCTCAGTAAATAGCATGGTTTATAATAATAACGTCTGGTTTAACTTATTTCAATATGGTAGTAGATAGAGCTAAATCTAGGAATTAACTTCACTTTATGTCAAGATTCTAACAACAAACACTTGCAAAAGTTATTTATTTGAATATATTCTAGAATTTACGTTCAAAATTTAATTATGATTGTATATTGAACCGATGATAATTTTTTTTCAACATATTTGACAGTGTTTGTTCTGGTGTTCCATTGTTTTAAAGTGTGTTTTTGAGTGTAATAATATTTAATATCAACAGATGAAACTAAATTAATTGAAGAAAATAATAATATAATTTAATAATTACATTTTTATATCAAACTCAATAATATTCGTTATTTTATTGCCCACGACTGTACTAAATCCACATTATATATAGAGTAAAATATTTTCATTTTCATTCATTCAAGTTTTTCTTCACATAATTTTTGTAAATAGAACCAATACATTATCAAAAATTGGAAATTATATCTTCAGTAATTTTTGTATATATAATAGAAGAATAAATGGTCAAAAACTAAGCATTGAGAAGAAGAATAATCAGTATCAGTCAGAGTATTAAACAAAACGGTTCCATATATAAAATTGGTCCGTTCCAATATTTAAATTTAAAATATATATTAAAAATCGTATTCTCTGTTAAAATCAAAATAATCAAAAGCCGGTTCACATATTCAATCAAAACAACCCCAAAAAAAAAAAAAACATTCGTTCAAAATATATTTCCCCTCTATAGAATTTTACATGCGTTCAGTTCATAATCTCGTACAGTATCAATAATAGCAAGTTAGTAATAAACAGATTTTTGTTTTGTTATCAATTTCAGATGAACATTTCATGAGGACAGTGTAAATGGTTCAAGAATTTTGAAAAAAAAAGATACATACAAATAAACATTTTTACATACTGCCTTGTCGTTGGTGTTTATAAAGATATTTTTATTAGTGGTAAATGGATTCTTTCAGTATTTGTTCAGCTATTGTTGGTCGTGGACGTGCAGATATTATGACGGATTAAAAATATTTTCTCAATGGATTTTATTATCAGTTAATTTTGAAAAAAAAAAAAATATATATATATAAACATTTATATAAATATACATAATTAAATTGTTTTTTTTTTTTGATTATACGGAACTGATAAACGGTTCGTTACATAGTTTTTGTGTCGAATATAATTATAACAAAAAAAAAATATTGTGAAAATGAAAATAAAAATTGTGATTTGATTTTGAAGAAGTTTGAAGAAGTAAAAATAATTAAAAATAAAAAAAAAAATTATATTAAAACAGAGTTAATATAAAAATTTAAAGGATATTCTTAAGAAAGTTTTTTGTATATCTAATTATTTTGTTTTGTGGTAAATCTATAATTAAATATTTCTTTTGAATTGTTTCATATTCTTTACAATAATTTCATTTTTTGGAAATCAAATTTAACCCGAAATTCTTGAAGAATTTTTGAATTGCTATTAATTTTTTATTTTTTTCAATATTATATTCGTATCTAAAAATTTTATATGCTATCATAATTCTTTTTTATGCTCCTATATACACATAGAAATATCTTTTTTAATTTAATGATGGTTTGTTATTTTTTGCTTGTATCTTACATATAAGGAATAATTTGCTTCGTTTGTTGTTTAGGTTCACATTTTTATTGTTGATTGGGTGTTCTGGTTGTTTTGTTGAGGTATATATGGACCCGTTTGTCAGGATTTATATTATTTTCTATATTAGGGAGTTTTAGCATTTAGGTAATATTCACAAGACATATCAATTTTATAATGCTTTTTTTAAAAACATAAATTTTATTATGAATTTTTGGTTATTGAAGAGTTTATTTAAATTAAAATTTATATAAATATATTGAATATTTCAATTTTTTTTGTTAAAAATGTAATTAATATTGTAAGGATTTTTTATTAAATACGAAAAATATATTAATAAAATTTTTTATTACATATAAATGCCGGCTAATACAAGAAATTTTGTATGAAAATGTGTTTCATTATAAATTGTAAAAAGATTTTTATATAGAAAATTTGTTTAAAATTAATAAATCGATGGTCCTTTTAGTTCATACATGCGAAATATTATTCGTAACAATTAGTTATGACCATTACAAAAATTATTTATACTTATATTGACAGTTGCCATATCGAATTATAGAATTTACAGTATTAACAAATTTAAATTTAATAGTATATTTAATTTAATTGGTATTTTATAATTCATAATGTAAGAATTATGAATTATAATTCAAAATTCTTACAATATTTTCCATTTTTTTAGAAATTTGAATTATATTTATTTTATAAATTCAAAATTACGTAAAGATTTTGAAATTTAAGACTTACAAATAAAATTACATTATCAATATTCAAAATGTTTTCAATTCTTCAAACTGTGTGATTTAAACTGCTATTAAAATAATTTATATTTAGTAATATAATTACAAATTTGTGTTTTTTTATGTAAATTTAAAACATTATTACACAAATAATTCACAACATTTTCTTCTATTCAAATTTTCCTATATATATTTTCTATGGATAATTAATTACATGTGCAATACCACAAGGGATGATATATATTTATATACGGTATTCATATAAACACAATACAATTTCTAAATCGTTATACATTTTTTATACCATAAACTCTCTGACTATATCCTTATTTTGAAAGAATCCTTTTTCTTTAAACAAATCCTCTGATGGTATAGTCAGTGCACAAAAAGAAACAAATTTAAATCATTATCCCTTTAAACAAGTGGATTCCAAATTGATTCAAAAATGAACTCAGCTATATATGGCGAGTTCAATTTCGAATCAACTGTATGTTTCAATTTGGAATCAATTTTGAATCAACTGATGTTCCATTATTAGACAAATTTTGGATTCAACTTTTTGATTCAAATTGGATTCAATTTTGATATATATTTCTGATTCCATTTGGAATCAAAAATGAACTAAAATTGATTCCAAATTGAACTAAAATTGATACCAAATTGAACTTAAATTGATAGCAAATTGAACTAATTATGATACAAAAATGAACTAATTCTGATACAAAAATGAACTAAAATTGAATCCAAATTGAACTTAAATTGATACCAAATTGAACTTAAATTGATACAAAAATGAACTAAAATTGATTAAAAAATGTGGTAAAGTAGAATCAAAAATTAAGTAAAAGATTTTTTTTTGGATAATAAATATTTATTTAATTATAATCTTATTATTTGATATTAATATTATTATTTAATATGAATTTTTAATAACATTTTGAATAATTTTTTTAAAATTCAAATATTATCCAGCAAGTTTTCCTTAATTCTCGTAACTCTGTCCGTTGCATAATTCAACCATTTTATATTAAGCTCTTATGTAATTTGGCCTCGCTATAGAAAATTTTTTCATTGCATCTAAAATTAAAAAGAATATAAAAAGATTAGTTTTGTATATTATAAATTTAATACAATTTTCATAAATAAAATAAATAGATATACATTTACTTACTTTTAAATTATGGAAAATAAATATAATGGCGACTGTACTGCTACTGCACACAAAAAAAGTTAACACTGTGGACTGTGCACGAGGACGACAGAACAATGAAAATAAAAAACTAAATTATGATATATTGTTATGTTTGCATGTATGAGAAAATGAAATTTGGTTTTTGTTTTTGTATGTGTATAATTTGAGAGAATATTGTGTTCTCATATTAAAATTTTGGAATCAATTTTAAATCAATTTGGAATCAGAAAAATTGAATCCGAATGGTGCTTAAAGGGATTATTATCGTTAATGTCATGAGAGAAGAAACCAAAAAAATAAATAAAAAAGTAATCCCAAAAATTTCGTATCCTTAACCCAAAAAAAAAAAATATATATGTATGTATATATAAATAAATAAATATAAAACGTTAAATAAGTATTAAAATTATAATTCCTTTTTAGCTTCTATAAAAAAAATATTTAATAAAACACTTTTTTTTTTTGGTAGTTAAAAAAACATTAATAAAATTTATTCCTTGTTAATGAGATTTTTTTTTTAAAGCATATAATAAACTTGTATGCGATTATCCTTTTTTGGTGTTGTTGTTTGTATATGAAAGTTGATGCATAAATATCTACCTCTGACCTAGGCAAGTTATATATAAATTTTTATGTTATATCTGTTTCATCTGAAATTTAATCAAGGCAATTATTTTTAATAAAATTTATGATTTTAAATTTTTTCTTTAGTTCATTCTGAATTAATTTTAATATATTTTTAATACTTTATTATATAGTAAAAATAAAATAAATTAAAATAAAATTAATGATTAATAATTTACTAAGTGAAATATACTCTGATTTTTAATAAAATTATAATTTCTTTTATTTTTGCTAGCTATATATAATCGCAATAATTTTTAATACATTACACATCAAATTATTAATAATAATAATAAAAAAAAGCGCTCAAGGTTCATCAATTTTATTACCAATAATGTAGAGATAATAATAAATTTTTTACGTTTAAATATTGATTATAAAAATTTATTATACAGATATTAAAATATGAATTTATATTAGTAGCAAAAATATTTATGGTAAACCAGTAGAAATTTTTGTATTTATTTATATTTTACTGAAAATTATAAATTTCATTTTTCAAAGAAATTGTATTATTGTAAAAAAAATTTCAATTTTCATAGTCTTGTAAAAAAATTAGTTTCCAATATTATTTGGTCTTGTAGTTTATTCAATAGAATTTATATATAAAAATGATCCTTGATTTTTTTTGTGTTGGTCCATATTTATTTTTTTTTATTTCACCTAAATTAAAAAAAATAAATTCATTAAAATTGATTTTAAATAAAATAAAATAAATTTTAATTTATATATAAATTTTTAATCTACTAATACAAAATAATAATTTTTGTTATTTTAAAGTTACTCTCTCAGTGTTAATTTATATGATTAAACAAACCCAAGTCAATTTTTTGACATTTCATTGATAAGGGATTTTTGTTTCTGAATTTTCAAAAATAATGTTTTATAAGCTATTTTTTTTTCATATTCCTTTAGATTTAATTAGTTAATCGTTTTAAATAATTTTGATATTGTAAATATTATCAGATATCAATTACAATTTTTTTTAGTGAATACAATAATTTTGATGAAATTAATTTTTAATATTAATTTATTTAAAATTACTTTAATTTGTTGCCAATTATTTTATGGTTATACCGAAATTATAATTGGAAATGGCGCAATTTTTTTTTAAATATAAACTTTATTTAATTAATAAAAGATAAATCTTTGGTGTTTTGAATTAGATCTCACATATTTTTTAGGTGTTTGTTTATAGGGCAAATCTAAAAATCTTTAGACTGTTTTAAAAGTGTACTATGAGTCCAGATTTAAATTGTACCACAAATCTTGTATTGTAACTATAATTAAGCCGGACTTAAGAGTGGTTTGTTTCAATGTAATTTTTAAAAAAATAATTTATTGTGAAGCATCACTCTATAATAGATATTATGTATATTGTATATATGTATATAACCACGTGCAGAATAACAAAAAAATGTGGCCACTCACTGTACGCGAAAAAAACAATACCGAATGGTAATAGCTAGGGTTGTAGCTGTGTATACAGTTCACTGGTATCCCGTACAATCAAGCAGTTCATTTTTGTATGAGCAATTCCTCTGCGAGTGTCCGGAGCTAACAATTTCTCTTGCTAACCAGTACCTAGACCTAGACGAACTAAAAGATTTAGCCAGTAAATGGCATATGGAAACTGTACATTGCATTAACGGCACGAGATGGATCTAAAATAACCTCATCTATGCTAGGGCTCACAAGAATGTGGTAAAGCAATACTTGGAGTCCTAGACAGTTTGTCTGGGGCTCGCCACTTGAACCAACCATAAAAAGGTAGATTTTAACCTTGTTAGGAAAAAAAATTATATAAAAGTTCATAATTTAAAATCAAATTGAACTGAATGAAAATTTGACAGTTCGTATATGTGTAATTAATGCAAGATCTTTTTAAATTTCGTATTTTAATATTTATTCTTTATTGATTCACAATTTACAATTTTTTTAACAATTATTATATTATTTTTATATCCTTTAACTAAAAGTCAGTCTGATATCAGTAAAAAAATACATAAATTTTTTACAAAAGTTATGAATATGTTCCAGTTCTGTAATCTATGAATAAAATTCTGTAATATAATGAAACTTTCTAAGGGTTAGCAAAAAATGTTTAAATATTTTATATATAGCTATAATTTCTATAAATATTTATCCTATCTTGTGTTCTTTTCAGACATCTCTTACTTAAGTTATTAATATTTATAAATATTATATCTTCACAATTTTTTTGTTTCTATTGAAAATATTCAATGTTGAAAATATTTATAAATACAATTTTCTGTTTTATTTTTTTTCCTTTTAATTATATCCTTAAGATTCGCAGACATTTTGTACATCCACCTTTTATTTGTTCAAAAATGCGTGTTTAATTTAAATAAAAAGGGAATAGAATGAGTCCAGACATTGTCAGAAAAAAAATGGATTGTATATTTGATTAAATAATTACAATATGATTAAATCCAAACTAGTATGGCATTGCCTGTAAATTCTGAAGGAAATAGCAAGTAAAACATAGTCACCCTAATGTGTCAGGACATTCCAATATTGAGAGTAAAATGAAAATGCTGATCTACTTACTAAAACGGGATCAGATCTTACCTTACTATCTCAACTAAAACTGGTAATACAGCAATCAATAAGTGTATCAATAATGGGAAATTATTGTTTATAATAACCAAAAATAACTCTCGAACTAACTTAACTACAAAATTAATCAACTACAAAATTAAGAGTTTCTTACCAGGCCACTGTCGATTTAACCATCATCTTAATAAGTTACTCAGATTAATTTCACTGCTCTGCAGAATATGAGGGGAATTCAATGAAACAGTCGATTGTGAAGGTTTGTTGATCACTAGACATAAAATCTTTGGTCAGGGGTTTCTAGAACTAGGGGATTTTATGCCTAAGACTTCACATATATTCTCAGATTCATTAATGAACTAATTTTTGTAGAACTATAAAATAAAGTGTACCACAACAGTTCAATAATGTCCACGGTAGTTACATAAAGGATCACTTTTGTCCACCCCTATTATTTATCTAATCGTAATCTATAATATGAATTGATTTTGTTTTTTATAAAATCCAATTAAATATATTTAATAAATATAGTAAATTATTTAAATTTATGGAATTGAATTAAATTATGACACTATTTCAAAAAGGATGGTTATTAATCCATTAATTATATTTGCTTGTGTTGTGAAAAATATTAATGGTTTAAAAAAAAATTGTCATTGAATTATTTATTTACCAATTTACATAAAAATAATTTATTATAATTTATAATAAACTGCAATTAAAGCTACAGCAATTCCGATATAATAATAATTTTTTATTTGTTTTATAATTATATTAAGTTAAATATGTAATCATTGAATTAATATTGTTGATTAATTTAATTAAATAAAATAAATTCAAAAATGATTTATGTATTAATTAATATAGTTTATTTTAAATTTATATTTTTAAATATTTGTTTAATGAAAAAATTGCCATTTTATCATCTTTTCTACCACTTAGAAGGGTAAAAGCTGAATATTGCGATGGACATTGTTCAAAACATTCCATTGAAGGTTTACTTCCATATTGAAGTATGATGATTAAACCATCAATCTAAAGTAATGGCTCGGTATAGATGGATTTTATTTCAGAACACAAAATTCGTGAATTTTTTGAGTCTTTTCCTTTCATTGCAGTTCTTGTATCCTTCAGAAGTGACAAAATGTATATCTAGGCTATGTTTCGAAATTGTAAAAATGGCCGAAATTGTAAAAATGTTTATATATATAATGCTACAGGTGCCTATGCTTATAAAAAGGATTTTTATTCATTCCTTTCGTCCAAAATATTTAGCATTTAAAATTATGTGTAATATATGACTGTTTTTAGTTGAAAATGGTCTAAGTCTATATTTTGATTGTACCGTATTTGACTCAAAAATATCCATTATTTGAAATAATTATAAATTATCGTTGTAAAGTTATTATATTTTAGAAATATTTTTAAACTAATTTTCATTTAATTTATTTGAAATTAATACAATGAAATTTAATTTATCAACCTTCTTCAATTATTCATATAGAAAATCTTTTCGATGCCAGTTTTGATATTTAACTAAATTTCTTCTAAATTAAATTTATATTTCACAGTATACATTCAAACAAAATTTTGTAGTTCATACTATCAGATTTTTATAGAATTAATGTATTTTTACGGATGTATAAATTAAATAATTTTAATGTTTATATATTTATTAATGTATTTTTTTTTTATAAAATTTGATTTTTTTACAACTTCCTCCTTTTACTTATTTTAATTTTTTTTTTTGTAATTCACAATTTTCTTTTAAACTTGCCCTTTTATTTATTAAAAATTATAAAAGTCCACCAAAATAAATATATATGTACGTAAATAAAAAACAATTTTTTCGGTTCATTATGAAATTTAAAATAAAATTGTCCAAAAACGCCCATCTGGAATTATTTCAAGAAACCAAAAAAAAAAAACCGAAAACATTCAATATTTTTTTTCTTCTTATTTACAAAAAATTATAATCTCATAACGAATTTAATAGTTGAACATTAGCGCGGTTCATGGCTAAACTCCATGGATCTATTTAAATTTGGACGCCTTTAGCTGAAAAACAGAGAAAAAAATTAAAACAAAGATAGAACATATAATCCGAAAATGTCTAAACATAAGACACAACATAAAACATAAAAAAAAAAAACAGATTGTATAAACAGATTGTAGAGTTTGTTGATAGCATATAAAAGAATTAGCAAAAACAAATTTGAAATAATTGAAAATTGAATTTATTTTAAATTTGAAACTTATACGTACAATATTCGTATGTATATTTTTTATAAAACCCAAACACATTAAGACCATAGATGCATTCAGACTTTCCCAGAAAGTCATAGTGATACAATTATAAAGATTTTTTATATGGTGAAACAGAAGCAATTTTGAGGTAGTGTCATTATCTAGAATAGTGTACTAAACTTTGCATGATTTCTAATGCGATTTTAAGCTAGGAAAAATGCTAACAGTTAATGAACTTTTTTAACAACCAATGCCTCACTTTTAACAATCAATGTCTCTCTTGTTTCCATTAAAATGTGTGTCTTCAATATACGTCGCAATAGGTCAGTAATAGCCGCAGTGACATATGGGAACTTTGTGCCCAGTTCTGTACCTCCACTGTAAAGAAACGTATGGTTTAGAATCCATTTATAACTTAGTAAGTATACTATAATTGTAATAGAATTTCAGCGAAACTTTTATTATTAGAAATATGTGGCATTTACTTCATATCTCAATTGTCGCTTGAGATATGAACCAAAGAATTGAAATGATTAAAATATCACTAAATAATTTTTACGACAAACAGTCGTAATGAAATTATTATTCTTATTTTTATTTTGAAATTTCATTAAAAAATTAGATTAAAAACAGAACCAGAATCATTATAAAAATAGTGAAAAATAAAAAAACATTACCGAAACTTAAATTATATTATGTATAATTTTTTTTTCTTCTTGGTTTCTTTATTTGGTTGTGTCAGTAATGCGTAAATGCGTTTATTTACAACCAGAGAACCGCAAAAATCCCGGGAATTATCTAAATAGGGTATAAAAATATACATAAAACATTGTCATTAAATTACTTTCTAGTTAATAAAATGAAATAAAGTTAGTATTTTTTTTTTCTTATTATGAACAAATTGAGGAAAATGGTGGTTTTTTTTATACAGATATTTTGTAATTGTACAGAGAATTTAGCCCAAAGATATTTAAAAAAAATCGTACTTTATTTAAAATAATCTTAAAGTGAATTAATGAATTTATATTCCGGCGGCAATACTATTGAATTTAAATGTAGTTATACTACTGTACGAAGGTGGAGGAGGTTGTTTTTTTTTATTTCCGTATCATAATAATAAGAACACATAAAAAAAATTGTAGAGTAAAACAGGATATTTGAAAATTATGATAATGAAATTATGAAAAGGGATGAAATAATATCAAGGAAAATGTTTAAAGGATATTTTTTTTATTATAATTCCATGCAAAATTTACTGAAAGTAATGTGAATATTTTTTATGTTGTGTTGAAATTGAAAGAAAAATCGTTTTTTTTTTGCTGTTGTTATTGTGGCAGTAAAACTGCAAGAAATGTAATAAAATTATTTTAATAGTGCCATTTTAGACAATTGAAAATAATGTTTTTGATTTTGTTTTTTTAACTGGCGGAATTTAAATCATATAAATGTTAAAATAGGTAATAAAATTATTTTGGGTTTAATGATAATTTACAAAAATTTAATATTAGAAGAGTACTTTAAGATTAAAGAATTTTATTTAGCTTAAGTTAAGTTTCGGACATCTATAAACGGACGAAGATCTGAACTACTATAGACATCCATAGGTTGGTGCCTTACTCGTTTCGATATTAGACCGTCACTCTCATGCTGTTATATTCCACTGTTTCATCGTCACATTCACAAAATTAACATAGTCCAACTCCTGTTAGTCCTAATTGTTGTAGATTGTTTTCTTAATCCGTATTATCATGTAAGGAGAGCTAGACCCTTCTTTATTTATAAAATTTATCAAGGAAATAATGCTGTGTAAATGTAAGCCTAAGTATTACATACTAAATATTTATCATAAAACAATGCTTTACATGTTAAAAATCTTCAAATATCTCATATTTTTAATGGTACTATTTAAATGAAGTTGAGCTATTTAGTATATTAATTAAGGTCTAATATTTTACAAAAAAATAATAAATAGATAGTATATAAAGTTTTTAAATAATAAAAATTGTATGGCCCTGTTAAAGAAATTGACGAAAATCTCAAATTCAAATTCAATGTCAAATTCGGCACACATTTAACTAATTTTACTATCACTGTATAGATTGAATTGTAAAAAGCAAAATTTAGAGATACGATGGCCTATAATTAATGGGTCTTATAGATATGACAACGACAAGTTAACGTTGTTTTAAATTGTAAAAAGGAAAATATTTTATTTTTCAATAATGTTGGATGGTCATTTCAGAAAAAGGGTTTTATAAAATGAACTTCCTTTCTGATTGATCTGTAAAATAAAAACTTTACAAAGTCAATAACAATTTAAAAAAGCAAATACACGTATTTTTTTTTATATACAAAATTATGAATTTGTATAGATACTGGGACAAGGCTTCATAGCTACAAAAAGGATATAATAGTAAAAAAAATATCAGATACTCGTAAATTTGAAATCAAAGAGATGAAAAAAGAAAATTGAAAATTGTTATGCAAAAAATAAACGTAATTGACAGAAAGAACAATTGTTCTAATATAAATTGACCGAAATCCAATTGATCGAATTGGTTTTAGTAAATATTTTTTTTAATAACCACCAATTAATCGTGGATTTCGGTCAATTTATCTTCTGCTAATTGTGAATTCGATAAATTGTACATTTGCTCAATAGTAAATTCAATTAATTGTTCATTCGGTCAATTGTTTCTGTCAATTCACCGGATACCATAAAATTAAGTTTATTACCCTAAAATAAAATCATTCAATTGTAAATTATTTATATATAGAATCAATATCAACATTATTAATATAATATTTTCGAACATCATTTTTTAAAGCGTTGTTACTAACTAAAAAAAAATACTAATTTAAATAAAAAAAATATAATTACAAAACAAAAATAATTATAAATTGTAAAAATAATATTCACATTATCAAATTCATTCGAAAGGAAAATAAAAGGAAATTTTTTATTAGAAAAGAAAATGTGCGCGCACAAAATTTAAATTTATATTTTTAGAATTTTTATTTTAAAATAATGTTTTTTTTTTCTATTTTATTTATAATCAGTTTTATTTTAATGTAGAAAATCAAAAATCAAATTAAAATAAGTGAATTTATATAAAAAAAAATTATCAATAATAAATTAGTGATTGTGAATAAATATATTATATTGAAAAGAAGTGCGCAACATAAAAAATTAAATCGAAATTCAATTTAATTTAAAAAATAAATAAAAATTAATATAAAATATATTTAATACATAATGGCATCAATAATATATAATTTATGGTTTTTTAATGGTGGTGGAAATAATAATTATATTTTGATAATAAATATATTCACAATAATATTATTAGTATCGAAATATTGTGAATGTATTGATCGAAATAGCAGTATTTTAATTATGAAACATCAACAACAACAACATCATAATATAAATCAACATTATCATCATCATAATCAGCAATCGGTGCCGCATCATAATCCATATCATAATAATCATAAGCATAATTTTAAACATAAACATAAAAGTAAATATACAATTGAGGAATTGTTAAATACAAAATTTGATATGAAAATTTCAAAAGATATTGATATGGATCCATGTAAAGCAGGTAAGAACTTTATAATATTTATTTCAGTATTTTAAATGAATTACTTAAGTCAATTTTAAGATTTTAAAACAATTGCTCGATCATTGAACTGTTTCGATTTTTAGTTTTATGATACGTTATATTTTTGCCACAATTAGTACTGTGCGGATATTTCCACAATATTGGTCATATGTTCAAAGGAACGTCAATGAATCCACAAATATTTACAAAAAAGATAAAGACTTTAAGGTTTACGAAAATTTTAAAATTAATTGTAAACTTTATGTCTCCAAAAATGAAATAGCTTAATTCAAGAATATTCGGGGTAATGAACTTTAATTGTAGAATCAATTAAAAGATTTCTAAGAATAGTCAATTTTCTTTTTAAATTTCGGTATTCAAGATTCGGAATTAATTTTAAACAGAATTTAATTTATATAAATATATTTCCTTTAAAATACCATCAATTCTATATATTTATGTTATGTGTATAAAGAATTAGTATTAAAAACCAATAAGATTTCTTCAATCATCCATTAACAAATCGAATTATCTTCTGTATCGTATTCTAAAAGTAAATTCTCTTTGTTATTTTCAAAATTAATTTCCTATTTTCCATAATTATTGAATAATTATTAGAAACATTATTTTATATAAATATGTATATATATCAGGGCTGGAAACCGGGTTTTAAAACCAAAATCATAAAATCTCTAAAAATTAAACGAAACCATAACCAAAAAAAAATCCAAAAAATCGAAAACCAAAACTTAAAAGTCTGAAAAATAATAGAGACAATAGAACAACTATAGTCCAACATATAAACAATTTACAGTGGCTTTACTGGGAATTAAATATTATACTATTCTGTGAGGTGTACAAAATGTCAAATACCTAACAAAAAGAATTAGACTATTTGGTAAGAAGATCAAAGTTAGACATACAAACAAGTTAAACAAGTCATTTCTAATATTAGAAATGAAAAATGATAATGCGGTCTTAACCATTTAGTACGTTTGGTATCATATGATATTGACTTTTACTTACCAAACTGTCAAAAAACATTTGAAATAACATAAATAATTTACATTTATAATTAATTTCTGCATTTGTCCATGAATGTCAGATCTGTCAGAAAAACGAAAAACCAAATCAATTTAAAATATATAAATAGGTTTCCAGCCCTGATATTATATATATAGTAAACATTTACAAATTAATATTTAAATTTAATCCAAAATTATTATTATCAATAATAATTATCAATTATTATTATTATCGCACCATTAAATTTTGTACGTTTTGGCTGCGTGCTTAAAATGTTTATGTAAAAAGATTTTAAAGATTTATGTAAAATATTGTAATGATATAGTGATAATGTTTATATACAGTATAAATGGATTGATTAATTATTAAAATGGTAAAATTTATCTTAAATTAATAAATTTCTTAAAGAATTTAATATATATATAATTATATAAGGTTTTGCAGAAATTGTTTTTCTTAGTAATTATAATATAAACATTGTAATTTAATTTGGTAAATAATATTTTATTATAAAATATATCAGATAAAATTTTATGTAGACATATAACATTTTCTATAATTACAAAATTCTTTTGTAAAATATTTTATAAGAATATCAAATTTAAATTTCGATATTTAATTAAAAATATATTATATAAAAAAAAATCATAATAATATGAAATGGAAAAATCTATTTTATAGGTAATATAATATTCGAAAATGATTTTTCTTAGAAAACCACATAAAATCAAAGACAATATAAATAGAAATCTTCTAAGTTTTTAATTAGAAGGTAGAAAATTTTCTAGAGATAAATACAAAATTTATAAAATAAAAATAAAATTTTCAAAATTTTCTAGAATTTAAATAAAATAAATAAAAAAATGTCGGTTGGTTACATTTTTTCAATTATCCCATCTTCCAGTTGACTGCAGGTTAATTAAAGCTGTCCCTAATAACTGCGGTCCCTGGTAATCAATTGTGAATATAACTCTGGAAATTAAAATTCTATTACTAGTTCCGTGTTTTCGAAAACCACAATATCGTTTGGCGGGTTTTACTGTAACGTAACGAAGTTGGTGAAGTGTAGAACAAGTCAAGAGATTTCTTTGATGACTTAGTTCCATTCGTCTTCATAAATTCTGTTTAAAATGTTAAGGCATAGTCAATCATGATCGTAGCTAAGGTTTTATAATGTTCCTTTCAATGCTAGTAAGCCACTAATTAAGTTAGTATACTGTTTAGTAAATAAGTATAAATATTTTAATGGCTACATCCATAAATGAGAAGACGAAACAAAAATAATATAATTTAAATTTATTTAATATGTGTATTGTGAATAATTTCCAATATATCAATTATCAATCTACACCACACATATTAAAAGTTATAGAGCATTGATTAATTCTAAGTAATAGTAAAGACTTCGTTAATAAAAATCGAACAACCGGAAGCTATAAAAACAAATCAAATTAAATAAATCATGTTTCAGCATGGTTTATATGATTTTATAGTTCGTTACAATATGTTTTTAAAATATATTATGTAAATTCCTCTTGAAGCATATAAATTATTACCACTACATTTAACAATCGCTTCTATGCAATTCCATTATCCTATAAAAAGTTTGTTTTCCTTGTTACTATACCAAATAATCAAGAACATAGATTGATGCAATGGATGCTATATTTATTTTATTTTAAAATAAGTTATTAGTTAAAATACGTATGTACGTTGAATCAATTGACTTTACATACCTTTATTTTTGAAATTTTATCGCTATTGATTTTGAGATCTCAGTAATCCTGATTTAAAATCCACTGTTTCTACTAAATAATTTAAATATAAAGAAATATTTATACTATTCACCAATAAATTGAATAAATTGTAATTATTTTGTACGCGGAGCCTATTTTGTATACGCCACCCCCCACCCCTAATATTTTTTTATAATACTCATAAAAAATGTATTAATTCAACTCATTTATTTAACATCCTGTAAATATAAATTATCCCTCAAGTGATAAAATGTCATTGCAATGAATTCTTTTTACATCCGAGTATATCCTTACATTTTCGTAATTTAAAATCCTTTATGTTTTAATTTTGAATACACCTTTAAGCATTAAATTTTTTTTTTTGGTTTTTTATTATAAATTTAAATTTAATATCAATTATATTATACAAAAATTTATTTGAATTATTATAATCTTTAAGCTTTTTATATGTTCTGATAAATAATTTATGATAAATTTATGATGTGTAAATATTGTTAACATATGCGTATATTAGTATTCATAAAAATAAGAAGGATAAATATTTTTCACATTAAATGAAACTAAAAGGAAGACGCACTTGACAGAAATATTTTTTTTTTTTCAAAAGATTAAACAGATAAAACCAACCTTATCCTTTAGAATAAAATGCATTTATATGTGAATCAGAGTTGGACTTATATGAAAATTGTGCAGTTCTGTCAAATCGTTTCAATTTTCTCTAAGAATATGAAAAGAGTTCACAAAAAAAGCAATTCATATTTCAAAACACATCCACGTGATAATCTCATTTTAAAACCATCTTTTTCACCATTGAACGACATCAAAGTCCTGGGAAATCATTAGGAAATTTTTCCATGATTCAGTCTAACCCTGATGTGTATGTATAGATGCTTACATTATAGAAAGCAATTTTACTTTCTTTTATATCAATTTTTTTATATAATTGTGATGAATAGTAGGGGGTTAAATTTTGAATGACAAAATTATAAATGGTATAAAAAAAATTATAGAAATAGGATAGAATAAAATTATATTTAAAAATAACATTGAAAAGTAATTAATGATGATAATTAAAGTGTTTAACGAACTTTATTCAGTAAAATAATTTATAATCAAAAGAAAATCTGTTATTAAATGTGTAATTAAAAATTTAACTGTCAATTTATCTATATCTACATTTACCATTTTACCTATAATGACAGAATATTAAATGCATATCTTATAGTCAAGAAGATTTTTTATAGAAATTCAAACTTTAAATGGGTTAAAATGATTTTATAATTTTTATTTTTTGGTAGTGTTAAATATCATAATATGAAAAGTTGGTACAGTTGATGTTTTATGATCGGATACTAAATTATTTGACTCACAGTTGTGGATTGGTTTGTTGGTTCGTAAAGAGGAGGATCCGAAAACATCACGTACTGAAGCCAAATATAGGCCAGTTATACATCCCAGTGGAAGTTGAAGTTTTTTTTAGCCTATAGCACATCAACCCATCCTACCTCCTTAATAAATTTGATCTATAACAGGTTATTTAGAAAAAAATATTCTAAGTGTTTTAATCTAGAATGACACAGGATATGTTCCAGAGATTCTTCGTCCTCTTCACAATCTCTGCACAGATCATGTTTCCGTTATGTAACTCAAATATCATATAATTTGGCTCTTGCTCCAGAACAGTTTTATGTTAACGCAACCGTTCAATTTCCCCATCGAAGTGTAGACATTTTGTAAGTGTATATTTTGTTCAACGTGTTTTGGCATTTGTCAAAGGATATTATGTAAGATTCTAATGAGTTGTAAATAGCCCCGTTTCTTACCAGTTTCTCATTTCCCTTGATCGAACTATGCCCTGGTGATCCGCGGATTTTGAAATCATTGCAATTAGCTACTGCATTATGATTAGATGGATTAACTATGAAGTATTGTCAATTTTTTAAACCAATTTTTCCTTACATTTATATCATAATGATTGATGATTTCAATGCAATATTGCACAATTTTGTTTCGTGATGTAATTAATGTCGGTAAAATTAGAGATCGGAAAGTTCAGTTGGTAAAATACATTATAAAATTTTTATATACGTATACAATCATGATTTTTTCACTAATCAATTTGAACAAACTCCATATTTTGAGCTACCCATTAAGTTATGAGTTTTATTATACGATACGATGAGTTTTTTTATTCCATCTAAAGCTTTTCATAATTCTTTTTTATATTAAAAACAACCATAAAAAAGCTGCTAACTAGGGGGAGCAGATAACTCATAGTATGTTGTTTAACAGCGATTTATGTCCAAAAGTTTTTTGTAATTAACATTATCTTTGTAACAAACAGTGCTTTCTTCAAAATTGCTCATCTTTATTATTTATCGATTTAATTTTATATTTTTATTTCTTTAATAATAAATAATATTATTAAAATAACTATAATAATAAGTATACATATGCGTAATCACGAATCCAACCTGTGTACAAAATTTCATTGAAATCGGATAATAATTACACGCTGTAGAACATAAAGCAAATATTCTTCGGAATCTAAGTTGCTCATATATTAATTTCCCATGAACGTACTATACCTACCTACTACAAATTTGTGTAGTATCAAATAGATAACTAAATGAAACTGTGTATTCAATATCATTGAAATTGGGTGAAAGGTACTGTAGATATAGAGAGTTGAACTTATGAAAAGTAATTACGGATTTTTACATGGACCCACTGAAGTATCGACTTTAAATTTTACAGACACCAAGTACATACGGAAACTATCATATGTACCAAAATTTATGCTAATTAGATAAAAATTACTATATGCTCTAGAGTATACGAAATTTTAATCGGATATTTTACCATGGACCTCCTGAAGTTACAGACCTGTATCTTGGTAGGCTTGTGGACAATCATGATACCAACCCATGTTTTAAATTTCATCCAAATCTGAGACATGAAATTTTGTTTTACATTTTTCCCACTGAAAGGATTTGTTTTACATTTTTTTACATGGTCCCACTGAAAGGATCGATCTCATCTTGTACCGGCACCTGCGCGAAGTCTGTTAGAGCCTGTGTGCCAAATTTCATTAAAATTGGACAATCGGTTCTAGGAGATGTCGCTGCGCACATAAAAAGCGTACCCGTACTCATCCCCCGCGTACCCGTACGCATCCCGTACGCATTTTTTTGCATTTTCGGACTCCCCGACCTCGGAAACGCCCAGAAACAAATTTTGAACGAACTTTTTTTTTAACCATCCAACCCATCACCATTTCATACTATTCGTAAAATATTCTAAGCAATTTGATGTTCATATTCTTTTGCACTTACATATTTATTTGAATACAATTTATGTTATACATCAGCAAAATCTTTTTATTTTTGTCTTAATGATTTAAAGCTGTTCAGTTTTTTAAGTAAACGTATTTTAAAAATGTATTCCTTTTTGAGGGGCACTAAATTTGAAATGGATACAAATACAAATCTTTATTCATAATTTTCCACAAAGTTGTTCTTTTAAGTTCAATTTCTTGAGCAATGGATTGTTTGGAACACTTTATAGGACAGCAGCAATATTTTCAGCTGATCTTCTCCAATGCTGTCGCTAAGCTGGTAGTTATCTGATATAAAGCCTCTTTCTTTAAAATCATTCACTAAACGAATAGTAGGTTTTGATAGCATATTATTTCTACCCAAAATTTCAGGAAATTTCCAATCGTCAAAATAACTGATACAGTAATTGATTTATATATTTTCTTAATAAATTTATATAGAAATTCATGTTTACCAAAAATGGCAACCAAACAAAGTTCAAACTTCCCTGCAAACACCCTGTACTTAACACGTACTTGAAATACTGAAAAGATTAATTAAAAATGTTTAAAGTTAAATTTGACACACTTAATATGGAAAATTTGAAATACCATTGATTTAGGTCAAAATATGTTTGAAGTATGTACTATTTCAGTATTTAAATTAGATTACAGTATGTTGTACATTTGGCCCTATTTCGATGATATTTCAAATAACTTGGAAAATTTAATTATTTTAAGTAATTTGCTTTTAGGAATACTTTTTTTAAAAATGATGCCTGTTTGTATATTTGAAAAAAATGTACATTTGGAATTTAGAAATATCATTATATTAAAATTTAGTATTTCAAATGCTTTCAAAATGCTATATTTCGGAAACTGACAACTCCTATTAAATGTTATAATTCTGTATACAAATCATTTTTTAATATGTCAAAGATGTAATAAAAGAATAAAAGTAACAAATTATTTTGAAGTTTATTTTTATGTAAATTTTGAATTTCAATTTATGAAATTCTTTTACTTTTATCATTTTTTAGTTATAAAAAAAAGCGCACTATTGTATGACCTTTAAAATAGAGTGCAAATACCACAATTTTTATATAAATTTAATTATATTTTTTTGTAAGGGAAATTCTATATCATATTTGTATAAACTTGAATTTATGCAATGGCAGTTACTCAAATATCATAGCAATAATGGTAATTGAACCTATTATTAGATTATCTATTTACTAATGAAACCTGTCAACTTATACAAAATAATTCTTTTAATCGCAAATTAAATTCAATTGTATTGAATCAATTTAATAAGGTTAAAAATTGCAATAACGTTTATAAATTTCCACTTCATATAAACATAATTGAATTAAATGAAATATTTAAAAAATAAAATATAAGTGAAAAGATATTTTTCGTTGGGTGTTGAAGTTGGCATTTTCCATTTACATAATATTCGCATAACAATTATAAATTGTATACTCTTATTGGAGTTGAATTGAGGGATTGATAGAGATATATAAGAAAGTACAGACTACAGAGGATGGTATTCATTTACAGCTTTAGGTACACTATATTTGAAGGAGCATAAAATATTTGTCTTATAAACTCTCAAAAATACTATTATTTTAAAACCAATACGCAGCTTTAGCTTTCGTAAGATTAACATATAGCTCGGATTACGGTGGAGATTACACTATATCTCAAAATTACGCTAAAGTTATAGACTGATAAACATTATTTAACATACAAATTTCGCGTGAAATAATGTTCTGAAGGTTTGCTTTTTAAATTTAAAAACTTTCAAAATAAATTTATAAAAAAACGAAATAATAATGTCAAAATTTATCATTTTTCATGGCGATATCGATGGTGATTTGATTCACTCTTATGCTGGAGATACCGACCTAGCCGCTGTATCGCATAACTCTTTGAAATGTCAAAAAAAAAAAGTAGAAATATCATGTGAAAAGAAAAATTGTATATAAAATTATTTGAAATTTATCGAACTTTTCCTCAAAACTAAGCGATTTTTCCGCACAACAATCATAATATTTATATCTTTTTTTCAAAAAATAATTTATACATAATATTTATCTATACCTAAAAATTGAACTTTTCCATAATTCCCTTAAAAATATTTCTAAATTATATGGCAAGTTAATGCTTGAACACTAAAAGCATATTTTATATCAATAATTGTAATTTATTGTTGTGTGTTCATTTAATGTGAAAATGTAATAAATATAATTGAAAACCAAATAGACTGTACAAACAAATAAACACCAGATAGGAAATATTTAGTTTAAAATTACAACATTAAAATTAGCATTAGAACGTTATCCTGCCCTTTAGTTTTATTATTTCCTAATTGAATTTGGTGGTAATTTATTTTGTATTTAAAACAAAAAAATCATAAATTATAAATTATTTAATATATGCTTCATAAAATATTTAGGACCAATATTATGTATAGATAAAAAAATATGTTTTGTCAAAATATATCATCCAAAAAAGGACTTTATTTATTATTTATTATCGTAATTTTTTATTGTATATACATCAATAAATAAGAATAGAAAAATTATATATTAACAAAGATTTTATACAGGTGGGTTTTCTACGAATTTTAGAAATGTTAATGAGGGAATCGAATCACTGAAGTCTCTTTCAATCAATTTATTAAATTTTTCAATAAAAATCATTTTCAATTATATATATGTAATTTATATTAAATTAAAGTGGCGGTTTTATATGTGATGCTAGTGATAAATGATGCATTAGGTCTTGGCTTGAACTCAGACCTATCTAGTCGCTCTAAATTTAAAAGAGTACTAGTTATAAATAATTTAAGACTTACATCATTTTTACATCAAATATAAATTTTACGAAACCTCTGTCATTGTGATGATGAGGCCAAGCTTTGAACCACGGCTGATAACTCATAGAATAAGAATATTAAATTTTCCATATAATATCAACTTTAGGTAAAAGAATATTAAGAAAATTTATTTATGTAGTTATTTTGATAAACCAAATTATGAATGACCAAACCTCTACCAATTGACAATTCATACCAATTGAATTGAATAATACTCAATTATAACTTAATTCCATATTTTTGTAATACAAATGGAAACTAAATTCTTAAGTTTTTAAATATTATTATTACAATTATAATAAATTTACTTTATAGAAGCTAAAATAATATAAAACTAAATTAATACTTGAAATGTTTATATTATATTTATAAGATTCACTTGAATTATAATGTAAATAAAATTGTAATTCAAAATGTAAATTTTCAAAATATGTACTTTAAAAATTTATTAATTATCTTTACAAGGATTTATTTTTACTATACAAGGATATTTTCATATTTAACATCATTAAGCTATTTTATGCTTCAGAATAAATTTCACTTCTTAAAAATATTATAATAAAATATTGATTTTTAATTCATAAATATTTAATAATTTGTAGTTAAATTTTAAACAAAATATTTTTTTATAAAAATTTTATTCCAAAAATTATACTTATTTAAATTTTATTATTATACATATATAAATTATCACAATCTCAAAGGATACACCGAAAATATTATTAAAATGGAAAATTTTCATAAAATTTAATTTCAAATAAATTTTGTATTCATTTGGGACTAATATAAAAATTATTATAATTATCTTAAATTTATTTTATTATAGAAAATATTCAAAAATATCAAATTATTATAAAATTAATGAAAATATTCCAATATTTTCATAATTAAACATACAAAATTTACCATAAATATTTGTTATTATGCTTTTTTAGTTTGTAACCATTAAAAATTTTCAAAATTTCTCATTTTTATTAAAAATTTCATTTGAATTCCTTTGGTATAAAACTGATAAAAATATTATGTATTATTAGATTGTCAATAAAATGTCCTCAAGTAAATCTAAATTATATAAACGAACATAAAAATGTTAAAAAAAAACTATTTCATATAATTATATATATATAATTTAATAATTTTTGCATGAAAATCGTTTTTGGCAGAATTTTTGTATAATTATATTTAAACTAAGCATTTTTGAATTCTAAATTGACAGTAATAATAATAATATTTATCATATATTTTATTACATACATATGTATATGAAAAAAAAGGACTAAACACACTAAAATAGTGGCTGGGCACTAAATTGGCATCTGTTACTATTGTATATGGCGTGAATAACCACTAAGGGAAAATATATATAAATTTTCGGTTTATGTTATTTTACAATATGTTTTAGTTAATAAATAATATTTTGTTAGGATTGTACAAAACCGCTCAGATGAATAATATGATGCCGATAGATAACATGAATATAATAAAAAAAATTATTATATTTTATGTAATTTGAAAGCTAAATTCGTAAAGGATATAAACAAATTTAGTGTAATATCAGCACATTCGTAATGTATTAAACTTTTGTGTTAAAATTTGATTAAATAACTAAATTCATAAATACGGTATTATAAATTCATATATTTCGCTATACAATTTATTTATTATTTTAACAAACTACGTAAATTATTAATATTTATTTTCAGTATAATATTGATTTAATGAAATATTTCCAAATAATCGTAAATTATGAGTATTTTAAATGTTTATTAAATTGTATTAATTTTAAATACTTATATCTTATGTGCAATAAATATAATCCTTTAAATTTATTTACAGATTAAAATTAATATCCTTTATATAATTTGTTATATGAATACCACTAGTCATTTATATTTATTATTTTTTTGGCAATAACAGTAATAAAAATTTAAACTTTTAAATAAAAAAAAGTTTAATATGAAATTTGTAAAATTGTATTCTGTCAGAGAATATTGAACTGATATCGAAATTTTAAAACAATTTTATATTATTTCAATAAAGAGTAAAGTTTATAATTAGAGTAACCAAATTTAAATTTTTCCCTAGTATATTTTTAAATATAAAACATTATATAATGTGGTTCGGTACCTTATATTATTTGTTAGAAAATTACTTAATGGATAATAATTTAGACCTGAATCATTTCTTCGAACATTCACAAATTCAATATTATTTTAATACTGGATAATAAAACTGAAAACTTCCCATTAAAAATATTTATATTTTCAAAAATACCAAATAATCGAATGGAGACCAATTGAATTCTAAGTAAATAATTTCCGACCAAGAACTTACGAATCCTTTGAATGGTTATATCATGGAACATATTAGGTATATACTATTTGATCGAAATTAATTGATTTATAGTGTTTTTCATGCAAATGATTTGCGATCAATTGATTTTCAACCTTTTGAATGTCACCCATGTGATTAGGAACGGGTTGAAAAAGATAAATTAAAATTAAATTCAGAGTATTTTATATTCAAAGAATTAGAATTATATATGTTAAAAAATTGAAGCCTGTATGTAGTATGTGTATAGTTGTCTCGCTCATTAGCTCGCCAAACTGTCAAAATTTGCCACATTCAGTATTTATTCAGGTTGTAGTGTCCTTACTGTACGTAAAACCGTTAATGTGCGTATCTTATTTTGGTTCAGACCAAGAAATTGTTGGATTCTTTTGTTTGCATGGTTATGTAGGTTTAGCGAGTCGGTTACCTTGTGTAGCATCCTACATAGTATGATCGCATTTTGGTGCTTAATGCTTTATGGCTAGTTTCGACGTAGCTAAGTGTTATGCCATATAATTGTGTAGGGTTAATGAATTTCTATTTTGATCCTTTTTTAGCCAGTATGTAAACAATTCCGGTCTTGGCTACTATGCCCCTATGTCCTGGCACCCAAATGAGTGTTACACTGTTCAAGTTCGCCAGTGATATCAGGGTTTGAAGGCAGTCCCATACTAGTATTGATTTGATCATGTTGGATTTCATAGCCAAAACTCTGCTGTCTGAGAGATTATATATATTATCTGATGATTTCTCTGATCCACAGCTCTATTGTATTGAGCAAGTTTCGTAACTAACGTTACTTATTAATCTTAAGTAATATATATTTTAAGTAGATATATTTTCATTAATTATAAAATAAAAAAACAGAAAACATTTGGTTACTCTTTGTTTGCTTTATTTTACCGCAATTAAAACTATTTTCACCAACACAAAATGAAATATTGGATAATATATTTTTAAATATATTTTCAAAACTTTTCATTTAACAATAATGTAAATACAAAAATTATATTCAAATCGGACTCTAACGCAACCAAAAACTTTATTTTAAATTATCCACCCCAAAAATGTAATCCTTTTTATATTTACTATAGAAAATATATTTATAATGTTTTTATTATATTTTTACTATCTTTTACTGGCCTGGATGTTTTTGGTCAAAATAGCTAAAACAAAAGTTTTTCATAAATTTAAATGTTTTAAAATAAAATATAGAGAACAGGTGGTTCTACTTCTATACTGGGCTGTGTGGTTTTTTTTTTACAATTCAATTGTTTAAGGATTTTGTTCAAATTGAAATTAAACTAACACTAGAACAATAATAACTAGGTTACATAAAATACGACAGCAACAACAACAAAAAAGTAGTTAATGTGTGTCACATATTGGATACAAAAATGTATCATAGTTTCCGATTATAAGAACAGCATTATCTTGTAAAATAATTTAAAATTTAATTAAAAATTCACATTTATCAGATAAATTATTTGGAATATTCAATTTTAAAATTTATTTTTTTGCAATAACCCCTCAAACAAGCTCGACGCAACCGACGCAACGACAATGGATTCAAATGTCAAACTAAAGTTGAAATTTATTGGAATATATAAAAGTGAGTGAACGCGACATGCAAAAGATCAATTGATTTCAAATTAATACGGACGACGGATTTGAAATAGAAATGATTTTTTATAGATTGACAAATTTGAAAAATAAAAAAGTAAGTTCAATAAAAAGTTTAACAGTTTTTATTTTTATTATATACTTAAATCCGCGGATCTTATAAGTTCTTATAAGAAAATTCTTATAAGTTTCTTGTACGTACGTTGTTCCGCTGCGTCCATTAGCAGTGGCGCTTGTTTAAACCATAAGGTAAAATTATTTTGATAAGCTAAGAGGATCCTGAGAGAATGAATACTTTTCAATATATTAATATATAATGTTCCACCGTTGATTGATTTTTTTTTCTGGATTTAACTATAAATTGATTTAAATGAATCAAAAATTCAAACAACAATGATTAATCGTTGAATAAACGCACAATATGTGTAAATTTTCAATATATAGTATATCAGTAATGTTAAAAAAAAAAAATGAAAAATGCAAAAAAATAACGATAATAAATGTATAGCAATATTTTGTTTAGATATGTATTATATAAAAATTATATCACGAAACAAAAATCTTTAAAAGGAGGTAAAACCGAGGTATTTTTGTTTTGGAAATTGTGTGAACAAAAAAAAAATCATTTTCAATCTTTATTTACAGGGGCGTCAGCTATAACTTCAATGTGTGAATTAGTTTTTCTGAATATTTGAAATTATGCGGTTATAGTTGAGAATCGCATTTTAAATCAATGGTGGTAAATAATTAACCTTAATTAATATCGATTAATTTTGATGTTGAAGAATTAAAAATTATGTAGCTATATTTAGGTTGAACGACATACATAGTATTTATAAAAAAGCGTAATTAAATCGCTTTATTCTTTCTTGGTCGCTCGTATGCCTAGAATATATATTTCATTTATGTGTGGTACGCCACTGCTTAATTCTATGTTCTTTGTATATAAATTAAAAAAAAAATGTATCTTTTTTAGATCCGATGAACATTGAATCAATCTAATACTATAAATCAAATTTGTAGGCAAAAGATCAGTATTTAAAACCGTTATTAGTTATTTATGTATTAAAAATGATAATAAATATCAGTTTTAATGATTCAATGATTTTTCACATTTTTTTTTATTCATATTTTTGTTATCTTAATAAATTATTATTATTTTTTTTTTTTTGTTTCAGATAAGCCAAATAAAAATATCTGTGGAAATTAAAATTAGCAAAGTTATATTTGCCATCTCTTCACCCGATCTAGTCATATCTTTTGTAATTCGTCATTTGGACGATTCCAATTTCCTAATAAGTGTCAAAAATATAAATTGTGCGAACATATATTTTGTTAAGCTTTCGGTTTCTTGTATGTATGTATATATATAGGTACAATTTGGCAGAAACTCATTTTTCGGCCACATCAAACTTTCGCATATCAGCTAGCCAATTTACGCAGTTGGTTGATGTTTTTATTTTGATGAATAATCGAAAAATAAATTCGCAATAACCAATTTATTAAGTAAATTATGTTTAAAAGTAATGCGGAAATTTAATTTTTAATATATATGTATGTATTTTATAACTCCAAAATTTATGATACAAAATGAGATTTATATTTTTTATTGAATAAAATATTTGGTTCTAAATTATTTTCAAATTTTATACAAAAATTTAAATTATAATTAATTGTATTTTCTGCATATATTTTAATAAAATTTTTTGATTCTGTTCATTTTGGTAGATTACCTAATTTATGATCCACCTAAAATTTCAGACATATTTTAATTTAATAAAAAATATAAATATTTTCGACAGTACATATAGCAGAATACTAATAAGAAATGATCATAATTTGATATATAAAAAATAGATTTGGATACAATTAGAAATAATTTCGAAATATCCCAACATTTCTATCATCTAAGATTTAAGATGCAATGATCTTCATTAAATGTTCTAGATTTTAAAATAATGCTTTATATATTTAAATATGTTCGCAATTGTTGTCATTATCATTGTATATCAAATATATATCAAAGAACATTGATGGACAGGCATGGCAAACGAATTGATTAATCATAAATTAATTTAATTTTTAAAAAATAGTTGTCTAATTCTTAGTTATATAATACAATTTTAGTTATATAGTTTAAATATTTAAATTTTTTAATTAATGTAAACGTTTCGGGCTCTTAAGTTGGGTTTCTTTAGTATTTTACAACTTTATGCTTAGCATTTGAATCTTCATTATTATAATACTTTTATATACATATATGAACTTACTGTCTTGTGATTTGATCTATTCATATAATTCTGCATAATAAAACCTGTAATATTGTTAAACGTCACAGTTATTTCGATAAAATAAAATCAACTTTTATTGAATTTTAAAAGAATTCAATAAAAGTGGACAATTAAATAAAAAGATTAAACAATTAATTCGTCAAATTAAAATTTATTAAACTTATTACAGGCCCCAAACTAATGTAAATTGAAATTTTGTTTTATTTAATAATTGTTTTGACAGTACATATTTTTGTTAGTAAACAATAATTTTCTTTAAATTACTTTTTTTTTCTAAAAATAACATGAATTCGTCCTATATTTTCCAAATCAAGATTTTCCATTTCAAGAATTTTATTAATTTTCTCCATACTCATATTTATGTTTTTGGGTAGTCCATGAACTTCAACAATCCGTCCTTTATGTACAAATTCCGGATATAATTTAGTAGGAATTTGAATTTTTGGTAATGGTAGCCAAATCAAAGATGAACTTCGTGTTTTACTTTCACTGCTACGAAAAGCCTTTATATGGATTTACATTAAATGAAAATTAAATGAAAATAATGAAAATCAAATAAACTTACAATAATGGCAACTAATATGAATAGCGTAAATTTTATTAAACTCATTTCGGTTTAAAATAATTAAAGTTAACTCCAGACAATTTTCGAATTTCTTTCATTTGTTTTTTTTTGTAGCTATTCTGTATAAATTATTAATTTTTATATTCTTTCTTAGAATATATTTTAAACATTTTATATTGATTGAAGAAATATTAAAACATTTGAGTAAATTTTTTAAAAAAGCATTGCGTACATATTAAAATAAATATGTATTTAATTAATATTTATATAAAATTGTATTCAAGATTGGCAACATTTATGTATATTTATCTAATTATTATTGATATAGGTGAACATTATAGTTGATTTTTAATGTGTACACAATATTTGTTCTTATATTGTATAACAAAAATATTATAAGAAATGTTTTAGAAGAAAAATTAATAAATTTATTACGTTTCAATTTTTATTTTTCAAACAAATATCCACGATTTGGATAAATTGTTGCGAAACATGAATTTTATGTTGACTAAAATAGTTTTAGTTCTTTTTATCATATTTTATCTTGTTTATTGATTTACAATTATATTAACATATTATCTATTTAATTTTTTAATTCGTATAATTAGATTGACTTATGAGTACGTGCCACACCAGCACCTTCTTTTTGTCCACCATCTGCTGCTACAGCACTAACTGTTCTGCCAGCACCACCTGCCCCACCAGCACCGCCTAATCGTCCACCACCTGCTCCTCCAGCACCACCAGTTCCGTCAGCACCACCTGCCCCACCAGCACCGCCTAATCGTCCACCACCTGCTTCTCCAGCACCACCTGTTCCGCCAGAACCACCTGCCCCACCAGCACCGCCTGATCGTCCACCACCTATCCCTCCAGAACCACCTGCTCCTCCAGCAGCACCCGCCCCACCAACACCGCCTAATCGTCCACCACCTGCTCCTCCGGCACCACCTGTTCCGCCAGAACCACCTGCCCCACCAGCACCGCCTGATCGTCCACCACCTATCCCTCCAGAACCACCTGCTCCTCCAGCAGCACCTGGCTTTCCATCACTTCCTGTTCCTCCACCACCGCCTAATAATCTACCATCTGCGCCTCCAGCACTATTTGTTCCGTCAAATATTTCGCTAACACTACCTGTTCGACCAGCATTATCACTGTAAATATCAGTTCCACCTAATCGTGCACTGGCATCATTTTTTTTATTATTTTTGCCAACTCTTGTTCGAATGTCTTTGCTTTTACGTTCCATAGTCAATCAACATATAAGAAACCGAGGCATGAATTATGTTCATGAAATTAAATTTTTTATGACAGACAATTAAATATTTAAATAATATAATTTTAAATTTTCAAATAAAAATTTTCATTTTTTTTTTTTTTTACATTTTTTTTTTTTGCTATAATATTATGTAATCACAGTAATTATTCAAAATAAAATTACGAAGCGTCTCCCAAGCCAGTTGGGGATATTAAGATCTGAAATATATTTGGTTGTTGTAAAGATATTTTTTAAATTGCTTTTAATTTTTAAATCTTTTAGTGTTGCCATAATTAGTTTTAAATTATATTAGTAATGTCAGCATCGTCTGACACTTGCTTCTATTTATGTTTACTAACAATTTTCCTTTTTTTCATATAATTTACATTTGTTTTTCTTTAACAGTACATTTATTAATTTCCCTGCTGTAGTATTTTTTTTTTGTTTTACATTTATAAATGGAAATAAAATCTTAAATTTTTGAATAATTATGTTTAATATACTTTCCAATGCACTTGAGATCACTTTTTTCAACAATTATCCACAATTCCCAGAGAAGAATATTCATTTTTTATGAATGAAACATTTTTTTAACATTTTTTATATTGTCTGACAACTTCCGACTGATTTTCTGACTAAATGTATTTTTTAAAACAATTATTATATCGTTTAAGCAACAGGGATTAAGCATCGGATAGTGGTCATTAAATGCCTATTAAGTTACAAAACTTTTATATGAATATAATAATTACAATTTGGCCTAGTAGGTTATCATTCTATAGGTTTATATCTATTATCATTATCTGTTTTTGGTATTATTATTTCGTGTCATAAGCAGACCTAGTTTATAGTATTCTATTCAAATACTTCTTTAATTCATTAATTCTTTTTTTTACATTTTTTTCAAATTTTTAATTCTTATGTTAGACTACAACTGCCTGTAATAAGGACTTAGTTCTATTTTATAGTTTTATATTTATTTTATTTTGTAATTAATTTTATAATTTTTGTCTTTAAATTGATATTATAATTTGTTTGTAAGGGTAAAAAACTTTTTGAAAAACCACCATTAATAATTTTTGAATAGTTTTCGGTATTGGATAGATTACTTTTATATGGAATTTAATGAATTGTTAATTCTTAATTATTATACGTATCCATATTTATTACAATTAATATTCATTAAGTGTAATTGCTGACTAGTGATAACAGTCTAATTTCTAATTCCGTATAATCCATTAAAAATTATTTTAAGTATAAAACTCTATTTTATTCAAAAACGAGTAAATGAAGTTTGAGCTTGAAGTTAGACTTTAATATTACCAAGGATTTGTTACGAATATTTTATTTATATTATAATTGAATTTTGATTTTTCGAAGGAAAAGCTAATTAAGGATAATTAATATTTTATGTTGACCATTAAATAATGAAAATATTCATATGTAAATGCAGTATCACCGAAATTTATTTGTTGGAGTAGTTTTATTATTGGATCCTTTGGAAGTTTAAATCAATTTTTTTTATTATCAATATTCATCAATTTTATCAATTTTCAATAATAATATAAAGTGAATATTTATGATTATTTTATATATTTAAATTGTTTAATATTAATCAATTATTTTCTGTATTTTTCAAATTTAACTAAAACATATTTAATTATCGGTATAAATTAAATTTATAATAATATACATTAAAATTATAAATTATTGATAAAGTAATCAGTTTTAAAATATTGATAAATATTTAAACTAAAATATATTATTTAAATTCGGAATTTTATAAATATAATTTAATAAACCATTTCTGATTATTAAATTATTTTACCTATTTATAAAATAAACAGAAATGGATTTATGAAAATCGAATCAATTAAGTTAATATAAAAAAACAATTGTAATCAGTATAAATACGATAATTATAATTAATTTAAATAATTTTGAAAAATTTGGAACATATTTATTTTCATTATAAAAGAGTTAATTTAATAAAAATAACAATAAATTATTGTAGATTAATTTTTTTAATATAATAAATTAAATCCAAAATTATGTCCTTTAATTCAGACTAAATTCATAAAGCTTAAAACTAAAACTAAATTCAATATAGCTGGAAAACTAAATTCAATAGAGCCGTTCATCTGAGAAATTATAAATATATTAAATCTTGTTCACGTACCGTACCGTACCGTATTATGTACTCACTCAAATTGTGTTGAGCGTCGTAGCCTAGTAAATTCTGAATTACGATCTACTTGAAAACTTTCGTAGTTTTGACAGGTAATCGCTAGTTTTTTAAATAAAGTTGATGTAAGAATTTTTGTATAAATTAACTTAATTTTAATAATTCGAAAACTGTCAATTGTCGAGATTTAAATTATAACGTTGTACGTTCCAGGTGAACACTCATATTAAAATCGTATTTACAAAACCACTACACTTACGCATCAGCATCACGTGAACAGGATATTAGTAAAATATTTTATTATTAAAATATAAAATTATTATCAAAAATCTATGTTGAAAAGTTAAATTTTCATTTAAATTTATTTATCTAATATTATCCAAAACATTATTTTCTTTAGTTTTCATAATTTTGGAATTTTTAAATTAAAATTCTCTATAGACAACATAAAAATATTTTTCCGATTGTTAAATTTATTTACAAATTATGTTTAGAAATTATATTTTCTCTAATCATAACGTAAATATATTTATATAGAAATTAAATTTATTGATCTTTCTTCAATTTTCTATCTAAATTGCATATAAGTAAATTTGAAAATTGTATATAATATTTTTCCATTTTCTAGAAATACAATTTTCTGTAGTACTTGGTAATTTGTAGTCAAATTGTATATATCAATATTTTATCTTTCCGGTTTAAATAATAAACTCAAAGAACTTCAATATTAGTTTTACTATCTGTGAAATTATCATTTGAACATATCCTGATCCTGATAAAATAATAATTTATTTATACAATATTCTAATATTTGTTATGTTGGTAAAATGTTCAACAGAAAATTATATGAAATTGTTGTTTTTAAAATTAATATGATATTGAAATACATGTTAATTGATAATTCCGAACTTTAAAATAATTTTATTGATGGTTAAATGGCTATAAACAAAGATATCCTATAAATATTGGTTCGATTGATTTGTTGAAATCTTTTTAAAATCATTATAATTTTGATTATTTTCAATTCTGTGTTCAATAGTTCAATGTATCAATTAATTATTTAAGCTAAGTATGAAACTGGAGTTAAATTAAATATTCATATAAATCTAACGTCGTAAAATTAGAAATGAAAAATTTATAATTTCGCTTAGGTAGTACGCAGCTCATGTAAAAATGTTATGGAAAATGGTAATTTGTTGTTAAGTCAACATTATTTCATGTGAAAATTTTGACTTTTCATTTTTTCTATATAGAAATTTGAATAGTTAACAGGTCAGTATAAAACATTTATTTATCTATAATTTTAAAAACAGCATATATTTCATATTATTATATGAAATTAACTTGTGTAATTTCTCTACAAAATTGATAACACTATTTTTACACGACTATTTCATCGGAGATTTTGGATAGCTTTGTAGATTGCTTTAAAGTTCCATTTTATTGCAGCTACATACTAAGAACTAATTTTTTAATTAAAAATATTAAAAAAACGTACAGTATATTTTTTGACTACAGTCTGTATTTACTGATATTATTCAAACAGAATATGTACTTAGAATTAAATTGGTATAAATTTAGGATAAATAAACTTGAACCACATTAAAAAAAAATGTATACAAATGTGTGAAAATAAAAGTCCTTAATGTACTGAGAATAAAAAATTTAAATAAATTATCTTTTGGGGTACAATTTTTCCAATTTTTATATATACATAATTATCTTTAAATTTGTAAAAGGACAATAATAAAATAAATTCATTTTTTTGGAATCGTCGTTTTGTAATCTTATCAGCAGTTTTTAGTCTCGGGTCGTTAAATTTAGGATTTATTTTATATATATTTTTTTTTTTCACTTTTACACATTTATGGTATATCGTATCTCGAAATGTAAAAAGGATTACAAAGATTAAAATATGTTACAAAATCGTTTTTATTATTTTTTTTTTGAAAATATATTTTTTATTTAAATTTTATTGTTTATATCTGTGTTATTATAAAATAAACATATTCTGTTAACTTTACACTGTATAGAATTTGTCATTAATCAAAAGCTGACATTTGATGTTAGACAAAAAGGATTCTATTTAATGTTCATTTTTATTATATAATATAAATTTAATTTTTGATGAAAAATGGAAAAGTAAATATATGAAATTTTTGTAATTTCATTTAAATGATAAATGATAAAAAGTAAAAAAAAACAAAAATATTATGTAGGTATAAAAATTTATTTAGATTTTTTTTTTCCAGATTAAAATATGTTTTTATTTGAATATTTTTGAGAATTCATATTCATAAATATTTTAAGATTATCTCAGATAATAAATATGCTGAAAAAAAATATATTGAATGTAATAATAACTATTTACACTGATTTAAGTTTGTATGTCACTTACTCACCAAATTGGTATGTAATAAGTTCTAAACAAAAATTCATATTAGAAATGATGAAGAATTATAAATATATTTTCAAGATTAATCATAATTTGTTAATATTATTTGTCGCGTTCAATAATTTCTAACAAAACTACTGTAAAATAAATAATCGGCTAGAAAATATTTCGGTAGAAGTTTAAATGGCACGAACTATTCGTAAAAATGAAACTTACAATTCAATACTTTGGCAACCTTGATTTATCATTTGGCAAGTTCTATTTATTTCCCGAAATTAAAAAGTTGTAATTTTGAGGTTCTTCGTTTAGAATTATACTTTATGAGAGTGAAGAATTTTCAAGGTATAAATCATAAATTATTATTATTATAAGTATATGAATTAGTATTATAATTATATTTTAATTAATATTTTGAATATTATTAGCACGGAATTGTTGTACACTGTTTAAAAGATAATTCACAACTATTACTTCGATCATTCTCTTAATGTATGGTACAGAACACCAAGCAAGGTTATTTCTATGTATTTATTGTGAATGTTTTAGTAAAACTAATCAAAAGTATACAGACATTTTTAATTACAATTACAAGCCTACTAACAAATTAACTTTATATGAAATATGCTTTAATTATATTTTAAATTTTGACGTAAAGATTTCGAGCTTCTAAACTAAAATTTGCAGACGTATTCAATCTTTATTTGGTCATAGTTTCTTCACTTTATGATTTTGTGTGGAAATAATATGCTAATCTCACCTGATATAATATCACAATTCTTTAACAATTAATTAGTAAAGAATTAGTACTACCGAAAATTCTATAAAAACTGAACTTCCAAAGAACTAATTTTATCGCTTGCCGTAATAAATAGTAATAATATTTTACATTTATGTCATATTTAATTACGAATTTATCAATAGCCTGGTGAACATTTTAAAAAAATGAGAAAGAATTGGTTTACAACAAGTCTTTATGTCATTCAGTAAATATTTCAGTAAAATATTTACTGAAATAAAATTATTTCAGTAAATAAAATTATTTCAATAATTCGAAAATGGAGAATTAAAAAACACAAATAATTCAAAAAGTTAAATTTTATTTAACTATTTCAAAGTTTAAACATTTTAGCCTGATACACTTTTAGTGGTTACTTTTGAATATGATGATGATGATGCAACATGCTTGGTACTACTGGCTGAATGCTTATAAGCTACTACTGCTGCATCAATGCTGTGGACAGCCTGTTTATGTATTTAGGATAAATATTAGTAAAAATAAAATAAAAAAAATATATTTCAACTTACAATGCCAACAAGTAGAAAAACTGCGAATTTTAATAGATTCATTTCGGTATGATATGATCAAAGTCACTAATGAAATTATCAAAATTGACTTCTCTTTTATAGTGATCTCAATGGCCACGTTGAAAAATTTTAATATTGATTTGAATATTTAAAAAAAAATATTTAACAATAGAATAAATTTCCAAATATTCGAATTCGTAGTTTAATTGACGCAATTAAATTGTTTGCGAATATCGAAAACAGAAATTAAAAATATTATTTGTACATTTAAAATTAATATTTATCTAATCATAATATTTAGACACGTTTTTATTCATAAATTTATTTAGAATTATGTCATTTATTTGGTATTATCAGTTTCTGTGTTACTATTCGGCCATATTGAAAAATATGTGATGTGGATAATTTTGAATTTTGAAAAGGATGTAAAACCACATAAACACTAAAAACCAAACAATATCTAAGATTTCATAATACCAAGGTATACAAGGACAATTAAATTTTATTGGAGGGACTTATACTCCATCAATGCTAAGGAAAATGTTATGATACGATTTTTTTTAGTAAGAAATTGTTCAAGAATATTTACACTAAATATATTTTTTGAAAAATATTCAACATGATGGTGAATCTAAAACGGATTTCATTAATACTTGTTTAAGTTTCTTTGGGGCTTGAGAAAGTGTAAAAGTTATTTGTTTAATTTTTTTTTACACAATTTAGCTTTAGTTTTAAAATATTTATGTGTCTGCTCGAACGGTAATGTCCACAAATTTCTTAAAGAACCGAATATACTTATAAGATCAGAATAATGATAAGTGTAGTGATGCTTTGGTCTTAATGAAGTATTTGGAAAACATTCTCTTCTAATATTCAAAATAAACATTTATATAATAATAAAATAATAAAATTCCATTTTCAGATATCGTTGGAGCTAGAATTATTTAATACATTTTAACCATTGTTCATAGAAACTTAAACACCGATTCCTCAAAATCATCAACGTGGCCATTGAGATTACTAACAATATTAATACTTTAACAGTATTAAAGTATGTAAAATTTCATTGTATTCCGGGAACTTTCTTCATAATTTGTTCTTTATTATTAGTAAATGTGAACATAAAATATTTATAGCCTTTTAAATTACTAGAATAATATTTGCTCGGAATTGAAAGTACAAAAATTTAAATCATATTTTGATACTATCACAATCGATGAGCATTGTAGTTAATTGTAAATTATTGTATGTAAAAGTTTTTGAGAATATTTTAGACAAACAGAATTATACTTTTAATATAAAAAATATTATGGAATTATGGTTACAATAATTGCAATATAATAAATCTTATTTTAAAATTGTATAATTTATTATTTGTCAAAGTTAAAACAAATGAATTTTATAAGGTTTTATGAAATAATCTTTAAAGAAAATAAATTTCAGGATACTTTCATCCTTACAATATAATTAAATTATTATATGTTCTACAAATTTTATATAAACTATATTAAGTACTTAGTAAGAAAATTGTGGTTGAAATACTAATGGTCATTTTATAATAAATTTATTTCGTTTTTAAGTAAATTCTATTCTGAAAGTTCCAAGTTTGTGTATTGCATACAGAAAGTTCATAAATTTTCAACTAATTTTTTATTTCTATTCATTTGTTTGAAATTTAATGATACATTATCTAAAATCTAAACTATATAGTCATATTTTCTATCGTACCAATTATGCTCTATGGGTAAAATATTCACAATTTCTATTTGAATTATAATTCCAGGCTCTGGAAAAGATTCTACTCTACAAATATTGGTTATTTGCATATTATCTGCGTAAATCTATATTTTTCTCAATATTGTATATGTATCTATTCTATATTTTCTATATGCTACAAATAGAAATATTATACTAAGTTTTAATGTTTTTTTTTTCATTTTTCTGGCACACACAGAATATACATACAGTAAAATGTAAAATATACCTTATAAAGTTATTTTTTACAAAGATTTAAAGGATTTTTTTAATGCAAAAAGTTCAAAAGTTCGTTATATATATTTCTTTTTTTTTATATAATTCAAACTCAAAGGACATTCATATAAAATGAAAATGTTTTTGTGATAGCTGAATGGTGTGTGATGCTAAAATTGAATATATACATATAAATATATGATGAAAAAAAAGGATATAGTGCTGTACATATGCAAATTAAATGGTTTTTCTTTATTGTTTATTTTATAAAGAAGAGAACGAAAATTTTAATTGATATAAAGATAACCTGAGGGTGGGAATTTATAATTAATGTATAAATTTTCTTTATTATTTTAAACTTGAACTTCTTTTGTATATGCTAATATGGTTTTTGTTAATCTAATTTATTTAATTCGGAATTCCGGGTATTTTTACAAAATTATACAAAAAGTAGATATATAATAAAAGTATACCTACCACCAACTAAAAAATCAATTTAAATTAAAATGTACGTAATTTTCATGTTTTCTTTTAAATTGATGTATGCCATTGGTAATAATAAACAATACTCTGTTTAAATGTCCAGAGCCGAATGTTAAATCAATATATAGTGTCTATTAGGAAGGCAATTTAAAAAAATATTAAATAGAATCACAAATTAAATATAATTTTCTTTAACAATTTTTGTTTTTAATTTTTTTCGATTACACATTCCAACGAATAAATGCAATTCTCATAAATTTTCTATAATTTAAGGAGATTTAATTCGGCTCCAGTTATACAATATTATTTAAATACGTAAATTAAAATTAATATTTTTTATATTATAATTTCATTAATTTTAATTGTACGTTAATTGATTTTGTTGAAAATTAAAATCTTGAAATTATGTATCTTCTTAATTAATGTGGATATTCCACCTAAGCAGCTCTGCTGAAATATATAATAATTACTTTACTATGTTGGAATATTTATATCTGCAATATTAAACGATTATGATGAAATTGTTTGTGTTGTCTTTGGATGATCCATTAATACATTAATTCGTATATGTAATGCTACTGTTGACGGTGGTTTTATTTGCAAACTAACCATAGAGCCGCTAAATGATATTTTTAATGTATCTAGTATTTTCTTCAAACCTGATTTAATTGTAATTCGGTCTGACAATACAATTGTTTTGGAAGAATCACATCATCCTGCTCTATCTATATTATTAAACATTGATAAATCGTCAATTCATACTAATAATTTAAATTTAATTGCAAAAATAATTTTTGTTTTTGATAATTTAAAATTTCATTTAGAGTTTGAGAGCATACAACTTCGTTTGATATTGACAATTTGTGATAACTTAGTAAAATATTTGCAATTTTTATATTTCATTTAATTTATTTTTAAACATATTCCAAATTAAATGTATTTCTGATGCGAAACACTCTCCACCTTGGTACGACAAAGAATTAAAAAATCCAAGAACTCAATTATTTAAAGATAATTTATACTTATTATTTAATTATATACATCAATACTTTATACTTCTTCGGAGCACTAAAATAGGTCTTTTAATTTACTTAATATTTTTAATTTTGAACTTAATTGTCAGATTTTGTAGCTAGTTTTTAGTGGATCTAATAAATAAAGGTATCATTTTTAAATTATTATTTATTTTACAGCTGTATATATAATGCTACTACTCAACTATATCAAATACTTCCATCACGCTTATAATTAACTTAGATCTTAGACAGGAATCTTGAATAAATATTTATAATTTCTTGTAATTTCAAATTTGACAATTTGCTGAATATAAAGATTAGATATTTTTATGATCTATTACATTTAAAAATTTAAATAAAATTGAATTAGATTCTTGATTAGGTATTATAGTAATGGATTTTAATGAGGTTTATACAAAATCCAAGTTATTAAAGAAATCCTTTGCCGTAATAACAGAGTCCCACTCTTAATAGAGCCATCACAAAGTAACGTTGTCTACTCAAATTTGATAAATATGGTTCCATTTTAAAAATGCTAGACACGAACTACATTTTATACTAGGCACTGGCAGAATTAAGTCAATTTCCAATCTTTGGATTTGGTTGACATTTTTTTCTGGAAAATTTCGAGTTTCCAAAAATCAGAATACAAGTACGCAATATTGTGATGTACGGCAACATCTCCTAGAACCGCTCGTTAGATTTTAATGAAATTTGGTTGATTTTGTTTTAAAACAAAAATTCGTGCTTTTGATATTTGTACCCAATAACCTCAGTGTGTTTATTGAAAACTAATATATAGCAGATTAGTTTCCGATGAATATTTTGATTAATAGTCTAGACTTTTAGAGCATGTAAATATTATCTGACTTTAGTGAAACATGATACCCAGGATGGGATCGTAATAAAGTTCCTGCCTGATGGCAATTTTTAGTGGGTCGGTATCAAAATTTCTAATTAAAACACATTATTGGTATCTGTTATTATTGGTAACAGTTACATTTATAACTGTTTGTTACAAATGAACTGTTAATTACAAAATAATGTTGGACATACCTACAAGTTATATGCCCTTAGGATAGCAGCTTATGTTGAATGAAAGCTACAATAACCACAGGCACAGAGAATGTTGTAACACAAATGATCACGGTTCAATGTTCCTCTCATTTTAGAAGCCATTGCAACCGTAAGACTGGGAATAGGCAAATTGAGATTATCGCAACCCGTATCAGTTCTCTGAGTGTATAATAATAATATTTTTGTATGTTAAAAAGTTAAGTCGCTCCAATAAAATTTAATTGTCCTTGTATACCTTGGTATTATGAAATCTTAGATATTGTTTGGTTTTTAGTGTTTATGTGGTTTTACATCCTTTTCAAAATTCAAAATTATCCACATCACATATTTTTCAATATGGCCGAATAGTAACACAGAAACTGATAATACCAAATAAATGACATAATTCTAAATAAATTTATGAATAAAAACGTGTCTAAATATTATGATTAGATAAATATTAATTTTAAATGTACAAATAATATTTTTAATTTCTGTTTTCGATATTCGCAAACAATTTAATTGCGTCAATTAAACTACGAATTCGAATATTTGGAAATTTATTCTATTGTTAAATATTTTTTTTTAAATATTCAAATCAATATTAAAATTTTTCAACGTGGCCATTGAGATCACTATAAAAGAGAAGTCAATTTTGATAATTTCATTAGTGACTTTGATCATATCATACCGAAATGAATCTATTAAAATTCGCAGTTTTTCTACTTGTTGGCATTGTAAGTTGAAATATATTTTTTTTATTTTATTTTTACTAATATTTATCCTAAATACATAAACAGGCTGTCCACAGCATTGATGCAGCAGTAGTAGCTTATAAGCATTCAGCCAGTAGTACCAAGCATGTTGCATCATCATCATCATATTCAAAAGTAACCACTAAAAGTGTATCAGGCTAAAATGTTTAAACTTTGAAATAGTTAAATAAAATTTAACTTTTTGAATTATTTGTGTTTTTTAATTCTCTACTATTGAAATAATTTTATTTTCTGAAATAACTGATAGAATGACATAAAGACTTTTTGTGAACCAATTCCTGCTCTAAAATAATCACTAGAATATAACTTTGACAATATTACTATTAGTAAAATTTAAAAGATAAATAGCTCAGAAGTGATCTCATATATCACAAGACAATTTTTAATTTCTACATTTTGAATTATCCTCCAATTGCTAAACTGTTTTTTATACCTAAATTATTTAAGTCAATTATAAGTAAACGTCTATAATTTCATACTAAATCTGTTGGTAGAATTTTGTTTAATGTATTGAATGATACTTAGCAAATAGATAATATAAAGTAGCCAATCATTTAGCTCTAGCTCTAGCCAATCATTTAGATTCCAAATATTTGTGACATATATAATTTATAAATCTGATTAACTAATGGACCTGCGTATCTTACTTGATGCTAAACTCACATTTATTAATCATGTTCATCATATTTCATCAAAATGGCTAATTCCATGACCGACCATTTAAGGTTCATTAAATGTTATTTTTGTTAGTTTTTAAATCCGTGGTGTGTTAAAATCTATGTTTATTAGATTAGTTCCTCAATTTTTGGAGTATATGCGTGACAGGTATAGTCGCCCTATTATATTATTCGTGTCAATAGAATTGAGTCTGTCGAAAAAATGTTCTTACGTTTTACTTTGAGTGAATTTAATGGCGTATTACAAATGATTTTCCACCCTTATCAGGAACGTTTAGAATTACAATTAATTAATTCACATTCCAACATTAGAAAAACGGGTGAATATTACGAGTAGTATGAAATACTATGAAGTCTGGTGATGGGTTGGATGGTCAAAAAAAAAAGTTCGCTCAAAATTTTTTTCTAGGCGTTTCCGAGGTCGGGGAGTCCGAAAATGCAAAAAAAAAAAAAGTGTCCGGGCGACAGATTTGGATGAAATTTAAAACATAGGTTGGTATCATGATTGTCCACAAGCCTACCAAGATACAGGTCTCTAACTTCAGGGGGTCCATGGTAAAATTTCCGATTAAAATTTCGTTTACTCTAGAGCATATAGTAATTTTTATCTAATTAGCATAAATTTTGGTACATATGATAGTTTCCGTATGTACTTGGTGTCTGTAAAATTTGAAGTCGATACTTTAGTGGATCCATGTAAAAATCCGTAATTACTTTTCATAAGTTCAACTCCCTATATCTACAGTACCTTTCACCCAATTTCAATGATATTGAACACACAGTTTCATTTAGTTATCTAGTTGGTACTCCACAAACTTGTAGTTGGTAGGTATAGTACGTTCATGGGAAACTAATATATGAGCAACTTAGTTTCCGAAGAATATTTGCTTTATGTTCTACAGCTTGTAATTATTATCCGATTTCAATGAAATTTAGTACACAGGTTGGAGTTCATGATTCTGCATAGGTTGACCAAATTACAGGTTAGTAGGATTAGGGGGTCCATGTTAAATTTCCGATTTAATTTTTAATTTTTTTTTTTTTTCATATGTTCTACAGCATATAGTAATTATATTAAGCGATTTCAAAGATATTTTATATATAGGCTAATTTTGTGATCTAGTTGGGTTTCCTGAAATTTGGAGACCTTCAGGTGGTTCCTAGAAAACAGTTTTAGTTTCCGAATTTTATATAATTACGTGTTTTATAGCATGTAATTATTATCTGATTTTAATGAAATTTGGTACAAAGGTAGACCTTCTGATTATGCATGTGTTTGCCATGATAGAAGTTAATACCTTCAGGGGTCCATACTAAAATTTCCGATTAAAATTTCATATGCTCTAGCTAGAGCATATGGTATTTATTATCTGATTTGAATAAAATTTGACACACATAGTAGCTTCCTTATGTACTTACTGTCTGCAAAGTTTAAAGTCGGTAATCCAGTGGGTCCATGTTAAAATGTCCAATTATATTTCACAAGTTCAATACTCTACATCATACAGTAATTGGCACCCAATTACAATTATATTTCAAACACAGGTTGAATTTGTGACCTACTTATTACTCCAAAAATTTGTATTAGGTAGTTTTATTGTGTTCATGGGAAACTAATATTTGAGCAACTTAGTTTCCAAAGAATATTTCATATGTTCTACACCATATAGTAATTATTATCAGTTTGCAATAAAATTTGGTACATAGGTTGGATTCGTGATTACGCATGTGTAGCCTAATGTAGACGTTAGTAGCTCTAGGGGGTCCATGCTAAAATTTCCGATTAATATTTCATATGTTCTAGAACATATGGTAAATATTATCCAATTTCAATGAAATTTTGTACACAGGTTGGACTCGTGATTACGCATATTTATACTTATAATAGTTATTTTAATAATATTATTTATTATTAAAGAAATAAAAATATAAAATGAAATCAATAAATAATAAAGATGAGCAATTTTTGAAGAAAGCACTGTTTGTTACAAAGATAATGTTAATTACTAAAAACTTTTGGACATAAATCGCTGTTAAACAACATACTACGAGTTATCTGCTCCCCCTAGTTAGCAGCTTTTTTTTTTATTTTACATTTATATACAATTTCATTAATGGAAATATAGCTATTTATTTCTATACAAAATTAAATTAAGAACAGATTACAATTAATAATCAGAAATTTATATTTAATATATATAGTATATATTTTTTTATGGTATCATAAAATATATTTTTTTTTTAAATTATCCTCTTCAAATCATCTCAAATTCATATTATCATTCAAATTCATATTATTTTAAATTAAAAATTCAATTCTATTTGACGCAGACTTTTAATTTATATTTATATATATTTGTATCCGCATCAAAAATCATATTTATTACATATGCTCTTAAAACTAAAATTTACAAAATATTAATATTTATGCTATTCCATAAATTAATTCGTATATAAATACAGCTTCAACAAAATCATTTTCATTATGTCAATCAAAGATTTCTGAAGATTATATTATGTACCCATATATATAAATTATTTATCATCTTTTATAACCGCAAAATGCAAAAATTATTTCGGGAAATTCATCTTCAAGTTTTGAATGATTTACATCCGTTTTGTATATGATTTTAAAGTCGAATGCAATAATTTAAATCTGTTGAAACATTTTGAAAAATATGAATTTATTCTTTTTGACGGAATTTGTGTAGAATTTTATGGTTGACCAAATTTTTATAATATCTAAAAAGAAAAAAAAATTTGGAAATTTAATCCATTTTTTAGTTTTGCTTCAAATATTAAAGTATATTCAACTATTTAAGCCTTTAATATTTATGTAAACATAAAAATAATTCAAATATAGTGTTTTTGGTATGTGAAAGTGTAGTGAGTTTTTGAATCAAATAATATATATCTAAATATGTTTATACATCACAATACTAAATAGCTTTATTTATTAATGTAAAATCCAATCCTTTAAAATAAATCCATATGGAAATAATAATAGTTTTTGTCTCTTTTGTTAAATTTTGATATAATGGTACACTGGAGCTGATAATTTCATATATGTCAAATAAAAGGATTTTAAAAGGAAAAACTAATATACTTTTTTAGAGGCTTTTGTATAATAAAACAAATATTTTTTCATAACGTCTGGTTTTGAATGATTTTGAATACAAAATAGTTGATGTACATAATAGTTCTTTTAATATTAGTTATTTTGAGTTGGTGTCACAGTGATAATAGATGAAAATGTTGTATTTCATTTGTTTTGGAACAGATTACGAATATAATATTTAACTTAAAGCCCATTTGCATAAACTAGTCATAAGGATTAAAATTGTATTAAAGTTTATATATTTGGTGATACTTAAATTACTTATCCCATGCTATTATTAATCGTAGGTCTGTATCCTTACTATAGTCTATATCCTTACAAGTACAACTACAACTAGCCCTTAATATTGTAAATAAGAGAATTTTACTTCAGTGGGATATAATAAAATATAATTCCGCTAAATTTTTATTGCTCATATAAAATGCTATGTATTTCTAGTTTTTTAGTGTAAATGAAATCAACTTTCTTAAATACAAAGTGAATAATTCCATCGAATTGAATTAAAAATATCGTAAAATTAGTTGTCCTTTCGTAGATCTACTTCGTCTACCCAGAAGCCGATACACACCGCGATATTAGCTGTTCTATTGTCACATTATTAATCATTTAAAGTGGAGTAAATTCTCATTTGGTCAATTGGAAAGCGTAACTCTACCAAGTTTCAAGAAATTTTAACAGTTTTAATTTGATAGAATAATTTCCCACTTACATTAAATTAAATTCCCATATGAAGTTATTTTCATACACCTTTTCAATTATCCTTAAAAATATTAATTTTTAAGGATCAATATCGGATAATTAAACCTCAGTCTAGACATTTCTAAATTCATTTTTTTATTAATTGTTAAATATTATCAAAAAAGTTATTTAACTTGACATAATATTACATTTTGTCAAAATTCAAATGAAATTCATGGATCTGTACATAAATATTTTCTTATAAAACCTTTAAGATTTTAGGTAAATTATGTAACACTAATACTTATGTATATTTTTTCAAATTCCTTTTCGTTAAATTTTTCTATTATATTCTTTAAAAGAAATTTTAAATTTTTGCTACGTTTTGAAGGACTCTAATAAAGTATAATTTTATCAGATTATTAAAATTCTTATAAATTTCAATTTATAATTTAATGTTTCGACACTGTCAAAACTTTATTGTAACATTTAACATTTTATATGTCAACATTTTATGTTGTCACAATGCTAGAAACAGTATCCATCATCACATACACTCTGATAAAATGTTTTCTCTGATGATACTTTCACGTTTTTTTTCGTGCTATTTTAATAAAATGTGTTTTTTTTTTTATTTTATTATTTTTTATGTTATTTCATTTTTTTGTCGTCGTTTGTAGCTTCAAAATTGCAACATTTTTCCCACATATAACAACATTTTCATGGTTTTATATATTTTAAAATATAAATATAATATATATAAAAAAAATGGTTTTAAAAAGTTGCTTTCCATGTGCTTAAATTCTTTCAACATATTTTCAAAAATCTGGGAATAACATAAAATAAAATTCAACCATCGGCAATAACAAGGATAAAAAAAAAATATATGTATACAAAACAAAAAATACAAAATAAAAAAAATAATAAAAAATAGCTTCTGACAAATAAATTTTGATAAGTAATAGTAGGTGTACATATAAATTGGGTTGATTGTAAATTTATGATTGTCCCTCTTTCTATCTTTATTTTGGTTATAATCCCAGCCAGCAGAGATATATCAATGTGGATGTATAAACCAGATTATCCTTTTTTTTTAATTGGATATCAAATGGTTTATTAAACAAATAAATGTAACATATGTTTTCTACCTACGTAAATATATTTATTGAAAGGATTTCGAAATTTTGCCCAATTGGTAAACTAAATTATTTGTGAAAAAAAAAAAAAAAAATTGTAAATGCTTCAAGAATATAATTAATCCGATTTTTATGTTGAATTGCAAAAAATTTATGTTTTTTAATTTATTTATTTTAATTCTAATTCTTTAAATAATGAATTTTTTGATTAGTAATATAATGTTAAGTTAAAATAAATATAAAATGAAAGATTATTTCAATATTTATTAATATTATTAATATTTTTAAAGAAAACTGAAGTGATAATATATTCTTACCATTAGTTGTAACGGAAGATTTTTTCGAAAAGTTAAGTTTAATGGAAAAATCTTATTTTAGATGCATGCGAAATATACTTGTAAATTAAATCCTTTAATTTAATCCTTTTGTACTAATCCCTAATTTTTTTTATCCTTAATTTGTACTAAAGCCTTTAGTTAATCCAGCACGGATATTTCTATATTTATTTCTTTTCTGCTCTCCAAATTTCGAAGGAAGAAAAATATCGTTACCATGTAAAATTTGAGTTCCATTTTTTCATGTTTTGAAGTTGCCTGAAGCAGTTTTCAGTTTTAAGAAATATTAATTTTAATTATAAGAAATTTGATACCGATAGTTTCTCCCTTTTTTTTTATTTAAAAAGAAATGTATTTTTATGTTAATTTATGTCGTTTAATGTTTGCTAAAAAAGAACTGAGCATAATCTGATCTGCAATTAAAACTATTAAAGACTTTATCGCCAACATTTACGAATTCATTGCAAAAAAAGGATATTTACTTATAAATATTAAGGCTTTATTCAAATTTGATTTGATTTATTTTGGAAATTTGCATAACATAATACACTTCAATAGATATTTAAATATAAATGTATTTTTTTGGTTATTAACGAAAGTTTATTAATATTTAGTTAGTTAGTTAGAAAGGAGGTGTCACCCGTTCTATCCGGATAACAGTTAATTCTAGGCTATTAACTATTGGCATATTTTTTTATAAAGAACCACTAAACTCCCATTTATTCTAATTATTTAGTTCCACTTACAAATCTAATAATCTCAAATATGGGAATTCTCGACATTCCCTTTCACCTATAAATTTTACAATTTTCATACTGACTTAGTTTGCTTCTGCTTTGACTTGAGGTGTCGTATTACATATAACTTATGAGGTCTGCCATCGATATGTCCTTACATTTCAAAGAGATCCACTGTTATGAGATCCAGTCTCTTGGCCATTTTCCTCAAGACGGCGACCACGATTCTTTATATTAATTCGATTCCAGTTGAGTTTATCGAATTACAAGTTCATCGAAAAAATATTATTTATTAACTATAGTTCAATCATTCGACATAAATTAATTTTTAAAAAAATAACTTTCATATGCAAAAACATTTTTACTATAGTGACTTCGCAGAATTAAAAATCTTCTATTCAAAGTGAAGATTTTTTAAAACAATTAATATACTTTTTTTTAAAAAAAAAAAAGTTATATTTAATTCAACATAAAATAATATTATTTCGATGAACTTATAATTTAATGAATTGATAATTCGATGAACTTGTAATTCGATAAAATTGCATTCGATTTACTCATCAGTTACCATTATTTCTGTTAACTTCAACAGTAACTTCATATTTTTCTAAATTCTTTGTCTTCTATATGTCGCAAGCGTATAACTAATTATTATATAAATATTATCATTAGAAATATGAATAATTATTATTTGAAATTAGTATTAATATAAGAAATCATATAATACTAATCCTATAATTAATAATAAAATATTTGTAAATATTTTGATATTAATATTTAATCCTTCTATAGATCCATATATAAAGTAATTTAGTATTTCGTATGATTTTATATATAAATTCAATTTATAGTCATTAAAATTTATTTATTATTTCTTTAATCTGAAAATTAATCTTTTATTCATCAAAAAAATAAAAATAAAATAAAACCCTAATTAAATATGGTATTAATGATATTGCCTAAAATTTCTTAATATCAATAAAATATAAATTGTTTTTCATTATATATTATATAATACTATAATACGATTTTAATTCCTTACATTGGAATGAATAAAAAAGGATTTGTCAACAATATTATCTATAATCCTTTAAATAACAGTATATAATGTTATTTACAAGTACTTTTTATATAAATATATACAAATAAAAATAAATTCATTATGTGTCCTGATTGTTTCAAATGTCATAAACGAAACATTCAAGTTTGTTTCTTCATTTCTTCTTCAGTTCTTCAGTTCTTTTTGTCTCATTTTGTTGTATTTTTTTTTATTATTTTTCGCACAGGATTTTTTCTTATTTTTCTTAGACACCAAACATAATAAAAAAAAATTCACAAGGACACAATCAATGTTCTTTGTGTTTTGATTCTTGTATGGTGGGTGGATATTATAAGTGTGTATAAAGCACACAATGACACAATAAGGCAATAAAAACTTCTACGACAAAATACCATCTGACAAAAATAAAAAACAACAGAATATTGTATAAAAAAAATCACAATTCATTATAACAGCAACGAAAAAAATTTATTCCTCTTGTATTTGACAAGAAATTCTAATACTGTCCATACATTATACAACATGTTTATCAACCTGACCACAGTTTACAAAATGTTGACAACAATTTTGACGGTTGACAAATCGGTTGAAGAAATTATTAAATATTTTAATTTGTGTGGTCGGCTGATGGTTGTAACTTGTATTGTGTAAGTTGTGCAATCAAAATGACGTTTCTTGACGTTTTATGTCAAAAATACAGGGTTTTATTTTTATATGTTTATGTTATCAATATTTTGAAATATAATATTAAATTACATATTTTTCACCCAAAATTTATTAGAGATTTTACTATCCTGAAAAACGAAAACACGTTCACAACCACGTTGTATAATGTATGGGCAGCATTATAATTTTTCAAGATCCTTTTTTGAAGATATTTTTCTTTTCGTTTCAAAATTTAAAGAAGTTTCTTATTACGATTTTTATATACGTATAAAATAATTTTTTTTAATATTTTTTGAGTACATGTCAAAGCAAATGCGTAACTATGAAAATAATTTGCAAATTGTTATAATAGTGATTTTTTTTTTATTTTAATTATTTTTATATTATTTAATTTATGGTAATATTATTTATAATATACATATATGATATTCTTTAGTATTTAATAAATAATAATTATAGAAATTTTAAATATAATTCAGAATATAATTAAATATGGATTAAATAATGTTCAATTTCTGAATAAATTTAATTCCATCGTTTAATTTGATAAGCTTTTGCAAAAAATAAAGAAAGATCAATTGATGTAAAACAAGGACATCATTACCGAAATAACTAGCTTAAAAATTGTTGGCTAATTTATCACTTTTGGTGTAATTTGCTCAATTTAATGAAGCTAATTTTCAGAAAAATAAGACAACACAAATATATAAAAAATACGAAAATCTATGCCTATAAAAATATTAAAATAATTATGAGTTAATTAATAGCTATCAATTAGATTCTCGTGGATGGGTAAAGTTAAAAATTTACCCATCCATTTGTTACTAATGCAATATATTAAATTATACTGAATCGTTGGTGATTTCTACAAATCAAATGATAACTAAACATCATTTGATTTATTCAAATTAATATTGAATTATTTTCATAGTAAGAAAATTATATTAATAACTAAATTGTTATTCTTATAATTACTTTTGCCACATTTTCAAAACGAATAGCTATGAAATTTTAACATATCATATTTTTACAATTTAAATACTTTTATATTGAAAACTCTCTTATTAAATTGTAGTTAAATATGACATTAAATTCACAAAAAATATTTTAATGATAATTAAAATATCATTATAATTACAATAATAATATGAAAAATACGCATTTATGAAAAATTCTATACTTCTTATCTTCATAAATATGAAATTTTTAATTATATATTTTATAAAAAGTTAAAATGATATTAAAAAATATGTTTTTTTTATTTTTTTTGCAATTATTTTTTTTTATTATTATTTTATTTCCAATGCTTGAAAATTGCGTTTTCTATTTCCCGGGAAAACATAATGAAAGAAATATAAAAAATGAAATAATTATTCTGAATGGAAAATGTTAGAATAAAAAGAACTATTGTCGCAGACTCATAAAATCATTAAAAGCATTTGCTGCCTGCCTGCATTTTCTTATATATTATTGAATAGCATATTTTCATTATGTTTTTTTTTTTTTTTTGTAGTAGCTGTAGCTAAATAGTATAGTTTAATTTTAGAACTGTGATTTTCAATAAAAAGAAAATTTAAGTTTTCACTATAGAAAATGGAAGTACATAAATTATTTTATGCCTTAACGCCTTTAATAAGGAAATTTATATTATGGGGTTTGTTACAATATTAATTAAAAACCAATAAAATTGACTATTTAATAATTATTATAGTTAATTGTTTTGTATGATTTTGTATTTAAATTAAATGCTATATGAAAATAATTGTATAAGTAACCGATTCCTTCGAATGCCAGCAACACTATAGAACCAGTAGAATCCCTACTAATGAATCCAGTTTCCTTTACGAATATGATAATTTCAATCAACTATCAAATCATAAGACTTGGACAGTCATATTGCATATGATTTACAACTGATATTAATTACTTTGAAAATCAGGTTAGAAAACAGATTAGATTAGAATCTAATAGACAGCAGTGATCCTTTAAAAACTATGAACATGTTTTTGTAAGAGATAATAACACCTGTTAATCTGATAGAAGCCAGTTTCTTCTCATATAATCTTTAAATCAGACTTCTTTATCTAATAATACAAAATTAAAATTATAATATTTTATTTATATAATGAAATATTTATTTAAGAAAATATAAATATATATAAATTACATAAATTTATTCAAAATCATTGTTATAAACTTCGAGATTTCTACGATTGCCTCTCCGTCATCATAAATACAATTATTATCATATTTTTATAAAAAAAATTATGACTTTATTATGTTAAAAAATGTCAAAATCAAAACATTCACACATCACAAACATTTTGAATCCATAAATATATATTTTTTAAGAATCATTATTTTTCTATTATATTAATATTATAATATTATTTTTCTACTTGTCATCAAAATATATAACAATAAATAATAATCAAAACTGACAATGATCTGCTTGAATTCATGAATATATTCATATTTATTTATCATATATTGAAAGCTCCAATAAGTGTCCTTAAAGCTATTTATTCAAGTATAAATTTTCAACTATATTATTCATTTTAATTTATTAAAAAATTCTATTCAATTTCATACTTTAAAATAAATATCCCTAATATTGCCATCATTATTGATACCCAATCAATCCAAAAATTTCACACAATGCATTTTTATAATACTTTTTTTTGTTGTGAATATGAAGTAGGTACCTAATTTTTTGTATTTTGCAATTTTCATAAAAATAAAATATTGTATTCAAGGATACTAGAATTATATCTGCATATATACAATCAATTCTCATCCCGATAGGTTAATAATTTTTATTATTATCATTAAGAGCAGAAGTATGATTTGAAGTCTCTTTCGAAACATATAAAATACAATGTTATAGTACACAGAAATACACATGATACTAAAAAAAGGACTCTATGAAATACAAAAGGACAATTTAAGCGTAAATAGTATGAAATGACGGAAAACTCAATAACAACAGCAAAAAAAAAAGGGTACCAACAACAATGACATATAAATGTAATGATGATGATGACGATATGATTTAACCAGACAAAACTACATACATATACCTAACTTAATATACACATATACTTACATATATTTCCAAAACAAAACGTTTCCTTAATTTGTATGAAACAACAGACAACAACAACTATGTAAAATGAAAAGATTTATCAAAAGGATAACAAGTCAAAATAAAAGGATGCTTTTATAATAGAAGAACATAAAGGAAAAATCCTATACACCAACAAAATGTATTCTCTCATTTTTATATAATATGAGTATATCATCAAATTTGTCCTTATTTTTATCATCCTGCATTTTTCCATACAGAACAATAGTCTATGTCCTTATGAACTAGTTTGTAATTTTTTGTTTAATATACTCTAGAGAGAGAGAGATTGCGATGAGAAAATACCTCAATTTAAATAAGTATAAGGATGTAAGTTTTTTGATTTTGTCGTTTTGTTTTATTATCTATAAAAAGGATCTCTCGTTCCAATCAATTTAAGGACTATAACTAATTTTTTTTTGAGAAAGTTATCAAGGACGAACTTAAGCTCCAGTAAAGTTTTTCTTTGTGCGTTATCTTATTTCTTATTACTGGGATGGTTAAAGATCAGTTTTATTTGTGTGTATGCACATTCTTTATATATTTTTTGTTTTATGAATAATATCCTTTTTTTTCTGGGATACTTTTATTTTGTACTTATAGATTTGTTTCGGATAATTTTTGAGTATATATAATAGAAAATGATGTTATGTTTACAAGAAACTTTAGTATGTACATATATTACTTTTACAGTAAATTTTCATTTAGCTTCTTAGGATTGACTTTTTGTAAATGAAAGTTATGTTATTTTAATATATGAATTAAATATTGTACATTGTGTATGCAGAAATAAAAATCTGCAGTAATTAAATCGGCTGGCCTTCATTTTGATTAATAAAATTTTCTAAAACAATCTCTTTACTGATACCTATGTCAATTGTCTGTGAATTTAAATAAAAACTCATGTCCTTAATCTAATGCTAAGGCGCTACTAGAAAATTGGCAACAATCATATTACTCTTAGTGAATGAAATCGAATAACTGTGAGGACACTAAACTAGTTCGGGGGTATTCTTAGTAATTCCGAAATATGGACAAGGAAAAAAAAAAACAAAAAACGCTATAATGCTGGAGTTAACTACATATTCGCCATGCAATTGTTGTGAAATACAGAAGGAATCATTATAGTATCTATAATAAAACTGATTAAACTATACAGAATTTGTGTAACCAACTGGGAAAATCACAATTTATATTCTTATCTGAACCAAAATTATAGCCTACAATTCTTAAAACCAATTCTGAATTTTTATCAGTCGTAGTCCCTCACTCTATTCATAAGTAAGATAATATTATAAAAATTCTTAAAAAATAATCTTGTGTACGGTCTTCCATAAATGTAATCTTAAACGAGTACTTCTTACTAAAACTAAACAATGATAATAGTAATAGTCGATTGAATTATTTCGTTATTACTTTATATTATGCAGCAAAAAAAAAGGACTAAATTAAGGTTTATACGTTATAGTTTCATTAATATATATGTATGGCCAATTGATTAAATTTATAAAGAAAAAATCCTATACTTGAAATTATGCTTTAGTTTCCAACATAAAGATAAATGTCAAAATTAAATTCATTATTTAATATAAAGTAGTAATTTCCTTTTATAGTGTTGTGATGATAATAATATTAAATGTAATCAAAACTTTTATATCTATTTTAGCACTCCTTTTTGTAGTTTTATCTGGATAAGAAAGAATTGTTACAAATAAATTTATTCCCTATACTTTACTATTATATGATAAGATTTGTTTGTAAAAGTTTTGATTTTTACTCAATTATTTATTAATATATTTTTGGGAAGACTTAATATCTTTTATTCGTAAAATCAATTAATGTAGACTTTTTTAAGGGAGTTATCTCAGGGATGCATTAGTTCCCACTAAAAACATAACGAAAAATATATAAAAAAAATTATTATATTCTTTGAATGAAAAAATAGTTGTGATTACTTTAGATAATATGTACAACATTTGAGATCTCTGTAGTTCATTAAATATTTTATATTTGGAACCACTTACAGAGATGAAATTGAGAAATTAATCCACTTATAAACCTAAAATTTTGCGGTTTTGCAGATTTCTTTCATAATTGAATAATTATGAATATTACTGTGCATTTTCACTCTAATTTTCATTTATGGAATCTCCACCCTTGAAAACCTAATAAAAAATTGGTTTAATAAATTTGTATTCTTCTTTCTATCACAATAGTTTATAGTAATTCACATTAAAGTAATTCCTTGACCTCGTAATAATTTGCAAAAGCTAATAAAATTAATTTGAGAAATAATAATGTAAATTTTTGAAGCTAATTGAAAAATATTTATAATTTCATATCTTCCTGATATCTAGCATTTTGATAATTATGAGAACTTACACTTAAATTGGAAATTATATTGTAAATCAAAAATTAAAGATAAAAAACAAATAAAATTAATTGATATTTTACTTTGTGGCCAAATAAATCCAATGATTTAACTATAAATAAAATTATACTTTTCTAGAAAGGATTAAAAGGATGGCCAATATATGATATTTTAGTCCATAGTAGATCAAAAGCTTTTTTTTATAATTATTTGCAGAAATTATCTAACTAGAAAATCCTTAATTTTATCTATATCTAAATATTCTACTGTCGTATAATTTTATATTGTATATTAAAACAAATAATGCTAAAGGCAATAACTCAGCCTGTCCTTTTCGATTCCCTAAATAAATATATATTTACAAACGAAATATCAAACATATGTGAATATTTTAACAAAATTACCTCAAGGAAATAATTGTATATAAATATCTATCTATATAATATATTTAATTTACAAACTATTAGGAAAAGAAATTTATAGGATATTATGAATGTATAAAAGGATAAATACCACCAAGAGATTATGTTGTGAATAAGGATTGTATAGGAACGATTAATTAGTAAACTAAATTTATATATTGCTAAAATTATTTTCGTAATTTAATATTATGACGAACAAGGAAATATTTACAGAAAAGTTTTAAATAAGAAGAAAACTTATTGAAAAATTATCAAATTACAAATTTGTACAGATTTTAAATGATTATTTTTATGAAATTTTTTTTTTTTTGACATTCAACATTAATGTCTGCTTTATGTTTTTAAGATAGTAAATCTAATTGGTTCTACCATCATAGTATGAAGCTTGAATAAATTCAAAATGACATAAAGTCAGTAGACAACATGTTGAAGCTTCAATAATCCAGTATTAGACACAATCAAAAATAAGTGTAATATATCCATGTTAGACCTGGATATTCGTTCTTTGTCCTTACGTTCTTTGATAATAAATTATCACTGATTATAATAAAAGTTTGCTTATGTTCTATCTGCTAGGTGGCACTGTCTTATTCAAATATATTTTTATTATTTTATTTCATATAACCTTTATATACATAATTATAAAATTATAATATTATTTACTCGTAAATCAATTTTTTAGTCCTAATTATTGTAATTTTAACTTCTCAAAATTTATTTTTCCATTTAATTTATTATATTGAGGAAATAAAACAAAAAATTATTTTAATTAAAAATTAGCGTAAATTATTTTCTTCTGGACAAGAAATCCATAAAAAAAATATTTCATTTTTATACAATTTTTTTGTTGTTTTCCTCCTGCTATATCCATAACAATATCTAATTAGCGTAAAAGGAAATTTTTCTTAAAATATAATTAAAAATGTTTTTTTGTTTTTATGTAATAAACTTAACTAATTTTTTTATTTTTCTTACAATTATTAAACTAAATAATGGACTTATCTTAAGATATTATCAGGTCCTTCGTTAAATTTTTAATCTATTTTTGAACAATATTCGCAATAAGGTCTATATGCAATATGACATCCATCTAAAGAAGTTCTGTGCTTTCGGAACGTAGATCTGTATAAATGTAATAATTTTGATTAATATTATCTTTATACATGACCCCTTATTTTTTTTTGTTATTTTATGGTAAGTCATAAACGGATGAATTTATTGTCTTTAAAGAAAAATAACTTTTTTAAATTTTTGTTTTTCTTATAATGTTTGATTAGGAAATGAACGCCGAACCTTAATTTTATTACTTTATTACATATTTTTCTGGAAGATAAAATAAATTTATTACAAGAAATATTTATTTATAAAAATATTTTTAAATTCTTTATCGAATTATTGTTGTAATTCGATCAAATGTAATGTTTGTTAAAAAAGAATTATTGTCGTTTCTGATATAATTTCGATTAAATCGAAATTAATTAATTAAATCAAATTTTAAACTGTAATTACACGATTTATTACAAAAATTTAATAATATTTTGTCAAAATCTTTAATATCAGGTTAAAATAGTTCATTCATAAAAAATGTTTTATGGTTTTCAACGCTATACGCTCATCCTTTGCAATATTCTGTTTCTCGCTTAAATTAGAAAATTTAAAATAAATTCATTACAAATCCATTCACATTAATATATATTTTAATAAATTTTCAAATAAATAAATCAGATTCAAGCTGTGAATAATTTTCAGTCTCGCGAAGCAAAAACCAATTTAATTTTTTTTTTGGTTATTCCATCAAATTTTCAAAACTGATTGAATAATTTAAATAAAATGGTAAAAATAATGAAATTTTCATATTTATATTTAGTATTTATAAATATTTATAATTTATTACATTTTTTAATACAAAAAAAAAAAAAAAAAAATTTATAAAAATTTTCAAAACCAGTAGACCAAATTAAAATTATGATTTTTCTTTTGGTTGGGTGTAAAAAATCAAATGCTTTTCCAATTGTTTTGAAAATTTTATGTTGAAAAATTCAATTAAAATATGATAATTTTTCAATTGCTAAAGGTAGATACCAACCATAAATTAATCATTTATGTATTTATTATTATTTTTTTATTTAATGAAAATGGAATTTTCTGTTTGTCATCACAAATCATAGAGTTTTCCTCCAGTTCGTATATTATTTACATATTTTTTTGATAAATAAACTTGCCATAGCATCTACTGCTGTTTATATTATCAGTTTTTTTATAATATCATTATGAAAAATAATCTATAAGGTTTCATTTCTGAATAGTATATAAGTAGATATTTAATAATAATATAAAATATTTTGTTATATGCAAATCAAGGGGCAACATTATAAAAATTTCAGGAGATTTTAGAAGTTATGAATAAATTTAGTCGAAAAAAAAAATTATGAAATCAAATTTTCCACTTGTTTAAAATTCAAATTTTCTATAAATTTATTCTTATAAGTTATAATTTTAAAGAATTTCTGAAATTTTAATTTAATTCTAATGCTGATGATATTTTAGTATTTTATTTATATTTCTTGGGATTAGAACTTTATGAAAACTTAATTTATTATAAGTATTATAATCTTACCTATTTAAATATATAATTAAATTCGGTAAAATATAATTTTTAGTTGTAATTATTTATATAGCTATTTGTTGTATTTTACGAAATATACAATCAATGATTTAATAGACTGTTTTACTTTAAGCATAAGATTTAGTGTACGAAATTTTATACACGTTGTAAGTTCGATTTGATTAGGTTTTTCCAATGTAATTCGATTCGAATACTATAAATTGTATACTTATTTTTAGAAATTTTATTATTTTATATAAAATAATTATGAATATTTATGAAAATTAATAATAATATTAAACATTTGAATTACAAGTTGGTTTCTGAAATTAAAACAGGGTATAGACTTATACTCTTGATTGTAGGCTATTGAGTGTAATGAAAATGCGATTAATTTTATTACTGGATTATACCGTGTTTTACATTTAATTCACGAAATTATTTAAATGAACCGGACTTTTTGCGAACCCAGATAGTTAAGAGAATTCCAAATCTTGCCAAACCCTACACAATTATTATATAGCATAGCGGATTGAAAGTCACAGTAACGTCGCGAAACGCATTTATTCGAAACGAGATAAAATTGTTTTATCTTTACCGGATTTGTCGAAATGAAAAAATATTAAATGTCAATTAAAAATACTGACATAATTTTAAAAAGAATTTCTTATGTTCTAATATAATGTCAACATCAGGCCTAGAAATTCCGGTGACTTCAATAATTTATTAATATTTTTACATGTAAAAAAACATTTCGAATATATATTATGTGGAATTGTCAACGTAATCGAAATTATTGTGACTCCTACTTAAATGCGTTATTAGAATTATATACAAACACGAACATGGCTCCATTACTGGATCTATTATGTATGAATATAAATCAGATTGAAATGGCAGAACTTTTATTATATTATGATGTAGCAAATCATTAGGATCCTGGAAATCATATAACATTACATCGAACCAATATTTATAGGCAGTACATGATTAAACAGCCATTTACAATATCATAATATTGACAGTATATTCTGGAATGTTTTCCAGAATATATTTTTATTTTCATCCATCAAAAATATGCAATAATCAAATATATGTTTTCCCAATATCATATTGTTATTTGTACATGATTAAATTCATGTATCTTGTACATGATTAAATTCAAAATCAATGAAAAAATATTATATTTTTTTAAAAGCAAAATATTTATGCTGAATAAACAGAAAAATATGTAAAACAACAAGTTAATTTGAATATATTCAATTGACTTTTAGTTTTATTATCAATAAAATATTTAAAATTTAAGTAATTCATTTTTTTTAAATAAAATAATATTGAATTTATATTAATAATAATAATAACAAAAAATTATAAATCATTTAATTTGTCATTACTCATTACAGTAATTTTAATTAAAAATTTTCAAAAAAATAATTATATTTTAAGGTGGTTTCATGGGTGATATTGCCTTACCAGATATCAATTATGAATCAATATCATCATCAGATTATCAATCAGATGATCCATATAATAATCAACAATCAACTACTACAACTATACAATCTACTCAAAATATAGGACGTTTTAATAAAACTTTTCAACAAGAATTGGAAATTCTTAAACAGGAAGTTTATAATGAAGGACTTCAGGTCGAAGAAGAAGGTTTAACTGATATAATTAGAAAGAAAACAAAACTGCCAAGTACTAATATTAATGAAAACTTCAATGATAGAAATCGTAATGATCCACTTTTCGTAAGTCAATATATATATTTTTTTTTTGTTGTATTTTATATGATGGTTTTAGAGTTTAAGGATTTTTATTTGATGGAAAGGACAAGATTTTGTGTTTGGTTGGAAAAAGTTTAAATATTTAGGGTAAAGGTATTGTAATGAAAAAAGTTTTTTTTTTGTTTTTTTTTTGAAAAAAATCTTAATAATAATAATAATAATAATAAAAACTTTAGCTAACCTTCAATTTAATTTAATTATAGATAATAAGATAAAAGATATTAAGAGTTTTTTTTTCATCGTTTTTAATTTATACATTGTCCTTTTTGCCTTGTTGGATTAATTTAATTAGCTATGACAAAAAAACGTAATCTTTTCAATTTGAAAGAGTTTTGTAATAATTTAAGGATATTTTTTTTAAAAAAAAATGTTTTTATACTTTGACCTAATTACTTTTTCTATAATTTATCTACAAAAAATTTTAAGTTTTAGAAACTTTGTAAAATTAAAAATATCTTAAATCTTTTTTGATATCCTACCGAAAACGTACATATATATAAATACGTTTTCGGTAGGATATCAAAAAGATTTAAAATATTTTTATATCTATCACAATTTACCGAAACTTAAAAGCCGAGTGCACAATTTACCGAATTCATATTAACAATTAACTGAAAACGTAAATGCCTGGGATTACCGGAAAGAATCATAATGACTAAATCTAATCTAATTTATGGGCTGTTTCTAGAAAATTTATATATTAGGTCAATTGCATTTGTACTCGGTTAATGTACATTCAGTCAATTGTCCGTCCATTCGGTTCAATGTTTTCTTCAAACAATATTTTTTTTTAAATAACCCTAAATTTATTCAGTCTATCCTTTTTTTTAAATCTATTTGATTTTCTAGTTTCCTTTCATAATATATATTCATTTTTATATTTCTACGTTATAGTCACTTAACGAACCAATTAAAGGACGTGACCATCAACTTCATACTACAAATAATTTAAAAAATGGTGTAATTAGCCAGCATCATGAAAAAACATATAATGAAAAAGAGAAACTTGAAACGAAAACAATTTTATTATCAGTACCCGAAAAATCAGCATCAATTGAACAGGAAGAAATTGATGAAGATAATCGTGATATTGTAATGACCATTACAAAATTACCATTAACATCATCACAACAAAAACAACAGCAACAAAATGAAACAATTGAGAAATTAAATAAAACACCAATAACAGTAACATTACGTAATGTTGATCATCGTAAAATCCAATCAAATACAAAAGATATTGAAGATGATTCAGGAAATAATTTTGTATCTGAACGTAAAGTTATTATATTACCAACATCATTACCAACACCAAGATCAACAATGGCAAATGTATATAGTAATTCGGGTGGTAATGGTGTTAAATTGGATGATGTTGATATTTTACATGTTGATGGTACAATTAAGAAACGACATCGTAGAGGCAGACATAGAAGGTAAATAAAATCATATATATAAAATTTATTGAAAATACAAAATCAAATTATAATATTGAAAAAAAGAAATTTTGTAATTGAAAAAAAAAATAATTATTATATGATTATTTCACAAATTTGAATTCATTATAGAGAAAATGAAAATCAATAATTAAGTTTTTAATTTTAAAAATAATTAAATAAAGGAAATCAATTTTTATATATAAATTTCTTTTAGTAGAAGGCTTTGCATAGTTTAATTAAGATTTGAATAAATTTTATAGTTACGATATTTTAACCGGAAAACTAATGGACAAAAGTATAATTTATTTTTAATTATACTTTCAATCTTAGTTCATTTTAATTTATCAGATTAATGGAATGGAAATGTATTTTTTTCAACATTAAAAATATAAATTGTTGAAAGGATTATGGATAGAATTAAATAGAGTAAAATGCAGAATAAAACACTTTTATTTATACATTAAATATTGTAATTAATCGGTCCACAAAAACCATTTTTTCCTAATTACAAATATTATAGTACAACCAAATTCCATACTTTTCTATTAATAACAATATAATTAATTATCATTTAAAAAGAAATGTTTATAGAAAATTGTAATTTGTTAAAAAAAATGTTTATGGAATATTGTAATTTGTCAAATATATTTATTCAAAAATATAAATGGTTCTTTAAGATAATAATTTCCTTCATTTTCCTTAAGTTATTCTTAAATTTTATATTCATAAAATATTCTTTTATTTATTTTAAAATATTTCCCATGAATTTTTTTTAATTTTTTTTTTTTTTTTGGTATTTAAATTTTGAAGAAGACAAACAAAATATAATAAATTCTGGAACAAAGTTTAGAGTTTCTATAGATCGAAAAGAGCCATCAACTGTTTAGTTGTTAGAAATCTATGGGCCAGATAGGAATATTAATAACTATGTTTCTGAATAGAAGGAATTTATGTATTACAATAGGTATTTTGACAGTTCGTTGTCTATTCGTTAGGATATTTTAGAGATTAGGCTTTACTTGAATGGATCTCTAGCGGCGATGTTCGAACTAGGATATATGATAGCGATGTAGTATATTATAAAAGTCATATTTTGGATAACCACCAATTCGATAACATCGTAAAGATGGCGGTAAATTAATTTACGGAAATTTGTTTGAAATTATTCTGTATATTATTCTCTCCTTTTAAAATAACTATAACAAACTAAACTAGAACAAAATTAAAATATAAAAATTTATTCAACTTTAAAAAGCTATTCATTATTCAATATTTTAATATGTATATATACAATTTTGTTGTTATATAGACGTTCAACCACAGCATTAAAAGAATACGAAGAGAAATTGCAACGTTTGAAAGTAGAATTAAATCATCATGTTGTTACAGCTGAGGATGTACATCGAAATTATATAAAAAATCATCGAAATCATAATAATAATAATAAAAATATATCTAATAGTAGTACAACAAAATTATTATCTATAACAACTATAACAACAACAGATGCCACCACAACAACAACATCATTTAGTAATATAAAATATTTAAATTATTCCTCTGAGAATTATGATCCTGTAGATATTATAACAAAACGAAAATCAACTTTAGATGCAATAAATGCTGAATTAGATATTGCTGCCTTAGATGCTGAGATAATGAAGGAAGAAAGGTAAGGAAACGATATTTATATATAAATAAACAACAAAATATTATTTACAGGATTCAAGGAAAATGTAAAACAAGTAAAACTTTATATTAAAATTTATAAATATATATATATATAAATTTATATATTATATTTGTAATGAAATGTGAAACTGACTTTTTTTTTTTAGAAAGTAATACAAATTATATTTTATTATAGATTTAGTTTTAATTTAAAAGTTTTCTTATTTTGTAAAATAAAAAAAAGAAATATTTTTAATGATATTTTAGGAATTAAGAACTTAGTTAAATTTGTTACTAATTAAAAGTTAAATAAAACTAGTTATATACATATAGTTAGAATATTCAATTTTGACAAATTGCTGCCAATTAAAAATTAAAATAGAAGTTTTAATCAAATATGAAATTATTAGAATTAAATAGTAAATTCTTTAATTACCAATTAAAGTAGGCTTTTTTGAATCAAACTTTTTCTTTGATTTAAAGGATCAAAAATATAAATATATACGACAAATTTGTATTTCACTACAATAAAATATTAAACTAAATCTTATATAATCAAATATTATGACCAGTTCTTTGGTGGTGAGGAAGCCTTTTTCCTAAAAGTAGCAAGGACTGTTTCACAATTGCAGAGAATAATTTGTCATTTAGGCAAAGACGTCTGATTTCTGTTTCAAATTGTTGGTCGTTAGGAGACCTGAAATAAGAAGTCAAGATATAATTTCCACAATTCTTGGTCAATTCAATAAGAATCCATTAAAATTCAGTAATTTTTAATTAACATTTTATAGATTTTCATAAGATATTTTAATGTTAATAAAAATTATTAATATTTTAGATATCTAATATAATCTGTAGATCTAAAACATAAATTGTAATGGAGCACAATCCTTTATGTATAATTATCAAGTATATAAATGGTCTACATAGAATATAATCAAAACTTTCGGTGTTTCAAATCCTGGTATTTGGGTAAAAAACACCGAAATCCCAGTAATTTTAATAAATTTAGAATATTTTTTTCGTTATTATGAATTTATATTATTTATCTTGAAATTTTATACTTAAGTTCAAGGCAAATTTTACATAAATTTTCCAGTTCCATAATATTTCAAAATTATAAATGTTACAAAAATCTATTCATCTGACTTCAACTTTTTTTTTATATTATATAAACTTTTATTACAATTTTAACGAAAAAAATATAATTTATAAAATCATCGTACATTAAAAAAAAATATACATATATAAAAAATATAATTTATAACTACAAGAAATAAAAAAAAAAAACATTTTATCTTTTATAATAATTTTATATTTTATTATATTTTCCAAGCAATATAAAGAGTTTAAAACGTCATCATCGTATAACTCGTGCCGTAACAGCAAAAAAGGAAAGAGTTTGGGATTATGGTGTAATACCATATGAAATCGATGGTAATTTTAGTGGATCACATAAAGCATTATTCAAACAAGCAATGCGACATTGGGAAAATTTTACATGTATTAAATTTGTTGAACGAGATCCTGAATTACATCCAAACTATATTATATTTACAGTACGAAATTGTGGGTAAGTAAACATTACAACAAAAAAAAATCTTTCTATATTCTATTATAATGTTTTCCTATCTATAAAATAAATCTTTGATTTACTATTTGTATATATATAAATTATTATTAGGTGTTGTTCATTTGTTGGTAAACGTGGTAATGGTGCTCAAGCAATTTCTATTGGACGAAATTGTGATAAATTTGGTATTGTTGTACATGAACTGGGACATGTTGTTGGATTTTGGCATGAACATACACGACCAGATCGAGAACAACATGTTGTTATTGAACATAATAATATAATGAAAGGACAAGATTATAATTTTAATATGTTAACACCAGATGAAGTTAATTCATTGGGACAAGCATACGATTATGATTCAATAATGCATTATGCTAGAAATACATTTTCAAAAGGTACATATTTAGATACAATATTGCCAATTGAAGTGAAAGGTAAAAAACGTCCTGAAATTGGACAACGTTTACGATTAAGTTCTGGTGATATTGCACAAGCAAATTTATTATATCGATGTCCGAAATGTGGTCGAACATTTCAAGATAATACAGGTGCATTTTCATCACCATCATTTGCGTCACGTGAAAATGCTAATGATACTGAAAAATGTGAATGGCGTATTACAGCTACACATGGTGAACGAATTGTCCTTAGATTAGAAAATTTAGTAAGTAATTAGATGAAAATTAACAATTCCATTTATTAAAATTATTGCGCAATTTTTTTTAATATATATATAGAATATTTTTAAATCGGAAAAATGTCAAACTGATTATTTAGAAATTCGAGATGGTTATTGGTATAAATCACCATTACTTGGCAGATTTTGTGGTAAAATGACATCTGAAACTATAACAACAATATCAAGCCGTATGCTATTAACATATGTAAATACACATCGGAATGCTGGTTATCGTGGTTTCAAAGCTGAATTTGAAGGTTAGTTATACCATTTAATTCATAAATATATACAATTTATTTGAAAAAAAACTTTTCTATTTACGTTTGTTTTTAATTAAAATAATCGAGGTAAAAAATATGTTTTAGCTATTTGTGGTGGTGAATTATTTGCTGATTCAGATGGTCGTTTAGAATCTCCAAATTATCCATTAGAATATTTACCAAATAAAGAATGTATTTGGAAAATTACTGTACCAGATGGTTATCAAGTAGCATTAAAATTTCAATCATTTGAAGTTGAAAATCATGATAATTGTGTTTATGATTATGTTGAAGTACGTGATGGTGATAGTCCAGAATCAAGACTTATTGGTGTATTTTGTGGTTATAAACCACCACCAAATATGAAGTATGTTTATTATTTTTGTTGTGTACTACTTACTATATCCAAAATATTTTTATTCATTTAAATTAATATAGATCCAGTTCAAATACAATGTTTGTGAAATTCGTATCAGATAGTTCAGTACAGAAAGCTGGATTTTCAGCTATATTTATGAAAGAAGTAGATGAATGTGAATCACAAAATCATGGTTGTGATCATGAATGTATAAATACATTAGGTGGTTATGAATGTAGTTGTCATATTGGTTATGAATTGCATAGTGATAAAAAGTCATGCGAAGGTAATTATTCAAATCATTATTAAAAATTCAAATTCAAAACAAAAACAAAAAAAAATCTATTATAGATGCTTGTGGTGGTATAATTGAAGCAACAAATGGTACTATTACATCACCATCATTCCCTGATATTTATCCAATTCTTAAAGAATGTACATGGGAAATTATAGCACCGCCACGTTATAAAATCTCATTAAATTTTACACATTTTGAATTAGAAGGTGCTACACATCAACATTCTGATTGTGGTTATGATTCTGTATCAATTTTTTCAAAATTAACAGAAAATCGATTAAAACGTATCGGAACATATTGTGGTAATAAAATACCACCAGTATCAACATCTGAAGGTAATGCATTACGTATTGAATTTCATTCTGATAAATCAATACAACGTAGTGGATTTGCTGCTGTATTTTTTACTGATATTGATGAATGTACAGTTAATAATGGCGGCTGTCAACAAGAATGTCGTAATACAATTGGTTCATATATTTGTTCATGTCATAATGGTTATACATTACATGAAAATGGACGTGATTGTAAAGAGGGCGAATGTAAATATGAAATTAATGCACCTTATGGTCATATTTATAGTCCAAATTATCCTGATTTATATCCACCAAATGTTGATTGTGTTTGGCATTTTTCAACAACACCAGGACATCGAATTAAATTAATATTTAATGAATTTGATGTAGAATCTCATCAGGTTTGTCATTTATTGTTTAGGAGTTTTTTTTATAAAGAAATGATATATTTTAAATAAATTTTCATATAAATATAGGAATGTGCTTATGATCATGTTGTTATTTATGATGGTGAATCTGAAGATAGTCATACATTAGGTCGCTTTTGTGGTGATAAAATACCATATCCAATATCAGCTACATCAAATGAAATGTATATGGTTTTAAAAACAGATAAGAATAAACAACGTAAAGGATTCCAAGCAACACATTCAACTGGTTAAAACATTATCTGCAATTTTTTTCAAATTAATTTTTTTTATAATTTTTTTTAATTATAGCTTGTGGTGGATTTTTGCGAGCTACAAATCATATACAACAATTTTATTCACATGCACGTTATGCTGATCAAAATTATGATGAAAATATGGATTGTGAATGGACAATACAAGCAAATCCAAATAGTAATGTACAATTATTTTTCCTATCATTTGAAGTTGAAGATTATGAAAATTGTACATATGATTATATTGAAGTATATGCTGGTATGGAAGATACAAGTGGACCACTTTATGGTAGATTTTGTGGAAATACTGTAAGTGTTTTATGATAATAAATTATTAAATATAATTTAGTGCATCCGGATATATTTGAGTGAAATTGATTATAGAATGAATATAGAATTAACCTATCGTTGGTCGAATATTACAAGGTCGTATCAAGTTATTCGATGGCCCATAAGTCTAAGCAGAAGCAAAATAAAAGAGAATGGGAACTACAAATTTTATAGCTTATGTCGAGATTTCTCATTTGAGTTTTAGATTCGTGAGGGGAAATAAACGGTTACAAGTTACAAAAGTGTGGTTCACTATAAAAAAGGATACCTATCGGTCATTTAGTGTATGGTCTCACCCGGTACAGCGAATTGCACCCCATTTTTAATTAACCTTCAGTCGATTGTGTTTAAAGTCGGTAAATTATATTTTAATCAATTTTGCATTCGCTTAATATGATTAATTGGTTCAATTCTGAATTTGGTCAGTTAGTGTTAGTTAGTCGCCAATCATAATTTAATTTTATTATTGAATTTTCAAAATTAAAATTTCGTATAACAATATTTTTTTTTTTTGCATTTTCCATATTTTCCAGTTACCTCAAGAAATAATCTCATTAAGTGATTCATTATTAGTTAGATTTCGTACTGATGATAGTATGCAATTAAAAGGATTTTCAGCATCTTATGTAGCTGTTGATCCATTTGAAAGTAGTGATGAAATGAATTCAGATAGTCAAAGTTCTGAAATGGCAACACCATTTCCTGGTTATTTAAAAAGTATGATTTATAAAATTGATTCAGATGATTATGATAATTTCGAAGATTATAGTGATAATCATTTATTGATTAATGCACCACGTGGACGTAAAAATACATATAATAATAGATTTTAAAAAAACAAATAAAAAATTGTATTTTTATTTTAATTTTGTCATATATATATTTAGTCATATCATTTATGTTTGTTATTTCAAAATTGTGGTTCAAAAATTAATATCAAACAAAAACACTAAATTTAAGATTAAAGCCAAAAAAAAAAAAAATTTTTTAAGGAAATTTATGAAAATTATTTTAAGTATATTTAAAAAAAAAATATGTAATTTAAGTATATTTTATTTGTTTAGTAAATATATTTGCAAAATTATTATGTAATAGATAAGTAAAAACATCTAGCAAACAAAAAATTATGTAATATTTTGAAAGACTATACAGAAAATGGTTATATTAATAAAAATTATGTAAATGTTTAAAGTAAAATATGGAATTATATACATTAATTAAACGTATTTAAATTTAAATATACTTAATCGTATAAAAAAAAAAAAAAAAAAAAAAACAATTTTTTAGTGTAATAAATAATTAATTAGTAAATATATATCATAAAATTAAAAGTAAAAAAACTGATTTGATTAAAATAATAATATAATTAGAAGAAGACAAATACTCTTATTATAATTGTAATTTTAGTAATGTGTATTCATATTTATAAATATTATAATATATCAATAATAATTGTACAAAATATAATTGGAATATAATCAATTAAAAAAATGGATTTTATTACTAAATATAAAATTATACTATCAAAAACAGAAGAATTATATTTCTAATTAAAATTGAAAATTATTAAAATTAAAAATTTATAATTTAAATTGTATATTATTATTAATTTTTTGAAAAAATATTTGAAATTTCAAATTTTTTTTTTTTTTTTAGTTTAATTAATGAGACAATAAAATTATTATTATTAAATGGTAAAAAAAAAGTATGTATAATTATTTCATTTTTCATTAAATTATTAATAATTAGAAGTTCTATTACATTATTCGATTACAAACGTAATTTAATTAACAATTTTCGTTTGTACATAATCGAATTTTTATAGGTAGTTACTCATATCTATAGCTAAGGCCAAGATATAGGTAGGTATACTGACATATTAATATTAAAATAAAAACTTATATTTAAAATTAATTTTTTGACATTTCTATATATACTTTAATTTTCAGAAAAATGGGCTGACAATTTGAATAATTCGAAATGAGAATTTGTAATTTAAATAGAATTCTAAATCAAATTTATTAAATCCTTTTACATCCTTTTAGTGTAGAAATTAAAGGTAGAATAAATCGGCCATAAAAACCAAAAATTTATATATCATATTTTTATATCTTAAAAATAATTTACTATTTAATTATTTCAAATAACCTTAAGTAGTGTTAAGAAGAATATTATTATGAATGAATTAGGAAGATAAAGAACATTATAAATTAATAAAACGGTCCATCAACATAATTTTTATCTAATCAAAGTTTATAAATTTAATTGCAATTTACTTTATTATATAAACAATAATTAACTATATGTCTTCAGTGCCGCATTGCATACTATAAAGCGCCTAATAATTCTTAAAAAAATTATGTGATTTGTAACAATCCATAAATCAATTTCTATTGATTTTAATTTTAAATTAATGGTATCAAACTGAAACCGATAGGTGGATTTCATCATAAAAGCATTTTCGAGGTGCTAATATTTTAAGCTTGCCTTCTAACTTGAGATTATACAGTATCATTTTCAGATAGTTGTTGTAATGCTTTGAATATATCCGACCAGTTTTCGTACATGCGTCATAACGGCAAGATCATTTAGTATTAGTATCAAAAAGATTTCTAGTTGAGGGTCCATTTAAAGCAATATACTTTCCCTTAGAACTCTTTTTTTTAATCAAACATTCACAAAAGTAAGTTTTTTTAATGTTTATTTTTGATTAATAATTTAATTAAAGATTTCTTAAATTTATTTAATTTTGGTAAAAAATTATATTTTATCTACAAAAATTACCTACATTTTCTTGTTAAATGCGCCCGTGATGTCTTTATACATTGAACATATAACGAATTACAGCTGTTAGTAGGTATTTTTGCTTGTTTACGAACAGCTACTTCTTCTTTTTATTGTGTTCATATCATAGTCCTTCTAGCTAATATCTAAATTTAATTCGTTAATACAAATAAATAATCAGTTTCATTCTAAAGCCCTCAATTTCTTGGCAACGGGAAAATGGTGCTTTGTGTCTAAGACTGATTATGATTCGATAATTTATATTTCAAAATTTTAATAATAATATTCATACCAATCATTAAAAATATAAAATAATTCGGACTGGCCACAAAATAGTAAAATTCCTAAATCAATTCGATAATAATATGGTCGACAAAATCGCTAATATTTATTAGATCATTCTCCAGGTGACAAAACTACCAAAAGAAATGCGTCCTACATTAATATTTATAAGATATACTACAATAAAATATAAAGAAATTTTCATTAAAATTTCATCTAAAGAACATTTTTTTTATATCTAAAAATCTACCATTTTTCTGGTATTAATTTTCCATAATTGTTTTTCAAGTATCTCTCTATTTCATATCTCTTTATGATTTTATCTTTAATGTATAATGTTACATGTAATATAAATTATGATATATTTTCTGTATCTTTTCAAAAAGGCGCTACTTGACTTTATTATACATATATAAATAAATTCCATGAATTTCTCTTCCATATTTTATAATGGAATACTAATTTTTTTAAAAAAAAAAATATATAAAATATAAAACTAGAATTTTGTGGTATCAGATTATTTACAAAAAATAAAGGGCACTTCTACTATGATGCGATGCATATACAATTTAAGATATAAAACAGCCGCCCTTGAGAAGGTAACGAAGGTAGGTAATATAAAAAATATATAAATGTTTCTTATGTGCACCAGTTTATATTCGTAATACTGCGCTTATACCTGATGGTGATTAAACACAAATCACAAGTCTTTCACAAGAGGATGAAGGTTCATGATAAGAGGTCAAAATACATATATACAACATTTTTTTTTATTTGTTTGTTAACACATCAATGTGAGGATAAATGACGGCTTAAAGAATTCACTGAAAATTCCTGAATTCATTTCAATAATCGCATATTTTTAACACATTGTTTTTATATATACCTGGAGAGGATCATTATTATTATTATTATACAGCCTAAAAATTTAACCTGAAGACGGGGGTAATTGGGTAACATATGATTTTGTATATTTTCAGTTCATTGTGTTACCTGTTGTTATTATATTACATATAAGATATAAGATATATTATAGTTTTGTCTCTAGTGGCTCTTTCAGTTGTTATATTTCCTTTTTGGTAAAAGTTATTATAATCATATACAAAAGGGTACTTAACATTTTAATCGGAAATTTGTATTCTTTTGGGTTTGCACGTTTTTGTTTTTTAGGTTCTTTTAAGAATTGAAGTTGTAAATTGTATATATTTTTAGAAAATATATATATAAAAAAAAAGAATAATAAATATTTTGTCCTCCGTAACAAAAAAGAAGAAAAAAAACGTACTGCACAGCGCCAGTTTAATTTTGGTCGTGGTTGTGAATAAGACGTTATTTTGATATTTGTGAAAATATTATTATATTATTATAAAAATTAATAAATAAAAATATGATTTTAATAAATTTAATTATTTTTATATTAATCTGTGGAATTCGCCATAGTGTTAATGGTAATATAATTCAAATTAATATAAAATTTCGATAAATTAATATTTATGATTAAATTCTTTTTTTTTTGTATAGGTGATAATCAAAATATTACAAATAATAGAAAAATTAATGAATATTTCAAAAATTCTTTGAAATCACAAAATAAAATTATTCATGAAAATTATAAAAAAGAATTACAAATCGAATCAGAAGGAATGTTAAATAAAAATTACGAATATAATAAAAGTGAAAGTAATTTGAAATTTAATATTTTGGTAAGTAAAAAGTTTTGGGAAAATATTATATAATAGTGATTAGGTTTTCCCGAGTTTTTCTATTCCAAAAATATTGTGATTCTGTTTTAATTAATAAAAATACTATTCTGGGTATCGCAAAATTGAATATCTCGAGAATTTGAAAAACCAGAAACTTTTTTCTATTTCTGTTGAATTAGGAAACTGAAATTACTTAAGTTTTTCGTGAGAAATCATCGGAAACGAGTATTCCGAACTTAATCACTTCACTATAATTTCATAGTTAACATTTAAAATAACTTCTTAAAAGAAGAAACCATAAAATTTTATTCTATTTTTTTTTTTAGAACAAATCATCTAAAAATCAATTACGAAAATCAACATTGAAAAGTATTTTCATATATGCTGATCAAAAGAAAATACCAAAAAAATTACCATCATTTTTACAAGATAAAAATAAAATTCAATCGAATAATAAAAATATTGAAGATTATTCAAATAAATATTTTGTATATAAGAAAAATATTATTATTTTGCCAACATTACCAAAGAAATATACAAAAAAATATGAAAAACTGAAATTTCAACAAGAAAATTCATTTTTGATTGAGGAGAATAATAAAAATGACAAATCTTTAAATATATCAAAAAGAAAAACTAATAAAACTGTTAAAAGGTGAAAGATTATAAAAAAAAAAAAAAAAACAATATAAAAATTTTCTAGTTTAATTTTTTTTATGTTTTTATTATTATTATTTTAGATCGAATAAAAATAATAAAAGTATTTTACATAAAGACAAAGAATTACAGCAGCAGCCAATCGAAGGAAGAAACCCAAAGAACGAAACGGAAAGATTTTATCATAATAATCATAGATCTAAAAGGGCAGTTACAGCTAAAAAAGAAAGAATTTGGGATTTTGGTGTTATACCATATGAAATCGATAAAATTTTTAGTGGTAGCCATAAGGCATTATTTAAACAAGCAATGAGACATTGGGAAAATTATACATGTATTAAATTTGTTGAACGTGATCCAAAAGTTCATTCGAATTATATTTATTTTACGGTCAGAAATTGTGGGTAAGTTTATCATTTTTCCGGGTTGTTATATAGTAAAATTTAGAGCTAATTACAGGGTGGTATGTTTGTAAAATTATTTTAATATTAAATTAAATTAATTTACTTATAATTATCTCTATACTTACTATGTATGAATATGCAAATAAATTCTTTTTATATTAAAATTACATATTTTCTTTTTTAGGTGTTGTTCATTTGTTGGCAAACGTGGTAACGGCCGTCAGGCAATTTCAATTGGTCGGAATTGTGAAAAATTTGGTATTGTTGTACATGAACTAGGACATGTAATTGGTTTTTGGCATGAACATACCCGTATAGATCGTGACCAACATGTTACTATTAATCGTGCAAATATATTAAAAGGACAAGAATATAATTTTAATGTACTGTCACCAGAAGATGTTGATTCATTGGGTATGCCATATGATTATAAATCGATTATGCATTATGCTAGAAATACATTCTCTAAAAGTGTATATTTAGATACAATAGCACCAAATGTACCAAATAATCAACAACGTCCTGAAATTGGACAACGATTACATTTAAGTCACGGTGATATTGGACAAGCAAATTTATTATATCAATGTCCAATTTGTGGTAATACATTTCAACAGAATCATGGTAAAATTATATCACAATATTTTCATTTTAATGATAATAATAGTAAAATAATGGAAAATATTGAAAATTGTGAATGGCGTATTACAGCTACAATGGGTGAAAGGATTATTTTAAAAATACATAACGTAAAATTATTTAACAAAAATAATATATCGTCAAATGTAAATGAAAATTGTGAAGATAATTATTTAGAAATTCGTGATGGTTATTGGTTTAAATCACCATTAATTAAAAAAATATGTGGCAACAATTTAATAAATAATATTGAAAATAATGAATTAGAAATAATAACAGATTCAAGCCGAATGTTATTAAAATATGTGAATAAAAATTTAATGAAAAGTTTTCATGGATTTTCTGCGGAATTTGTTGGTAAGAATATAGTTTTATTAATTCAAACCAAAATATATAGTTTTAGTATTTATAAATTTAAGATTTTTATATTGAATAATTAACGACTTTACCTTGTTAGATATGGATCAGACGACGTTTTCGGTGTGATCCAAATTTGTTATTTCACTCGACAACCTGTATTTAATAAAATACAATAAATTTCAATATTTTTTTATATTTCTTTACTTATTTTTCTATATTTTATTTAGTTATTTGTGGCGGTGAAATATTCATCAATGAAGCACGAAGAATCGATTCACCAAATTATCCATTAGAATATTTATCAGATAAAGAATGTATTTGGAAGATATCAGTTGAAGAAAATTTTCAGGTTGCATTAAAATTTCAATCATTCGAAATTGAAAATCACGATAATTGTATTTATGATTATGTTGAAATTCGTGATGGTGATTCATCTGATTCAAAATTAATTGGTGTATTTTGTGGTTATAAATTACCACCAAATATCAAGTATGTATATAAATATCTTATTAATGATTCTAATTTATTATATTAAATTATAAATAATTCTATTGTAATTCACAGATCAAATTCGAATAAAATGTATATAAAATTTGTATCTGATAGTTCTGTACAAAAAGTTGGATTCTCAGCAATTGTACTTAAAGAATATGATGAATGTGAAACTGGAAATCATAGTTGTCATCATGAATGTATAAATACATTGGGATCATATGAATGTACTTGTAATGCTGGCTATGATTTACAAACTGATGGAATAACTTGTGAAGGTATGTAAAAGAGAAATATTATCTGCTAGTGATATAGTGATAGTGATATACAAAATACATTTTTTTTATTTATACAAAAAATCCTTGTATATTTTGTTCATTTGCATAGCTAAAAAAAAGGATTTTTTTTGATTGAAATATCGGAAATTTAATTTATATTTTTGAAAATAAACTTTTATTTCTATGCGATATATTTATGAATTTTTATATATTTTTAGTTGCCTGTGGTGGTATTATTAATGCTAAAGTAAATACTGGAATTACTACTTTGAATTCACCATCATTTCCAGATGTTTATCCAATTTTAAAGGATTGTATTTGGGAAATTATTGCACCCGAAAAATCTAATGTATTTTTAAATTTTACATATTTTGATTTAGAAGGCACTAAATATTTATATACAGAATGTAATTATGATTATGTTACAATATATTCAAAACTAAAAGATAATCGTTTAAAAAAAATTGGTATTTATTGTGGTAATGAATTACCACCATTTATTAATTCTGAACAAAATATATTAAGAATTGAATTTCATTCGGATAAATCAGTACAGCATACTGGATTTTTTACTGAAATTTTAACAGGTAAACTTACAAAAAATTTCTTAACTTTATATAAATATCTGAATAACTTTTTTTTTTCTTATTTTATAGATATTGATGAATGTGCAACTAATAATGGTGGATGTCAACATTATTGTAAAAATACTTTTGGATCATATAATTGTAGTTGTCGTAGTGGATATACTATAAATGAGAACCGCCACAATTGTACAGAAACAAAATGTAAATTTGAAATAAGTTCAGCGTATGGTGTAATACATAGTCCAAATTATCCAAATAACTATCCTAGAAATACATATTGCTTTTGGCATTTTACAACAGTTCCAGGTCATCGAATTCAGTTAACATTTCATGATTTCGAAGTGGAAAGTCATCAGGTAAGAGCACTTCATATTGTATATATATAAAGATTTTCTATTTCCTATGTATATAAAATAAATATGTTATGAAACAAAATGGAATTTTGTAAAACTTTAGATGAGTTTGTTGAAAATATGAGGGTTTGTTAGGCATATCTTTTTTAAAAACAAAATTAATATGAAATTTAGTAAATTCAAAAGAATTATTAATATTTGGTTCACCGTCATTAAACAATATAATGGATAAAGATTATATACAATTTTCTGGTAAACATAATATAATATAATTCAACAGAATATTTACGACAGAAGGAAAACTTTTGTACATAAGAATTCAATAATATAATAATGTAATATTATTACTTTCTCTATCTTTAATCTATATAGGAATGTATTTATGATTATGTTGCTATCTACGATGGAAAATCTGAAAATAGTTCAACACTGGGTGTCTATTGTGGTGGCAAAGAGCCATATACAGTTTTTGGTTCAACAAATGAATTGTATATGGTTTTAAAAACAGATATTGGTTTACAGAAAAAAGGATTTATGGCTACACATTCAACAGGTTAAATATATATAAAATAATATTATGTACTTGATAAATAAAATATTTTATATATATAAATTTTTTACAAATTATATTACAGAATGTGGTGGATATTTACGTGCCACAAATCAAACTAAAATATTTTATTCACATGCCAGATATGGACATCGACCTTATAAACGTAATATGTATTGTGTTTGGAGAATTCAAGCTGATCAAGATAGTAGTGTTAAAATAAATTTTAATAGTTTTTCAATAGAATATTCCGATAAATGTGATTATGATTATCTAGAAATTACAGAAGAATATAGTCCGAGTAAAAAATCTAGACATGGAAAATATTGTGGAAATTCTGTAAGTTTTTAATATTTTTTTTTTTAAATTTATAATATTAATGTTTGGTTTTTTTAATTTTCAGAAACCACCAATGATAGTTTCATATACAGATACTTTATTGGTTAAATTTGAATCAGATTCAAGTACATCTCTTAAAGGATTTTCTATTTCATATATAGCGGTTGAACCACCACCAGATAATGATGAACAATCTAATGATTATGATGATTCAGTAACACCATTTCCAGGATATCATAAAAGTGTTTATTATGATGATGACGAAAATTCGTAATACAATTTAAATTTATAGTGTAAATTTTAAATTTTATAAACATAATTAATTATTTAATAGAAAATATTCAAAAGAATTTAAAGCATAATTACATAAAATGTTTTAAAATTTATTATGTTGTATGTGAAATTGTATCAGTTTCATGTAAAATATATAATAAAAATATATATAATGTTAATATTATAATAAAGTTATTTAAAAATTAAATTAAATAAAATTAAAATTTCAAAATTTTGTTTGTTAATTATTGGATTTATTAATATATTTGCCTTTTCAGTAGCAGATATATTTGAAATTATTATAATTTTATAATTTCCAATAGCCAAACATCATTTCCGTTGAACTGCACGAAAATTTCATTATTAACTTGTACCCAAACGAACAAAATTAAATTTAGCCAATGCGCCTTATACAAGATTATTAAATATTCAAACCACTAATAGGCGTCAATTACATTAAATTATATATTGACAATTTATTTATTATTTTTATGTTGGCAGACGTTTTTCAAATCAGATTCTATTTTGACATGAACAAAAATTTAAAATTCGAAACTTCAAAAAATAAACAGTCAGTTCAGTTCAATTCAATACAATAATTCAATTGCGGAGACGGAGAAGTAGGAAAGTAAACTCCAAGCTAATTTATTATTTAATTAATAAATTTTTTTAAATTTAATTCTTTCAATGTATAACTGTTTTATTTAAACATTGTTTTGTACTGTTATTCATGTTAAAATATTATTTGTTCTAATATTTAAAAACTGCAAATTTCAATAATCTAGAAAAAAATTGTATAGTTAATTTGATAAAATGAGTGCGTTTCAAGTGAGTATATATATTTAAATATTTTAGAAATATTTCAGTTTAATAATTGACAAAAAAACACAAAATATTTAGGTTAATTTAACTCCAACACGATTAAAATTAAATAAAAAACGAAATGATGCCAGAGAACCAACAGATGTTATACTAGCCCCATTTTCAGCAAGAGCAATAGTAACCTTTGAAGAAATACCAGTTACAAAACAAGCACGAAGAATTTTAAATATTGTGAATCCATCAGATGATGAAATTAAGGTAATATTTTATTAGAAAAATTAGTTATACTATTTATTTGGTAGATTTTATATTAACACACGGTGAAAACTATAGTTGTTTGATCGATGATTTTAACATCCATAAAAAAATCTAATTATTAGGTCAAATATGACTTTAATAAAAATTGGAAAGTGTTGGAATTTAGGCGGGAAATTTTTATAATGGAAATTTTATTATGGATGAATAAGATAGTAATATTACACATTAGGTAGCAGCAAGGTCTAAAAATTTATTAGAACTTCACACTATAATTTGTTGTATATGTATATATTGAGAATGTTTATGATTTCTTTCCAAAACTAACTTATTTACAATGGAAGGGAGAAGGTAGGATAATATTTGGTATATAATTGAAATTGATATTGTATTAATAGCATTAATATAGGGTGGGTGGTGGTTAGTTAAATATATATATAAAAAGCTCATTTGTATGCTTTCTGTAAACAATTAATATATTATATTCTTCGTAAACCTACATATTCTACGGCAATGAACTATTGTATTGGGGAACATTTTTCGAATACTACAAATAACATTAAATTCTTTGTTGGACATTCATTTAACAATTTTTAAAATATTAAAAGATATTGCACAAATAGGTATTTAGTGAACAATATTAAAGTTAATTTAATTTCTAATTAAAAAATTAAAATACGAATAAGGTTAAAAAAAAATATTTTATTACTAATTAGGTAATGGTAACAAAAAGTTTTAAACCAGAACACAATATGTCCTTAGAGTGGACAGTAAATGTGATCCCAGCCCATACACAAATAACAATGGATATTATTTGGAATCCTTTAAAAGAAATTACATGTAAAGAAACATTACAATTAACTGATAATCGTAATTTTAAAAAAGATATTACAATTATACTTAAAGCAATTCCGAAAGCAAAAACGGTAGTACAATTTAATATTAAAAACAAAAAATAATTTTTAATTGTATAAATTTAAATTTTAGGGCGTTAAAAGATTCCCTAATATATCTTCAGGAATCGCTCCTGTGAAAACTTTAAAATTAAAGTCACCCACAGGAAATAATAATAAACAATTAGCAGCATCACAACAACGAAAAAGATTACAATATCAAACAGAAATGAATAAATTTAATAATAAAGAAAAATTTGTTATTGCACCATTATCAGAAATAAATGATTTTGATTTTGACGATGAAAATTATACAGTTCCTGGACCATCACAAATATCTAAAAAAAATACAGCAACTTCAACAAATAAAGAAAATGTAAGTCCATTAACTCCAAATAATATTTCATCAATTTTGGATAATATTAAATTTACCCCGGCGACTGAAACAAAAACTAAAGGAACAAGCCATTTAGATTATTTAGCATCGCTACCAACACCAAATGGTGCACGTGATAATATGAAAACGTTTGATAATAATTGTCTTCGTCCTTGTCGTTTACCAATTGATAGTTCACCCGACCAAACCGGCTTAACACCGATAAAAAATACAAAAAATATTAATTTTGAGAGTACTCCATATAAAATGAAAAATATACCAAATATTTATATTGTACCATCGAATTCTGTAAGTTCAAATTTCACTTCTATTACGGATAAATTAAGCCCGAGTAAAACGTTTACACAAGAGTCTGAAGCAAATCAGAGTACAAAAATATCTCAAACTCAGACAATAAATAAAACTTTTGACATAAAAACAAGAACTAATGAAACATTAAGTCTTTCGTTAGATTCATCTCATGAAATCAACGTAGTAAACGTTCAGCAACAAAATTTTGAAAATATATTAGAAAAAATGAATACTTCCGGTGGTAATGAAAATAATACAATTTTAAATGGATCTTCTTCTAGACTCTCAGTTATAGAAGAAGAGTCATCAGGAAAACGTTCTCCAAATTCTGAATTAGTTGAAATAACTGCAGAGAAAAAAGATGACACTTTAAAACGTGACATTAAAATGGTTGGAACACCATTAAGAAAATATTCCGAATCAATGCGGAATTTGTCGTTAAATAAAAATATACAATATTCGTTAGCTATACAAGGTTCAATGCCAAATTTAAATAATATGGAATCTATACAATCGATCGAACAAAATCGTTATTTTAATTGTGTACAAGCAATGAAAACCGAATTTCTTTCGCCCAATAATCAAAATTTCGATTTATCTAGTTGTAGTTACACTGGTAATAATAGTTTAACAAGTACAAGAAGTGTAGTTGATTTAGCTTTCAATCAAAGTGAAATTTTAGCAGCATCCAGTCGTTTTAATATTCATGAAGCTGGACGTAAAAACACACCAAACAAATCTATTATCAATAATCAGCGAGATTCAAAATATCAACAAAAACGCACACGTGAAAATGATTCTCCAAAATCAACAAATTATATCCAAATACCTAAACCACCGATTCATATATCTGTTTCACCACCAAAACGTACAAAATTCAATATATCGAACGATGTTAATAATTTGCCTGGTGTTAATTTTCATACCAATAAATGGGGACATGTTCAACCAAAAAAATTACGAATCCAGAAAACATTATCTTTAGTACGTAAACCAATAACACCACGTAAAATAAAAGTAGAACCAGAACGTCAACAGCTTTACAATAATGATATATTCTTACGTGCATACATAAATCCAGATCCATTTGCAGCAACAACAATTTGTGATCCATTTTTGTCACATTCAATTTATTTGGATGCACATTCCCTAGAAAAATATGAATCACAAATGAAAAAATGTTTAAATGCTTTGGTTTCAATGCCAGCTGCATTAGATCCTAACTGTGAAGAAAAAGTTGATGTTGGTAAAATATTTAATGAAGTACGTAATAAAGACTTAATATTAGCACCAACAAAAGAAGAACAATCAATGAATTATCTAACTAAAGCTAGAATGGGAGCATTGCGTGCAGCTGCATTTCGTTTGTATGTTAGTGATGAAATGTGTAGTCCTTGCGGTAAAGTTGCAGTATATGTTAAAAAAAGTGGTATTAAAATTCGTTCAGATCGTGATTTACATTTAGATGTTGTAATGCAAAGAAATATATTAGAATTGCTACTTTGTTTTAATCCATTATGGCTTAGAATTGGTTTAGAGGTTGTTTTCAATGAAGAAATTCACTTACATTCAAATTCTGATATAGTTGGTTTAAGTACATTCATTTTAAATCGTTTATTTAAAGATAAATTTATGGAAAGAAAATATTCCAAAGCGTATACACTATCAGAAGAATATTCAAATCATATTAAATCATTTTCATTACAAAAAATCTTATTTCTATTATTATTTTTAGATAAAGCAAAAAATAATCGAATTATTAAACATAATCCTTGTTTATTTGTAAAAAAATCCAAGCACAAGGAAACAAAAGATATTTTACTACGTTTCTCATCAGAATTACTTGCTAGTGTTGGTGATATTACCAAAGATTTGAAACGAATTGGTTATGTATTAACACATAAACAAAATTTCATAGATGAATTTGATTATGCATTTAAAAATTTAGCAGTTGATTTACGTGATGGTATACGATTAACAAGAATTATGGAAATTATTTTACTTCGTGATGATTTAACGAAACAATTACGTAGTCCAGCTATTTCTCGATTGCAACGTATTTTCAATGTAAATTTAGGTCTAAAAGCTTTAGCCGATGCTGAATTCGATTTGAAAGGCAATATTTATGCAGCTGATATTGTTGATGGGCATCGTGAAAAAAGTTTGTCATTATTATGGCAAATTATTTATAAATTTCGTGCACCGAAATTTATTGCAGCTGCAACTGTATTACAAAAATGGTGGCGTAATTCATGGCTTAAAGTTATCATTAAGAGACGTATTGAGTACAAAGAACATTTGCGCAAAAATAAATCTGCAATAATTATACAGTCTGCATTTCGTAGTTATATGGCTAGAAAATATGTTGAAGTATTTAAATGGGAACGAACAAATGCAGCAATTTGTATACAAAAAAGTTGTCGTAGATTATTAGCTATAAAAAAATTAAAAACTACTATGAATAGTATTGTTTATATCCAGCGTTGGTATAGACTAACAAAATTGAAAATAATTGAACGTACAAAATTTGTTCGAATTCGTAATAGTGTTCTAATTATACAATATTGGTATAGAAGATTGACTTTAGCTAGAAAAATTGAATGTGCTATTCCAATTATACGTGAAGCAAAAATTGAGGCAAAATTAAAATATCAAAAAGCTATTATTTTACAACGTTCATTGAAATCATTTATAATTCATAAAAAATTGCAATCAATTGTAAATGGTTTTATTAGATATAATCGTCAATCAAAATTACAATTTAGAAGTGCAGCAAAAATACAATCATACTTTAAAATGATACATGTAAGAAGAGAATTTTTAATAAAACGTTATGCAACAATTAAAATCCAGAAATATTGGAAATCATATCTACAAATGCGAATAGAAAGAGCAAGATTTATTGGAAAAAGGCAAGCGGCAATTGCAATTCAAAAACAATTTAAAAGTTATAAATTAATGCAGTCACAACGAGATAATTATAAGAAATTGAAGGCAAATATTATAATTGTACAAAATCGTTTTAGAGCAAATAAATTATATAAAATACAATTTGAAAAATATCAAAATATTCGACAAAGTGTTATTAGAATCCAGCAATATTGGAGAGCTACTATATTAATGAGAAAAGTCCGTACAGAATATATTATTAATCGTCAGAAAATAATTAAAATACAACAAATATTTCGTGGAAATCGTCAGATGCATTTACAAAGTGAAAAATACAGCTTACTGAAATATTATGTAATTACCATTCAGCGAAAATATCGGGCTATAACGAAAATGCGTATACAAAAATTTAATTATGATAAATTACGTACCAGTACGATTATAATTCAAAGAAAATTACGTGCTACATTATTGTCGAGAAAAATTCGATTTGATTTCATTCAGATGCAATATAATGTAATTTTAATTCAGCGTCGTTTCAGAGCAAAGTATCAAATGCAAAAAGAACGTTCAAAATATTTGCAACTAAGAAAAACTACAATTTCAATTCAACGTCAGTTTAGAGCAAATTTATTAAAACACAAAGAACATACCGAATTTTTACAACTAAAAAAAGCTACTATTACAATTCAGCAACAATATAGAAATATTTGTTTAATGCGGAAAACGCGTCAAAACTATTTAAAATTAAAAAATGCAATTTATTTAATACAACAACAATGGAGAGCAATATGTGATATGCGAAAAAAGAAAACAGAATATTTAACACTAAAAAAAAATACAATTTTTATTCAACGCAAATTTAGAACAAATAAATTAATGAAATTACAACGCACAGAATTTTTAAATGTACGTCAAGCATGTGTATTGATTCAAAGTAAATTTAAAGCTAATTGCCTAATGCGTACTCAACGAATTGAATATTTAAAATTAAAAAAATCTGCAATTATCATTCAGCAATATTATCGAGCAATTTGTAAAATGCGTTTAGTTAAAACTGATTTTCTTCAACTGAGACATTATACAATAATTATTCAGCAGAAATTTAGAGCTATTTCTCTAATGCGAAAAACTCGTCATGATTATTTAGAGATGAAACAAGCTTCGATTATCATTCAACAGAAATATAGGGCCATGTGCTCAATGAACTTTGCACAAAAATCTTATAAAGATTTAAAAAAATCAACAATTATAATTCAGCAACAATTTAGAGCTCAAGTTATGATGCGCCAACAACGTTCAAAATATTTAAATATAATTAAATCTATTTGTATAATTCAAGTGCAATTCCGTGCTTTTGCTGCAATGAGGAAACAACATCAAGAATATTTTAAATTAAAATCATCTGCAATTATTATTCAACGACATTATAGAGCTATTTTAAGTATGCGTATTGAACGTAATAAATATGATAATATAAAATTAGCTGTACTTGTTATTCAAGATCGTTTCCGTGGAATTCTTGCAATGCGTAAAGAGCGGTCGAATTATATCCAATTAAAAAAATCAGTATTAATAATTCAGCGAAAATATCGAGCAAATGTTTTAATGAAAAATATAGTATGTAATTATATAATTAAGAGGAATTCAATTATATTAATTCAGCGTAAATTCAGAGCATATTTAGAAAAGAAGAAAACTTTAACTAAATACACAGAATTACGTAAATCAGCAATAACTATTCAAAGACAATTCCGTGCTTACATTTCTATGAAAATACAACGTAAACAATATATTAAAGAAAAATCATCATCAATTCAAATACAAATCTGGTTTCGTTCTTTACAACTAATGTGGCGAGACCGTAATGCATATCGCTTAAAAATTAAAAGTATTTCTATATTACAGCATCGGCTTCGTTCCACATTAAAAATGCGACAGGATAAATTAAAATATTTACAAATTAGACAATCAACGATAATAATTCAACAAACATTTAAATCTTATATGAAAATGAAAACTGAACGAACCAAATATTTAGAAATAAGAAAATCTGTTATAATTATACAACAAAGATATCGTGCCAAATTGGAAATGTCCAAATTGAGAAATCAATATTTATTAATATATTCTTTAATTATTTGTATACAACGTAAATTTAGATCAAAACGAAAAATGATAATTGAACGTAATAAATTCTTAGAGCTAAAATCTGCAACAATTAAAATACAGCAAATTTATCGCGCTAATAAAGAAATGAAAGAAAAACGTAAAAATTATCTCGAATTAAAACAAACCACCTTAAATGTACAAACTTATGCTCGAGGATATTTAGCTAGAAGAAATTTTAATGCATTGATGACACCAGAAATGAAAAAGCTGATACGACAAAAAAGAGCTGCACAAATTATTCAAAGATATTGGCGAGGATATCGTGTTCGAAGAAAATGGAGAAATTTGAAATTACTTGTTATACGAGAAAGAATTAAAGAATTGAAAAAGACAGCAACATTAACAAATACAGTCAAATATAAAATTTCAGCTTCTGTTAAATTTTTGAAAGGACGTTTTAATGTTCAGGAAGCATTAAGTCATCTCTTAACATTAGGTAAATAATTTTCAATATAGTATAAAAAAAATATTTTCAAACAATCCATTTTTTTTTATTTATTTTTTTTAGAAAATATGTCACGAACTGTTCCACATCTTCTAATGGAACATTCTAGTTTTATATCAACATTTTGTTATGGTATAATGGCACAAGCAATTCGATCAGAAGCTGATAAACATGTCATTGAATTTTGTAGCAGAATCATATTAAATTTAGCAAGATATAATAGTACAACAGCAAATACATTTCAAGAACATGGTCTTGTTACAGTTGCACAAATGTTATTGCGTTGGTGTGACAAAGATTGTGGAATATTTAATACACTTTGTACATTAATTTGGATATTCGCACATTGTCCAGTAAAAAAACGAGTAATAATGAATAATTATAATTTTATATTAATTTTTTTTTATTAATTATATATGTTTTTATGTTGTAGAAAATACGTAATTTTATGACGAATCCCGAAGAAATATATTTATTACGTGAAACTAAAAAATTAGTTTTACGAAAGGAGAAAATGCGTCAAAATGTTCGTAAATTATTAATACCAGCAGTGGTTAAAAATACACAAACATTTGCACCAAAAGCATTACCAAGTCTAGAACCAGATTTTGGTGTAATCCGTGGTAAACCATATGTATTTATAAGTTCCGTATTTGCATTTGATATGATTCTATCGAAACTTGGTATTAATGATGTGTTTTGAAAAACGCTTGTATTTGAAAATTTATTAGCGAAAAAAATTTATATTATTATTATTAGAATTATTATATTATATTATTCTATTCTATTATTATTATCATATTGTGTATTTTTAATTGTAATTTTATATAAAAAAAGTAGCAAAATAATTAATTTGTATTATTTGTGAATTGTATCGAATTTGATATTATATATTATACTATTTTTTAAAATGTTTTTTAAATGTTAAATTTATAAAACATCAGAATTTATTCAATTAAAAAGAGAGAAAATAACAATATTTTAATTAGTTTTATTTGTTAAGTAATACGGTAATGCGATACAGCAGTCTTTTACAGCAGTCTTTTTCATGTTAATGCGATCACTCTGATTTGTATATTTCAAAAATCAACTAATTATAAGCACCTGAAGCTGATTAGTTAGATATATCAGTATCCAAATTATTTTTCAAATAAAAAGTTTACATATATATTTCCATGAGTTGTTTGATTTGAAGAATAAAATCTCAAACTTAAATTGATAAATCTAGTTTCTGAGTGAAATCTGGCGCAACCAATCAATGATGTTTGACAGATTAATTTGTTTGTTTAGAAATAACTACCAAAACTTTTGCCAATTGTAAATGCTTTCATATTTAAAGAAAATAAATTACTAAATTATTCTGTTTGCCTACTTCTTATATATTTGCTCTGTTGAAAATTATTTTATTTAAATTTGTATTTTAAATATTGTATATTTTTTTATATATATATAATTTAATATTTTTTTTTTTTTTGTAAAATAGAAATATATTTTTTAATTCTCACACATTCCATAAATATCCACTATTGTTAAATAATTTCCTTAAATATTTGAAATTAAAAATCAAAAATTTACTTAATTAAAATATGTTCAAAAATATGTTTTTTTTTTTTTTTTTTTATTTAATAATTTCATTAAACTATTTTTTCTTTTTTAATTTTCTTTTGTATATTTTTAATGTTTATTTAATTTTTATTTTACATATAATTTTTAATTAATACAAGGAATGCAATTCACTTACTCAGTTTTTTTTTATATTATATTTTAGACATTGTTCTTTAATTGATTTTACTGAATTTACTACACATTAAATATACATAATTTAATATTTCATATGTATATATGATAATAAGTAAAGGTACATAATATATTTTTGTAGATTTTGAATTTATATATAATGAATGTTTATTATATAAATTGTTTTACATTAATATAATAATAAATAATTTGTTTTAAATTGTAACATTAATTTTTTTGAATTTATTTTTTATAGATATACAACATAATTACATTGAATTTTATTTTAAATTTATATTTTCTGTGGCACTATATAAATTTTTGTATTTGTATATTATATAGTTTAAAATTTTGATAAGCAATATTTAATCAATTTATATATTTGCCCCCTATTTAACTAAAAATTATTAAATAAAATTATTTTAAAATATTAATATTGAAGAATGAATGAAATAAAAAAAGTGATCCAGTCCCATAATAATTTGAAATTAATTGAAAAAGAGCTAAAATTTTGGGGTTTTTTTTTTTTTTTTTTTAAATTTTTTTTTTATTTGTTTTATTATTCACATAAATATTTTACAGATTGTTGTATATAAATATATATTGTAATATAGTTAATTTAAATATAATAAAAATTTATTTAGTTTGTATTAATTTTTGAATTTAAAAAGTATAATTTGTGAAAAGCAATAAAATAATTTAGCTGGAATTAAAAATCATTTTATTGCATTTTTTAATTATCTATTATTATTTTTGGTTTTTATTGTATTTAAATTTGATTAAAAGTAAATATTATGGTGTATAAGTTTTAGGATAAATATTTTAAGATTTATAGTCATTTTTGAATTTAACGTTTTCCCATACCAAAATCATATCGTCGTTTTTCATTTGCCAGTTCTCGTTTACCAAGTCCAAAATTAAATGGATAACCTTGCTGATCAATTGTTTCACGTTTACCAAAACCAAAATTGTATTCTCTTTCATCTTCTGACATCGTTCGTTTACCAAGTCCAAAATCAAATCGTCGTTTTTCTGTATACATTGATGGTTCTCGTTTACCTAATCCAAAACTGTATGGTCGATTTCGTTTAATATCTAAAAAAAAAAAAAATTGAAAAAATTCAATTATTTGTAATAATATTTAATTTTTTTATTTATTGCATAAATGTTTAAGCATGAAAAACCCTAACAACTAAAATATATTATATCTATAGAATATTTTACTTGATGTTATCATAAAGTCATGTAGCTAAACAAGGGAGTAATTACGAAATTGATCTGGTTTGGTTTAAGTCTAAATACTTGGCATAGAATTATATTATAGTAACTTTGGTTTTATTTTACTTGTAATTAGCATTATCCAAATGAATGAATATAATGCAAGTAAGTGTTGAGGATTAAACAAAGAGCCATCAATTTCGTAATTATTTCACTGAATTTATGGTTAACAACAAGTAAAATCGAGCACACTATTTTTGGTCAAACTTTCCTACATTAAATTTTCGTTTAAAAAATGGAATTCTAGCAAGGAACATCGAATTATAATATTTATAAATTTATTACCATGCTTCTAAATCTTTCAAATTTTCTAGCTAAAAATTTAGGTAAACGTTTAATAATTTAGATGAACCACTAAAAAGTTTGTTATAAAGGGGATGTAAAATATGCAGATAAAATTTATTAATAATATCTGCAAGGTAAAAAGTCATGAATAAATTTTGAAATTACTTTTATGATTTAATAAAATCTTATTTGCAACCAGCCTAGTATCCAGAGAATATGGATAATCATCGTAAAAATAAATATAACATTTAAAAAAATTTGATTAAAATACTAATAGTCTAATTGTAATAAGTAAAACGTAGGTCATATTCGTATCATAATAGATCTTGTGGTTACTAAATAAAATATAATTTTGTCTTATGAAATTTATTTATTTTATGTTATCTTCTAAATTAAATCGTATTTAAATTCATATTTTTAAAAAATGATTAATAAGTTCTTAATATTTATAAAAAGTATATGAAAACTACAAATTTCATTAAATTTTATTAGAATATACAAAATTATTAAATAAATAATTTTTGGTAATTTATTGACGAAATTTTTTGAATATATAAATTTTTTATAATTTTTCAAATAAAACTTACTATAATATGATTCTAATAATCCATATAATTTTTCATCATTATTTGTTCCATCATATTCTTGTAAATCTGAATTATCGGTGTCAAAATCATTATTTCTTTTACCCAAACCAAATGAATATGGCCGGGCACGTTTACCTAAACCAAAATTATAAACTGGTAATCGTTTAACACCAGATCCACCTGATGTATATGTATAAGCTCGTCTACCCAAACCAAAACCATATCTTTCACCACGTTTATCCATATCCATTTGATCATCATTATTATTATTATTTGGACCATCTACTGTTTCTAAATCACCAGATTCTAATAAATTATTTCTATCATGATGTGACGATTCATGACCAGGTTCACAAGTTGCTAATGTTAGCCAACAGCCAATTAATATTATCGTTACTGAAAAATTACGCATATTTTTTTATAATTTTTGTGTTTTTTTAGATATGAAAGGATTTTTGAACTACGGCTGTTTATGTCCTTATCCTGAAATACAAATTGAAAATAAATTATATAAGTATATTAATCAATAATATAATTTTATGAGTAGTATGAAATACTATGAAGTCTGGTGATGGGTTGGATGATCAAAAAAAAAAGTTCGCTCAAATTTTTTTTTGTAGGCGTTTCCGAGGTCGGGGAATCCGAAAATGCAAAAAAAAATGTCCGGGGGACGCGTACGCGTACCCTTTTTATGTGCGCGCAACATCTCCTAGAACCGCTCGTCCGATTTTAATGAAATTTGGCAAACAGGCTCTAACAGACTTCACCCCGGTGCCTTTACAAGATGAGATCGATTCTTTCATTGGGACCATGTTAGATTTCCCCATTTATGAGGGAACCTATGTGTTTTTGTTCTACAGAAAAATGTAAAAAAATTTCATGTCTCAAATTTGGATGAAATTTAAAACATAGGTTGGTATCATGATTGTCCACAAGCCTACCTAGATACAAGTCTGTAACTTCAGGGGGTCTATGGTAAAGTTTCCCATTAAATTTTCGTATGCTCTAGTCTAGAGCATATAGTAATTTTTATCTAATTAGCATAAATTTTGGTACATATGATAGTTTCCGTATGTACTTGGCTCCTATAAAATTTAAAGTCGATACTTCACTTCAGTGAGTCCATGTAAAAATCCGTAATTACTTTTCATAAGGTCAACTCTCTATATCTACAGTAACTTTCACCCAATTTCAATGATATTGCATATACAGTTTCATTTCGTTATCTAGTTGATACTCCACAAATTTGTAGTTGGTAGGTATAGTACGTTCATGGGAAACTAATATATGAGCAACTTAGTTTCCAAAGAATATTTTATATATTCTACACCATATAGTAATTATTATCAGTTTTCAATGAAATTTGGTACATAGGTTAGATTTGTGATTACGCATATGTAGCCTAATGTAGATATTAGTAGCTCTAGGGGGTCCATGGTAAAATTTCCGATTAATATTTCATATGTTCTAGAACATATGGTAAATATTATCCAATTTCAATGAAATTTTGTACACAGGTTGGATTCGTGATTACGCATATTTATACTTATTATAGTTATTTTAATGATATTATTTATTATTAAAGAAATAAAAATATAAAATTATTAATTTTTAAATCAATAAATAATAAAGATGAACAATTTTGAACAAAGCACTGTTTGTTACAAAGATAATGTTAATTACAAAAAAACTTTTGGACATAAATCGCTGTTAAACATAATACGAGTTATCTGCTCCCCCTAGTTAGCAGCTTTTTTTTGAATTGTTTAGATTAGAACATAATATTTAAAAAGTATATATAAATTCGAATTTCATAAAAATATGAATTTTAATTCTTAAAATTATTAATTCTTATAGCAAAATAGAATAAAATATTCTAGTATAATCTAGTTCTAGAGAGTCTGCTAAAAGTCCAAAAATAATTATGTAGAAAATCAATAATAACTTTTTTGAAATTTACAATATTTATTAAAGAAATTTTCATTTACATATTTTTTAAGGAAAATTCTTACAAGGAATATTCCTGATTATTGTTTAATCATGTGAAAAAGGTGATGCTTGTAATTATTGTTTAGCAAAAATTGAATTAAAATTATCTGTGCCTGTCTGTTACGATCATATAATAATTATATTTGATCTTTGAAAATCATTTTAAAACTCAATGATTCGAAAAATGTTTCATCTTATACGAAAATAATGACATGAAATTGATATAATATAATAATATTTATTTCAATTAATTAACGTAATCCAATATATCTATACAAATTATGTAATCGTGCATCAAGAATGAATGCAGAATTATTCTTCAGATCCAATGGCAATTTCTAAAATAAAAATAGTAAATTGGATATTTGGCTGGGCGTACATTTTTAATATCTGTTCTAAAAATACATGAACCTAAGAAAAATTTCATATATAGACTTTCGTAGAGTTTTAAAAGTTGAATAGATTTTGTATTGAATTCGTTTTACTAAAACTTTTGGTGTTTGCTTATAAAGAGTATCAGGTTTTTTTGAGGACTAAAATCACTATGAAACCAGATTGAATAATGTTTAAATTTTATTTTGCCCTACTAGATTCCAAGAGAATAAGTGAAATAATAGATAAGCAGACAGATAGCTTTATACATACCAGACAGACAGACAAAATACTATCTACCAGTACAAAGTGAATAAAATTGGAAAAGGATAACAATTTAATTTATTATATTAGATAATAAAATTAAATAAATTTGATGTGGATGCCGACCACATAGTTTGTTATAATTATGTGGTACAAATTATATGTAATTGAATCTGTTATAATCTTATAAATATAATTGAATTTTGATAAATTTGAAGAACTTTTCTAGAAAAAATTATGATTTCAAATTAATTTTATTTCTGTTTTGGTTTCTTATGATTTACGTAGAATAACATTTAATTAAAAATTAATACATTATAAAGTTATCCAACATAAATTAATTAATATTGTTAGTTAGATGATAAAAATAGAATTTCTGACCATAAACATGTGGAATTAAAATTAGGTTTTAACACCATTTTGTTCACAAGTTTAACGAATATTTATAGATAATTTGATATTATTGAAGGATAACATTTATTACATAATTGATATTATATAAGAATAGAGATTTATTTTATCTGAAGTTTATGGAAAATAAAAATATAATGTAAATATCAAAATTCACTTATGATAATTGAAAATACCTAAAAGCAGAAACTACGTCAAACAAAATGACTATTAAGTGGTTTCATTTTAGTGAATACTTATTATACGTTCAAATTACGAATTCCTGGTCAATTTGATAACTTTTATATTTTCAATATTTTATTTTAAATATCATTTTCACTTTCAACATTTAGTATATTAAATAAAAATTTCAAAAAGTTTAACGCTGTTAGACAGAAAATCTAGATGATATTTCTCACAACTTTAAAAGAAAAATGTTGTAATATTTTATATAAAATAAATTTTATAAAATTAAAAGGAAATTTCTAGTATCAAATAACAGAATTTGATTAAAATTAATTTTAGTATTTTTGTGGGTCAAATTTCTTAGTAAGTTAAATTTTATTATGAAAATATTAAATATAACGCATGAATTATAATTAATTAACGTGAAGAGATGCTTTTTCTATACAGACAGAGTTACCATGAAAAGATTATAAATGCGGGAATGAAAAAGATTAAAAGTTTTTAAGTACTTACACTTTATACCGGACAATAAATTATAAAATCAATTTTTATTTTTATTAATTCAGTTTCTTTTATTTCCTTTTTCTTAAAAATTATCTTAACAATTTTTCAAAAAAAAAATCGTAGAGTTCAGAATAAAATCATATTGTAATTTCAGAAAATATAAATAAATTAGAAAAATAAAAATCATGTAGTTAGATAAAAAATGCTAAAAAACCAAATTTTTCTTCTAAATATTCTATAAAAGTCAAAAAACAAAAATTGATTATTTTAATACATATTTCGATGTAATCTTAGATTAAGAGCTGGCAACGAGTTGTGATTTTTTCTTTCGCCAATAGCCAAACTTCTTAGATAACACCTTTGAACGTTATTAAAAGGTAATGTCAACCGGTCATCCGGTCATCGTCTATCAGTACAATTAACAGCCTGATTAACAATAAAGTACAAATTTCGGTCTAGATTTTTCAGATAAACCATTCTGACGTAAATAATATAAATTTAGCTTTAACAACGCTCCATAACAGATATGTTAATATAAAATATGCCGAAACAGGTTATTTTTAACTATAACTTTCATAGCTATGGTGATTGGCTACCTATCCGTTCTCTTTTTTTTTTTTATTTATTTGCAAGGTGGGATGATTTCTGCACTTATACGTAGTACGCACATATGCCTTAAAAATCCGTTGCACAATCCTATATATATTTAACACGTATTAGTTCTCTGATGAACGAATTCAATTACATAATAGTATAATTAATTAATAGTACCCGCCACCGTGAAGTTTTTCAAATCGTGAAGGTTTTCAAATGATTTCTCCTCCTTCTTTTCGCATACCCTGCTAAACGAGATCATTGATATATAATTAAACATTTAGTATGCTTCCCAAGTAAAATATGCTCTGTTGTAAGTAAGCAATCTTACAGAAGATTTATCATATTTAAGATTATCCTTTATCTTCTTAGAACTTGGGGCCACCTCAGAAAAGTTCCCTTTACAATGTACAGAATTTAATTAAGAACACTTAAACGTGTGCTGAAATTAGTTAATATAAGTGAAACAGTTGTCAGCTCATATTCTCTTAAATTTCCCCCTAATTTTTTATAAATATTTATATATTAAGTAATAATTCAATTAAAATCAACAAAGGATTGTCCTGATTAACTTGTCAATAAATTTCACAGTGTTTTTATTTAATCCATATAATAACAGAAAAACCAATTTAATTTAAGTTCAAGCTATTTTCAGACCACAATATTTATATATATAAAAAATTGTATTTAAAAAATGCCCTTAGCATTTTAATTTTCGGCTTTTCACCCTTTCAAGATTAATAAAAAATACTTAAGGTATTTTTTTAGAAGAGAAATGGTCAGGTTTGGTAATTTAATCCTTTTCTAATATTTTTCTATATGCTTTGTTACAATGACCTTAAATAAATTCAGTTAGAGAAGTAGAGCAGAACATAAATTTATGCAATTTTCATCAAAACAGTTTTAACTCGACATTAAATTCATTAAAAATTCTTTCTTCTGTTATACTCGTACAAATTAATTGAATATTTCCTCGATTTATTACATTTTTTTTAGAATGAATTAGAATTTAACAACTTTTGACATTTAATTTATTAATATATAAAATTTTCTGTTTACTAACATAATTTTTAACATTTTTGCAGTTTAAGATATTTAATAATTAAATTAAATTTTCTTTTCTTATATTATCTTTTTGTAAAAAGAAATTTGATATTATGTTAAAATATAATTTTATAAAAATATATTTTACAATTTTACAGTAGAGTCTATAAAATATCTTTATGATCTTCATTATTTGTGTCTATTTTTCTCTCTAAATAATTAGAGTTTTAATTTGAAAAATATTATATAAACCGCAAGAAAATAATATTAAAATTTATGTTGTTGTTAATGGCTTTCTTCTTCTACATTTATCGTGTAATACAAAGTCTAAGTTTAAAAAATGATTAATATTAATGGTTTTTAAGGATTATATTTCCGAAGTGTAAAAATCTTAAAATTGTGGAATATAAGAAACTGAATTTCTTAAATGGCATCGTTAAATAATAAGGCTAAAAAATATATTTTACCTAAAAGATTTTTCTTTGTGAAAAATTCAGTAATATGTATAAAGGTTTAGATAATTAGGAAATTATGATAGGATAGGGACTTTCTGAACTATAGTTAATGAAACGAAACTATTTTGAAATTGGATGATAAACATAACGCCAGAGAAACGTCAAAAAAAAATTTCTTTTTTTTTACACTATTCGTAGTTATTCCATTAAATTAAGTGAGTAATAAATAAAAAGTTTTGTAGTAAGGATTAATCAAATTAATTTTCTGTCATCATTAATTTCTTCGGTTTTAGGGTTTTAGTGAAAAAGAATTGAACGATAACAATTAGGAGGCTATCCTTAACGTTTTTAAAATCTTATCAAGATATTTTTAGTATAGTAATTAATCGTCATAAATCATAAATTTACTTATAATATTTAATTATTTTTCAACTTTTTGGTTAGAACCATCAGTTAATAAGAGAAACTATTGAAGTTTTGAATATGATCTTGCATATTTTCCTATCTATATTTTCACTATTTTGTAATACCGTAGTTAGATTTTCGATAATAATTCCTGGCTCCAATAAGATTAGAATCTATTTAAAAAAAAATCCTTGGTCGATTATAGGCCATTTCTTCTATGCAATAGAATCCTACAGAATATGTAAAATCATATTCGAAACATCAAAAGTTTCTCTTATTAACTGATAGTTTTTAGTTCATGCTTCATATGATCGTCATTTTTTTCTAACTTTTAGTAATTCGGGACTGAATTATCATTTCGATCCACTGCTGAGCTATAGTGTTAATTTAATAATTTCTCAATAAAATTTATGTAAAATTAATTTCTTATTACGCTTAAATAAATTCTTTCAAATTATAACACCAGACTAATTATTCAACCATTTCTGATGGCTATATTTCAAAATATTTTATAATCTTAGCTTCCTAACTTTTAGGTCTAAATAATATTATATATTTATTTATTTAAAAGAGAAAACCATTTCATTTCAATGATTTCATTATTGGTTCATAGTAAAGAATATAAAAAACCAAATAATTTTTCTATATAAAAAAAAAAGATTTTTCATTCAAATAAAATATTCAATGAATTTTCATTACTAAATCTCTTTCTTCCCAATATAAAAACAATTACTGGAAGAAAATGTCGATGACGATTTTGTATATAATTTTTTTTATGACGAATTTTTACGTGATAAAAATTGTTAAATGGAAATCAATTGGAATATTTGTTAATGCTTTTAAAATGAAAATTCTTTAAAGGCACATAGTTACATCAACATTATATTAGGTGGCCAATTTTTCATATACAATTATTATCAATTTTTGTTGTTCAACATTAATTTAAAAAAAAAAAAAAATATATATTTTATATTCCATTTAAGTCTTAGTATAAAAAAATAATTGTAAATAGAAAATCGCCTACAAATAAAATTTTGTGTTTTTTATCGTTTTTGAACAAAAAATAATTTATTTCCTAGAAGTTTTTGTTTCATAATTTTCACAAAACAACAACTGTTGAATGTCCTTTTTCTGATCAACTTCAAAATCATCCGTATTTACGAAAAACAGTAAATGGTTATATTTTTTGCGGTCTATTCATTGTCCTTAAATCTAAATTTCCTCTATATATTTTTATATTCTTCTTGGTTACAAGTTACTAAAATATATAACATAAAGAATCATCTTTAAATGGCTTGTTTGATAATCAAAAAATGTTAATTCTTTGATTTCCGTATGTCAGGCAGTCTGTTGTAAAAAAAATATTAAATCATTATTTAACATGTTCCATGTCGAGGTCGACTGAATGTACATTTAAATTGAAAGATGTAGAACCACGTTACATTTTACAGAATAATTGTATTTCAAATTTGTTAAATATTAGGACAATTCTATAAGAATTTGTAAATGTTTTATTCAACTGTTGGCATTCACACATAAGTCCGTTAATATAAAACTACTGCATAAGTAGTTCTGCTGTTTGGAATGTTTTATATATACCTAATTTAAAGATATATATAAATTCTTATTGTCAACTGCCAGAAGACTTGCGAATCATTTATTTTCCGCAGCAACAAAACTAATGTAAAAGATATCAAATTGTGGCGTTTGTTTTTCATTTTTATTGTACATATTTTTTTTACAATCTGAAAATTCCAAATGTTATGGTTTTTATTTATTTTTCTTATGCCTAGCTATGCCTTGTCTTTTTGGTTTCCTTTTTTTCTTTTTTTTTTTTTTTCTTTTTTCCTTTTAGAATTGTTTTCAGAGTGACGAAAAGGAATTTTCCTTTTAACATAGATTTATTTTGTTGTATATAGAATCATAAAAAAATACTACTGTTTTATTGATATTTATATATGTTGTCATTTTCGTTGTATTTGTTTCATGTTAATACAAAAAAAAGAGTTTGTTTATATTTTAAAATTACAAAATGTTAAAAAAGATAATTTTATGTATAACAACAAACAAAAACAAAAAAAAAATCCTCAAGGAAAAGAAATTATATCAAGTTATACTCCGTTTGTGTCAACATTTTTTTTTTAAATTCTGATTTCTTTTTACAATAAAATTGATTTACCAAAATATTTCTTAGATTAATTTCAAATTCATAAATATTTTTTTTTAATAGTAGACTAAGAGACTGGAAAATTGTATAATTTATTAGGTATAGGTCATTTTATATTTGATTATCTTACAATCATATTTCCGTCAATATAGTACGCAGTCACTTGCTCCAAGGTAAGCATAGTTAAACGACTTTAAATTAAGAAAATCTTAAAGAAATTAAAAAAAGGATCGATGTATGGCAAACTTTTCACCAACATTCAATGAGTCTAGTTATATATTTGCCGAAATTGTATAAGTAATACTGAACTATTTCAAAGAGCAAAATAAAAATTTACAGAATTTTTAAGAAAAAGCGAATAAATCTTATTTCTTTTTGGTTCGAAAATGTTAGTCGACATTTTTCAATCGACATTTAATACTTTACCAATGAATAATATGTACATTATATTTTTTAAAATTTGGTCAACAAAAATTACATATTAATAAGACCAAACTTTAGAAGAAAAAAATATTGAATTATTTAATAAAAAAAAATTTTGTAAATTTATTTTTATTTTCGTAAATTTCGTATTCAAAAATTTATTAATAAAAGTTTTCTTTTAAAAAATAATAAAATAACAAATAATTTTTTTTTTATTGATTATATTTATTTTTGTTGATATATAAATATGTTTAAATTTAATTAAAATTCTTTAAAATATCAAAAGGTTAAATATATTTTTTTTGTAAAAAAATAAATAATTAGTATATAATTACAGACTAACTAACATTTTATACTTTTATTCGTAGATAAAAATAGTAAAAATTTTGTTCATAAAACTTTTTAATATATAGCATAAAATTAATAAATATTTATTATATTTTTCAACAATTTTAAACTTTACAGATAACTTTTTTTTTTGTTATTTTGAACTTTGTGAATCTGTTGAAATATTATGAAAGTAAATTGATTTTAAATGATTTAATTTTGGTTCAATTGATATTTATAAATGTTTTAAAAGTTCATTAGAAAATGGTAGAAATAATTGTGTATAATTGTAAAAATTTATGTTATTTTTATAATTATAAATTAATAGAAATTTTAAAAATTAATATTATATTAAAAAATGTGAGATTAAGCAATTTTTGTATATTTCATTAAAATATTTAATTTCGAACATATTTCGAACAAAATTCTAAGGGAATCCACTTGCATTTCAGTTAATTTCAGTCATCCGAAGTATTTATTTCACAAAAATTGTATGTAAAAAGGGTTTAAATAAATATTCACTAAAATCTACTTTGAGAATTATTTTCATGTCCATAGTTTACAAAACTCTACGGATTCGGAGTCCAAATCGAGGAGGATCAAACTGGAGAATTTTAACTTTTGAATGGAATTGCTGTGAACTTTACAAAAAGTTAAATATTAATGCATTTTGTACAATAGTAGAGCCCTTGGCTATTGGTGAATTGTTTACTTATACAATTCACCAAGTTTGTTAATAATTAATATTAATTCGATCAATTGTACATGCTGTCAATATTGTTTTCTATCAATAAACTGAATACTTAATTAAAAATCTCGTAAAATTTTATTAATTTATTATTAATAAATAAATTTGTATAAATTGTAAATCTATTGAAAATTTCTACTGCAATTGGATTACGCTATATTGACAAGAATTTATGTGCTGATGAGAATTGTATTGAAGTTATTTTTTAAAAAAACTATTATTCATTATTAGAAAATGTAATAAATAAGTTCAATTATTTGCTACAAATTACATTGAACCTTTGAAATCATGCTACACTATAATTTTTGATATTTTTTGAATTCATAATATTCAATTCATCTACCCACAAAAATGTTGATGCATCAGTAATATTATCAAAAGTTCCAATACAAAATTTTGATATATAGATTTTTCATTCATGGATTTATCATTCATAAATTTGTAAATTATAAAATTTAAAATTTCTCATAAATTTACTGATTAACAAAAATTACAAAAAATTCATTAGTTACGCTTACCCTGAATTTTTAAAATATTTACGCTATACACAAATCTCGAATTTTCCTTAATTAAAAAATTATTTTCAATTATATTTGTATTCATGTCCGCCTAACTAAAAAGGATCTGTTTTTGTATATTTTGTATTACACAAAAAAAAAAATTATATCCTTTTTTATATTGTGTTTACAAATATGTTGTTTGTTTTTTAACCACGTATTAAGTATAACAAAACCATTCAAAGTCAACACTTTTTCATAAACACCGTCAGATAAAAAAATGTTAACAAATTGTTGAATACTATTTGTAATAAGTTGTCAACTAAACACTTCTATATAAAATTATTGTAAATATCTTTGAATCTTTTGAGTCTTTTTGTTTGCGATAGAAGTTAAGTTTCTTAGAAAATTTCTCCTTTTTTCTTGAAGGATTTTATTGCCACAGGCTAAAATTATTCTTAAAGTTATGCTAAAATTATATTTTTTTTTTCTTATTCTGAACAATGAAGGCAACAATTTTATATCAAGATATCATTTTCCATTTGAAAAATATTAATTTAATATTGTGTTTTTATTATGAACTTTTTTGTCATTTATAGCTATCAGAATAATGAATAGGAAAAAAATTGGACTGTATAATTTTTATGCTCATTCCGTTTTGTAAGAAAAATTTATGTTTTTGAAAGTTAGTATTTTTATCATGTAAAATAATTTATTTTTTTTTGTTAAAGAAAAAATAGAAATAAAAGAATTAAAATGATGTAAAAAATAAATTATAAAATTTCTAGTTAAATTAAAACAAAGCTAAATTTTATTTGACCTTTTCGATGTCGAGGTGATGGTGTAAATAAATTGTTAAGATATTTTGTTTAAAACTTTCAACTTGGTTGGTTTGCAAGGACGGGGGTAGTAAATTATGAAAGCCATTTGTAAGAACGTTGTGCAGTCATGTTGATGGTTAAATTTCGTACTTATTTGGTTGGAATAACTTTCTCATTTACATTATGAATGTAAAGTAATTTTGCCTCATCTGAACTGCATTCATAAGATTATATTATAAAAAAGTAACATTTTATATTTCGTAGTCGTTCATGTGGCATTGGAAAATAATAGTGACAAAATATGTTTTCTAAACCACAGTAAATTTAGACCTACATGAGTTCCAACAGTATATTTGTTAAGACATAAGGATAAAAGTACTTGTATATTCAGCTCTTGGGCTGCACTTAAACAAGGAACATAGAAATAATACAGCGATTTCAAAACAAAGTTCTAAGAAACATCGTAGAAGCCACCATGGTACACCAGAAACAGCGATCTACATAAGGACCTAGAGAAATAGAATTTTCTAAAAAAGAAATAAAAAATTTGGACCATGTGAATGTCAAAGTTACTCAACTTCTAGAAAACACAAAAATATTAAGAAAACTTAAAAGAGTAAAACCTTTTGAGTTAGTTACCAATAAAATTAAATGCAACAACGACGCATTACGCAGAAAAAGTAAGTTAGATATCACTGAAGGATTTATTGTGTCCTTATATTTTATGTATTTTAAATGTAAACATAACTAAATGTAATCTTTTTAGTTTTAGATCTAAAAATAAATTTACATCTATCATCTATGTAGACAATTTTAACATTTTTTTTTCTAGTAAATTTATTGGTATCATAAAATTTTTGAAGCGTAATTTCATTCAAACGACATCACAGCAACTATACAAAATAAACACAAATTCTATACTGTTTCAAATCTATGTCATAAAAACGCATCTAATTCCATCAAATACCACTGGATAGAATTTAAAGAAAAAGTCAATTTTAACTATAGTCCTCGTGATTTTCAATAAATTGAAGGCATTTTTATGTAAAATATCTGCAAAATAATAATTTTTTTTTATAATCTTTTTAGGGTTTAAATTTAAGTGCTAATGGCTTTTGTTTTATTGAATGACAAGGACTTTTATAATTTCGATAAAAAACAAATAATATTAAATAAATAATAATTTTTTTCTTGTATATATTTTTAAATTATTTTTTAAAGCCTTTTCAAACAAACCATAAATTTTTTTATATGAAATACGAAATTGTCGTTTTAGATTTTTTTTGGGAATATATTTTAATTAGATTTTTTATAGAATAATAATTGAAATCTCAAAATATGAACAATAAATTTATTTATATTAATATTAATATTTTTTTTTATGATTTGATTTAATTAAATAAAAACCGAAAAAATGAAAACATATTTGAAAAACAATAACAACAAAAATTATGTTTTGCTTCATTAAATATTATACAATTTCCTCACACTTTGTATAATTAATTTTTATATTTTTAGGTTAAAAGAATACATTTGTGATAGGAAAATGTATTGAAATGGATTTGGGAATTTTTAAAGGAATCAATTTTTTAAAACACATTTTCTAAATTGTTTCCACAGAATTACTTAGGTTATCATATAGATACTAAGTAGAAAGATTTTGATTGAAATATAAATTGTAATCTAAGGTCGGGACTCAGTTTTGGATTCAAATAAACTAGTAGGTGGTTGAAAAGTGGGAATTAAAATTACAATTATACATTCAATTCGCTGATTAATTTTACATCCTTTTGTGTGCGGAAAATATTTTTGGCACGTAGTTTATAAACAAGAAATGAAAAAATTAAGAATAAATTGTTAATACTGTAATAACGCTTTTCAACTGGTGGGCACCCAAAGTTTGCTTAGAACGGCAAACATACTTGATAGACGAATCTATTCAGTTTTGAAGTAATTAAATTATATAGGAATCAACAATTTTGTTAAATGTACTAACAAAACATAAATTTGAATTAAATTTATAAAAATTTCAGAATGGGTTAAATTCAAAATTCGGATCTAAATCATTTAAAAGCGTTGAAACATTTTTTTTACAAAAAAATTAATTAAAGTCATTTAAATTTATTCACATTACAAAACTTCTTAGAAAAATAATTTTAATGGGTAAATTAAAAATAAAACCAAAAATTGTTCTTTTTTTATTAGAAATTATCCAGGATATCAAATTAACTCGATAATTTATGTTTAACATTTTCATTTCATGTTTATAAAATGTCATAATTACAGTCGTCATATTTTAGTATTTTCTTTTAGAAAATAAAAATATGTAAATAGTTAAATATTAAAATAATAAAAATTATGTTGCGTATAATTTCAATTTGTTAGGCTAAGTAAAATTCTAAAATTTACTTTAATATTTGAAGAATAGAATAATTATCTTTATTTTTACCTAAAAATATAAAGGTAAAATTAAAGAAAATTTGTAAAAGTTATAATTAAAATTTTCAACATATAAAAGAAAATTGTTGGTAATTTATTTAATGTGGAGTTTTTCATTAGAGTCGCATGTGTACACAAATTTTTGTATAATTACAAGTATCCCAGGTAATGTTAGTAATACTAATAATCCTAGCTAATATACTTTATCTTAAAAGTTCTATAAGATTCTCATGAGATTTAGATCATAGATGAATTTTAATATTTATGTAAAGTATGCTTATATTTTGAGATATAAAGGTTTCTTTAAGTAAAAAACATACCGAAATTCAATATTTGTATCTAAGAAGTATAAAGTAGTTTAAAAACTTAATTGTGAAAGGAAAATTTACATATAATATTTTTACTAATTATAATCTGACATTGTTAAAATTAATCAGTACATTTATATAGATAGAGTATTGGACTATTATGATATACATGGCAAATGTAATATTGAATGTCACTTTTTGCAGAAGTTTTAGAAATATTTGGCTTTTGCCTTTTGTGCTTTGAAGTATATTTAGTTCAGTATTTGTTGACTGAGAAAATATTGGCTCAGTCGGTATTGCTAAATTATTTATACGAACCACGACATAAAGAAACCGCTTCTAAATAAATGTTGTGCTCAAAAATAATTATGGTATTTCTTTTACCATTAAAATTAATATTTTAATTTGATAATTTTAATTATATCATTTCTAAATTTTTTTAGTAGTATCATTCTAAGAGTTGGACAAAATTCTAAGGTTTGAGACCATTTATTAAATGTCTTACTATTAAAATATTAAAAGCAATTAACTTACTGAAATTAAAAAATTTTAATTATAAAGAAAATTATTGTTCGGAATCCATATACAAATTAATATGTGAAAAATGCAATAAATTGTCAGGAAACCTCTGTCATTAAGGTGAATAAAGTGTGAACATTATGTATAGAAATATTTTCAAATGGTAAAAATCAAATTTAAAATTTGGATTTAATCAATTTTAGTTTTCTTAAAATAACATATTATTATGACCTTTTTTTTAGCTAACAGCTGACATACGTCCAAGATCCCAAGAGTAATAATATATAATAATATCGTATACAGATTTCTGATTAATATCAATTTTTATTTTCAACATAAAAATAAGGATTTATTTATTTAAGATTTCCTATTGAGGTCAAAAATGTGATTTATATGCGTTCAAATATTTCTATTATATGAGTTTGACTATATTCAAAAAGGGTTTTCCAAATATTTTTCTTTAATCTTTCGTAGGCTTTAGATTCTACATACTGGAGAAATGAATAAATCATAATAATGTAAACATATAAATTTTGATTATTTTTTTTTATATTTTGCGTAAATTTTTTTTTTTTAGATATATCATCAATTTTTCTTCCAGAGCCCTTTTAAAAATGACCAACAGATTTAGTTTCTTTATTAAATATTTAAGAATTCTTGAAAAATTACAAATAGATTTAATATACATAAGAGTTTATGAAAATTAAATGTCCAATATAATTTTGGTTTTGATTTTTTGTTGAAAATTAAGGGGGCGAAGCAAACTCAATAAAGGATAATATATTACCTATATTAATATATTTTAAGGAAAGGTAATGCTCATTGGATTGCCCACTTGGGATTTAAAACATAATAGTAATTTATAAATGGTCTGTGAAATATTACTTTTCACTTTGAATTTTAGAAAAATAATTGTAGCACATAAATATAATTAATTGATATTATATTAAATGTAGGATCTGAACAGGAGGCTTCCTGAAACTCTTTTTTTAGGTCATTAACTAATTTAGTGTAATCATGTTTTCCACTTTGTTCTATAAGCAACCTTGGTCCATATCCACTTTTTTACTACAATGTTAGTGCATAAGTTAGTCATCGACTAATTTTCGGAGTATGTATTCCATACCATACTGTATGAGGCATCTTAAGTATATTTTAGTACCAAATGCACATTAATTATATGCAGCGAACATGAGCACAATTGGAGATAACTAGAGTTTAATACTAATTTGCTCCATGGGAATACAAAATAGCTTGTTAGGTATTACTTTGCATGAATATGAGTCATAAAGAAAATGTATCATAACTTGAGTCATAAGTTCCTGAATTATTTAAAACCTTAGATTCATTAGTAATAACTACCAAAAATTTAAAAAAATTATATTGTACAGATTTAATTTCACTTAGATTTTAACTTTTTGAATTAAAATCATCTTTTTATTCAGCCACATTAGACTATTCATCATCATCACCATTAGATGATCAGATACAAAATTATGCTAGTGAAAATATTGTAGTACCATCATCTGATAATTCGATTCCAGCCGTACCGATGAATGATGTGCAAGCACAAGATAGTACAGAAATTAATGAAGTTACTCAACCACTAGAAAATTCAGTAAGACCATCAAGGACTAAACGTCTTCCGTTAAAGTATGCAGATTACGAGTTAGGTGAATCTTCATAATAAATATTAAAAAATATGTTGTGTTCTTAATATATTTATAAAGATAATATATTAATTTAAAATCAATTATAATACTGGTGATTAGATGTTGACTTATCTTGAAATGAAGTGGATGGGCGAATGGGCCAAAAAAGCACTCACTCGACACGATATTTAAAAATGATAGTGTTTTCTTATATACTTCCAAATATACGAACTGCTGGGTTAGTAAAAGCTGAAAAACATGTTCGTAAAAAATTCATGATTTTAAAATATTGTTTCGGGCCCATTTTTGAAATTTTCATAACAAATCATTTTCAGTTTTAAATCAAAAAGGTCACATTTCAAAATAGTAAATAACACATATAAAAACTATTTAAATTATCACTTTTTTATTTTCCTCCTTTTTTATTATTTTTGATAATTTAATATCCCGAACTAAAATCATGACTTGAAATATTTCAAAAATCTTTCTTAATTATAAATTTAACAGCCGCAATATTTTAAATTTTCATTCAATTTTATTTCTTTCATTTTATAAACTTTCTGAAACATTATTATTTAAAAGCTGAGATATTTAAAAACTTTTCTCGTTAAAATTATTGTAGTTAACACTTTCATGAAATTGACTTTTTGTAAAAATATAATTTTCTTTTTGTTGTGTTCTAATTGGTTTTTATATACTTTAAAATTTTACAAAAAGAAATGAAATTTTCTAGTTAAAGAAATTAAAATTTTAAAAGTATTCTTTTTCAACGGAAATTACTGTAGTCTTTTCAGTGTTGCTGTTGGGGCTAACTAAGTTGATAAAAAAAGAAATCATAAATTATAAAAAAATACACTTTTATGTGAAAAACGATGTCACAAAGTTTCAATTATTTTCTTTTATTAAATTACAATTTCAATAAAGTCTAAAAGTAATTTTTGTATCATCTGCAAAAGCTGTTTTCAAGTGTGTAAAAGAAATAAGAAAACGAAAATACATTTTCATTTTTGAAAAATCTTTAGCTTGAGTGCGCCGTTACGTTAAAAGAGAAACGTGGCGTAAATAACCCAAGTAATCAATTTTATGTATATAAATGGACAACAGAAACAAAAAAAAAATATAATAAAATGTTTAAATTTATTGTTCTTCTAGAGTTCGTTTTTTTTTTATAAGGATATTTTAGAAATATGTTAAGGGACAATTTAGGACATCAAGGAAATATTTGTGGGAAAACAAAACTGTTGAATTTTCCTACTAGAATCGTATTTTGTATGTAGGAGTATAATAATGTGAAAGTAAAGGATATAGAAATATTATTTATTAAAGTTATTGTAACTTTTACTTTTTAATTTGATATTATTTTATTTTATTTTGGTTTAAGGTTTCTTTAAGTTGAAACTATGTCAAATTATTAATAAAATTTATATATTTTTTTTATAGAATCATTTAATTATTAATTATTTAATAAATTTAGTATTGCTTTTAATATTTTCATTTAATAAGTAAGTATATAATTTACACACTTTATTATTATTAAGCAATTTTGTACAACTATAACATGTTTTAACGTTTCATTTCGTCGGTTTGTGGTTCTGTCCTTCCGTCTGTAACTTAAACGAATTAAACGATAGCTTAAATATTTTATAAATTTCGAAAAGTTCTTTAAATACTAATCATCAAAATTGATTTTTTGTAATGAAACCATTTTTTATCCGGTTTTATAGAATTTTGTGCTTTGGATGTGTCATTAGAGATTAATTGCCCAGATTTAGAGATTGACTCAACAATCTAAAATCAGATTTATTATATTTACGAAATTATTATATTTTTGGAACTAAGTTTATGAGAATAACAAGTTAAAATGGTCTAAATAAGTTTTATAATGTTATTTATATAATCAGCTACTTAAAAAAAGGGCAAAGCTCCAATTCGGATTATAGATTTTTTTTTTTTTATTTGCAAGCCATTTATACTAAATAATTAGTTACTAAAATAAAAAATTTTAATTTAACAATTTCCAATATTTGACAATCCTAACTTGTAATTGATATTGGCAAAGCTCATAAATGAAAAGACTTAGGATCTTAGAACGTTTATCAACAAACTCGTAAATATATGCTTTATAATCTTCGAATTTACACCAAGCATGATTGATACCTTGTGAAAGACTTACTATAACGTTTAACTTGAAAATTTAAATTCACAAAAAACTATAAAAAATATTTTTTTATATTAAATATACAAAATTAAAATAGTCTACACAAAATTCTAAATAAATTTGAATGTGAAATGACAATTATTAAATTCATTCAGTTTGTTGTTTCTACTTGAAATTTTTATGAGTAGCTTTACTATACTTAATATTTGGGTTTTAGAATGATTTCATATTGTGACTTCTTGTACCCAACTAAATTATATCTAATCTTGCTTCAGGCATAATCGGAAAAGGGACAATATTTTTAAGAGTAAAAAGAGAAGCAAATTGTATAAATGGTACAATAAAATAATAAAATATTAAATTTAATGTAGCCTTAAGAATTAAGGATAAAATTAAATTTTCCAAATCATTTATTACGTATAATATTATAATTATTTTGATTATTATCCTTTAAAATATGATGAAGGATTTTTGGAGCTATGAATACGACATTAAAAACCATGTTACATAAATGAATAATATAAAATTTAAAATAGAAAATTTTAATTTTTCATATACTATTACATATTTATTACCACAATTTCCTTAAATTGTAAATAAATATTATTACATATTTACTTATTTGTATAGAAACCAATCATTTTTTTTGTACTAATATATAATTCAATTTCCTTTTTTACATAATAAAACGTTTTCTTTCACATTGTTATATTTTCTTGTATACTATTACTCTAGTATCTTTACATTATATGATCTCTTCCTACCTCCTAAATACTCATAAAAACCCCAAAAAAATATGTTTTATCATCATCCCTTTTAGATATTCTATGTAATTGAAATTCAAAATTTATACATTTTCCAATAAAATTATGTATATTGCTTTCCACTTGTTGATTTTCCCGCTGTTGCACCCAAGATAACATATTTTTATTATACTATTAACATGTTTATATGAAAAAAAAATTTTCCCATACCAAAAAATTTGAATTTGAAACAATCAATGAAGTCAAAGGCATAAAATTTTCTATTAATATGGTTTTTAAAAGATCAACCGAATTGTTTGTCATCGCCGGCAATAAAATCTAATCAAATAAAATGTTTTGCTTGTTTGTATATTAGTGAAAATATATTATGAACAAAGTTTTACTATTTATAGATGAATTATTTATTATGTAATTCGAAAACACCTGACAATTTTTCCAAATAATTTTTAAATACACCATCGTAAACAATAATAAATTATCTTTTGGATCGTTCTATTATTATTTATGAAGTTTTATTGTTAGACTGCAAAAAAATAATTTATTTTTCTTAATATCAAAACTGGCAAAATTTATTATACATTGATTACTATTTAAATGAAAAATATTGTTATGATTAATATTTTTAGAATAAAATAAATGAAAAATCCTTAAAATTTACACACATAATTACAATTTTAAATTAATGTTTGCTAATGAATTGGAAACGTAATCAAGATTATTGAATTAATTATAAAGATTGTAAATGGAAAAATTCTTATTATTTAATATAATTATGTAGATCAAACTTTTGTATAGAATATATCTAACCTAAATATCTAATTCGATGGATGGATTAATATAGGTTGAATCTGCGGAAAAATCATAAAGACAGGCAAGGATTAGGTTTTACACAACAATACTCTGTATTCTAAATAAAGTCACACCATTTGACTGAGCTATATGTTTTCTCTATCGAATCTTAGAATCAATTGAAATTTTTGAATTCCTGTCTGATGAAAATAGCAACCAAATTACAAATTAATAACATAAAGTTAAAAAATCACATTCAAAACATGCAAAAGTTAATTGTATTCGAGGTTGAATATATTTTTGAGACTGTAACCTATAACCAATTAACAAAGTATAATAAATAGCCTATTGTATATGGATCATTCAAACAACATTCCATATTTTTATCCATACCATCAATATTTAGAATCTTTTATATAATTATTCATATTCATTAAATAATTTTCTACATTTAAATAAATGATGGTTAAAATTTACATAATGGGACTCAATTAAGAATATCAAATTTTAATTATATCTTACATAAGATAACATCTAATAAATAATTTTATATGGTTTGAACAAGTAATTAGTCTTATAAGGCTTGTACAGCTTTTTTTTTACATCGAAATATGATTTTAATTACCGCATATAAAAATTGTGTATAAAAATAAAAATTTTATAACATAATATTTAATTGCTTATAATAATTCATATTTAAATTTTCACTATTCTAGCAATATTTACTTTTCTTAAAAGAATATTAAAAATATTTAAATATGTTTTTAAGAAAAGTATTGTTTTACATAATAAACAAACAGATTATAATATTTTACAAAAATTGCAGACTTTATGAAAATTTCATTATATTTAATAAATTTTATTTATTATAAACACCAATGATAAAACAAAACAAAAAAAACATGAAAAATGAAATTGTATCTTTTAAAATAAATTTATAAATTTTATCGTTTTTATGACATTCAATGATGTTTTTTATTTAGTTAAATGTGAATTCAAGACACGTCCTTGCTACAAATCATGTTGCTGGTTTATACAGAATTTTTTTAGTATTTATTTAATATTGTTTTTATTTTATTTTTAAATGTTTTGTATAGTTGTACACTATTGAAGACAAAGAATCATCTAATTCTATATAACTTTATACGCCAAAAGTGTCTATGTTAACTTAATAATTTTCAATAGTGATAAATGGTGTGATGGGGGATAATTTTCATTATTTCAGAAAAAAAAACAAAAAAAAAACCCTAAACGTTTGTGATAAAATTGGTTTAGCAATAATGTTGATGAAAAATTTAAAAAACAAAAACTTCCAATGTTAATAGAGCATTTCACATTTCCTCTATGATTCACTTTATATAAAATAAGTTATATTGGACTGTAGACATTCTTTAATGAAACGATTATAATTTGATTTAAAAAAAAATTAAATGGATAGTTGTTAAATTTGAGAAATAATACACACTAAAATATAATATTCTATGAGCAACATCGAAAATGTCAAATAGAGCGGGGTTAAGGACATTGGAGTTAGTTTTTATGAAAAATGTATTTTGAAGAAAGTAATTTCTTATTTTGTCTATCTATAGTATCCTCATATAGGGAAACTTCACAAGGATAGAAAACACAAATTGAAATCGAATTCCATCACAAAACTTTACAGTCTTTTGGAAAGTATTTATATATTATTGACATATAAAGCAAAATAATATTGAAAATAAAATGAAGATTAATTTCTATATAAATACGAGTTAAATTTTTGTCAAAACAAAATTTAATTGTCTATGTCTTTCATTGACCACCATCAGAAAGGCAAAGTTTAATAAATAATCATTAATACTAATTTATAATTCAAATATGTAATTTGTTTCCAGGACGAATATAGTTCTTTGAATAAAACTTATTTGATTAGTCCACCTGACCTGTTTTATATATTCGAAAAATACAAAAATTTATAATTTGAAATTGCTTTAATAGAGTCAAGTTTCAGTGTATGATTAGATAGTACTAGGTAGGTTCAATTGAAATAAAATATTTTCAATGTAAATTTTATTTGATTTACTAAAAATGTAAATATAAAATATAAATGGTACATTCATACAATATTAATGTGTCCCAAAATATTGACTCTATCAATCAAATTTAATTTAGTCCACTATTGTACATAAAAATATTTTATTAGACAGTTGAATGACACACAATTTTATTTATGTTATTTACACGAAATAAATTAATTATGTTAATTTATAATAATATAAATAAAACTATATCTGTAATCATACATGCTGTAATAATTGTAGCACATTCTATTTTATCAACCATATATTACCGAATGACAATAATTTGTTTTTTTTTTTGTTTACATTAATGTTCCACATACTAAAATACCATAGAAGGACCTTTAGGTCAACTATAATTACTGGTTAATTTAATTTCATGGTCGTTGGTGATACTTGATAGATTGTTCAGTCCATTCACCATTTTAGTTACACATAAATTCTTGTTTATCTCATTTTTCATTGTCATATAATACGTTTTATATATTTTTACTACATGAAAGAGTTAAAGGACATTTACAAGAATTGATACAGACAGAGCGGATTTTTGTTATATATAATATTTTGTTGTTGTTTTTTTTTTTTTGGTTTTAGAAGGAGTCAAAGTCTTTGAAAATGTAATTTTCCAGTATTTTTTTTTTTCTTTTCATCATTATCGTCATTATTGTATTATACAAGTTAGTTAAATGAGTCATGAATTGTTTAATATGAAAATGTTTGCATTTTGTATGTTTCCCACGTAAATAACTAAAATATATCTAAGAATTTTTATGTGGCTAATTACTTGGAATAACGTGAAGATACAAGAACGAAAAAAACAAAAACAAATGGGAAATATTTATGTCAAGTGGTCCTAGAACATAATCGTAAACGTGGGATTATTATATGGTTTCTTGTATAGTATTTTTTTTATTTTATGTGCTCATTCTTTCTCTCATAATTAATGTTTAATATTTATTGAATAATGGGTTACTGTTACACCGAAATTAAATATTATAAACATTAACTTAAAAAAATATATTATGAATTATTTATGCTTAATTTTATGATGTAATAAATTGTATACTTAAATATTAATGATAATCAACAAAGAAACAAAATACGTAAATTAGCAAACAATAGTAATGTAACATTAAGGATCAACAGTTGCTAGGGACGCAGTGATGAAATATTATCTGTACTGGTGAAGGTTTGAATTACAATATAATGTAATAATAAATAATTATATTTTTTTTTATAATGTAATGCTGGAAGACCAATTCGTACAGTAGACAGTTCAAAATACTATATAACTTTTACAAATTTAGAAAGCTGTAAACTAAATAAGTGTAATAAATGATTTGATGCTCAATTGAATTTTGTAGATTAAAAATAAAGCCGTAAAATCTGGAGATGATATTTATGTTATCAGAAACCTCCATGTTGGATATTAAAAAGATAGAATACGCAATATTGTATTATCTTTATGTAACATTGCGAATAATCAAATGTAATTTGAGTATTTCGTTAACTTAATTTGATTATATAAGATATTACAGGAATGACATGCTTATGGTGTCTGTACTGTACCACTAAGTTCGCAGGATGGGGCACTTGTAATATTTTCTTATAGAATTAATATTGACATCTTTTGAATGTCGTTGGTTTGAATCTAGATCCAGAGAGTAAATCGAAATATACAGACAAACAGAAACTTGAAAGAAATAAAGCTTTTTATTTTACCGAATGCGCCAATAAGAATGTGAAAAAAATACTTCTTTACAAGATTTATCCTAAATTATTATTATACCAAAGTTCCGCTTGTGGTAAGTAAGATTTTTTTAATAATTAGCTAAAGAAAATCTCATATATTGAAGAATTTATAAATATATTTTGTATGTAAAGAAATAATTCATGAATTTAAAACCTTTAAATATCAAGAAGTCCTGTTTTTTTTTGTTCTAAATTTTTATACGTAATTTTTTAGCGTCTGCGATTACGCTCCGCTAATTCCAATTTAAATATATTAAAATTGTAAAATATTTGAAGTATAGGGTATTTATTTACACCATTATTGGTCAATAAAGATAATTTTTATTAAGTTGTTTTAAAATGATATTAAATTTTTCATAATACGGTACTATAAAAATCATCTATAATTTTGTTAGAATTTATAAGGATCTGAAAATAAATAATTTTTTTAAAAAGTAGTAATTTACGGATAATAAATTTAAATTTAATTTCGTTATTTTGTATATTTGAAGCAAATGATTATGTAATCAAATGTAATTTGTTTTTCTAGTTTCATTCATACGAAATTTTAACGTGCTGAGTTTATTTAGATTATTTTTTTGATAAAACTGTTTACATAATAATAAAAAGGATATTTTTTTTAATTGATTTCACTGAAATTTTATTTTGTATTGAATAAGTAATCCAATTATTATAATCAAAAATGAAATTTAGGAATTTAAGGTATAAACTTTAATATTAATGTAACTCAGACAGATTGATGGGTTCGTCAATTAATTTTCAATAAGAAAACCATATTTATTTATTGCCTGTAAAGATAAAACATATTAAAATATACAATTCTTAAAAATTTCAAGGATAATACAGAAAAGCCTCATTTAAGATAATGTATACATCATATATATAAAAAAATCAGATATTTTTCAATTAATTTTATATCACGTCAATTTGAATATTATTCTGATATATTGATTAATTTAATTAAAAAGTAGTATTCTATGACATTAGATTAATTGTATTAATTTAAAATAACCACGTCGAATAATAAATTGAATTTGAAAACCAAATCTAATATTAAATAGATTGACCTCAACCTCTAATCCGGACATTTTTTTACTTTTTTCAAATATATTAAGCAAAAGGATTTTTCTAGGTCTGACATCTCAGATGGTCTGATTAACCGACATATCTCTCATTAAGTTTTTATTTCAACAATAGTTGAATTACATATTTACCAGTAAAATTAATTACTATAATAATTCAGGGGATTAAAGTATCTCGGATTTGTAGACCACGACAGCTACAGACTTTTAGATTTCGAATGCTATTGGATTGTAGTTTATAGCCCATTAGACAGACGGATAACAGACAGACCGACAAAGTAAAACTTTAAGTGATGCTACAAATCCAAAAATAATTGTCAATTTTATCTACTCAAATGAAAATAAAATCATCTGGTGTTCTTGCAATAGCCTATTCATATCGTGTTGTACATAAATATCGCGTGTTGATTCCATTTTATATCTACTTAAGTAATATTAAAATAATATTAAAAGTTTTCCATTTAAAATAAATTTAATCTGAATTCCTTATGATACTCTTGTTAACATAAAACTTAATTTAAAACTAAAAATAATCACAGTAACAAGAAATTTTTCTTCACATTAAATATATACATATAAAAAAGGTGTTAAGGATTTTCTGCATAAAAAGCATAACCATCTCAAAGGTTCAGATAACTATATTATCATAACTGTTTTTTGAAATTATTCCGATTTTTCTGTATTATTGTTTACAAGAGAAAAAAATTATTACACAGAAACGTAAGGGGTTAGTTTAAATTCAAACTATGATTTTGATTTTTTGGTGATAAATATTCGTCTATTTGCCCTTTGTTTTTGAAAGATTATTAATAGTATTCTGTCTCTCGAAAACCCACAGAGGTCCATTATATATTTTTGTACGATTATCAACTGTATTTCTCAAAGGAAATTGATCTCTTTGACATTCTTAATGACGATGCCAAACACTTGAGTTGCAAGAAAAAGAACCCGAAAAGCAGTAGAGAAAGCCATAAGCGAGCTTGTCGTATCCAGTCAACAGGAATGAGAGGCTCCATAATTACCGGGGTTTACCGAAAGATCTAAAAAGAGGAAAAATGAGTCGTAACATTTGGTAAAATTAAATATTTTTATTTTCAAAAAATTAAAATGTCAGACAAAATCAAAATGTGCCAGACAAAATGGAGAAATAAAAACTTAATCACTTTAACAAAAATTTATTAGAAATGTACTAAAATTCATCGTTATGGATCGTTGTGCATTATATGAGCAAAAGAATGAAGAAATAAATGGAAAATATTAAATGTTTTAAGAAAACACAAGACAGAAAATAAAATATCCTTTTTTTTTTTTGGTTTTGTTCAATGAAAACCAAAGTTCACCGAGTTAAAATTTAGTTCCGGTAATACCATGAAAACGGATATGAGAAATCTCTTCAAAGATAAATAATTTTAGAACATGAAGAAGCTAAATGTTACAAGGTTATTTATATTATAAATAAATTTGTTTTCAGAAACCAATTGATAACTTTATTTTATATGGAAAAATGTTTTTCGTTTCAAATTGTATCAATACCGTCGTATTTATATTAAGTGAAAATTTAAAATTTAACAGATAGGATATTGAAAAAAAAAGTTTTATATATTGAAGTATGTTTCATAATTGATGATAGGCTTAAAAAAGTAATATATTTTCTATCTCATTTACATGACGACACTAATTTCAAGATAATTATTATTTTTTTTACTTATGCTTTCATGTTTCACTTCAAATTTTTTTTGAAAATAATAATATGTATCAAAAAAAAAAAAAAAAGTTTCCAGCCGAATAAAGAATTTTGTTGGAAAATTCGAATTTTATAAAACAAAAAAAAAAAGTTTTAATGTTTCCATATATAAAATAAAAATTTAATTTAAAATATATTTTAATGTGAGCTCACCAGGAAACATCCTTTTATACAAGCGCAGATATACGTGTATATTATAAAATATATGATATTCAAATATGTTACCAATTTAAAAACCATTGATGTTTTATGAGTCAAAAGCTATTAAAATCACATTTAATATTTAAAGATATTTGATGTACTTATCGAGCTAAGAGTGAAACGAATTAAATTTGTTTTCAAATTTTAAAATTAATGTTGAATTTAAGATTAAATAATGTAACATTCTCAATCGTGCTCGCTGATCTGGTGGTTTTTTTTAGATCTAGCTAAAATTTGTAACAGCCTAACCCAAGTTTTAGTTCAATTTCTATTAATTTACATTTTGAATATGAAAAGTTTTTATAGAATAATTAACCAAACAAAAAATGTTTGAGCAAAGAGTTTCGTTACTTCAAATATCATTTTTGGAATAAATGCCATTGGGTTACTTCCAGTAGATGATTTATTTTGAATAATGTTCATATTTTAAACCCAAAAGTTTTAAATAATATCTAAAATAACCTTTTCATTCAATTTTTAATTTTATCAAAATTTATCATTTTTATTTTAGAATTGTCATAATATGGATGTGAAAAATTTAAGTATAATTTTGATGAAACTATAATTATGTGAATTATTAACTGAATGACTACTATAAATGGTAACGAAGTAGTCATCTCATAAAATAAATAGCTGCGGTTTAATAAAAACCCGGTTTATTTACCGAGTCATAAATCTCTGGGTCGCGGACAAAAGCATATAAGTCATTTTTTGCAATTTTACAGGAGAAGCTTTTTTGTGTTTCTAAAAGTAGTTATTGGGCCTAGGAACTATTCTGGTATGCAGTTTGATTATAATTTTACTGCAATTTATTAAAAAATCAATTAAATTTAGAGTTTTTTCATTTTTAGTACTTTTAATTGACTTATGTGGTTTTTTCCAATAAAATTCTAGACTTATGTTATTTTTCCAATTAATTATTAAGCCAAGAAAACTATAAAAAATGTATTTGAAAAGTGAACAAAACTTTTATTTTCATTTTAATAAAAGTAAATAATAAAAAATTAATAAGGGACTTAATTAAAGTAATTAACAAGAAATTAATAAGAAATTAAAAAAATAGTAAAAACTTTTTTTTTTTTATATTAGTCTTAATCGTCATTGATCTCAATTAAATCGGGATCGATATTGTTTGCATTAGCTGCATCAGGAAGGCCTCTGTAGAACTCATACATAAGTCAGAAAAACATTTTTTTTTTGGCCGGTAAAAGAAGATAAGTCGGCTTATTTAGTAATAACATATACATAAGTCAGAAAAACATTTTTTTTTTGGCCGGTAAAAGAAGATAAGTCGGCTTATTTAGTAATTTTGTTTTCGGACAAAATCACATAAGTGGACTTATATAGTATTGTCAAATAAAAGAGTTGATCCATTTTTTTTAGATGATTTTTCTTTTTGAGTTTTTTATAAGAAATAATATTAGTTTTGAGTTATATTCTTTTGTCAGAATGTGTATTTTATTAACACGTACCCAGAGAGCTAATAAAAAAAAAATTCGATTTTGGTACTTATGTGCTTGTGTCCGCCAGCCAGAGAAATATTTTTGTTCATACTAAATTAATAAACTGGGAAATGATGATTTCACGAGGGTGAGTTTTGTAGATACAATGGACCTAAATCTGGAATGAATCTTTAATTCATATCTTTTCAATCGGAATGCGATAATATTTAAATTATTTCTAGAAACCATATTTTTAGAATAATTAACTATTTATTAAAAGATTAAATTCAGTTCTTTATTCATGTTTTATAACGCGCAATCAATCAAGGATTATTTTTAAAAAAAATTATAAAATTTGTATAAACAAATTTGTATATCACATAATTTGATTAATTCTAAATTAAGGTAAAACATTTGAATTAATTTAATCAAACATTGATTACAAATATTATGATCCTACTTGGCTTTAAAACTTCATTGTAATATATTAAAATCTTTAAATAACTTGTAATTCATTAAAATATTTTGCACGTGGAATTTTCGTAATTATGACTTTTCTTTGATCTTCAAATATATTCACTAATCTAAATATTATTTTATCGGATTAAAAAGACAAAAATAAAATAATAATTAATTATTTATTTTAAAAAAAGACTGGGTTTGTAGATGAATAATTTCCATTTAAAAGTTTCAAACCGCAAGATTTAGTCTAGCTTTTAAATTAGTTATACAAGAATTTATTATTTATATAATTAAAGGAAAGATTTTTCATTCCACAATTGTAATTAAACTAATAAATCTTAAAAAAATATAATAAAAAATGTATACATTTTTTTAGGAAAACTTTTAGTAAGATAATTTTCATTAAATACAGCAAAGATTTTCATTTAGACGAGACAATTTATTTTATGCTATATAGAAATTTATATGATTTTTTCAAGTAATCTCATATAAAAATAATTATAGCTGATAAATCCAACTTTAAAATATATTTTTCTATTTGTAAGTTGGTTCATAAATTCAATAATATTTTTATTTTTTTGGAATTGTTTCCATTTATATACTTAATTAAAATAATGACTTGGTAATATTTTTTAATCAATTATTAACTATTATATTTGCAATCATAAAAAATAATTTTTCAAAAATATATTAATATTTTATATCAAGCAACTATTTTGATAATAAATAATTGAACCTAAGGAAACAGAAATAAAAATGCAATAATCAAAGTATAATTAAGTCCCTTGAGAAAAAAATAATCGTACAAAATTAAAATATGGTTCAACTAAAATAATATTTGAATCAGGGATTATATGAATTTAGGGAGAATGGATCGATGGATCGAAAAATAAGAATCTCTGGACGACTAATGCATTCAGACTAGAATCAAGGTATAAAACTAGAATTTATGTAACGTTAAATAATAGGTTAAATAAATGATGGTATGAACCAATTCAATGTTAAAGCAAATCTACTTTTACAATGCTGGTTTCATGTAAAAAATTTCGATAAGCACAAAATATCAAGAAATGGTGCAGTATGTGGTAAATTATATAATGGAAATATATTTTATTGATAGTTTAAACTAATTTTAAATAAATTTCTTAAAAAAAATCATAACTTAATCATAATGCTTACATGTAAAACCGAATTTGTAATTTGATAACTGCTCAAACAAGATTGACACGGACTCAACGGAGACGTATTCAAATGTCAAACATAATTTAAAATATATAGGTATATTATGACAGTGAGCTAATTTACGACGGACCCACTACGCTTGATATCAGTTGCTAACACAATCATGTAAAAGTTAATTTTAATTCACTAATATTATTTAGATTATGCAGTTAAAAAAAAAAATCATATCGACTAGTTTTAAATTTATTTACCTTCAAACTTAAAAGTCAATTTCCTCGAAATGAGGTAAATGTAGTTTGACCAAACTATCGACTTTGCCAGATCGAAATTTCTAATGCGCTGCTTGGGTGTCGGTACAGTCTGTTGCGTTCAGCGTCAGTCGAACTTGTTTCAACCATAACGATTTACTTTTTCGTTCAAATTTGCCTACTGATCAGTTCCGTACCGATTCGTTCAGAAAAGTTCAAATTCGACGTCTTCATATATTTTGTATGGAAATAACACAAAGGAGCTATTGAAATTTTGCAAATCCAAACTTAAGCAAAATAAAATAATATGTGATTTAATAGATTTCAATGGGTAACAATGTCTTCAGTCTCCAATATGTTCAGTCTATTGGGTACTGTACGAATCGAATCGAAACTGAAGTGATCGGTTAATTGTAGCCCTTACTTAAACAATAAATATGTTTTCTAAAGAAGAACGAACTTTTGTTGAGTATTGACTTGTTGACTATTCCAAAAACACATCTTTTTATATGTTAAATTATAACTATTTATCATCTAACTATTTATGATCTTTATGAATTGTACAATTGGTAGGCAGTTTAATAAGCTATTTCGTTTGGAATTGATTTGTCAACAAAAATATTGACAAAAATTTAAATCAAATTCATTTTTTTTATATGTAAATTATTTCCTATAAAGAAGTTAATTTTTTTTTAAATATTAATTCTTCCGGTTGAATAAATTTATGGTAAGCATAAAATGTCTAAATTATATAAATAGGCAATTATGTTTGATTTACCACGCAAGAAATTATGTTATACCTCAAGTTAAGTTAATTTTTTTGTTTTTCTTACATGGATTCTTTTATCTCTCTAGGTTAAATGTTATTTAGATTGTTTTTATGAATATTTTCTTTCTTTTTTTTTTTTTGTTTATGATAAGATTATTTATTATTTACTTTAATCAAAGAAGTTTATGTAGTATTCATAAAAGTATATATGTAATATAGAAACAAGAAATAATTTCTTTACTTGAAAGTATTTTTGTAATGATTAATTGTTATCATGAGAATAAACATTTAGGGATTTGGGTGGAATAAAACAATATACTTAAAATGAAACTCATAAAATCAGAGAAAAACTACCTTAATACAAATTAAAATTTACAAGGTAGTTTTAAGAAGATTTCTGTTTTGTTTGGGCATTTATATTAAGTACATATTTGCAATTTTCTTTTCTGAACTTTGTAAAATAATATAATTTTCCCTGAAAAGTTGATGAAGGTTTAATTTTTTAATTTAATTATAAGGCACTTTTGTAGTACGAATTATATTAATATTTCAGTCTGTCTGTTATGGTTTATAATACCTTCGAATTTATAAAGACTTGAAACTTCAGACCAACTCCATATTCTAAAGTAAAAAATCTCTAGTTGATTTTTATGTTATTTAATATCCTTGGTAATATATAGGCTACATACCCTGAAGCCTTAGTATTTTATAAGCTTTTCATTATATTTGAAAGAAAGTAAAAAAGATTCCTGGATTATATAATGATCTATCCGACATTTTTTTATTTAAAATATGTACAAATTTTTAAAAATATATTTTACTATACAACCTGATTTTTTAATTATTTCAAAGATGTTTTAGCATTAATAATATACGATAATTAATCTAATGAAAATATTCTTACACATTCATTTAACACTCGGAAGTATGTAATTAAGTAAGATAAAAATCAACAGATTTGTTATGTTATTCACGTGATCATTATAATAGCTTTTTGAAAATTATTGCCATACAAGACAAGATTTACAAATATTTTAAATACATACACATAAACATTTAGAAGGATTTTATGAAGTCAAAAATTAGTGATTCTAAACTCTACATCTACAGTAACAAAAAGGAATAATTTTCATTCTGATTTAATATACCTTTTTGGTTACATATAATATCGAGAAAAAAAAAACAATCCAGGAGATGATAATTAAAATGCTTTTAAATGTCTGAAAAGTTTGAATATTCTGTACACGAATTTATTATTACAAAATTTGTTTTCTAAGATTCATATAATAATTTTATTCAAGTACATTCTTTAAAAACTTTTTAGTTATGTATTATGAAAACTTATTTTAAATTCTTAAACTGATAAGATATTATACCATTTTCATTAAAATTCAGAACGATCACCTACTTTTGAAATTTATACGATCTCTAATTATATGTATTTCTTAATTTTTTTTTATGTATTTTTGAAATTTTCACCTTCGAACATGTGAAGATATGGAAATAGATTTTTTCGACTGGTTTTTCGACCACATCGAGTAGTAGTTGTTTGGTACCCATATAATATATACAAATAACCAACTGTCTGAAGTAGTTCAAACTAATGTAAGCATTCTTAAAGATGAATTGATTGCACTGAATTATCGAAATGGCTTTGGAGCGAATAACATCCACCAGGTTAAGATATTTTAGATCAAATTACTGATTATATTATTTTAGGTAGTTGAAATGGTTATTATTTAGAAAAACAAGACATTTTTTAATATATAATTATATTAATTGTATAAATCTTATAATTTATATAAATATTTATAAGCATAATTACATTATCATAATTTTAATTATAGTTTTTATCAACCTGCATAAATTAATATTTAATGTATTACAAATCCAAAAAAAAAAAAAAAAATATAAAGTTTGTTAATGACACTTTTTAACATCAAATAAATTGTCCTAATAATAATAATAATAGTAATAAATTTCATAAATATAATATGTTATGTAATATAATAATGTCAGATACTTTATAATATAGTCCAGTCTCTCTGAATGCAATTATTTATATTATTCATTGAAAATATAGTAACGTTCACCTGCTACTGTTTATAGAAATTTTCATATCTTTTACCACAAATCTTTACAAAATATTCATATAAGCGAAGACAAAAAAAAAAATAATAATAATAATAATAATAATAATCATATTCATAAGAGTCCTTTTTTTATCCTTATATTATATTTCATGTTCATATTTTCTAATTTATACTATATATACGTAGTTGACATTTTTGGTGTATAAACTTAAAGAAAATAGAAAACATTTTCTTATATTAACTCATATTTTACTACCTGTGGTGATCCTGATTATAAGATAATTTTGTAAAAATTCTACAAAATTTGTTATAACATATATTGTATACTTTATTTATATAATCATTATTTTAATTTAAGATTAAACTAATTAAGAATTATTATAATATACATAATTACATATTTAGAAAAATATTTTATATTATTTGATGTTGTATATAAACATTAATAAATAAAATATAACATCAAAGGTAAATAAAATCCTTCAAATTCGAAAAATAAATTGAGTTTTTAGAAGTATATGTAGGATATCAGTTACCGCAGTTACATATGAATTACATAATATTGTATCTATTTAAAATATATAATGGGATATGCACATAAGGTTATAACAAGAATATAATTTTTCAATTTTATGTCATAGTGTGAAACACTCTTGAAAATTTGATCTTTGGCCATAATTGGTTTAATAAATTGTTAATAATTGTAATGCTGAATAAACGATAAAAGAAATTTTCATTTTTTATAATTCACATATCTTTATAAAATTAATTCTAATAAGATTAATAAAAATTTTGATAAGGATTTTATAATTTAATTCGTACATATTTAAATATATTGAAATTATAATTCAAACAATTACTAAAAAAAGTTATTCTCCATCCTAAGAACTACAACATTATTGGATCACAATCACAATACAAACTGATACGATTTAATAAAGTTAAATTGATATTTTCATGTCCTGGCAATACAAATATGAACATCAATATTAGAACTAAATTTACCAACCTTTCATTAATATTTCAATGAATTTGTCAAAATTGAATTTTTACAATTATATATCAAAACTAAACTAAAAATACTAGCCAAAATTTTACAAAATAAACTTTAGTCATGAAAAATTTTAGTTGGATAAAATAAAAATTAAATGTTGCACAATATTGTGGCAAATTGAAAACTAAACCACCAACTGTTTTGCAATAAAATTCATGTATTTTACCACAATATAAAATTGAAAATCACATAAATCAGGACCTGTTTTTTCATATAGGTTAAAAACAAGGTTCTAATATGGTCGTCGTAACAAATAACCGTAATTGTTTGAAATTTATTGAAACTTTTTGCAATTATTATTTCAATATTAAATTTCAGGACAAAACAACAAACTTATTTATATAAAATTATTTGTTAGATTACTGCAGCAAAACTTTTCACACAAAATTTATCAAAATTTTCATTTGAAATGTTAACAAAATTTGAAATGAATAAATAAAAATTGTATTTATTATAGGAGAATTAAAAGTTTTAAAATAATAGTTTTCTAATTTAAGGTTATTAAATAGATCACTAAATTTAAGGATATTAAACAGATCAAGGATACAAGGATTTTGTTAAAATAATATTTAATTTTCTACTTAAAAATCATTTTTTATTGAAAAATAGTAAAACCTTTCGGAAGGTATAATTGAATTTTAATTTTTGTTTTCTGAATTTATAGATTACAATTATGTATACGTTACTAAATTAATATTTTCATTATTTACTAAACTCAAGGATATTTCAACAAGAAAGGATTATTTTATATTTATATTTTGTTAACACATCAATTTCTGTTCTTGAAAAACTCTGATCAGATTACTTTAGTAATAATGCAAATATAATGTTGTAACAATTTTCTCATTAAAGGTTTCTCATTAAAAAAGAATTATAATTTCGCAAAATTTTTATACATGAAAGACTGTTTTTTAGCATTTTTAATGAATTGCCAATCAATTTTTGCAAGAATAATAATAACGATTAAAATGAAAATTGAAAATATTTTAAATTAATATTCAATACGACAATATCAGAGAATTAATATTTAAATCGCAATATATTAGAAATTTAATTATAATTGATTACATCATAAATGTATCAACATACAGATAAAAATAATCATCAAATAAAGATAAAACAATCCTTTTTTATTTATATATTTTGAACTGATTCCTCCATTTTGATTGGTAATCATACAATATTTTATAATGAAAATATAAAATTTTCATAGAAAAAAATATGAAATTTTCATAGAAAAAAATATGAAAATTACTAAATTTTGGAGAAATAATAATTTAAATATTTTAAATTGTAAAAACTTAAATATTTACGTTACATACAGTATTAGATTTTCTATTGCTTTTTACATTTAATTCATTTGAAAATAATGTGTTTTTGATGAGAATTAATATCGAAAATGTTTTGCTGAACAAAGTAACTTTCTATCTAAATTTTAATATAGAAAATGTATTTAATTCTATACATTCGAGCATATATGATTAAACAATATATAAAGAATTTATTTCCACTTAAATTAATGTATAAAATTAATTAATATTGGAAGAATATTATTTAAACAATCATTAAGGGAATAATTAAAATAAAGGTCAATTAAACTTCTTAATATGTTTTATATAGAAAATTATAAATAAATTAATCACCAAAAAAAAAAAAAGAATTTCTTAAACAAATGAAGAATTTAAAACTCAATTTAGAAGATAAATTTACCACAAAATTATTTTCTTTTTGAAAAAAATAGTAATGAGGATTGCACTTATCAAATTTTACAAATCAAATTTAGTTTTAGCTAAAAAAACAAACAAATTATAAATCATAATTTGTCAAAATTTAGTAAAAATAATTATTAAATATACATAAATAACATATTAACAAAATTTTTAGATGAATTTGATAATTGTGATTAATTTCAATAATTAAAAATTTCGACACTAGAATAATTAAAATAACTTAATTTTATGTAATAGTTTTTTGTACCTGGATTAAGGATTATAATAGTTCCACAGAAAAAAAAAACAATTCTTTACTTCAAAATGTACCACTAAATTGATGATGTTTTTCTTTTCCGTAATTTGTTTAAAATTTTAAATTAATAAAAAATAAAAATTATTATTTAAAAATTATTTTTAATTTTGATTTTATTGTTTTTAAATATTAATTATTAATAGTTATTTTTATAATAATTAAAATAAATTGTTTTTTTTTTATATATATATATTTTTTTTATTTTTGAACTTTACTTTGCAGTGGTTCGTTAACGTTTAAAAGAAATTGAATTGAATAGGATTCTTTTATATATTATTAGGATATGATTTTTTTTTTGTTGTATCTATTTTATCCAACAGGTTCTTTACCGCCATGTGTAACAAGTTGTATACAATTACACAATTCTATATTTATATGTATATAAAAGAAAGCTTTACACCACTAAAAATTTCCGTTACAAAAATCAAAAAGCACCCCACAGAGAAATACACAAATACTAAAAGAAAACAAAATTTTGTTTTTCTTATATTCACCACACATAATTTTAACGGACGATTCTGCGTTGTAAATAAATTATTTACCACCATGACGTCATAATATTTTTACTAATAATGATAATTACTATATTTACAATTTGAATGATTTTATGAATGATTTTCAAACACTTATTGACCACAAAATAAATAAATTATGAAAAAAGTTAAATAAAAACTTAGGTGAAATATGTAAATTAGAAAATTCAAATATGATTTGGTATGGTTATCTAGAAATACTTCCTTCGTCACACATAATATCTTTAATAGCTATTACGACCGTATAAATATTAAAGATTTCTTTTAAAGAATCCTAAAATTGACCTCCCTTGTTAAATTTTTAAAGATAATGGTACAGATTACAAGATTAGGGAATAATTTCACTAGAATATATTTTCACAAATCTTTATTAATAACTTTTTTGTTCTGTACTATTAAAGAATGAAAATAATAATTTCCTGTTTATTTTATTGGATTGTATAGTTCTAATTCAATTGTTAATGAATTTGATTCTGTTAGTTTGTTGGTACAGAAAAACTGAAAAAAATTATTTACGTTCTTTTAGCACGAAACCTTCATCTTGAGAATTTAAAAATTTCGATATATTGAATTGAAATTAATAATAATTTTCTGACTTTCTAGATGAATGGATTATTAGAGGGGATTCTGCAAAATGATTTTGAAATGATCGCTTTATACCAGAATTAGCTCCATTGCAGCTCTCAACAATTTACATATAATACATATTATAAGGAACGTAAAATTGCTTGATAACCCTGAACTTCTGCAAACCGTTTATGAAATAGTTGGCAGAAAGTGTTTAATCATATCACATACAATTAACAAGTAGTAATAGAGTATCTTATCCTCATCAATCTCAGGCATAAGCTCCAACTTCCCGTTAATCTTCGCAACTTTTATATTATGTAGCTAAATTCGCAGTAGTTTTTTAATATGCTGATTGTATTCTAATCTATTAATATCTGTGTTGTTTTCGGTGATGGAAACATTATTTTAGTGTGTGAGAAAGTACAAGAAATGAAATATAAAAAGATAATTTCTTTTAAGTTTCCCTTTAACATAACATACTTACAATATATCTCCTTAAGCTTGTTTTCGCTGATCCAAACAAATAATCGGTCTCTTTCTCACGTCTACATTTTCTTGATTAAAGGGAAGGTGCAGCTTATGCCTGAGATTAATGAGGATTAGATACTCGATTACTAATTGTTAATTAAACATTAAATGACCACAAACCCAAATTATGAAAAGTTTTAAATTTATTTTTATGATATTTTAGCATCTTGATATTTATCCTAATCAAAAACTTCTTAGATGAAATTCTGGAAAATACAAATATGTAAAAGGAATTTATTAAATAAATATAAAATATAATAAATTAATACAAAAAATAAATGTCTCAAATTTAAAGAGATTTTGAGCGTTTATCCTTCAGGACTTTTGTATATATGATTACGGACTTTTCAATGCTGAGAGATTCATAAATTTAAGACACGACGACACTCCTAGGTAAACATGTGTAGATGTTGTGAAGACGAATGTGAGACAATTGAACTATGCACCTGTGCACCTGTGCTGAAAATGTTTTAGTTCTTACCACACGAATGAACTGTATGAAGTAGGAGTTCTGATTTGCAAACCAATTCTAAAATTCGATCAAATGAGTTGCTGGATCAACCAGTAACCGCCGCATGTGTAACGTAAAGGACACAAGGGGTACAATGGTCATAATTCTGTCCAAAGTGCATGAAACCCTATAGCGATTTCCCTCTCTTATTCTATCCCAGGACTTTTCATAACAAAATTTCATAATCCAAACATATTTAATATTAATATTGTACAGACATAATATGCAACGGTTAACACCTAATAATATCAAGGATAATAAACGAGTCCCCATTTACTATAATTTTTTTTTATGTTTCAAATAATATGAAATTGAAAAAAATAAACCCACACATTATTACAAATGTCGTGTGATAATAAAATAACCTCAGACAATATTTTTTACAATAATAAATTGTGATCATTGTAAGGTTTAATGTTTGTAGGGAAATTGCAATACAATATTAATAGTAACTATGCATTCGAGACGAAAAAATGACAACAAATATGTCATTTTTGTTCATACAAAACGCATTAATAACAACTAACCCCAATTGGGACAGAAGCTAAGAAAATTATAATATAGAAATTTATAAGATTTTCTTTTCAGACTTTGAAATATTAGAAATTTAGTTTATCAAGAATTTTTCATATATTTTTATTATGTAAATTATCAAATTACAAATAAATAATTTGTTCCACATCGATAATATTTTGTGGAACAAATTATTATAGACCATGAATTTATTTTTATATATTTTACTAGTTTTACTATAATCATAGTTACGCAAAAATACTAGTACATATATAAAATACAATAAAAGTTTTAAATACATATAATTTCAAAATATAACAAGAAAAATAATAAACAATTAGAAATCATTTAAGATTATTCTAATTCAATTAAATTTGACTTTTGGCATTTGAATTTTGACTTGAATGATATAATAAAATGTTGAATATTTTGAAAATAATTATATAAAACCGATTTTTTCTTTGTAATATTAAGTACGGATTCCATTTTATATAGATTGAAAATTAATATCCTTTTCGATTAGTTAAAAATCTTCTGGTTACAAGGCTCAATTAGTGTTTCGTTGGTCACTCTGCTAAAGGTTTCATGATATTGCAATTTAAACCTACTAATTTTCTATATGGTAGCATATGGTCCATAGGATAATTTATTGCAATTAAATTCAACTATGTAATTAGGTTCAACTAATTTTATATATGGATTTCGAACCATAAGTTTCTTTATAGTAAAGAAACTTTTAATTGAAACAAGCTAATGACTTTAAATAGTAAGACACTTGTTGTCAGCTGATTGTTTGAGCATTTTTCAGTCTTAAACTCACAATTGTACATTTTGTAAATTTTTGTTACTGGTAATCATTTAATGCTGAGTCAACTTAGAGTGACTCATAGTTTGGTTAGTTTGGTTAGAAATATATAACCAAATCAAAATTGTCTTTGAAAAGCACAATTTATTTAATGTCATAACTATAAGTATGTAATAATTACAGATATATAATATTAAACTGTTTGCAAGACGGTAATAAAAAGACAAATTTGACTTTGAAAAAGTAACTTAAAATGTACATTTCTTTACATGAAAGTGCAAGCCATATAATTTTGAAAACTATATATTGATTTAATTAATAAATCTAATTCATTAATCCTTGAAAAATATTTGAATTTCAATTTTAGATATTATATAAGTTTATTTAAAATAATAATTTTATTAAGATTTCAATTTTGTTATATAGTTTTACAAAACTTAATGATTCGAAATTAATTTCAAAGAGTTTTCAATATGAAAAAATCATTAGAGAAAATATAATATTTCATGAAATTCCTTAATTGTGTATAATAAAAAAAAAATTTTCCAATATATTTATTATTGTTTGAATTAGTTTTACTGATGATATTGAGATTATACTGCAAATTTTCAATTCATTTATTGCATAATTTTGAAATCGTAAAACCAAAAAATAAATAAATAAGTTCGTACTAAAAGATGAAAATTTTATATATGAAAACTTTTTAATGTCACAAATATTGATAATAATAAATAATGTGGTTTTATAATATTTTTCATTTGGTTTGTAAAGGAGTTTTTTTTTTGTGTTTCCCAATAAATAAATGTTTTAAAAGTAATAATCCTCTTGAAAACAACAGCCGAACAAAATCATGATCCATTAATGATTCTCGTATATATGAAAATTAACTTTTTGAATGACAGATGATAGTTTCAGAATATATATAAGTATATTTAGTATATAAAATTGATTTTTTAGAATTTATTGGTTTTGTGGGATTCACATATTGCTATTTCTAGTGGGTTTTTTTTATATTACATATAGAATTTTAGAATTAAAATAAAAATGTATTACAACAGATGTTAAGATTATTTTAAATTCTCAGTTTATTTCCATTTTAAAATTTTCCAAACTACATACAGATATAAGAATGAAAAGAATGTATTGTTTAAAATGACTTTTGCCTCATTCTTTCTCTAATTGCGCGGGTTATTTCTTGGCCAAGTGATTATTGGGTATAAAAAAAAGAAGTATAAGTAGTTCATGTGGTACATGCATACTGTAAATTCTCCAGTAATATTTTCAACAGAAAATTTATCATTAATTAGTCTCATAACAATGACAGAGATTTAATGAATTTTAAGTTATTTGAAACCATTATTTTGAAAATCAAATATTGTTTAATTAGATCCTTCAGTAGACTGAGCAATTAATTATATAGCTAACTTTCAAATCAACAATAAAAACATCCCATTATAAGAATCTCTGGAACAAGAAGATTAAGAAATTAACTTTTAATTTAATTAAAATGCCGGAACAAATTACACTATAAACTAATTTTCGTTAGTTAAATTTTCTTCTTAAGTAAACGAAAATTAGTTTATGATTTAATTTGTTTTATAGTCTTTTGAAACAAAATTAATAGTTTAATAACCTTAAAATATATTATGATCAAACTTTCAAATATTTTTTTAATATATCTTTATTTTTAATTAGATGGTAAAAAGAAACTTTTTCACACTTAAATTGCGAATACAATGAAATCCAAATGGTTGTTAATAAAAAAAATATTTCAAATAAATAATTCACATCAAAGTGAAATTTTAATATTCAACTTTTCTTTTTGACATTTTAATATTACCAACAATTAATTGCTTATTAAAAACAAAAAAAATTATGAAATTATATTTACACTTCACTAAAAAAAAGGATATGGTTGGTCATTCAATGATATTAAAAAAGTGATTTTAATTTGTTTATTATGAAAATCAAACAATTTCTTCAAAATTACTTCATTTAATATTTTCAATAAACAACTTTAAATAATAACCCGGAGAAGGATCAATACAAATATTCCCTCTAAATTCAACAGGTGAAATTGGCAATCCAAGAAACAAGTTCAACGTTTGTTTATTTTTTGAAAATTGCCCCTAAAAATAACTATAAATTTTTATTAAAATATTTCTGGTAAAAGGGGTGAATTTATTAACAAAAATGAAAAAAAAAAACAAAAAAAAAACAAAGGGTGGAATATCAACAGGTTCCAAGTTGTATAACTTTTTTGGGTAATTGTACGTGTACAGTGTTGCATAAAGATTTTAGGGTTCGATTTGGGTAGGGTGCAATAGAGCTGAACTAAATAAAGTCGAATTCCATTTTGATCTTATATATCAATAAAATTGAAAATAAAAACAATTTATTATTTTTGAATATGAGAAGTAAAGCCAACCAAAAATTTAATTAATATATTAATTAATTGTAATATATAGCTAAATATAAATCTAAACAAAGACTTCTCACATTCACTTTTATGGCGGCGTTCTCAATAATGGAGCAACAATTAGCCCCGCAATTATTTAATTGATGGAACATTTTCTATTACACGTTACAATGGCATTATATGTTTAATATTTTAACAAATTCTTATTGTAAATATGTAAATATAAAAATGGTGTTTTATTAAAAAAAATATTATTTTTTTGTTAATAGTAATTTTAATTTGTTAGAGCGGCGCGATCCAGCCTAGTACGATCACGGAATTCAGCTTTATTTCTCATTGGGATGGGTAATAAAACCAATTCGGCTTTATTTCGTTCGGTTTTATTACACTTCAGCTTCGATTTGATAATAAATTATTATTTAATTTTGTTAACTGGAATTTTTTTTAGAATATGTATTACAAAAATTTTGGTAATTTATTGTTAAATAAAAGAAATTACTTTATATTTTAATAATTCAGCCAACATATATTAAAATTGCTTATGTGAATAGTAAAAAAGACTAGCTAAATAATAAACACTATAAAATTTCTAGAACTTATTTTCATAGTTATAAACTTTATTCCACCCGAAATATGAAATATTGTGAAACATTTAGGTAAGATGGCAAGGAGACAGTTTTAATTGCTTTAGGTTTCAAATTTTGAAAAATAAATTATATATTCGACCTTTTAAAAATTCTTTACAAGTACCACTATAAAACATTAATTTTAGTTGAATTCAGAGCAAAGATATTACTTTGTACGTCATCAAAAAAATCTACTATACACCAACACTTTTTTTTGTTATACAATCTTTTTTACGCTTCTATAAAATACTTTAGATTCTTTTATTTTTGTACCACTCATACATATTTATTTTCTTATACATATATACAGAAAATTTCCCGCATTTTTTCAATTTTCCAGATAAAGAATTTCTATTGCATGAATTCACCGAGCAACAAGTAAGTGGGTTGAAAAAATGGGTTGATCTTTGCGCCTACGCCAATTTATGCTGGTTAAATGTGAAAAAATATAGTGAATAGATACAGAAGAATAATATAAAAAATTTTAATATTTTGTATGTATATAGTTAATTAATAATTAATGATTTTATTTTACATAATTTTATGTATTTATGTATTGTAATATTTGAGATTTTCATATTTATTTTATATAGATCATTTATTCACAAAATTTAAAAAATAAAATAAAATACAGAAATCTATAAATTAAAATTTCTCAGATATACGTATTATATATTATTAGTTAATTTAAATCTAAAAATAAGGACATAAAGTCCTATATCCAATTACCCATGACATATTTATATAACATATATTTTGAAATTTTTGTTTAATATAAGCTAGTAAATTGATTTTTTTTTGTAGTTAAGTAAATTATTTAGAAAATTAAGAAAAATTAGAAACCAAAAAAGTCATTAAATAAGTTAGGTAAAATATGGTATAGCTAAGTAATAATTGAAATACAAAAGTATTTTAAATTTAAAATGGCTAAGCAATCAAAATAATTCTTTGTGACAATAAATTATTTATGTGTTTTTAAAGATTGTTTTTTCAAACTTAAATGTCATTTATATTTATCAATATTTGTAATTTATTTTCAATATTTTCTACTTATTCCACCATTCTATAAATAAAACCTTATCAATTAATTCAATTAAGAATGAAAATCGAAAATGTATCTACAAAACTTTACTTTTGATAGAAATGTAGTTTAGGTGCATTTCTAACAAACTTTTACTGTGAAAAAACTAGTAAAAATATTTTCCATAGTTTCACCTTTTAAGATTAAATTAAGAAAGACGAAACGATTGTTTAACTTGAAATAGTTTTCTCCGCAGTTACATAAATTTAAACCTAATTTTTTTCTACTATTTTACATAATAATTAATTTTTGTATAAAAAATATACGGATGTAAATGTTAATTACGTTTGGTTAAGGACGAAAATATAAAACTTGGAGCTTATGAAATTTATTAGATTCTTAATTGTATCAACATTTTCACAATAAATGAACAAATCTAAAGTTTGATTTTCTATCAGAAGTTTAAATTTAACAAACCGATTTTTTGGTTTAAATGTTAACCCTAAGCTGATTTGGTTTCACAGAGTGTAAAGACTTTTTTGAAAGTCGAACTGTATCAATTGCACTATCAATATCTACATTTGGAAGGTTGTAAATTATTTAAATACATTTATTCTTAATTTCTATTTATATATAACTAATAACAAAATTTATTTACCTCATAATTTGTTGTTTAAGCGGTAAATACTTAAGCTATTTAATCTGATTATAAGAAAAGATATACTATATGAAAGCTGATGGCTATAAAATAATGAAAATTAATTTAAACTGTAGTTTAAGCCATAGCTAAAGCCATAACACTGAAAGACTTGATCAAAAAATATGAAAAATCGTGAACATATATATTTAATAATAAAATAATAATCATATAAACATTATTTTTATTAAATATCTAACAGATAAGAACAAAGTGAAATGTTTAGTTGCATTTTCATTCTATAATTATTAAAAAGATGCTCTAATATCATTCTTAGAAAAAATACCATCGTCTAACTACATCCTTGACACTTTTAACCATTAGAAATCGCAAAAAAAAGTACAAAATTATTTTTTACTCTTTTATGTATTCTTTTTGTATCTATTTGAAGGAAGCTACTTAGTATTCAAAACAACGCTCCTGAATACTAAACAGACAAAAAATAACCCTTTCAAGAATCCTTATTATTATATTTTTTTTTTTTTGAACCAGTTTAACTACACAAAAATCAATAAATTTATTATGGAGGATTTGCAAGTGTTTTTCATTTGAAGGATAAATAAATGTTATAATTGGTGTTTATTTTGTTTATCATTTTAATGTCAATTTTTAGTTTCCAATTGTATTTTCTGTATACATTATTATTAATTTAAAATTTAAATACATTTAACTCTGTCTGTAATTATCGGTTAAGTTTATTATAACCAGTTTAAAATTATGGAAATGACGAAATCTATTTCAACTATCAATTGAAAATTTTCAAAAAAATCTAGTCTATAATAAAACAGACTTGTGAATGAAAATTATTAAAAATTTGGATTTTCACTAGAAAAATGTCAATTCTGCTATAATAAAGATAAGTGGAAATTGGTATTAAATTATAATATTTTGCTCAACCATCGCTGTAAACTAAGCAAGTATATAACAAATATTTTTATACACAAACTTTATACTTCTAACCTCTAAGTTAACTTTTCTAATTCGTATTATATCCATTTAATTCTCCAGTGAATCATTAGCAATGTTCTTGAATTGTTGTGATAATGTTATATTATCATAACAATTGAAGATTTTAATAATTATTTAATACTAATAAATAGATCAGGAGAAGGATCCCATAATATTTATTATTTATATATTTTATATTAGCTATATATGGAGACATACTATCTATGTCAAGTTTGGTGAAATATGTTACACCTCGTTAACAATAAATTAGCTGGCAAAATATTTTATATGACTAACAAAATTTATTATTGATATGATCGGCTTTAGTGAAAATTTTACGCTGCGATAAAAATTTATATTTATAATATTTAATATAAAGGATTATATATTTAAAAAAAAAAATAATTCATATCAAATAATATTTATTTATGACCAAATGGTAATTTATACCATATTGAATATAAATTGCAAACTTTATCTTATATTTAAATAAACATTTTAAATAAATATTTTTGAAATAATTGCATATAGAAAGATTTTATGTTTTGTTTCCTAAAATTTTAAAAAATATTTATTTCAATTGAAACACTAGCTTTTATGCTATGGAAAAATCTTACATTTTCCCACTTTATTTGAAAAAACCTAAAAAAAAAAAACTAAAATCTTCTAATATTATTTAACAAAATTTTGTAACAATTAGTGATTTGCTATTTTAATTATAAATGGAAAAATGTTATATGTATTAGAAAGAGGAAATATCACATTTATAGAACATTAATATTTCAAGGTTTTCTAATTCATTCAAAATGGAAAAATAATATTATTGAAGTAAAAGGTATGAATGAAAGAATTATTGGTCTAAAACTGAAAATTGGTAACACAAAAATGTCAATTGTTTTTCAAATTTATGCACCAACATCAAACTCATCAAAAGAAGAAATTGATAAATTTTACGATGAATTAGAAAAATTTATGACTGATTTTAAATCTGAAATAAATCTAATTATTGGTGATTTTAACTGCAAATTAGGAGTTAAAGAACCAGGTGAAGAATCAATTATGGGAAAAACTAGTTGATTTTTTGTGGAGAAATAGATTTATATTTCGAAATTCAGTTTTCAAGAAACATCCAAAAATAAAATGGACATGGCAATCACCAAATGGTAATATAAAAAATGAGATTGATTTTATTATTACTAATAAAAAAAGTATATTACAAGACTTAGAAGTACTAAATAATTTCTTTTTTGTTTCCGAACACAGATTAGTGTAAGAGCTAAATTAAAAGTTTCTCATAAGACCAGAAAAATAATCAATAAAGTTAAAAAGCATATTCCATCAAATGTTCCGATTACTGATATAGAAGACTATTGCACTTCCATTAAAAATAATATAGCAACAATTGAAAACACAATTAATTCAACAATAATATTCAAGAAAAATACAATAACTTTGAAAATATTATCAAATCAAGTGCCAATCACTTTTTATATAAACACTTAGAACAAAAACCGAATAAAATTTCAAATTATACAAAACTACTTATTGAAAAAAGAGAATTACTACGTCGTAAAAATAATATATGTCACCACGAAAAACAAGAATTACATCAACTCAGGAAAGAAATTAAAAGAAACTCCAAAAAAGATATTCAATTATATAATGAAAACATAATTAAAACATCACTAGCGTCGACTAAATTAATAAAGAAAACAAATAATTTATTAAACATAGATAAAAAATGGATTAATTGCATAAAGGATAAATATGGAAAACAAAATCATATAGATATTAACAATATTGCAACAGAATTCTATAGAAAATTACATTGTACATAATTATCAGACGAACAGAAACTGCAAATATATCATCGTAATTATGTTACTACAGAAGTACCACATTTTTTAAAATCGGAAATCGAAGAAACTATTGATACATTACAAAATGAAAAAGCATTCGGAAGTGATGAGATTCAAGCGGAAATGAAAGTATGGGAAAGAACAATTAATCAACGTTATCACTAAGCTGTTTAATATCATTCTCGAAACAGAACAAATACCTGAACAATGGTATAAATCAACGGTCATTCTACTACACAAAAAAGGAAATAAAGATGATATAAACAACTACAGACCGATAAGTTTAATTTCAATAATTTATAAAATTTTTGCTAAATGTATATACTGTAGAACACAGAAAACATTAGACGAAAACCAACCAATAGACCAGGTAGGTTTCAGATTCGGTTATTCCACAACTGACCATCTACAAACTACAAACCAGATAATAGATAAAGGTAAAAAATATCAAATTGATATACCTATATATATTGCGTTTGTAGATTTCTTTAAAGCCTTCGACTCAATTGAACACGTATTTAGCTGGAGAGCACTAAAAAAGAGACAAGGTATTGATGATGAATATGAATATATAAATCTATTGTAAAATATATACAACAATAGTACATCATATATTAAAACAGATCGTTTAGGATCTGTTTCTTAATCAAGAAAGGAGTAAGACAAGTTGATACCTTATCATTATCAGCAGCACTATTTTCAGCAATGCTAGAAGAAATTTTCAAGAATCTAAAATGGGAAAAATATGGTATAAATATAAATGGTAAATTTATAAATAATTTAAGATTTGCGGATGATATAGAACTTATAAGTACAACAGCTGATGAATTACAAAATATGCTTACAGAACTGAATAGTTGGTTTATCATTAAACAAAGAAAAATCGGTTATTATGACTAATAGCAGAAAAACTGATGTATGTAATTTTAGATAACGAAAAACTGAAATATGTAGACGATTTCACATACCTGGGGCAAATCGTTTCATTTAATAACAGCGAAGAAAAAAACATAAATCAATGAATTACTAAGAGCTGGAAACAATTTTCGAGAATTAAAGACCTACTTGATGCAAATATTACAATGGAAACAACCAGATATTTAATGGATGCTGCAATTCTTCCGGTGTTAACTTATGGTGCCCAAACCTGGTGTAACTCCAAAAAATACTCAAATAAGCTTAGAATATGTCAAAGAGCTATGGAGAGAAAAATTCTAAACATTACTCGATATAATAGAATTAGAAATGAAGAAGTAAGGAACAGAACAAAAATAACCGACGTTATTACAAAGGCAAAGAAATTAAAGTGGGAATGGGCTGGACATATTGTAAGACTACATGATGATAGATGGATTGTTACAGAATGGCAACCATTCAATAGGAAACGAAAAGTTGGTAGACAACAAAAAAGATGGCGTGATGAAATTGAAATTTTTGAAAGATTTTGGTTTAGAAAATGCAGAGATAAAAGAGAATGGAAATTTTTGGAAGAGGCTGTTGCCCAAGAAAATTAATGCATAAAAATAAATAAGAATAAAATGAATTTAAATTTTTTTATTGTAAATAGTCAATTTATATGAAAATAATATTTTATCACTATTACTAATTAAGAATGTAAAATGAATTATACTTACAATGAATTATATATATGAGGGTAGTATAAGCTTATAATTATAATAATAATAATAATATTTCAATCTATTTAAGAATTTACATAATTAATAGTGTTACCACGTTACCAATATAAAAATAATGTGGGCGGAGAAATCACGAAAAGAGATATAGATTTATTTATAATTAATTTTATATCATCAAGCTTTCGCAAAATTGTGTAGTCATTAGAATTATTAGTAATTATAAATTAATTTCTTACTTTATATAATTTTTTAATTTTCAGTAAAGCATGAACCCTTACTATAAACGTTAAAAATCGTTACTAATATATATCTGATAAGAAGTCAATTAAAGTTTATCGGATGTGTAGATCATAAGCATTTATTATTTTATTTAAGCAGAAGCTTTTATTCACATTAAATACATATTAGTTACTACTTGACGCTACAGTTTTTGTTAACCTAAGCCGAAGAAAGAGAGCCCTTCCAATTACCACATCGGATTCGACACCATCGGAGATTTGGCTTCCCACCCTAAGTTTTGGACTCAAAACTAGCTTTCGCTGCAGCTATATCTTCCTATACAGCGAAGTTTTTGGATGCCACACTTTTCTACTATGTCAGTCTCCTGCTACTGCTTATATAGCTCGTTATCTTAGGTAATTCACCAAATTTCATTAATGTTGATGTTGCGAAAGATGGTATGAGTAATTTTCCACTCGATCGGTATTGTTATTGTATATTGTCCACGAGATTACTCGTGGTGTTTCGGTTAAGTAACTTGGATCTCTTTAGCTTACTTAAGTTATAAAAGCACCGATTAACGAAAATGATTATTCGTTTTATCTGGAGGCTGGTGCTATAAATGTTAATATTAAGAAGCTGTAAGCTACTTTAACTTGTTTTCTTAAAATTATAATTAGCCAATTAACAATAATATAATTTTTGAGGTTTTAAAATAAATATTGACTTTGACTTTTAACAATTCTCCTCTTATTATAATTTGAACTCATTCCGACGATTTATTTTAAATTTACAAAATTCATATTCTTTTTTCGAATCTAATACTGTTCAGAAGTATTTTATTTGTCAATATAATTTATATTTATAATCAAAACGTGTAGAAAATTTAGGTTGACTTTGGGTTCATTAGATTCATTTAATGAGATCATTAAATCAATTTAATTTTTTTAGACCACGCCAACTTAATTTCAAATCAATATTGCAATTACAATGCAATTAGATGAAAAATAAATATTAATTTTTTAATATAGTCAATTAAATAAAAATTGTTTATGGTTCTGTAGGTGCTAAATAACCAATAAATATGATTGGTTTTAATTATTTCTAGTCCAATTTTTCATTTATTTATGAAAATCAATTATAAAACAAGATTATAATTGAAACATATAATAATAACAATCAGAATTAAATATCAATTTGGTATTAATATTGTTAATTACTTTCTATTTTAATGATAATGTGTATCAGCTGGAAAATATTTTCATTAAATTTATTATGTACAGAAACCATTAGAAATGAAACATTTAGATAAAAACTGTGGAAAAAATAATATTTGTAACTTTTAGAAACTTTATTTATGGTTTTTTTTGTATTATATTTTATTTATAAGAATAATGTGTCATACTACGTTTTCAGTAGCAATGTAAATGGTTTATGGATTTTTCAAGAATCAGAGCTAAAGATGAATACTAGCACTTATCAAAATCGATCTTCATATGAAATAACTTGCCTTTTTACAAGCCACTATTGGTTGAATCATCTGAATAAAATTGGAAAATCAGATAATACCGGTTGTATATATAATATTCATGCATGAGTAGGAGACCTAGTATATATTTATAAATTCCACAGCTGTCATAAAAATTCTAGGTTTCATCTAAATTATGCTTCACAGAGGAATCGTAATTAACTGTGCATATGCATACTAAATTTCTTTAAGTCGTGATGCTGTGATACAAATTAATATTTAACAAAATTATTTCCAGGAAAATTTCTTCAGCTATAAACTGCAAATATTAAGAAGTTTCTTATTTATTTATATATACTTACTTTTTATAAGTATTTTTTTTTTAATGTTGCTCTAAAAATTTGTATTTTCTTTATTGCCATTAATTTATTTATATAAAAAAGAAGAAGTTTATTTTTAATATTTATTATAACTAATTTTATGTAAATATATTTCAGAATTCTATAAACAATATTAAAAATACATTAAATATTTCATAATATTTTCACGATTATATACAATATTAAAATGTAAATATTAAAAATATCATATATTTTGTTTGTTTTTAAAGCTATAAATAATTTACTAAAGCTAATTTTAATGTTACTATATTGTAAATCAGAAATTAATTCTTGAAAAAACGTTACTACACTCTGCCTTTACTATGGATAGATTTATAGTTTTAATTTACCAAATGGTGTAATTCAAATTTTATATGCCTTTTTATTTATTTATATAAAATATTTTTAAACTATGAACTCTCTAGTTGTATATCTTATAGATCGTGTATAAAGCTATCTTAAAACATAATATTCTTAGAAAATATATAAATATTTCTTATTGTTTAGAGGTGCATTTATGATTTATTTGTATTGTTGAAGATGAGAGTTACTTATTTATTTATGTAATACTTTTTGTATATGCATGAAATATTTACTGCACCTTATTTTACCTGATGTCAACAATAATAATAATATTTAATAATATTAAAGCTTGTTGTATATTTACGCCGATTTTTGCTAGCGGCAGACTGCATATATATACACCGACTAATCTTGTTTCCCCATACCGAATTACATTTGTCCCGGAAATTTCGGCAGCTTTTTTTTCATTGGTTGTAATCCTAAAAATTTCGAAAATGCGGCGAATACTAAAACTTTCTTTAAATATTAGTAATTGAGTTTCTAATCCAAAATTAATCCGAAACAGAAGGTTTCTTATCATCGAAAACGATCTTCTGAGTGAACCAATTATCTATATGGATTAATGAGAACAATCAGAAATATAGATATGATATGATTAAGAGTATATCCATTACTTTAAGCTCCCCCACAACACATTTTCTCTACATGCTGAGAATTTTTTTTTACTATCTGCAATGGATTAAGATCAATAAAACGTAGACATACAGATTAATTAAGGATTAGCAACCACCTGCTTAGTACAAGCAGTAGACATTTTTAGAAACAAAGAACAAAACTAAATTGTTCCTATAATAATGGCAAGACACTATAATAATGGCAAGACACTTTCAAATAGATGTGAAAGAATAAATAGTTTATATAAATTTATAACTCATTAACAATTGAAACATAAGATTGGAAATAACTCAAAGTATTAATTTCCGCGTATGTATTAATTATTGTACAATTACTGGATCAGTGGACTACCACTTGCTTCGGGCTTCACAGTTCAGAAAAGAACGATACTGCTTCATTCAGCGTCATCTGTTGAGTTAGCTATCTCAATGTAAAATTAAATTCTTTACTCATAGCATGGCGCAATTGTCAAATTAAATAAGATAAACACGAACATTCAAACTAAATATTGTAACATGGTGGTTAATCTTAAGCATGCATAAGCTAATTATCAAAAACATAAAGTAAAAACAAGAATTAGTAATATTTACAATAATCTTTACGTGTATTACTACGTGTATAAATAACTTGTCATTTCCATTCGACCATTTAGTACATGTTTTAGCTTAATCTTATTAAAGTTAAAGTCGAAATCTTTTTTTTATGTTTTAGTTATATTCAAAAATATGTAATGTACAATAACATTAAAAAACAATTTCCAATAATAAATTTTGTACCAAAAAAAAATTCCATTAGTTAATTGAGTGTAGAGTAGACTATCTGATGGCGGATAATGAAATTGAAATGAACAGGAAGTTGATTCTTTCTGATTTTGAAAGTCTTGATCAACCAGTTTTCTTGATCAACATAACAAACATAATGTTAATTATAATTATTAATATTTTGGATTTACATATCATATTCATATTTCGAGCCATGAAACGACAGTACTCTCCAATTTTTGATCAGATCCGGTTGAAATCTAATGTAATTGACACTATAGGTTATAGGACAAATATTATACTGTTTCTATGATAGTTGGCATAAATGGAAATACGAGTTCAGTTAAATTTTCATTAAATCATTGTACGAAACTGATTGAATTACAATTTTTGTTTTATATATGTAAATTGAATTTTAGAGTTAAAGATGATGGCTAGGAACGATTAAAAAGTAAATGTATAATAGAAGAAAAACATTATTATTAAAAATTAACATTTCAATAAATCTGGATTCTACTGTGTACTATAAAAGATTTGTTTCTATGTTTTATTGTTATTATTTTTAAAAATAGATATTCTTTATATTATCACGATCTCTTCAAAAGAAATGCAACCATATTTCTGACATACTTAAATAATATTGTAAAAAAAAAAATATGTGGAAGTAGATCTTCATACTTTTTTTAAAAAAAATCATTTTCTTTAAAGAAAATATAAAACTATTTCAAAAATATGTATTAGAAAAGTTTTATCATCTTCCTCTTCATCTAATAAAAGAAATATGTTACAAGAAATTATTTTGCAGATACTTCTTTTTTTCACATATAATTATTTTTCGATTGTAGATTTTTTTTTTAAATTACTAAATTTAAAATATTAAAAGATCATAAATAATATTAATTAATTTATACAATCTTCTGTAATGATAATTTTTATATTTTTGGAAAATTCCATGTAAGTTCTGATAAAATTTTATTTAACAATAATTTATAGAAAGAATTTTATTTCAGATCGTGTGAAAGAGATAGAGAACATAAGAAAGAAACTTGATTTTATAAAATATATATACATACATGGATACATATATTTGTATATATTATTTTACAGTATACATTAAAGTCTTGATATTTTGAATTAATTTCTAATCGATTTTATATTATTTTATTTTACCAAGTTTCCATTCACAAAGTTAAATTTGCATTGAGTTATCGTTGAATTGGAAAAATCAGGACAGGTATTCTAAGTGTGATGGAAACACGCTTTTGAAAGTTTTTATTCATCATTTTATCACCGAAATTATTAAATTTAATTCTTCTAAGCTTCAAAATATTCTTGCCTCCGTCCATCGAGTTGAATATGGAATTGAGATGGCATTTAACGAAAATACAATACAACTCGTGTATCTAAGTAATTTGCTAACTTGATTTAAACTCTGATTAGAACATAATAATAATTAAATTAATATTTTCTAAATATCGCAATAATAATTATGAAAAAACAAACGACTTTTTAACAATTCTATATTATATTGAAAGTAATTTTTATAAAGTCACTCACTGTGTTTGTCTCACCTGTAGTTACACAAAATTGAAATATTTCAAGTTTTTTGAATGAAATTATATTTTTTTTATAGAAACATGATCAGTTTTGGCTGTAGGATTTAGGATAGACATTCTTAAGTGTATATACACTAAGCTAGATATAAATAAGAGTTCAACAATCCTCTTTACCTCGTCCTTTCACCAATTAAATTATTAGTGGGTTGTCTGCAAGTTTATTTGTTTAATTTTTATGTGATCGTTATTTCGCTTCTTATGTCCGATTTTACAGTTAGAGCTTAAGCTTAACTGAAGCTTAACTGAACCTAAACCAATTGTGTGGCTAAAGCTTGCAACTGATGCTCAGTAGGTTTCTCAATCAAAATTTGCCAAAAATTTATAGCTAAACCAAAAAATGTGAATAATAATTGAAAATAAATGTTATTTTGAATGAAAATGAATCAGCTGATTATAAAAATTAGTGTGCGTGCAGATTTCATTTTTAAATGGAGGAAAAGAAGCGTAGCAATAATTTCAGCTTTTTTTGTTTTTTTGTTATAACTATAAATTTATCCTATTTGTGTATGTGAAGCTAAAACTTTAAGTTAAACCTCACTTCAAGTAAGACTTATCTTTAAACTTGAACTTAGAAACCAGAAAATAAAATAAACCGAATTTTCATCTCTGGCAAAAAGCATAAGCTTTCACTGTGAAGTCGGGCATTATTTTAAAAATAATATATACAATCACCTTAAAATCAAGTTGGCCAATACAGGTGCAACAAAAATCATTCTGAGTATTATTTTATATTATGAGCAATGAGAATATCTCTAATAAAAATAAATGGATTTTATTTTATTTTTTTTGCAAATTTTCATAAGGCTATTTTTTGTATTGCTGTTATTGTATCCATACATATTTATATCGTGAATATTATGTGTGCATCATTGTTGCTTCATGAGCCGAATATAGTTTATTTATATAATATACAAAATATATAGTTATATCGTACATATATATTTAGTAGTAATTCATTCGTGATTTGAATTTATTCGAATATGTATAAGAAAATTATATTTTATAATTAATAATAATAAATAAATACCTAAAAAATTCATTATAATTTGGTAAATTTATGGGATCGCAAAAAAAAAAAAAAGAAAAATTTGATTATTCAGTTAAAATAATTTTTACAGGTTATTTTATTATACATTCATTTTTTTTTTTTTTTTTTTGAATAACAATTAACCACAAAATATCTACACAAGGTGTAAAAGTTCATTTCAAAATCTAAAAAATCGTGTGCAACATACAAAAAACAACATAAAAAAAAGCAAAATCTAAAGATCGCGTTTTGTAGCACAATGAACTTTAAATGCCCGAGTGAACTACATACAACAACAACAAGAAAAACTATTAAATATAAATGAAAATAAGTAAAAAATATATAAAAAAAAAATACGAATAAAAAAAGTAAAATAAAAAAAAAAAAAATAACAAAACAACATCAGAAATTTTTATCCCCCGCTCATAAAAAAAAAAGCTGAAACAAACTTTTTAAAATAACAATTTCAACGTTAGCAGCAGCAGCAGCTCAGATATATTATTTTTTTTTATATTGAACTTCTACACGCTCATCTCTATTTTCGCCTAAGATACATTTTATACGATTGAAGATTTTCAATTCAATTTTATCTATTTATGCATATAGAGGTGAATCAACTTTAGTTGATCCGTCGATTTTTTTTTTATTTTAATTTATTGTAAATAAATACTTCAAATATTCAAAAGTGAAAATAATTTATATAATAATTTAAATATATAATTATTAAAAAATAAAATTAATTAAATTTATTTGAAATTTTTGTGTGAAATATAAAATTAATTTGAAATTAACTTTTTTTTGGTGAAACATTTATGAGAAACAATAAATTAAATTAATTACATTATAATTATTTAAGGATTAAAATAGTAAATAACTAATAATAATAAAATGGCACATCAATGTAGAAGTTGTGGACGTGATTTAAATAATAATTATACACCATATTCAAGTGGTTATCCTAATGCAAATAATGGTACTAATCATGATCGTCAGCAACAACAACAGCAATCATCATATAATACACGTTCATCATCAGTTATGACAACCACATCATCTACAACAACATCACCTATAACGTCACCAAATCAAAATCCTAAAAGTCCAGTAACAGCTAAAGTAATGTTCGGTTCTGTTGGTGGTATTAATGATTTAAGAGAAAAAGAGAAAACTAGAAATGGTGGTACAACAGGTAGAACAGGACGTCGAAATTAATAAAACAGCAAGTTGTAATTATGAATGAGAGAACTATATATATTATAAATATTGATTATTGATTATGATGAGCGTAAAGGTGATGGCTATATAGTTTATAATTTTGATTTGTAATATAATATTTGAATGTGTATTAAGTGTTTTATTATGAAAATTACCGGGAAAATGTGAAAATATATAATAATAATAATAAAAAACATTAGAATTTATAAAGAAAATTTATAAATTAAATTTTCGAAAATTGTGATTGATAAAAATATGGACAAATTATTTAAATAATATACATTTTTAATATTTTATGTTTAATTTATCTAATATATATTTTTCTACTTATGTACTATAAAAATGTAACACTAAATATTAAGGTAAGTAAAATTTTATTTTTGTTTATTCTAAAATATTGTAAAAAAATAAAATTCATAATATTTATTTATTCTATTTATTATTATTTTAATTTCAAGATTACATCATCTTTTTGTATGATAAATTCCTAATTTTTAATAGCTTATTTATTTATTTAATAATAAAAACAGGGACGTGTTGAGCTGTACATATTGGTGGCTCGTATGCATAATTAGTATATTTTGTGGATAGCTTTTGGTTTATAGTGAAATTATTAGGTTGGGATTATAGTTGAGCAATGTGTAATCAATATTATGGAAAAATAATATCAAAATAAATATCGATTTAAAATTGCTAAAATAGAATGGTATGAAAGTCATTTAATTTATATATAAACTAATAAACTTATTTTAAAATAAAATATAAATAAAGTGTAACTTATATTTAGAGATTGTTAGCGTTTTCGTTTTCCACCCCACTAAAATTCATCCGTTCATATATGCCAAGCAGTTATTGCAGCTATGGATGATACGTCTCTGTATAGTAATATCGTTTCTATACATTTCGTCTAAATAATAAATAGTATAAATATATATTATATCATGTAATTTTTCGCAAAATTTCAAACAATTATTATCCAAAGGTAGGCAGTTCTGGAAATTTTATTATTATTTATAATGTTGCACGAAATAATATATAAAAAATATTTAAAATATTATTAATTATTTTTCTATATATTTTTTTGACAGCTGGTTTTTTTCTTTATTATGCTTTCAACTATTAATATATATTTTTTAACAGTTAGTAGATCATTCAAAAATTCATAGTATCTAAAAGATTGTCAGTTTCAATAGTTTGTAGTGGGTATAAATTATACATATATTTTATGTCCACAGTACAAAACGTAAACTTTAATAATATTTTTCTGGATAATTTTACAAACTGTTATCCAATTTTTCCTCTGTTAACAATTTAATTCTGGTTTATTTATCAAATATGTAACATATATTTAATATAATAAACAACATAATCATATATATAAATGTTATATGTATAATATAAATATGAAATATGATCAATAAATACCAGGTAATTTTAATGTATAAATAAATATCTTAAAAGAGTATCAATTTTCTGTTTTAATCATCAAAATTATATATTTGATATTATATATTATATATAAAAAAATATAAAGTTAATTCATAAATGTATAACTGGCGGAAAAAACGTTTTTAAACATACTTTATCGAATAAATAAAAATTAAAAGCAATAAATTTTAATTATTTTCTTTATGAACAAATATTATATATTAATATGTATTTTAATATTATATTATGAATTATGATCATTATGTCATGCTATTTACAGGTGGATATTATATAATAATGTAGGTTAAAATCGAGAATTATTGGGTTCTAATTTTCGAGGTTCAAAGTAAAAATATCTAATAATTTCATAAAATTATCAATTTTAAATACTGTAAACTGTATAACAAAGCATATTTATATATACAATATTTTCAAGATATTTTTCACAAACAATGAACAATTTATTACTTAGAAAATTTAAAATTGTATAAATTACTTCTATATTTTAATTTACTGCAGATTGAGGTGTTTCAAAGATGTTTTCAATAATTCCACTACAATATAATAAATTTGAATTATTTGTAATAATTTGTCTATGACATAAAACTTTTGTATCAGATATAAAACATCAATTTCTATTAAATGTGATGTAAATACCAGTGGCGTAACATTAAAATAAACTTAAAATCAGTCCTTTATTAAAAATATTGCTGTGATAAATTATGTCTTCCTAAGATACATTAATAGTCAGTGAGATGTTAATCTTAACTTAACCAATTATGTAGGTTAAGTCTACAGGTCAAGTTGAATTAGTTTCTCTATCAAAATTTCAGCTAATCTTTGCTAAACCAAAAAAATGTGAATTGTTGTGAATGATAATTTATAATAATGATGAAAATGAATCAGCTGATTATAAAAATAAATGCGTTTTTTCCGTAATAACTTTTAAAAAGTTAAGCTTAATTTCTAGCCATGTGTGACGTAACTAAACCTCACTTTAAGAAAGGCTTTTCTTGAAAACTTTCACTGATAAACAAACTGAAGTTTAAGTTCTGGTAAAGGTTTAAATCTGGCAAAAAAAAAATAACAAGCAAACTACTCGATGTGTTTTGATTGATTAATCGGACCAAGATTCTTGATGCCGAATTTGTAAGAAAAACTTATGGAATGTGTATTATAGATATTAGTAAATTCCGAATACGAATTTAAATACATCCCACAACAAAATCGTATTGAATGATTCATTCAATAATCTATTTATTTTATTTTTACTCGCTTTGCTAATATAGTTAATTACACTACACCACTGGGAATAGCAATTAAATATCAAAACATTTTATTACTACATATAGAATGAAAGTTATAGTAAATTATTTAAAAATATATACAAAAGATTCTTTATGTATTGAAAAATACAAAACTACGTCATTTTATAAATTAACATTTTCTATTTAGCTTTTAGATATAGTCCACCATAAATAATATGTATTATGTATTCCCACGTTTTAATTTATTTTTGGTAGAAAATAAGGCCAAATTCCAAAATGAAAGTATAATATTTGGGCAAAAAAGAAAATAGAGAATAATAATTAGTTTTTACTATTACTTTTCTAGCTTTCTTTCGTTTTATTATTCAAAGTTTATGTGGTTTTTTATTAAGAGATACGAGTAAAACTTATGATTTAGATCAGTATATAAACACTTAATAAATGTTAATATTTTATTTGTAATATAAATAAAATTACATTTTAATTACATACTCTTTGATCAGAAATGTATATTTATGTAAGGTTTTAAATAAAATCTAATGAAGTAATCATATTTTAAAACAAAAATATGGAATGTTAAGAACTCACCAATATGTTTATATAAGTGATTTACAAAACTTTCATACAATATTTAAAGTTAAGTTAATATATCATAATAATAATTGATTATTTAATTGATATAAACGATTTTTACAATTTGACTGACGTATGTCATCTGGTATAGATATATTTCCTAGATTTAATAAGATAATACACTCTTTTTTTCTAAATACGCTACCTCTTAGTTCATTCACTCCACATTCCAATTTCCAATTCCTATTTTATCTTCATAATCAATTGTACTATTCCTCACAATATAATCAATGTTCACTTGTTATATTCATTTTTTTTTTAAATCTTTTTGCTTTTTCACAACCCAATAACTTTTACTATACGACTAACAAATTGCACGTACCATCAAATTTTGAAAATTACTGTTCTAGTAATGATTTATAAATAATTTCAACGAAATACGATTATATAATTAATAACGAGATGAACTGAAAAATACCATAATAATTTAATACAGTACAGTTTATTTAATTTCATATCACATAAAAAATTTTACGATTATGTATGTCGATTTACAAAAATTTAAATTTTCAATATTTTAATTGCAAAACACTGTCCATTATATAAATTTTCTTGTGTATCGTGTCCATAGTCTTATTTATAGGTCATATACCAGCACCTTTTAATTCTAAGTGGATTCATGTTTTAAGTTTTTTCTCTGAAAATATTTTCATTTAAATATTACAATCTATGAATTGAAAAGCCTTAGGCAATCTTTCAGTGTCGAGTTATTTATTTAAAAAACTAGAAAATCCAATTCTATATGATCTTAAAAACAAGATTCACTATATATCTTTATACTTCCGTCATGTCACATATAATAATTTCTCTTATTTGTATATATTTTAACCACAGCATATAAATTATTTTTTAGAAGTTAATTTTTCACTGACATTTTGCAGCACCGACAAAACACCATTTTTTTTTTAAAAAAAAAAACCACTTTAAAATTCAATCTAAGATTCAGGTCGTTAAGCCAAATACTTGAATTATTTCACTATATAAATTTTTTTTATATATTAATTCTAAATTGCCAGTAACTAGATAAATGTATCTTAAGTAAACTGTCAATATGCAAACAATTTCCTTTCTTTTAATATTATTTTTTAACTTTCTTATTTTTTTTTTGTGTAATTAATTTTTATTTTAAATATTCTGAAGATACTTTTTTTGTATATATTTATATATATATGTAAATTAAATCTTATGGTAACAAAACTGCCCGTTGGCTAAAAAGACATAACAACAACAAAAATATGTTTATGCAAAGAAAAACTTTGAAAGATATACTGAAAAATATTGCGGCTTCTAAGTCATCTTAGAAGATTTTATCTGGACCAATTCAGTTCTGTATATGAATACCTGTGGTTCAAACGCGTTACTTTTAAAGAATTAAAATTATTTTTAAATTGATTTATAGTTTTTAATTTTATTTATTTTTTTATAATTATTTACAAATAATATTTTATTTAAATTTTATTCAATCGTTTAACAATAATTCAAAATAAATTTTGGTATGCAAATTAAAGTTTTGTGTTTTAAATAGTGCGGTAACGTTATTAGAAAAATATCGAAATATTTTAAATAAAATTGTGCAAAATTATATTAAAAGTAGGTTGATTTTTTTAATCGATGTTTTTTTTTTAATTTGTGAAGTTATTAATAATTTATTTTATAATATTATGACTCATATTACATTGCGGAATTTTTTATTAAACTTTCTATAAATTTCCATAAAAAAACCATAGTTAACGCACGTTACATATGACAATAATTAAAATTCATAGATATTTTTTTTAGAAAATAGCTAAAATTAAGCATTTGTATTTAACAAAAAATTGCAAAGTTTTAATTAATATATTTGGATATGTCTAGAAGATGGATTTACGAGTATTTACCGGGCTACTTTCATTGACAAACAGAATAAAGTCCTTTGGTTAGGTATTCTGGCTCGAAGCTGTCACTTAATCTGAACCTTTCCAAAGCATATCATACTGAAAATATGAAGAGTTTTCCTAGTTAAAAATAAATTTCAAAATATTTATAGGGATGGTCGGTTTCTTTTCAAAACAGTTGTAATAATATAAAAATAATTCTATATTATCCTTATTTGATATATGTTATATAATAATTTAATTTAATGTTTAAAAAGATAATATATTCGCAATGATTACAATATTATAATAATAAACAAAAATGTTAATTAGTGGTATTATATTTAACACAGAGATATAAGTTATTACTTATTTATGACTCTTACGATGTAACGATGTACTAGTACCACTTGAAGAATTATTTTCGTAATTTATTTATTATTTATCTAAAAGAACAAGCTCTTATAGACTTTTCTTCAGAAAATTTCAGCTTATATAATTCATCCGGTGACAGAACTTTATTAGGTAGTTATTAGGAGCCACTTAAAATTATGTTTGAAGTAAATGTTTTGAGTAAAATTGTATACTGTAAAAAAATTATCAGAAAATAAATTAATTTTATTACAAATCTTAATTTCTGAAAGTATAATAATGATAGCTCTTCTCTGTTATTGTGATGGCGATACCAAGGATGTCATACATCTAACATCTCGTATCTGACAGTTTCGCACAATCGTCTTAACTTAGTAAATAAAACTGAATCTAAATTGTAGGACGTTATTAAGTTACTACATTGGATCCATCAAGATCTTTCCACCACTTAGCCAACTTAACTTAAATTAACAAATCTTTATATTTTATTTTAAAATCAATGTATTAAAATTATATTTTTGAAAACCTTTCATTATTTGTTACAAATGGACCAGGTTGAACAGAAATATTAGAAATATTATGTTAACTACATATTTTTTTTTGGTTACAAATAAAGATTGTTTATATTAAATACACACTTCTCAGTAATTGTAATTGGATTTTTATAAATTTTCATAGTCCATTACTAAATTGATATAGATAAATTTATATTTGGAAAATCATAAATTTTTAAAATTCAAATTTTTGTTATTTTTATAGAAAAAATAAATGTAAATCAATTATTTTAAAATGTAATAATTTTAAATCATAAAAATCTAATTTATTAAATTAAATTTATTAAAATATTCACCATAATCGTATATACTTTAAAAATAAAATACTTTTTTATTACATAAAAGATATTTTTAGGTTGTCGAACTGTTTTCATAACATTATCATATAAATTAAAATATGTAGCATAAAAAGTACATAATGCGTAAACATTATATAACGATCATTAAACACGATTAACTTAAATATAAAATATAAAATTTACATATTTTATAAAAATGGAAGGGACTTAGAATATATATTTTTTAGTTTTGGTACAAGATTTTCGAAAATTTAAAGAATTATTTTAAACAATTTGAATTGTTTTAGTATATTATATCTTCTAAATTATTATTAATTAAATTAAATAATATTTCATATATTTTCTTTTTAATGATTTTATATAATATAATAACAATTTTTATTTAAAAATATATTTTTTATTCTTCATTTCAGTAAACTAATGAATATTACAATTAGTTATTATTTTATCCTATTATTTATACTATTGGAATATGTAAAAGCACAAATTTATTATGATGATACAACAACATCAAAAACAACTTCAATTCTTCATTCAAATAATATTATTACAACAATTAAACTTAATTTGGAGGCTATTAATAATGTAACTTCTTTAAATCAAACTAAAATACCTAACTATAATAATTATTCAAATAAACATGACAAATTACAAAATTATTCAAATAAAAATTCAATTAATAATCCGGCAACAAGGCTAATTAATATTCTACAAAATGATGAAAATATCTATAATATAAATTCAACTGATGAATCAAGAAAATTAAAACAACATAATTTTAATATAATAGGATCAAAAAGACCAACAATTTTAGATATAGCATTACAGAGTGCAGCCAGGCAAGGTTTAGAAGCAATGGCGAAATTATATGATAAAATTGAACCAGATATCCTTAGAAAAGGATATCTATTGGATTCAAATCATCCAGCTGCATTGTTATCAAAATTTAGTGCACCAACTGATGAAAATGATAAATTATCAAAAGGAGCATTTGCAACACTAATGGCAACTAAATCATTTCAAAAAAGGTAAAGTGAAATTCAAATTATTAAATAAATTAAAATTAAATAACCACGATTTTAATGTAATTTATTTCCATTAGTTTATGAAATTTTTCTGTAAATTTTAATATTTGTGTGAAAAAAAAACAATTTGTGAGAATATCACGATCTATAAAATATAAATTTATAAAAGAAAAAGTGATTTAAAAAAAAACTTTTGCTTATGAAATAGAATAACCATAAAAAAAATCATCACATAAAATCAATGCTATTAAACGCTTTAAAATCTAAATATGTATAATTTTATGCTTGATTTAAAAATTTATTCACTCTGGTAATGTGAACAAAATAATTACACAAAATGAAAAAAATTAAACTGCAAATATAGGCATTTTTCTCAAGTCCATTGAAAAATTTAATAAAAATATTGAATTTCCATTTTTATAAGTTGCAAGTTCATGGAATCCATTCCTAAACAAATATAAAATAATAAAAAAATACATAAAAATATAATTTTGTTTTAGGCACATTCGAACTAGCACAAAATTCGTTAAGGTTTCATTTTGTCAGTATGTCGGCCTGTCTGTCTGTCCATCTTCGAACTGGGATACCCTAAAAACATCAAACAATGTCATTCGAAAGCTAAAATTCACTAGTTCTAGTTGATCCTTTTAAATTTTGCCGTCCTAATCCTTGCACTTTATTAGGTTCCAAATTGTTTTTTTTTTTTATGAATATTTAAACCATTTTCTATCTGATTTTGGTGAAATAAAAACTTCTATGATACACAGAAGTTGAATGATATGCAAGACCTAGACCTGATAAATCAAGGACTTTCATTAATAGATTAATAATTAGTTTTTAAACGAAATTTCTGAAGCGTTTAATAGAAGTATAAAATTGCCCGGATTAGAGAGTAACCTGTCACTCTAATTTTATATTTTTATATATAGAAATTACAACAAACTTAACCAAGCTAAACATTGCAAATACGAATATGATTGACAATTTTACCATTTTAAGTGAAAAATATAGAAAACTAGAAATTAAATATCAAGTTTTAATGTATTTGAATTTTCTCTTATTTAGGAAAACAACATAAAAAAAAAACAATTTTCTATTTTTTCTTCTTTTATGATTTTTTTTGTTGGTTTATCGTATTTCCAACTTTAATATAAAATTAATAAATGAAATTTAATAGGAAAATAAATAAATAAAGACGGTATCCGTAAATTACTTTCACTTCGACACTCTATACTTAATTAAAAGTATTTGCTAAGTAACCTAACATAAATAATAACTATCCAATATATCCATATTGAATCTAGAATAATTCATTCTTTTCAATGGTGCTACATCCTAAATCGAGCCTTGGTCTCCTCAAACAGATTTCGTGACATTCTCTTGCAATTTGCACCTACTAATTTTATATGGATTCATTTATTGCAACAAGCTAATTGCTTTTGATACTAAGGCATTTGTTGTTAGCTAATGTTTTGAACCGTTAGCATTTTTCTCATTCTTCAAATTAAAATAATTTTATTACTGGTACTAATTTACTCAGACCAACATCGATGTCTCGGTATGGAGATGAAAACTGCAGCGTTTAGACAAAAACTACAAAATCAAATTTCTATGCAAATATTATTAAAATAAACTTAAATTTATGTAAATTAAATAATCTTCACAGAGTAATTAAGCATAAAGTATGTTTACTTTAGTCGTGAAAGTATTTTTTTAAATTAAATTTCAAATTAAAACTAAGGTAAACTAAAATATAAAAACTTTCCAACGAATTTTAAATAGTATTTTTGTATTTCGAAGTATTATAAATTATGCAGACATGTTTAAATAATCCTAAAGATTACAGAATTAAAAAAAATATATAAAAATTTACGGAAACTTATTTTAATGTAGTAAATTATTTTATGTGTTTTTTAGATAATTTTATGGATTATTTATCTTTGTTATTTATTTTATTAAATATATATTTATATTGCTAATTATATTTATATTAATTGCGTAATTCAATTAATATAAATATAATTACGGAGCGATGTCGTATAAAATCAAACGACAAATAAGAAATGTATCACGCACTTTTTTGATAAATTTTTATCAAAATAAAAAATTAATAAATTTAATTCAGCTCAATCCTTAACATATTTAGTTTGGAAATAAAATTTTCAAATATTCATGTAAAATTATGGAAAAAATAGATAAAAACCACAGAAACAAAAAAATTATCTTTTAATAATATTCCATTTATTTGAAAATACAAGATACAAAGAACTGTAATTACATTTCTTTTGTTTTTCATTATAAAACGTCAAGAAATGTAATTTTGGTTGTACAACTTCTGCATACACTATACAAGTTGTAACCGTCAAAATGGTTTTCGATGTGTTATGAAGTTGACGACAAACATTACAACTTTACCAAGTTGTGAACATAAAAAGGTTGTCGAATGTATGGGCAGCTTTAAGAGAAATTATTATTATTTTTTCTTGTTTGATAATTATAATTAGCATAATATCTTTTGAATTCAAAAGATATTACGCCAATTCTCATGAAACAATACAAGTTTAACAAAATTTCAACTTGAAATTAGAAATTTATAATTTTCAACAAACAAAAGAAGTTTAACTGCTTAACGATATTATGATCTAAATTAACACAAGTTCAGAAATATTTGCTATTAGTGTTTTTGCGAAATATTCACTAAATAAAAATTTATAATTAAGTAAATTTATTATTAGCAGTTCTCCTTTCCAATTCAATCCAATTCTTTCGAAAATGTGCTGAATATATTATAAATTTATCGAATGCAAAGGGTTAAATAAAAATTGTACAATATAATAAAATATTCAACACGAAATATCATGATTACGAAATTTAATTCCATTTTTGAAAAATTTTCAATATTGTATTGATATATAAAACTTGATTTGATTCAGAATGTTACTTTTAGTATATAAAAATAAAAATAAAAATTTACTTGTTTTTATTATTTTTAATATGTATGAGGGGAAAGCGTTTTTATTGCAATATTCAAATACCAATCACTTTTTCATTTGCCGCAAAATATTCAAATAATTTTTTTTTATATATAAATTGTTATGCCTTTTAGAAAGATTAAAACACAGCATCAAAAGATTAAAAAAACAGTACTTGTACTATATATAAATCATGATTATTTTTAAAAAAGAATTCAATTTTGTATCTTCTTTTTTCTTATAACTTCTATATATATTTCCGTAAGATATTTATTTCTTGGCGGCCACAAATGATATAGAATATTTTTACAACTTGACAGTTTGTCTGCGCTTTGTAATTTGAGACATTTAATTTTAAAGACACAAACATCATTTTATTATACAAAAAAAAAAAATATTATTATATTTTTTAAATGATTAAATATTGTGTGATAAATAAAGAAATTATATACCAAAAGTTAACAAACATAAAAAAGATGCATAAAAATAGAAAACCTTTTAGCTTTATAACATATATAAACAATCATATATAAATAAAATCTCCTTCATATAAAAAAAAAATGAAAAAATGGAAATCTTTTTACACTTTCGAATTCCATCTGCAATTTCAAATTAAAAATTTTCCTTTTAAATAGAAAATTGCAAATATTTGATTTACGTGAATTTGGTATAATTGAAAAGAAATTTTACATTGTCTCTCTATGACTTTATGAAAATATCTTTCAGTAAAATAAATATAAATTTTTGAAATCTTTCATATTTGAAGTTTTAAATAAAATAAATTTCCATTAGTTGTAAAAGATAAAATAATTGACAAATTAAATGCGGATTTTTTCACTTTATAAGTACAATTTGTATATACTAAATTTATGCTATATTAAAAGTATAGATAACTAAAAGCAATATAAATTTAAATTATTTTATTTTTTATATAAAATTGATATTAATAATTTCTTAACATTTGATAGAATTACTGGATCTCTTTTAAATTTTAAAGTAACTTTCTAAAAATATATTTAAATCTGTTAAATGTTGATTAAAATACGATAAAATACTCTGGAACTTCCTCTTTTAATGAATAGGTTTTAGCTTATGCTAACCAGTTACACGATTAGTTATGCTAACCAGTTACATGATTAGTTTTCTTTTTACGGAGTTCTTCTTTTACCTGTATTGTCAATTTATTTGAATCCAGGTTGTGGTAAGAGGGCGCAGCTCATAATAATCCTATTAAATTTAACAGATTGCTTGACCATGGGCTATGAGAGTGAAGTAAGGAAGATGCAATTGTACAATGAATATAGGATACAAATCTCGAAGTCAAGAAGATGTTATTACCTATAGTATTCATTGACAGAAAATGTAACCGTAATATCTTATATTCATTGAGAATTTGAATTTTATTAGTACTAATAGATACTACGGTTAGGGATGATCGGGGTCATCGTCATAAATTATGAAACCTTACCACAAACTAATCTAATGTTACCTAAACTAATGTAAAATATGAATTTTAAAAAAAAATTCTAAATTTTCTAATATGAATTTCACTTAAAGTTATTTTTTAACTCGTACAAATTTAACAACTCTTTTAAAATTAACTAGAAATTTCGAAAAAAAAAAAACACAAGAAAATATAATAAAATTATAAAATACTAAATACAGTTAATGAATTACATATAAAGCATAAAAAAAACATGACAAAATACAGTTTTTATTTCTTAATTTTCCCTTAATTTCAACTTTTGTCTTGATCTCTTTCTACACTGGCTGATGAAAACATGAAATTTATTAACCTAATTATTTTCTTTTATTATACATATTTTTACACTTAATCTCTTTGTTACAGTTTTTAACAGAATTTTGGTCTCATGAAAAAAAAAGAAATGATTTTGTATGGAAATCAAAAACCCATAAAAAAAAGAACTATAAAGTTCATTAGCATCTAAGCGACCGAGACCTTCAAATAAGGCACAAAACAATATCCAATTATAAATAATTTGAAATAGTCGTAAATAATCCCCAGATTTTATACTCACTGCATCATAAAATATTTGACCATAAAGTTCAGCTTTCACCATCCAAAACATGAATTTGAAAAAAAATATATGCATTCCTAAAACAACAAATATGAAAGCAATTTTACATATACAAGAAGAAAACTCTTTATTAATTTTACCACTTCCTCAGTAAAATTGTTGTTAAATTCTTCTGAAGTTCAAAATGCAATGGTCCACTTTATTATGTTTCTGTAGTTTTGTATTTATCCAAAATATTTTCATTGCCCCCACTTACTATTGAAGGACTTCCAATTAAATTGTGCTTATTTCAATACTGGATGAGAGCAAATCTAAAGAAATTGTTTGTATAGCAGAGTGGTAAAAAATGCATCATTTTCTTTTGCAGTTTAAAACAATAAACAATACTACAAAAAAAATTGTCTTTACATTGGTGCATATTCGTGCAACTTGTGTTGTTTGTACTGAACCCAACATGTATCTTTTACTGTAGTAGTTCAATATGAAATCAAAGTTCAGCGCAGCATAAGAATAATAAAAACAACATTTATTTAATGTTTTTATTTTTCCCACTTTCTCCTTTCCAAAAATAAAATCATGTTCGTTCACATATTTACAAAATATAGTAAAGAAATTCACAGCTACTATATAATTTTTCGTTTTATAAATACAAGTTAAATGATAATTTTTAGTTCACTTTTAGTTTACAACTAGAGTTGGCTGGACGCACGTTTTATTTCACATAAATGAAATATTTCTAAAAAATATTTACATATTTTATAACAAAAATGTAGATTGTAATTTAAAAAAAAAAAAAAATGTGCCTAGTGATTTTTAATTAATTTCATAAACTCTACAAAAATAAAATGTGACTAAACTATTAAAGTTAACAGGTCACAAATAGAGTTTCCAGCCAGCCTGGTTAAAACTAATGTCAATTAATTATTCCGATGGTGTTCTTTAAGTGCAATAAAAAGGTACTACTTCTATTATAATATTGTGACCTAAAAAATAAAATGTGTATAAAATAAATCAAATTTTATCTAACGATATAAATTTGAATTTTGTTTTGGTTATGAAGAAAGTTGATTTTAAAATTTACATAATTATTGCAAATATCTTTATTAATAATAATAATCATAAAAAAGTGAAAATTTGTTAAACCGAAATTTTTTAAATTTTCTACTTTTGTAAATTTATAGTTATAAATTTGAGTCTGAAGATTTGGGACGACAAGCTACTACAACGAAAATTTCATTTCGTCGAACAGCATTAGAAGGTTTATGTCCACAACGTGAAACACCAATATGCTTACCAGCTGCTCAACGATATCGAACACATGATGGTACTTGTAATAATCCCAGACGACCAAGATGGGGATCTGCTCAAATGCCATTTAATAGATTTTTGCCACCTGAATATGGAGATGGTATTGATAGTATTCGGCGATCTCTTGATGGTGGAACACTTTCTTCAGCACGTTTTGTCAGTTTACTTGTTCATGGTGCTAGAGAAGGTGATGCCCCAGTTACATTAATACTTGTGCAATGGGGTCAATTAATTGATCATGATTTAACTTCAACAGCTCAACCAAGGTACAATAAATTAAATTTAAACATTTTTTTGAATTGTTTTTGCAAATATTTAAATTTATTAGATCTATTAATGGTTCTATTCCTCGATGTTGTGGCCCAAATGATTTTCATCCAGCATGTTTTCCTATTAAAGTACCATTAGATGATCCATGGTTATCACCATTGAAAATTCGTTGTTTAGAGTTTCTGAGATCAGCTCCGGCTCAAAGACGTGATTGTGTACTATCATGGCGAGAACAAACTAATCAAGCTACTTCATATTTAGATGCATCACCAGTTTACTCAAGTAATGCTCGAACATCGGATAATGCAAGAGTTTTTCGTAATGGTTTACTATTATTTGGAAGAGGTGATCCATCAGAAGATGTATGTCATAGAGGTGCGATGAGTACACAATGTATTCGTCCTGGTGATCCTAGAAGTAGTGAACAGCCTGGTCTTTTAGCACTACATCATGTTTGGGTTGGTGAACATAATAGAATTGCGTCTGAATTAAGTGCACTAAATGAACACTGGAGTGATGAAAAAGTATATCAAGAAACAAGACGAATTATTGGTGCACTTTTTCAGCACATTACTTTCAGAGAATTTTTACCGCTTGTACTTGGACGTGAAGTTTGTAGACTGTTTGATTTAGATTTGTTGAATTCTGGTTATTATACTGGTTACGATACACATATAAATCCAACAGTAGCAAACTCATTTGCAGCCGCAGCTTTTCGTTTTGGTCATTCTCTTGTACAGGGCACATATTTGAGATGTGATCGTAATCACAATTTCATAAATAATAGTATGATTTGAAATTAAATTAGATACAGAAAAGTTTGTGAACGATAATTTAATTTTTAAAGATGTTACGCTTCATGAAGAATTTTCTAAAGGTGATATTGGCTCTGCTGGATCATTACATAGACTTTTAAGAGGAATGGCTGCACAACGTGCTCTTAATCGGGATGAATTCATTTCAGCAGAATTGACAAACCATCTTTTTCAGAGTGGAAGTAAGAATTTCTTTTACAGATTGTATAATTTTACTAAATTAGTTTTTTTGGGTCAGATTTTCCTTTTGGACTAGATTTAGCAGCTATTAATATACAAAGGGGTCGTGATCATGGTATACCTCCATATACTAGTTGGCGAGAACCATGCGGTCTAGCTCCAATACATGGTTGGGATGATATGAACGATATAGTTGGTCCAGAATCAACTCAACGCATCCGTCACGCTTACGCGTCAGTTCATGACATTGACCTGTTCGTTGGTGGAATAGCTGAAAGACCTGTTGTTGGTGGCTTAGTTGGGCCAACATTTGCTTGCATTATTGCACAACAATTTAGCAATTTGAGAAGGGGTGATCGATTCTGGTATGAAAATCCTGGTTTCGAAAGTTCATTTACTCCAGCTCAACTACAATCTATTCGAAGAGTTTCATTAGCACAAGTTGTATGTCGTGCTACAATTGGCGGTACTATTCAACCACATGTTTTCATTCCACATGAGGCTGATGGAAATCAACGTCTCCCCTGTGGTTTTGGACCATTGATTCCAATGGATCTATTACCTTGGCAAGAACAAGATCCTTTTAAAAATGCACAGGACCGAAAAGACACTGTACCACTACCGAACAGCGAAACTGACACAGAATCAGAACAAAAATTAAACGTTACAAGTAATAAAGACAGTAAATCTAATATTTTGATCAGTAGAATTGATTTTATACCGAATGGTTCGACAGGGTTTCACAGGCCACCAGATTTCACAAAAATACATGACAAACTTGACTTTGTACAAAGATTTTCAACGAACCGACCACCGAAACCGACTCTGACTGTAAATAATAAACTTGATACGAAAAAGACACGAAAACCGACTATCCAACCGACAAAACCTAGTACAACAAAAAGGACTGTCATTATTAATAATATTGCAATTGAACTTGGACGAACAGCAACAGAAAAACCTCAGACAAATAAAATGCCATTAACAGAAAAAACGCAGACAAACAAAACGTTAGAAAAACAATTAATATCAAGAAACACAAGAGTTCAAAGAGAACTTCTTTCAAACCTTAGAACGACTAAAGAATTCGTTTTACTTTCGGTGAACAATGAATCAGTTAAGAAAACTTCAAAAAATGTACCATATAAAAAGGAGATAATTTCAACAACGACTAAACATAGTACATCATCGACACCACTTGAACTGAGAAACTATTATGAACAGGACGTACCATATCCAAGACCACAAAATATTGTAATTGATGGACTTCCTTCTAATCAACAGTACGACATTGAAATAAATATTAGACAAACGAACAAAAACAAAAACAACCAACAACCATCACATAATTTTGATTACAACAAACGATTTGACTACACTGATATGTCACCAATACGAAATGACTACAGTACCATACAAACAACACCAAGCCCATTTAGCTATCGACCTCAACCAACCAAACAACAATCACATTACGAACTACAAAATATTTACGAATCACAGACAACAACAAAACCACCAAAAATTATTTACATAAACGATGATAGTTTGACAACAAGTCGACCAAATTTCTTTCAAAACTTATTTTCCTTTGGGACAAATACTGTAAATAACCATAATCCCAATGCTAATGATCGAATAGATTTATATGGAAAACCAAATAAAAATGAAAATAAAGACAACAGCCTTGTATCAGGTTTCCATACAGGCCAGCATGGATTTAATGCTGGTAATAATATTGGTAACATTATTAATACAGAAAATTCGTTTAGTTTCAATATTCGACCATCACTATCACCTTCGCAAAATTTCATTGGTTATCCTACAATTAATCCGCGACCATTCCATGCAGTTTTACCAATGGGACAAGCACAATCATCAATTCCATCTTCATTAAATAGTTATGGTTTTTCAAATTCACAATCTTCATCATCATCAACCAACTCATTATACGAACCTCATTATTCATTATCACCATCATCATCACAGTTTTCGACAACGACAGGACGACCGCCCTACTACAATCGTGGAGAAATTTACAAATATAAACAGACAACTTATAGACCGACAAATTACAGACCATTTGATTACAGATATGAAACGACATCAAACATTTATCCAGAACATAAAGAACTACAAACTGAACTTGAACGAACCGAACTTAACATGACAACAATAATAACAGCATCAACGACAATGACGTCGACAACTGTGACACCAAAATCTGGTTATAAATTGAATACTACCATTAATACTAAATCTTTTAATCCACTTATTGGAAAAGATATAGACACGGACTATGACTACTACGATGATAACGACGGCGACGACGACAACAAGAATAAAAATATGGACCAACAGTATAACAGAGACGGTTACCTTAGACCAGAACATATGTTTATAGATATAATGAAATTAAGAACAGATACTAACAACAACATGACTAAAATTAATACAAAAACTGTAGACGATAATTTTATTATACCGGTACTGATTAAAACAGATTCACTTACAAAACCATTTACATCAATGACAAATTTAACGATGACATATACGGACGCTATACCAAGACGTAAACTTACTGAAATATCATCAACAGTAGACGAAGACTATGACGAAATAAACATTAAAGGACAGTCAAATACTAAACAAGAAAAAAGTATACCATCAAGCTCTAATTTAAAACCAAAATTTGTTCCAATTAATGTAGTGACAAGACCTGAACGGTAATTTTTTTTTAAATATGAAAAATTTCTAAGTTTTTGTTTAAACAATATTTTAGGCCAGATAACTGGGTAATATTTGATACATTAACAGAAAAACAACCTTTACCAAAATCACCAGAATTAAATTCAAATGTGAATTCATCAACTAATGAATTTCCTAAGCCGATGACAATAAGAAATAAACGGAAATGGAGAACGATATTTTGGAAACTTTCACGACAAAATGGATTTTAAAAATCAATTGCCTTTTGCTAAAAATGAAATATAAAATTAACTTTGGACTGAATTTATCTAATTTTACTCTATTTTTTTTATATACATATATATTTTTATTTATAAAAATAACATATTTTATCAAATTAATTTATTGAATTTATAAGATTTTTTTATTATTTTTAACATAATGAATAATATATATATTATAATTATCGAAAAGTTTGTAATTTTTATTAGCATTTTTCAGGTAAATTTACTTACATCCAATTTTATTCGATGTACAAAATGTACGTACCTATATGTATATTAAAAAAAATGTTGTTGACAAAATGGTGAAAACTGGATTAAGCTATCATTCCCAGTACAAATGCGTGATTGATACTCATCAATTGCCTGTTATACACAGTTTTACATTATTCCATGTATATTGATATTATATAATCGTTTCATCCTTGTTTTAATAGTCCATTTGGCCAGTGGAGTGGGATCACCAATGTGGAGGTAGATTACATTATCCAGCTATTAACAAAAAATTAGAATCTGTGAAAACCTTTAAGAATTGATTGTATTGTATTCAGAATAAATCTATAATTTTTAAACATTATACTTTTAATTTTAACCGTCCTTTTAAATTAAATCTCCACTCTCCGAAATAATTATTTTATTCACCATACATAAGCACTTTAAAAAGATAATTTCTTCGCAATATTTCTTAATTTTTGGGCAGTGATGCAGCATTTACGAGACAGATGTCACTTTATTTTTGTAAACTTGTTTATTTTTCGAAAACGAATGTTTATGGTGAATTATTTTAAACGGTTCATAGAGAATTTAGGAAGAATATAATTTTTATTTTATATCTATTTACGAGCTAATTACGTTACATTTATATGTATAATTTGTATTATAGCATATTTCCATTTCCTTGAAATAATTAGATTTTTCAACTCACCAAAAATATAGAATATAGAAATATAAATCCATAGTAAGCATTTTGTGTTTATTATTAAATTAAGTATGGTGAATATAAAAAGTACATTTGATTGATGGGTAAACAAACAACAACAAAATTAATCAAACATAACCTTAAAACTGACAGTAAGTCGATTGTCAATTATTAACAAAAAAAGAAGAAGAGTTTATTTTAGAGTTTAGATCGCCCAAAATAAAAATGGAAAACGCAAAATACAAGTTTTATTTTTTCTGAATATTGTACCAAAACAGATAATATACCATCTTAAAATAAATAAAATGGATTCAAGACTGAGACGTTACAACGAAACATTTTCAGATGAATATCCTACAGATGATAGTTCAGAAACTGATGAAGATTCCGAGAGTTTAAATACAACAAAATCTTCAGCAAAATCTAAAAAGAGTGAAAAAGTTTATGAAATTGAAGACAATGAGACAAATCAAAATATTTTTTTTAAATTATTGAATCAAGAAGTAAGTGCAAAAAATTTGATTAAAAATGTTTATATTTTTTTTTTTTATGTGTATAGCGGACTGGTTATTTTTCTGGTAATATACAAAACAAAAGCAATCAACGTGCATTTAATGTTGTGCCAAGTAGATTAAGTTTTTGTCTTAAAGATATTGTGCCATTTTGCTATTTGCAAGGGTAAGAAACAAGTAAAATATAATTATAATTATTAATTAACTAAACTAAATTATTTTCAAGGCATATGTTTATGGGACTTACAGTGTGTGGTCAATTTTTAGTCAGTTACAAAGTCTGTTATGATGAAAGCTCTTTAGTTAGCAATTATAATTTTAGTACATATTATAAATACACGTAAATTTTAAAATTAACATTTATAAATAATGATTTTTTTAGTTTATGATAAATTAAATTTTTTATTTAGTTTATATTTTTGGATATATCGACCACATCAACCATTGGCTAAATATTTTAAAGTTTGTATGTTTGATGATCATGGTGTAGATAATTTAAAAGCTGTAACAATGACCCAATGGTGTTCAAATCCACGTATACTTATTGTACATGGAGCTTCAGAATATGAAAATGAAGATTCATACATAACAATTGTTCGAGTTCCTAAATTGGGTTGTTTGAATTGTAAAGAATTACGTGATATTGATGGTAAGTTATAAAAAATAATTTTTTTATTTTTATCTTATTTTGATTGTATATTAGAATTTAAATAATTTTCTTAACAAATTGACTAATAAAATTTATCGGGTTTAAACAATTTCCGTATAATTGATAAATTAAAAACTTTAAACACATTCGTACTTACTCATAAACAATATTCGAGCTAGCTTGTAGACCTTAGATTTCTTAAGCTTTTAAATTAATCTACCATTATATAAATTTTTTGTTTACGGGTTATTTATAGCATGACAAAATTTCTTAGTTGAGTTTTACTAATAATTATAGAAACGGAAATATGCAATTCAATTGATTGATTATATTATCTGGATCTTGATAAATAAATTATATTAAAATTAATTTGCAATTAGTTAATTAGTGAATATTTCAATACGAAGAAGTATTTTAGATAAGGCTTCGAATGTATTACTCACCTAGTACTAACAAAAGTGTAAATTGTGTCTGACTATGATAATATGTAAAAGATATTAAACTACTGGAATTATAACATTGATTAAATTTTCGTTATTCTTGAAAATGTTTTATGTATATTTAGAAATTAAAAATATAAACCTAAATTATTATTTTTACAGATTATCGTTGTGATGCCTTATGCATTAAATGCAATTTAACAATTCACACTAAATATTCAACAACCGAATCCGATCCACAATTTAATCCATATATTAATCTTGTTTCACCTGAACGAGTAATTTTAATTGCAAATGGTTTTATTCATATGTTAAAAATTGATTTAGAAGTACAAAAAATTCAAAATCATCATCATCAACTACCACAAAATTCTCCACAAAATAATAATCAATGTCATCAACAGTCAATCCATTCTACTGGTTTTGCGAATCAGCAACAAAATAAAGAAGATAAATGGTTTACTGTAAATACTAATCAAACAGAAACAAAATTAAATACTTCCAATATCAATAATAATAATTATGGACCTACTACATCAGATTCTATTGCTGCTACTGAAAATTGTATAGGTAATATTACACCATCATCTACTTCTACTAATGATATATTTAGTTGTGATAACAAAAATAATATTGTTGCCCGAATAATTGCTGATTTTTCGGATTATGAAAGTGATTCGCAAACATTATCAGAAAAATCATGTGAAAAATCTGTTATTACAAAAAATTATGATGAATTGATATTTACATGTGGTATGAGTTCAACGTCAACATCGAGTACAACAAACAGTAGTAATATTAGTGGGAAATATTCTACAAAAAAATCAATATCAAATCCAACATCAAATCAATCGTCCAAAGTAAATTTGCTCAATCATTTAGGAAAGAAAAATCATCGAATTGTCACTAAATCATATCGCAATGGTGTAACAACAATTGATTTACAAGGTTTATCATCATCATCATCAACATCTACAACTGGTACAACAACTAATAATGATAAAGCTGCTTCGGCTTATGAATTCTCTGAGGATACAGAAAAATGTGAAAAAATTGGTACATTTCGTAAAAGACGTTTAGCTGATAAAAAATATGAATTCTCTGAAGATAATTCAGAAAATATTATTCCATATACAAAATCACGATTTTCGTTATTAAAACCACGTATTCATCGTCCAATTAGTTCAAGTCATTATTCAACTGGTACTGGTACAGTTTATTTGTCTGCCTTAGCATCACAAACATTTGAAACAACAAGTCATTTACATCGTGCATCACCTAGTCAAGGTTTTCGATCACCGTGTGGTTCACCAGTTGGTGGTAATGGTGGTAGTGGCATTATTAATGGTGGAGCTAGTAGTAGTAGTGGTATTTCAAATTCAATAAATGTGAATGCAGTAGCAAATCGTTTAATTAGATCTCCAGTAAAAAATCAACAGATATTCAATCAGAAATCACCACCGCAATCAATGTCGCCTAGTTACAATTATAATCAGTTAACTAGTGGTGTACAAACACCACCAGCTTTATCACCAATACAAGTTACTGCAGCCAAACGAAATCAATTTGATATTGGTAATATTTCACCAACAATTAATCCATTTTTATCACCACGACGTGATGATACAAAAGTTTTTGAAATGCCATTAGAAGGTATTTTAGAACCACACGAAAAACCAGTATGTACAAAAATATTTCGAAGACGATATGTTGAAGAAGATGATACTGTTTCTGTTATCACAAGTGAAGAAGGTAAGTTTGAACTATAAAATATCTTAAACTTAATAAATCTTCTGAATATTGTTTTTTTTTTTTTAGATGATTGTATATCTCCCGGTTATCATACCTCTTTACCAATGGAAGTTCATGGTTCTTGTTATTCAGAAATGAAAATGATCTCACAATCATCATACCAACAACTGAGAACTACAACAGTTGTTATAACACAACATTCATTTGATTTGGAAACATTTACTTATTATGTAATAAGTAATCTTTGTCAAAAAAATAATAAAACTTATGATGTTTTCTATGACTGGGCATGTGAACTCATAAGTGTAAGTCAAAAAAAAATATTTACTTATTGACTTAGGGAAATATCACCGAACTGAATGAGAAAATCCAGAAAGAAGAAATGAAAAATGGCTGAAACTAAATGAAATATCGCAAGAATAAAAATAAAAAATCGTATAAATCTTTGAATGAAAATACGTTCGAAAATTTTAACAAACTATTTTCAACACTATTGAAAAAACAATTAAGCGATATTTCCAGAAATTTTTAAATACTTATCTTTTACATTGTACTTTCTTGAAAATTTGATGAAATGTTATTTTTCGACGATTTTTCATTTTTTTAAAATCATTCATTATGAAATATTTCAGAAATTTATTATTGGATATTTTTCGGAACTTTTTAATATTTATTATAATGATATTTTCCTGGGTCAACTTCTTTAAAAATAGATTAAAAATATATTTTTTTAACTTTTAGGTTTGTCCACATAGTAATGCTGTTGAATGTATGCTGATGGCACATTTTACCGCTCGTGATCAATTACCAAATACAACAAAAAAATGTTTAAATTGTTCACGAAATATTGATTGTGTTCATCGTAAACAGTTTCAATGTAGAATATTATTTTCATGGAATATTGAATCTGGTGATTGGGAAGTTTTAGATTATGGACAATTAAATGAAATTGCTGCTATTAAATTACCAACGATTGGTTTAACAAAAATTGCTAAATCATTAGCATTAGAAATTGAAGGAAATTTAAATAAAATGCATAATTATGGATTTAATTTACGTGTACTTGATTCAAATTTAGATAAATCAAAAAATCGTCTAATTGATTTAGATAATATGATTGAATTTTATCGCAAAAAACCAAAACGATCAAAAATAAGTTATCGAAATAATAATGATAATTATGATGATAGTGATAGTGATAATACTTTGGATTATTAAATACAATATATAATTTTTAAGTATGATTTTTTATTTTATTTTTTAAATTCATATTTAACCGAAGTCTAGCATAAATAAATTAAGTATGACAAAAATAAATAAATCGGAATTAGGACAAAGATAAAAGACTTTTTAAATTGATGTGATTTGTTTTCCTATTATTATATACGTAAATATGGATTTTTGGTTTTTGGTCGGAAATATATAAATATAAAATTTAATATTTGAATTAGGTTAGATTTGAAAATATAATTATTATTTTTTTTTAATTGAAGGAAAGTTTTGCCAATAATTGTTATGTTTTGAAAATCGTTAAAACGACCTAAAATGAATAAGTTAAAAACATTTGAAAAAACTAACAATTTAACAATTTATGTAATTAATTTGTTATTTAGCAGATTTTCCTTAAAATTTTATTTTATTTTTTAAATTAATTTTTTGAATTTTATATTATCAGACCATACAAACCTAATAAAACATATTAAAATATTATTTATATTTTAAATTAAAATACAATAATATTTAAAAAAAGATATTGTATAAGATTTTTAAAAATTTTACTTATTAAACATTGAAATTTATACGCTTTTATTGATTGTAATTTCAATATTTGAAAATATAAAAATTGATATTATATAAAAAAAAACTGACATGAAAACAATTATTAAAAATAATTAATAATAAACTGAATTAAATATTATTAATAAAATTTAATTTAAAAAAAAAAACTATGAATAAATATAAAAAAGAAATATCTTACATAACATAATATTAAATAAATGAAGAAAAAAAATTAATAATAATATGAGTGAGAGATGTGCTAAGATGATTAAAATGTAATTTCAAGGATGAAAATAAAAAAAAATGTATAAATAATGAATTTAAATTTTTTAATTTTTTTAAATTACTAGTCGTTTTGTGACCAAAAACTCAAATTATTTTTCTGTGAAGATGTGCGCAGCCATAATATCTCGTACTGGATATTCGATAAAAAACGGTTATTTTGTGATCTAATTGATGCTCGTACGATTTTGAGATTATTAAGTTCAGTGGGTCGCTGTCAAAATTTCATAAAATACATGTAATTGAAATGTGTTATAGATCTGCATTTTTCTACACATTCCTTATAAAATTTCAATACCTTGTTTAAATCATCGTCCAACACATTCCAGGTTCTAAGTACTTTTCCCATTTTTTAAAGGTCATATGATTTTTGTTTGTTTGTTAATATAATAAACTTGATTGAGGGGATTGAAATAAAATTTACCATATAATTTGATATTATTCAAGAATGTGTTGAATTGAATTTATTTAATTAGAAAATTGTTAAATTTGCATTGTACATGCAATATGATCGGTGAATAATTTCGGAAATAATGACATTCATAATCTAAACATGATACACATAAGTAATAAGTTATTTATTTTACTAGTTTATTATCTTTACAATTTATAGCTTTGTTTCTATACGTCGTAGCTCGTAGGTAATTAGGCTATAGGTTTTTTTTAAGGGAATTCATATACAGCGTTTAGAATTAATTATATATTCAATACACAAAAATAAAAAAAATGCTATATTATTTTTACGTTTTTAGTTTTTACTGAATACTGATGCAGTTGATATAAAGTTATTTTTGGCATACTTTTAGGCGAATAATTATTTAATAAAACATAAAACTGAATTCCAGTTTTCTTGATTTTGTTTATTATTATTATAAACAAGAATATAGAGTTCATATTTATATATTATATTCATAATATTTAGTGCTAATAAAATGAAATAGTATTTCGTTCCTATACGATAAGAAATCGTTAAATTTTTAGTATAGTAATTTGTATTATATTACTTTGAGTTATCAAATTTTTAGACTGTTTCAGTTGAAAATTCTTAAAACAAAGTCCAATAGGTACAAAATATTGAAATAATTTCATCATTTTTTAATTTATCAACAAAAAAAAAAACACAAAATTAATGAAAAGTTTTTATATATTTCAAATAGCAACAAATTTCCATTTATTTCGATTTTTCGATTCTTTTACAAAAAATTATTTTATTTAAAATATTTATTAAAAAAAAAAAAGAACAGAATAAAACATGAAAAACAAAAAAAAAAATTTATAAAAAATGCCCAAAATTTATACAAATTGATAATTTGTAAATTTTATAAATAGTATTTATAGTAAATTTGAATTTCCAATTAAATAAATAAACAAATAATTTCGTTTTTATATTAAATAAATTAACATGCAGGCAAAAATATTGTTTTTGATATTTTCTCATATTTTTTTCTCATATTTTTTTGTTGTTTTTATTATTTTCAACAAAATTGTGGGCAAACGTCATTTTTTCAATTATTGTATCTTAATATTAATAATTTTGATTTTAGTTATTTTGCGCGTAAATCTTAAATTTTTTATTTTTTATTTATTTGTTTAATATTTGAAAGAGACACATTTGATTTAAATTTTTCCTTAGCTTAAAAATATAATTTAAAATTTACATTTTTTTTTTTTAATTTTATATATTATTATTATTATTATTTATAATTTGCTTTTAAAGTTTTTACATTATTTTAGTTTTTCTCTGTTTTTTGTTTGTTTGTTTGTTCTTTTTATGTTATTTTAAATTTAGAATGAGTATAACACAATTTTTTGTTTTAAATTATATTAGTTTTATATATATACATATATTATATATATATACAAAATCTTATTGCCATCATAATTATATTAAATTAATAATTATTTATTATTAATTTTATATATATATAGTTCAAGAGATACTGCCAGAAAAATATATTTTATATAAATTTATATATGATTGCTTATAGAAGGATATTCAGATGCGGCACTACTTAAAATATTTTGTACGTAATTTAGAAATACTGTATATAAATAATATATAAAATTACTTTCACATATAATTTTTATCGTATTTATTATTCGTATTTTTAACAGCCAGTATAATTTATGTAATTTTCATATTAACTTGACCGGATATTATTATTAATTTTAACTTCTTTAATATTGTTAACAGATTTATAATTATACATAATATATTTTTTTATATAAAAATGAAATTAACAAATTTCATAATGATAACATATGATTTTGATGTCTAGTATCATTGGTACTATGTATATTTACGAAATAAAAAACTTGCAATCTTTTAAATAACCGAATTTTTTTGAGAATCATTTTTGCTGGCAAAAATACGAAAAATCTGAATACGAAAGTTACGAAAAATTAAATGAAAACGATTTTAGTGTTATTACAATTTCGGTTGTTTAGTAAACAATTTTAAAATTTGAAATATATAAAATTGAGCAATTGAATTCGGGATTCATATGATAATATCCTAACGACAAATATAATTTTTTTGTCAGCAACTTTTGAACTAATTATTTTATTTAAATTTAAATAATAATAAATTTGTTTTTTATTATATTATTTATACATAAATTATTTTACAACACCATTTAAAAAAAAAATTTATTTATCATTGACCCTAAAATGAAAATTAAATGTATTTTTTGATGGTAATTAATTTTTTGTTGTTATGATTTATATTTTTTAAATTATTTTTTTTTTTTTTTTCTTATAAATTAACAAAAAAAAAATTAAATTTTTTAGTTTTTTTTTTTCAGTTTTTACAAAAACAAATAAATCTAAAAACAAAGTTTTAATTTTTTAAAGTAATTTTTCTTTTTTTGTAATTTTTTATATTTGTACATCTAAAAATGAATTGAAGAAAAACTTTATTTTAAACAATTATTTTTTAAAAAAAAAATCTTCTTGTTTTTTTTTTTATTTTATTAAATTATAATTTAAACAAAAATGAAATTAATTATTTTATTTTATAAAAACAAAAAGAAAAACTATATAAAAATTATAAAAGAAAATCTAAATTTGAATGAAAAATATATAAAGAAAGTATAGAATTAATAATAATATATAATTAATAATAAATTAATATTATTTTTTAATTTTTCGTTGTGTTATTTCTATATCGCCTCTTGATAATTTTTCATTAATTGTTGGAGATGTTGAATCATTATTTGTATTTCCATTTGATGTAATACTAGATCCACCATTTTGATAAATTGGACTACTATTTTTATTATCACCATTTGTATGATGATAGCCATTTGTTTTATTTGATGTACCATTTTGTTTTAATATTGTACCATTCAGTTGTGTACCATTTTGTTTTAATTCTTGTTGTTGTTGTTTAGCTAATAATTCTGCAGCTGCCGCGGCCAATGCAGCTCGTTTCTAAAAAAAAATTAGAAATATAAGATAAATATCGGGTTAAATTTTGGTAATGTAATATAATATTTTGTTAATATTTCAGTAAATCCGAAATTTGGTAGTAAATTGTATATCGACAGACTATAAATCTTGAATTCGGTACGACATACATATTATATTGTTGGTATAGGATCGTCGAAAAGATTATTGGAGCAGAAACTGGCAGACACAGACAAAGAAGACGGATATATCGCATAAAAGTATATGCATTTATCAACGAATCTGGAACTGGATTATAATAAATTTAAAAAACGATCCACAAAATCAAAGAAGATGGGAGCGGATTGTTGAAAATGTGCTGCATAGCATCAATAGAAAAAAAAGAGATTGATGAAAATTGGAAACAAAAATAATCAGTTTTTGTTAAAAAAGATTTAGTAAATATAATTATGCGGATCTGTTCTACAGAATCCATAATTCATAAACTAAATATTTTATTAAGATTTATTGGCCAAAATAACCCAATTGGAATTGATGAAGGTTTAAGAAGGTACTCGGAGATTAACTCGATATTATAAAAAAACACGTAACTTTATGTCACTGTTGTCACTGATGAGATTTGCTAAAAACCAATCTCTATACTGACTTCGTCGCAGGACAACTGAATCTTGATTTTATGAAATATCGCTCTATAATATAGATATATAATGGTACCACAAAGAAATATATCCAGAGCAATCAAATCATATACCTCTTTTTGGAAAAAAAATATTTAAAATATTTCAATTTATAGTACCCCAGAAACCACGTGTTTAGCTAAGGTTTCAGAAAAGTTTTAGAATTGAGTTTCTTTCAAAACAAATAGCTTTCAAATTGAATAAATTTCACATCAAAAAGCTTTCTAATATTTTTTATGCTCAATATTCAAAGCAAAAATCCATATACAAATATGGAATACATAATATATGAATATTTTGCATATAAAATTTACTTCATCTTCTAAAGTAAATATTTCCATTTTTTCAGCGATAACCTATTTTTTTTTATATATATTAATAAAGGTAGTTCAATTCCCTACAAAAAAGTCCGCGTAAAGGGTATTTTCCGACCAGTAGTTTAGGAAATATAAGCATTATTATCAAACCATCTTTTGATTGATTACAATAACAAAATCTAATGAAATGAGTATTGCGTAATAGTATTTGTGTTTGAAAATATATAAATTATGAAAGTATGCGTACCGAAAATTTCTTGAATTTAAATTTGAAAAATAATTTTATTTTACTTTCCTTTTATTGAATTCACAATTCATGTTTTCCTCACCTGGGCATAGCTCCTAAACGGCTTTACCGATTTAACTCAAATTTGAAACTTAAGCTCGTGTTATTAATCACTCGGTACTTTAATAACTTTTATGGCCCTTCGAGGGGGCGGGGGGTTGGGCCTATTTTCTAAAAAGTCATGTGGGGTATCAAATTAAAGGTCTTGATGAGTACATCTCGTTGGGTAGTGTTTCGGGCAACTAGGACCTACTGGGGCCCCCCAAAAATGGGGCCCAAAATGAAAAAAAATCATGAAAGGTATCAAATTAAAGGTCTGGAAGAGTAGATATCTTTGGGGTAAGTAAAGGAAGTGTTTGGGGGCAACGCGGGTCATGTGGGGCCTGAAATTATTATTAATTTCCTTTTATTAAATTTACAATTCATATTTTCCTCACCTGGGCATAGCTCCTAAACGGCTTAACCGATTTAACGCAAATTTGGAACTTAAGCTCCAGCGTTTACCCAGTCGGTGCCACATAATTTTCAGGGCCCGGCGAGGGGGCGGGGGGTTGGACCTATTTTCAAAAAAGTCATGTGGGGTATCAAATTAAAGGTCTTGATGAGTACATCTCGATGGGTAGTGTTTCGGGCAACTAGGACCTACTGGGGCCCCCAAAAAATGGGGCCTATTTTTAAAGAAGTCATGTGGGGTATCAAATTAAAGGTATTGATGAGTACATCACGTTGGGTAATGTTTCGGGTAACTGGGACCAAGTAGGCCCCCAAAAAATGGGGTCAAAAATGAAAAAAAATCATATGGGCATCAAATTAAAGGTCTGGAAGAACAGATATTTTTGGGGCAAGTAATTGTAGTATTTGGGGCAACAAGAACCATGTGGGGGCCTGGAAAATGGGGCCCAAAAAAATCATGTGGGGTATGAAATTAAAGGTCTCGATGAGTACATCTCGTTGGGTAATGTTTCAGGTAAAGAGCGCCATACGGGGCCAAAAAATAAAAAAATATACATATGTATAAATAAAAATATATATATATGAGCCGTTAATTTTGCAAGTGACTTTTCGCGAAACATGAGTTAGAGCTATTTATTATTAACCGCTCAAATATATATTTTTTTCTATAATATGTTATATTATAGTAAAAATATATAAACAATATAAAAATTCTACAGTTTTTAGTCGAACAAATATATTGTGTAAAACTTAAAATATTTTACCGACTAAAAAGTATGAAATAATAAATAAATAAAAAAAAACATTTTTTTAAAATACTTTCCTTTATAAATAGTAATATGCAACTAAAAACTAATAAATAATACTAAAATTATATAATCTTTCATTCTTGTATCTAGAGTTTCAGTAATGGTCAATTGTAGTAGGGTTAACTGCAAACGTACTAGATTAGAGATTCAGTAAAGGTAAAGTATAGTAAAAGGGAAGTAGACCCCTTATAAATATCATTCTGATAAATTCTATTAATTCTCATAATTAATTTTGATCAGTTATACTTCCCTTTATAAAGGGTCTACTTCCCTTTTACTATACTTTACTTTTACTGAATCTCTAATCTAGTACGTTTGCAGTTAACCCTGCTACAATTGATCATTACTGAGACTCTAGATACAAGAATGTAAGATTATATAATTTTAGTATTATTTATTAGTTTTTAGTTGCATATTACTATTTATAAAGGAAAGTATTTTAAAAAAATGTTTTTTTTTATTTATTTATTTTATATTTTCAATTCTACTGGATTTCAGCAATATTTTTAAAAAGCGAAGAAATTTTTAAGAAAAAATAAAACATTCCGTTTTATAAAATTAGTTATAAATAAAATTAATAAAATTGTTTAGCACTTCATAAATAACTTTTTAGGAAAATTTATTTAAAATAATTAATATATTTTATAAAAATATGAAAAATTTAAAATACTGAATTTTTGATAATTTTAAACGTGATGTAAGGGCAAATTTATACAATCACGACCAACCTAATCTATTGCCGATTCCATATATAATTATTTCTTTAAAATAATAAATTCTTTATAATCATAAAATTCTGTATTTTCTATAATTAAATATATAAAAATTAAAATAAATTTTAAAGATTAAAATTTTTAAGAAAATCTTTCTTAAAATTCATAAAACATACGTAAAACATACATATTTTCCATACTCACGCTCATAAATCAACTTTTAACCGACAAGACAGATATTTAGCACATTTATAACTATTATTAGCAAACCCCTAAGATAATGCTGAAATCCAGTAGAATTGAAAATATAAAATAAAAATATTTTTCAAATTTAAATTCAAGAAATTTTCGGTACGCATACTTTCATAATTTATATATTTTCAAACACAAATACTATTACGCAATACTCATTTCATTAGATTTTGTTATTGTAATCAATCAAAAGATGGTTTGATAATAATGCTTATATTTCCTAAACTACTGGTCGGAAAATACCCTTTACGCGGACTTTTTTGTAGGGAATTGAACTACCTTTATTAATATATATAAAAAAAAATAGGTTATCGCTGAAAAAATGGAAATATTTACTTTAGAAGATGAAGTAAATTTTATATGCAAAATATTCATATATTATGTATTCCATATTTGTATATGGATTTTTGCTTTGAATATTGAGCATAAAAAATATTAGAAAGCTTTTTGATGTGAAATTTATTCAATTTGAAAGCTATTTGTTTTGAAAGAAACTCAATTCTAAAACTTTTCTGAAACCTTAGCTAAACACGTGGTTTCTGGGGTACTATAAATTGAAATATTTTAAATATTTTTTTTCCAAAAAGAGGTATATGATTTGATTGCTCTGGATATATTTCTTTGTGATGGTACCTTTGTAAACATGGAACTTCTCGTGAAATAGATAAGTTTTATAAGCTTAGTACGGCGGATTAAAAGCTTTGTTTAATTATACTTTTGGATATCGGCTGGAGTTGGAATATAATATATATGTTGATTTATAGTATAGTTGATTAAAAGTACATGGATGCTGCTATAAATAAGCTACCATCATTAGCTACAATATAAAGTAGCCACAACCGACAATTTTTGGACTAAGAAATAATTAATGAACAATTTATAAGCAAACGACCAAGCTAGTCTTCCATTCAGTTATTTCCGTTTAATAAAAAAAAATCATCTTTAAATATTATTAATAAATTTTCAAAATTATTGATTCAATTAAAAAAATAATAATTATAATTATATATAATGTCATTAAAAATGTTAATTAAAATCTGAACAGGAAATTTATAAGGTGTGTCTTACAACTTTTACACCTCCCTAGAAGTGGTCAATAAAATTGTTTAAATTAATAATTTTACTCTATCTGTATTATTACCAGATTATTATTTATATTAAATTAATTAATTATTTTTATCGATTTATAATTTATGATTACATATAATATAAAAAAAAAACTAAATTAATTTCAAGGTTTTTTAAAGTGCTTATAATTTTAATTGTAATATAATAAATGAATTCAATTTTAATTTAATTGAAACTATCTGAAACTATTCAGAGATTTTCATTAAATAACTTAAAAATATTATAAAATTTATGAAATAATTTGTGCGTGCGCCACCGAATCTTAGAGTATCTTTTAGATTCAATTAATTTCCAATTCTTTTTTTTTTTTAATTCAATTTTATGTAATTACACAAAATATTTGCAACCAAATAATTTTTTTTTTTAATTTAAAAACAGGTAAATAAAAATATAAAAAGAATGTAAAATGAAATTTGAAATAAAAATTGATTTCAACAATTTTACAAATTAATTTAACAACTTTACAAATTCGATACGTAAATAGAAATATACGCTATAATATTACGCGATTTTTTGTTTTTTTTGTTTTTGGTTTTCCTGCAATATTAGGTGGTAAAAGTATTGCCTCAGATATTAGTTAATAAAGAAAATACCATAAAACATTGAAAATAATAAAATTACCAAATTTATGTCTAATTTATTTTGATGAGGGTTGCAAAATAAATTTGATTATTAATATAAAAAAAAAAAATTAAATTAGCTAAATTATCGTTTCGAAAAATTTAGTTCAATTTGATATGCCAAGAAAATTTATATACATTTGAAAAAAATATTTTCAATTTATTAACAAAAATGTATCGAAATTATTGGAAAAAATGTATCGAATTTTGATAGGAATGCTATAAATAAATTATATAACATTATTATTGGTTGTGGTGGGCTGATAAATTATACTGTCCTCGTGAAATAAGTTTCTGTTATTAGGTAAAATTACAAAACAATTTCCAACAACGTAAAATTTTAGTTATAAATACATACGTTCTAATTCTTACAATACGTCGTAGCCTTCAGGATGATTATACACTCTTTAAAAAAAATGTATTTATTTTGGTATGAATAACGTTGTCATTTCCATTTGAAATGATATTCAGTAGTTCATAAATACTATATATCTAAAAGATAACTCATAACCTTATGAATTTATCCACCCATTTTCCCAAACGAATCTCAGGACTTCCATTATTGGGATTTTCGTGAACTCTTCCAATAGTTACTTATATATAATATTATTTTCTTTTCTTGGACATTCGCTTAACGCATATCCCTTGATTATGTCTCTCACTACTCCAATGTTCGGATACTCTCGATACAGATTACTTGCCGTGAAACCTAGTATCCTGACCATTTATCGTTAGCCATAATTGCGCGTTGAACATAAATTTTGTGTATTGACAAAGTCAACGGAAAATTTATTATAATTTCCGTTTCAAAAATAAATAAATACTGATAAACTTGTTTCTATAGTGGATTAAGTCAGGTTTAGCTAAAACATTTTTATGTTATATTTAGGGCCTGTGGATATATCCGGTCTTGAGAAGTAGTTTTTATATTATTTAATCAAATTAGAAAATTATTAATAATTATTAGCTAATTTACAAATTGACGTCAATGAAAAATTAATATATACATACGTAAACATTTTTTATAAGCTAGTTTTTTTTTATTTCTGTAACAACAAAAATATAATTAATATATTTTTTAAGTTTCGAATTTTAATTTAAATACTTTACTTTTAAATTTAAGCATATTTTAATTAAATGTTAATTCATGGAAAAAAAAATCGATGACAAAAGAACGTAAAAGGGCAACAAACTTGGAAAATTAGAATAAAACTTCCATAAATTGCCTAAAATAAAATAAAAATAACTCAAACAATCAAATTTGTCGTTCCGTGCTAATTTGCAATAATTTCCCAGAATGAAATCTAATACTGATAATATGTAAAAAAAAAAAACGAATTTTATTGCTAGTAGATTATTATTTTATACACAAAATATTAATTTTATGTTCTGATTTTCATAAAATTAATTGTTATTTATAAATTTGTTAAAAAAAAAATATAGATCTAGTCTAGACTAAGAATTTAGCTTACGCATATTATAAAGGTACTTCAATTTTCTTTGTTTTATAGCTGCTACAACTTGATATGCAATGCTTTGCTGCTTTAACTTGCTATAACTTGGTTTGTCCATTCTATTTAGAACTTGTATGACTTACATCACTTATTTAAAATGGAATTGTACTTAGGTCGTATGTTTATCATACGACATTAGAACAAGCTTAATTAAACTGATCCTGTTATTTCAGTCTAACTTAAACCTCAATGAAAGTTTACCAAACAATGATTGTTGGATAAAACCAGTTTGGATAAACTATGAAAAAGCTTGCTCTGTGAAACTGGTCATAACACTTTTCTTTCTAGGAGAATTATACATTTAATTTCTATTTTAAAGTTCGAAAATGTTAGGTTTTCGAAAATGCCATTTATTTTTAAGACAAATTAATAGCGTAAAAAAAGTAATTTATGAGTTAGAAAATGTAATAAATGTTCGTTCGACTCACATTTATCTCCACACCCTCTATCGTGAAATCATTATGAATCAGCGTAAAATAAGCTGAACCTCACTATAAAAAAATGTATTATAAAATTACATTCCATATAGCATATACATTTTATAATTTTTATCATTAAGCAAGTATAACACTTTACACAACATCAATGTTTGTTTGACAGACCATTAATAATTATAGCCAATTATTAATAAATTATTTCATTTGAATATTTAATGTTTTTAAATTGTTTTATATTTTTTAGTTTTTGTAATATTTTAAACCCAAATGCGTGAAATCATTGAATACTTTTTAATTAAATAGAGCAAATTTATTTAATAAATTAAATAATTTATATTTACCATCTTTTTATATTTAAATTATAAAACTACATATTATATAATCTGACCTTATATTAAAATAATTTTATAAAATTATTTATTAATTTATTTTTCTTTTCATAAACTTTTTCCATCACCGAATATTAAAACAAATAATTTACTTCGTAAATATCGTTAGGTATGTAACACTGAATTTATGTGCATGTCACAATAATAAAAAAAAATTCTGAGCAATTATAGATTTGTTGTAATTTTTTATAATAATCGTGAAATTAACTGAAAAAAATGTCTAACTACATATTATTTTTAATTATTCAGGTATATTTATAGTTTTGCAATTTAGAACAGCAAATATATATGGAGAATGGTGGCGCCAATCGCCAATCCAAATACTATTATAACATGACCATATATTAGAACAAGTTAAAGGACTATTTCGGTTAAGGAATTACATAATAAATTACATATAAATATAAGACAAGTATATACTTTAAATTTTAAATAAAATGTGATCAAATAAAAATTTAAAATAACATTTATATTAATTTCATATAGGACGAATTGAAATCCTTTGAAATTATATAATTCCAATTCTTGATTAGTTTCATATTTGCAGAATTTAAAATAAATCTAAAGCTTTCCTAAATAATATGTTAATGATTTCCTTAATTAAATATTTTTCTTCTGACATAGAATATGAATCGTCAATTTATATAGCAAGAGATCAAAACTTATATAAAAAATGTTGTATATGAAAAGTTTTGTTGAAGATTAAATAAATCCCACAAACATGAAAACTTTTTTTTCAAATACATATTATTGGAACCAAAAAGTATAGAGTAATTTGTGGTTTAAAGGGCTGTGGGATTTAATATTGAAATTTTGTAATTAAATTCCACAATAAAAAAATTTATATGAATTTTCTTCCCTTTCTGTTCATACTTTTTGGTTAAATTAGTAAATATTACTTTTCCATCTTAAATGAAATAGTATTTTAATCAAATCGAATAATTCTATCCGAAAACCGAACTGAATATTCTATCTGTGTTTTAGAAATTTAAAAAAACTACTAGATTGGAAATAGTATAAAACATAACTTAATGTTTCTATCAAACATTTAATTTCAAAAAGGACATTTATCATGCTTCTTAATCTACAGTACTATTTTTATTGTTGTATATTACAAAGCAGAAAAAAAATCACAATTCTGGTAAAATTAATAAATATTACATACAAATTTTCCAATTTATGATTATAAATTATGATTTGTATTACATAAAAATTTAATTCTCAATGAATACATAAATAAACCATAAATTATTCCTAAAGTACAAATCATTTTGACGTCAGAATGTTATAATTATTGACTTTATTAGTGACTAAAATTATTTAATTTAGAAATAAATATATAATTTAAGTATAGATATAGATACATCAAAATGAAAAAAAAATATTACTTGATTTCTTATATAGTTATAAATTCATTGGAAATACACCATTAAAATAAATAAAAATCTATGAAATTGTGAATTAGTAAAAATACGTAAAATACCATTACAATTTGTAAAATCGTGTATTTCTTTTTTATTTTATTTTTATAATAATGCAAAAGGTGAAAGTTATTACACAATTTAATATACAACATAAGATACAACATATCGGAATTTTTATTTTTGACTTATTTATAAAACATTAATAGATATTCGATTTTTTTTTTTGATTTTTTTTGGATTTTCAAAATGATGTTTTTTATTATTGATTATTAATGGAATTTTATATTTTAATTATTAGAATAATATTTTTTTTGATCATATCCAATAAGACAAAGTAATTAGTATAAAATATTTTTTTTTGTATTAGGAATTATAAAATGATTTATTTTTACATGAAAAAATGAAATTACAAATTTAATAAAATTAATTACAATTTTTACATTTCTATTGGCGTTGGTTTAAGGTTTCTAGTTAACAATAAAAGACGAAACAAAAATGAGAAACCTTAACCCGGGAGTTAGTCTCAACGTAAGTTAAGCAAACGTAATAATTAGAATCTGCGTTAACGCCGTAGTTGGCAGTCACAAAGTTTCAATAGTGTGTTTGACATACTAATGACATATTTCAAATATTAATTTATAGCTCCGACTAGATAATATTTTGATTTCTTTCACCATTTCAATTAATTTGTTTCTCAAAAGAACACATAATTACACATAATTGAACACATAATGTGATCAATTATTGAATTTCTGCGTTGCGTTGCGTTGTGAAAGTTCGCAGTGAGTTTAACTGCTCCTATATTTTTGAATTACATTTGCGTTGGTTGTATTGAAACGAACTGGGCTATAAATGATTTTGTACTACTAGTATACGAGTACAAAACTATTTAAAAGTTAATTAAAAATTCTTCAGTAGTATTTCGTTAAAAATTGTGAAAGAAATCAAATTTGATTGATATAAAATATTATAAATATTTAGGTCAAATATGACTTTTACACAATAATAACATTTTTATTTTAGTCCTGTAAAAATTACCACGGAAATGAATTATAATAAAATTTATTTACTCTACAAGGTTGAAAAATCGATTTTATATTTTTGGGTGGAATAAAAATGCTAATTACTATAAAGAAAATACCCAGGGAATTTATTAGTTTAAATATTTATGTATATACAACACCTTAAGTCTTATAAATTTCTATAAACATAAATAATAATTATTTTCAATGATATCCTAGAACAAATTTTCCGGTTTGTATAGTAATAGTTGTTATACTGAACATTTGTGTATATGTAACTTAATTTAAGGAGTAGTTTAGGTAATATTTAGGGAATAATGTCACAATTTTTGGTATTATAAATACATTAAATTATTCCTCTAGATTTAATGATATGATTTGCAAAAAATAAATTATTTACATAAATAAGTATTTAAATAAATACTTTAATCTTTTTTTCCCCGCCAAATATCATAATTTATTATGTAAAACGTCAAGAATTTGTAAAATAATATTACATCATATTTTATATTACCAAAAGCTCAACACTAAATCAACTACGTTTAATATTTTATAAATAAATTATCCTTATTACATTAATTCAAATTACTGTTGTACAGAAAATATAATCCTTTTTATTATTCTATTATTTTACTAACAATCAGCAGCGTGAATATGAATTTCAGGATTCTGTTTTCAAATTTTAGGACTCTCATTAAATAAGAGTGGCCGAAAATTTAATTTTTTAATCCATATTGAAAGTGAATTAACGAAATCATTATTCTAGGAGGCGAATAAATAAATTTGTAAGTGAAGAAAAATGTTATTTAAATATAAAATAAGTAAAATCATAATTACTTATGTATATTATCATAACATTTTGATTTAAAATTGCATTTTCAACTTTTAATTTTGTTTTGTTTATATTATAATATATAATACCAATTTTGATTATATTTCTAGGAGAGCCAATGCTCCCTCACAAAATATGTTTGCTTCGCGTTATAATTACTAGATACGCCAATGACAAAATCATATTTCCATAAATTTATTTTTAAAAAAAATTAATAAAAAAAAAAAAAAAATAAATAAAAAAAATAAATAAAAAAAAAATTGCAACCTGATCCTACCATACAAAAAAAAGGACACTTAAATAAATTGTATATCACAAAAATTTTAATGAAAATCCAATATGTTTAATAATCCTTGAGAAATTTTTATATTAAAATTTATTTGACTTACCCTTTCTTGTTTAGCTTTATATGTTGATTTGTAGAATTCATTAAATAAAAAGAAGAACATAACAGCATGCATTCCAATCCACCATACAAATGCCCTTGGATAATTACAATCAATGAAAAGTAATTGGAAAGCATGAACCATAATAGCAACGAATTGTACCTAATATTAATAGAAAATGTTGAAGAAAATTTTAATTATATATTTATAATGAAAATACCATTTGAAGGGCAGTTAAATATTTTTTCCACCATAAAAATCTTTGATATTGTGGACCCATGGCAGCAAATAAATAATATGTATACATAACAATATGAACGAATGTATTTAATAATCCAAAGAATGTACTATGACCACCTGAAAATAATTAAAAAATAATGAAAAGATGAAAAAAAAATTATATCTAAATATTTTATGAGATTGAACTATTTTTATTATTTAAAAAATCATAGAAATTTTATTGATTTTTAAATTAATATAGAATATAATATTTTTATATGGGTCAACTGTAGTAATTTAAGTCGTAACTAAATTCAGCTAAAATAGATTCTACTGTGGATCTATTAATTTAAATCCTTTTTCATGACAATATCTCCAGCGTATCTTTCAGAAGCCTTGCCTGGAGTTGGCGGAGTCTAGAATGATCCAAATCCTCATATTCTTAGCAGCTGTATTTCCTCCTCATCTTAATAATTTATCTATATTTGTCCAATTTACAATGCATTTTTTAAACTGTTCGATTAAAACTGAATAAATTTCATAATTCCATTAACTTTTTAAATAATTACTTTCATGTTTTATTTGTAATTAATTAGAATTTATTTATTTAAAGAATAATTTGAATTTTAAATTAATTAATAATTAAAGTAAGAAAAAATCAGTGAAGGGCGTTTCAAGAATAAATTTTAATATTAATTTATTTTAAATTATGGTTTTACAAATTAAGGCTAACCTTTTGTTTAAATATAAATTAGTCGTAATTTTTGCTAAATTTAACCTATAGACGTCAATTCAATAATACGTATAACAATTATTATAAATATTCAATATTTAAATTTTTGATTAATAATTAAACTTAAGGGCATAAATCAATTTTACAAATAAATGTAGTTAATTAAGAATCTGGTTTTAATATTCGGCGTCAAAGAAAAACTAGAAATTCTAAAAAAAAAAATTTTTTTTATGGTTTACCTGGTGTAAATTTAACTCCAAACCAAACTGACATTGGCATACATCCATGATGAATTACATGTAAAGTTGAAACTTGACTAGTTTTTTTTCGTAAAACAAAGAAAATCTAAAAAAAAAAAAAATAAACAAATTATATAAATTAATTAAAATTAAATTAACAAATTCTTCTTTATGTAATATTAATTTTAAATTATAATTTAAAAGCTATGACGTATAGATAATAGCTAGTTTGTAAGCCTGTCGCCCTTCAAAAATATCAAAAACATCATAGACAAATTTAAGAAAGCTAGCTATAAAAAGTGGACATTACCGACCAAGTCCAAGGGCAAAGGAACCAGTTTAAAATAAATAATTTTGTTTATAAATTGAAACGTAATAAAATTTTGAAATTTGAATGATAAAAGAAGCTCGTGGAGGATTTAAAAAAAAAAAAAGGCAAACAAAAATCCAGCTGACAAGGGCAATATTTTAAAATAGCTAAAATAATTTAAAACTTGTATAATGAAAGAAATTAATGCGTAAAATATTTTAATAAATTAAGTAAGAACTTTATACTTTTTATAGGATTATCAATTATTAAATTTAAATTTAATTAAATATTTATTTTTTAGGTATATTTGAATAATGGTTTTCGTTTAATATACGAAAACTAAGTTAGTTTCTTGCCCATAATTTATTTTTATCAATGATCAAATATTTCTGATTCCAATTATACTTTCCCCACATAATAAAACAATTTAATTTATATTATTTTTCTTATAATTATTATATTTAATAAATAATATTTTATTTTATGTAACTTACTGTGTCCATGAATTCTGTGAATTTGGAGAAATAATACCACCAACACGCGTGCACCATCTTTTGAATTAATATATATATAAAAAAAAATTAATATTAGAAATCTTTATAAAATAATTAAAATATAATTTATTTTGAAATAAATAAATAAATAAAGATTAAGATAAAAGATACAAAATGCAAAAATTATTAAAAAAAAAAAAAATTTTAAAAATTCATTCTATAAAAAATGCAACATGACAAAACGAAAGACTGCAGCTCTCTCGAAAATTAAACAAAATTTTATTTATATATTTTGTAAATCAAAAAATTTTTGTAAATCAAAAAATTTATGATTTAAATACGAGACTTGCGATTAGTAAATATAGCGACATACATAACAACAAATAAATATTTATTAAACTAAAATAAATATTTAAATAATAATATCAAACTAAAAGAAAATTAAATAATTAAATTAAAATCTTCCACAAAAATTTTATCATGCAACTTAATTACAAATTTTAGTAATATTTAATTAGTTTATTTTGTGATTAAAAACATTTGTTAGTAATTTATAATTTAATATTAATTAAATTTAAAAAAAATTAAATTGAACATTTGTAAATCTTTCTAAATATAAATTTAAGGTTAAAAATATTTTGTATATTTTAAATTAATTTTTTATAGTATAATTTAACAATAATTTTAATATTTTGTAAATAAATTTATAATCGTTATTAATTAGAGAAATTTATTTATAATTTATAATATTAATAATATCAAGATTTGTTTTATATTTTTCTTTCTCATATTTTAGGCCAATTTAGATTTTTGTATCACTGTTAACAACAGAACAAACCATCATCATCCACAAACATTCCAGACAGAGTATCTTTATGAAGACAAGTCATACTCACACACATTCTCACATTTTGTTCAACTTCTAAAATTTAACAGATTTTAATACAATCTTATGAAAGATTTTTCCTTCGCAAATATTATGTTTTGAAGATTTTTCATTTTACCACAAATATCAGCATAACTGATATAATTCGAAAAATGAAAAGTTTCCGAAAAATCTGCTATTTAATATACAAAATAAGCTACCAAAGGCTATACAAAATTGTCAGTAAATTCTTTAGGAGTCTATAAGTAATTTACTATAAATTCTTGAAAGTATTTATATACTAATTAAAAATATTGGACACATTTGCACAATGATAAAGCTCAAAAGTAGAATTATGAAAAATAATATTATAGATTAATTAAGGGTTGCTATAGAACGAAGATTGTCTCTCCACGCCGGGACATAAAATATATATCACGTAAAAGTATAAATATGATTTTAATATAATTTGAATTTATTCTGTAATAACTACCCAGTTGACAATTTATTAATGTCAATTTATTTTGAAGGAATATTTGAAAATTATATAAAATTCTCATTTTCCGATATAATTCATAGTAAATGTTTCAACTATACTAGCAACTGGCTGGCAACCAGCTCGACATAATAAGTCAAATATTATAATATTTAACAACTAAAACTTTTCAATAACGATTTTTTCGAAAACTAATTTTAAAGATTTTCCTTCTTAATGAAATTTTTATTTCTATATGATTCTCTCTAACTATAAATAAGCTAATAATTTAATAATTTAATATAATTATCATGCTTTTTAATCATTTTTTACGAATAAATTAATTATTTTTTAACTTAAATATATAAAAAATATTAACAAAGATTTATTATAAATTAAAAATTATTTTTAGATGCACTAATTATATTTTTTTTTTAATATAAGATATTTTTATAAATTTGAAATTATAATGAAATTATTTAAAAATGGTTAGTTACGAGTTACGATAAAAAAAAATCTTAAAAAACTAAATAATTTGGGTTTAAAGAAATTTTTATAAAGAAATAGACAAAATAGAAGAAGAAAAAACACTCCTTTTTTAACAACCATCACATACCCTTAATGTTCTAGGGTGATTACTATAATCAACTGGCTGACATCGGAAGTTATAGTGACCAGTTAGCCAACCGGAAAGTGCGATCTGTAAGTAAGTAAGGAAATAATCCAAAAATAACAAAAACTTGTAAATTTATAATTCAGATTTGTGTTTCAGTTTATGGTATATAAAAAAAAAAATGAAATTAATAAAAAAAAATTAAGTTGTACATAATTTTAAAAAATACTAAATAAAAAATATATGTAAAATTTGAAATTACAAAATAAATAAAAATGAATATAAAAACATAATTTTGATGAGCGTTTTTTTTTATGAGAAATTATAAAATTAAATTAAAAATTGAAATTAAAATGAATTTTGAGTTATGTATTGTGAATTTTAATCATAACAAAATTGGATGATCAAAAATGTACAACTTTTTAGTTTTTAATTATAGTTTAATTTGTGTGTAACATGAGTTAAATATTTAATGAACATTCTACTTTTAATATGGATTTAATTATGTTATTTAAGTCTTTTAAGAGTGAGAATTAAAAAATGTTTTTTGTTGGCTATACGGCGCCGAGTTAATGTACAATTTTCTGCAAATACTGCGTTCTGTTCTGAAATTACTGCGTTCTGAGGTGTGGCAAAAAAATAAATTTTGATAATATAATTTAGTATGAATGAGTAAAATGTAAAATGGATAAATGTATACATAAAATTAACAAATTAACATTATATTTTAATATTTGTTATTTAATTTGATGTTGTTTTAACATTAAACATATTTTTTTTACAGAATAATCATTTATATTTCACTGAAATATGTTAAAGGACGATTTGAAATATCTATAATTGTTAATTATTTTGAAAATAATAGATGAAATTTGTAATAAGCAACAGCATAAATTATAGTTATAAAAGTAAAGCTTAGTTAATAATTAAGGTTTATTATAATAATAATAGATTTTTTGTTATAATTAAAAAAAAAACATGAAAATATAATTATAATTAAGATATTTATGGGATAATTATTTCCCAGTGTAATTATTGATTTCAGTATTTTAGCATTAATTTAAATTATTGATAAAATTAATAACTGCATTTAATTTATAATTTAATATCAGTAGATTCAATTACTAAATAATTACTAAGAGATTCTGTAATTATATAGTAAGTTTCTTTATATTTATCTTAGCATATTCTTAATTTTAAAAATAAAAATCCTAATCCTATTATACCAGAATTGTCAAGTATTTAAAATTTAAAGTACATATGTAATTTAAAATGTATTTTCAGGTGCTTAAAATATTTTAAATCAAATACTTTTTAATTGTATGATTAACAATATGATGTTTCAAAGATTTTCTCATGATATTTGTACTTGTTTATTGATTCTAGGTATTTGAATAACAGAAAATGTATTTGAAATAACTAGGAAATATTTAAAATACTTATTAGTATTTCAAATATATTTTATGTAATTTTAATGATATACATGTAATTTTAAAGCATTTACATAAATCGCATTTTATTGCAAATTAAAATTCTTGGTTTTAAATATTTTCCAATTTTCGACATTATAGATAATTTGAAATTTTCTTTGCATTGCGCCAAAGTATTGAAAAAATACTTTTGGACTATATATTTCAAATAATAAGATAGTATTTTAAGTATCTATACTAAATATAAGTTTTTGAAATTTGCAAGTACTTATACTAATATAAATTTGCAGTATTTTAAACTTTAGCTATTCATCTAATAACTTCTTTGTATTTCAATTACTAATGTTCATCTGGTATTTTTGACAGTTCTGTTTAACAGTAATACATTTAAATTTTTAAATTTATTCTTTCATTTACTTAAATTATTTATAATCATTTTTATGCGTAAAAAATAATCAAATCTTTGTGCTGTTTTGTTTATAGGATTAAATTTGTGCAATAGTCCAACTTGTGCAATGGTGCAATATTATTTTTTAAAGCTGTGAAGTTTATTTTAATTTAACTTTAAACATTTTTATATTAGCTACAAGCTTTTACCTGAAAGTTAAAAATCTCTTAAATTTAACATATTTTTATTAAAATTATTAATCCTAGTGACGAGACCCCATTAATTATCATAATTTTGATAATAGTATTTTAAAAATTAATTCATAAAAATTGCAAAGCAACAAAAACATTTTAATTAATTATTCCAAAATTTTAGTAAAGATATTTACACAAAAATGTTAAGAAAAGTTTTACCGAAAAAATGTCATAATATTATTTTCTCATTTCCAATCCCATATAGAAATGAGTTTCGGAAAACTTTATCTTTTTTAGTTTTTTTTTTTTTAGTTGTAGCTTCATTTATATAAAATAAAAAAATTGTTTCCTAGGTTTTATTACTAGGCATATATGATTTTATTTTTCAGAAGTGAATTAATTATATTATTTCTATAATTTTATGACAATTTTTTGTTTGAAATTATTTTATGTCATAAAATTTTTTTTTTAATTTACCTCCCCATCTCTGAAATAAAAATTTTAGTTATCCATTTTTTTTTTTAGCAGAAAAGCCTTAATTACTATAATAATATTAAAATAAAAATTTTAATTTTTTTTTAAAATAATTTTATGGTGTATACATTAAAAAGTATTTGTATATTTTTTATGTTGATTTTCGTTGATATATTTCAGTTTCGAGAGTGCATCGCAGATAAATTTTTTATTAATTATCTTATTTTTTTTTATTTTTTTTATATGAAATTTAAATAAATTTACATTTAATCTGCGCTGGACTTACTCTCTTAGCAGATTGACTTTCTGTATAATCCACTGGTTGACATCTAAAGCTGTATTCACCCCACCAACCGCCCATAAGACACTAAAGTTTAATATTAATTATGTGAAATGATAATTCTAATAATTTTTTTTTAAATAGTAATTTAACATATTTTGAAATATTTATATAGGTCCATTTAGTCTTACACATTATTTATTATTTGTAATTTATGTAATTTAGGCTTTACGAATTTTATTTATTTAGCAAAATATATAAAATAATAAAAATATATATAAAAAAAAAGCTGAAATCATTACAAAATTTGTATATAAAAATGCTGTAATATTAGTTATGAAATTTTCATGAATATGAAATTTACAAAAAAAATAAACAATTATAAATGAAAATTGAATTTTATTTTGATTTATTATGAAAGTTTCAAGTTGTGTTAATTTCTGACTGTTCTAAACTTACCTCATAAAAGAGCCACGCACTAAATATCACTTGAACTAGATTATAATATATAAGGGTATTTTGTAATTGCAATGGCTTTCGATTTTCCATTAATCGAGGTCCCAAAACCTATAAAAATTAATAAAATTAAAATATATTAATTTTTTTTTGCAAAAATAATTTTATTTTTAAATAAATCATAATAAAAGTAAATTTTAATTAGACAACTTAAGAACTTCATTAATGTTTTAAAATAATAGGCATTCTGAAATTAGTGTAATTCAAATAATTTATAATCTTTTAGGAAGTAGCGACAAAATGGATGTGTTCGAAGAAGAATTTTGGATGTACAAAAGTGTACAAATAAAGCATTTTTGTTTGGTTTTTTTCCCCCAAAAAGTTAAGTCAAGGGAAAACCTGGTTTTTAGCGTCTCTATTACCAGTTTTCATTGTTTTGAAAAGCGTCTCATTGTTTTGAGCATTAAACTATCAAATCAGCTTTGCTTTTGGTTAAGAAATATTGGATAAACAAAATAAACCAGAAGAACAAAATCTATGAGCGATTATTAATGAATAAGAACCACATAATCCTCAATAAGTTAAAGTTATTAATCCTCTTAAAACAATTCCTATATGAGCAACAGATGAATAAGCAATTAAAGCCTTTAAATCAGTTTGTCGTAAACAAATTAAACTAACTAAAACACTCCCAACTATGGTTATGTGTGACGTGAGAGTTCTCGGATTAATCAATCCAGGTAATCTTCTTGCGACAATTCTCTAAAAATTACGATTTAATTCAAAATATTGATTGGTTTTATGGTCGCTTTAGCACTATTTTGATACCACCCAAGCTCGGGAACCGTCAGAATTTTATTTGGAATTATTTAGATCCACCTCGTGACGTTCAGGAAGTGTAAAGTTTCCGTAACGTTTCAGTAAATATTTTATATTTAGATTTGGTGTTGATATCAAAAGCATATCACTAAACATAATCGGATCATTGTATTTTTTCACCTCTACTGAAGTCCAGAAAAATTACAATAAATTTAATTGATCTCAAAAACAATTAAATTTATAGCTCTGACATGATTCTATATTTATTTAATAAAAACTGCGTATTTACAATTTAACCACTAACTCTCTAACTGAAAAGTTTCACAATATTAAAATATATTTGGTAGAATAAAACTAAAATAGAAAATAAATAAACAAAATAATTTCATATGAAAGTAAATATTCATAAAAAATAAACCAATTTTTTATTTTTTGTAAAACATATTTTTTTTAAATATTATTAAAAAAAAAAAACAGATCCGGTTCAAAGTTCTAAAATTGTAAAATCGGTCTAAACCTAAAGCTCGTAATTTTGTATATACAAAGAGAAATATTGTGCTTTAAGGAAATTTTAGAAGTTCTTAATAACATAAATAAATAAATAATTATCATATATAAATAAATTATTAACATATAATTGAAATTTAATGAAGTGGTTTAATGATTGAAAATTCAGTGGAAATTATGATATTTATATCGAAAATTAAATACTTAATTCCGTTGAAAATTATTTATAAATATTAATTAAATCGGTGTCATTTTCTAAAATAACAAATAACGTTTCGAATCTGTTACCTAGTTACCTTATACAATCAAAAATAACAGAGTATTAAATATTTTGTTCAGAGTTGAACTTTATAGAATTAAGATAACAATTTATTAATTTTTTATTTTTTGGAGACTGAATAAGAAAATAATTTTTGTAAATTATTATTAAAATTTGTGAAGGTATTTCAAAAAATAAACTTAAAATAAATAATTTATTTAAACTAAATTTATTAATTTTTTGTCTGTCTGTCATAAACTTTTCAAAATGGCTATTTGACATACGACCAGAAATTCTGAATCTAGGTGTATTAGCCTTTTTCGTGCTATAGCTTCGCAATATCAGAGGATGTTTTCTGCAGTTTCTTCATCATCCGAACAGAACCGACAGTCATTGTTACTAGACTTTCCGATTTCTTTTAATTGATAACTGAGCACACAGTGACCTGTGAATTGTACGTAGCTCGGTTTTGTTAACATTTTTGATAAATTTGAGATTCACTACTCTTGACCTGGCATGTTGTTGCAGTAGGTAGATTTATCTTTATTTTCCATGGAACGGAAAATGATGTGGCTGTTGGAGATTTCGCAGAAGGGTTCTTGGCCTGTTCTTGGCCGGTGATACGTGTAGACGCACCCTTCTAAACATTTATGATTGAGCTTCTCCATAACAATTTTTAATTAAATACATTCTTTAAGTTATGTTCTAAGAATGTTAATGAAACTTTAAAAAAAAAAAATCTATTTAGAATAAACAACATAAAGTTAATAAAGTTTATTAGAACAAACAATTTTTTTTGTTAATTTTTTCTAAACACTTTAATATTCACCAAATCAACTATAAAATTAAAGTTTTTTGAACTTGTTCTGGCTTTAAAAATCCCACCTTATAAGAATTTATTAAATTTTACATCATTTCTAAGCTTAATTTAGTCTTGGGGATGATCATAACAAGTTTTTCGTTAATTAATTCTGAAAACAAAACTACTAATTTTTTTGTTGTCCAGGTGCGAGTGTTTACAAAAATATGAGGTTTTTTTTTTTTAATTTGAATTTAAATTTTTAAATTGAATAATAATTTATTTGAAAAACGTTTCTAAAATATATTATACGGTATTAATAATATTTAAATGGGAAATTTTTATGAAATTTATGCTATCTAAGATTTTATTATAAATATATGTAAATATTATGTCATAAAATTATATTCGCGCATAAAAATTTACATTATATTATAAATTATTAGAAAGAATAAAAAAAATCACTGTTTACAGATCACAAAATTGTTTTTCAGATTAAAATTTTAAAAATCTTGAATTTTCTTACCTTGACAAGATAAACATATGTTAGACATACAGCTAATGTTGGAAATGGTGATGACATCATTGGCCAATCCTTTGTTCTAGGATCTGGAAAATTTATTTAAATTGATTATTTTTGACATATATTTATAATAATATAAATTAAATTTGATCAAATCTTATATTCATCAATAGTTGATTATGTAATTATATCGAAATTAATTTTGTAAGCTTTAGGATAGATTAGAATTTTAATATTTCTGGTTTATTATAGCTTTGTTAGACAAGGAAACAAATTAGGAAACGTTTTTTATTACACTGGAATTCTGGAATATAAGTTTCCGGTATCATAAATTTTTTTAAAAATTAGACGAAGTATGTCCCGATTTTGTGTAGAAAATATCGTAGAAAAAAATCATAGTTAAAAGAAATACTGTCAATTAGAGTTGTAAAATTCGCTGTACCGAATTTTATCAAAACTTACATCATTATATTTGACGCACCCTTCTTAACTCCAGTCTGTTTCCTTGACGAAACTTTATATTTTCTTTTATGAATCAGACTTTGACATTCAAATTAGATGTTTGAAAACTCTCAGAATACATGACTAAAAACCTATACTACTCTCTGGTCCTGTCAACCTATCATCCCCAAAGAGATTCAGTATACAAAGTAAGGGAAATACGAATTAGTAGATATGCAAAAGTATCAACGGATCAAAAAACATATCAACAAAAATCAAATTCGTAATGCAATTCGATCAGATTTTAATTTTTTTTTTTTTTTGTTAAATATTTCAAATTTATTACATTGTATTAAATCATTTTATAATGAATAAATTGTCTGTAAAAATTCCATAATTAACTCATCAATATCGAGTGGAAAAAAGTCAACTATTAAATTAACCATATATAAAAATAAAATAATTTATCATTACATCATCATCACAATATTTGCTATATTATTTGTCATCAATCATCAATAAAATGATAATTAAACCTTTTTATTTAAAATTGAGAGTGACACCCAGAGATCAAAAGAAAAATACAATAATTTGTGTCCAATACAAAATACCTTAAGATTTTACTTTGTTATTATGTCTTTTCGTCCGTAACTTATCGTTTATTATACGGAAATTTCAACTTTTACAGCATTCTTCGAAGCCTAGAAATATTAAGTTAATTCCTCATCGATTTTGCTGTATCAAATTCTTTTTACTTTAGAAGATTTCCACTTTCCGAACAAATGCTCTCACTAAAATACTGAAAGTATTTAAAGGAAGTGTACAAAAAATGTGCCCGAACTAGAAATTCAGCCGCCAATTTAATCTAAACTTATTTTTTATGCTGATTATATGTTTTCCAAAAAAATTTTAACACTTTTTTTTATGTATAAATTTTATATTACACGAAATGAAAAAAAAGCATAAAAGTAGGAGAAGCCAAAATGTCTAACAGATATCAAAACCGAAAACCTATTAACCTCTATTGAAAGTGAAATTATTTTCTATATTATATTTTGATGTACATAATAATTTTTGGTCAAAATAAATAAATTACAATTTATATATTTTTTTTTCTTTAGATTTCCCACCATTGAGGAAAACTAATTTTGGGTTTTTTTGTATTTTGGGTATTTTAAAAACTAAGTGGTAAAAAATGATTTTGTTAGGCAATCGAACAAGAAATATAGAAAAAATTTTTATTAAGACAACAAAAATTACTTTCCATACTTTTATTTTTCTGTGTCCATTTTGAAGGTATTCAAGTGCAAAATGAACACATATTTTTCATCAATTACCAATTTTGTTATTACCAATTTAAAGATAATTTTATTATTTTTTTTTTGTAGTTTTTTATGTAATCAAATTTTTGAATTTTATTTGTTATTATGAACAAAAATTTTGAATAACAAATTTGCAAATTCTTGAAAAGGTCAACAAATTTCTGAATATTATAATACGGTCAGTAAGTTTTGTAATATTTTATAGAATCAGAAAATTCAGGAGGAAAATATTGTTTTAAAGTCTAGCACAAATATTTAATAGCTAATAAAGACGCTGTAGACCTCTTATTAAAAATCCGTACTTATGTCACATTTCTGAGATATGTATGTAAATGAACCGAAAAATATTTAGCATTAGCTTTCACAAATTCTAGATCCAACAATAGTAAGGTAATTTAAAAGTATATAAAGGATTAATTTTAAAAATTAAATAATGAATTTTCTTAGTTTCAATTATTATATTTATATAATAATTGTCATTAAATTAAAAATATTGACTTACAATTACAACAAAATTGTATATTTTTCAAACTATTTAATTAACATTATTCATTAATTCGAAGTAATTAGTAATCTTTAAAATGAATTCTACATTTCGTAATATAATTATTAAAATATTAATTCATTTGTAAACATCATTTATTATATTAATTTGTATTTAATAATTGCAGTGGAATGTAAGTAATCTTCATTTTTAATAAAAATATTATTTTACGTAATACTAATTAATTATATAATTCATAACAGAAATTGTATTTCAATTTATGCAACTACGTAAATGTAAGCAGTAGAATCTACAAAATATTAAATAATGAGATCTAAAACTGACAATTAAAACTGAATGTTTATACGAAGATTATAAATATTAATATAAATAGTCATTTATTATGCTATATATATATACAGATTTAATAAAAAGTAATTTAGCAATTGAAGAAAAAATTAAGATAGAATTCTTGTCTTAGAGTATAATTATTCTGAGCTGGACAAAAAACTTGAATAGGTCAGGAAGCAAATAATTAACTTTACAATGTTTGAAAATAGAATTGTAATATGAAAGATTATAATCAAAAAAATGTTAACTAAAAATTGTATCCGGCTAATTTACGGTCAACATCATTCGTCAAATAATGCATTCGGTTATTTGTAATTCGGTCAATTGTTATTTTGATCAATTTTATCGTTCTATTAGCTATAAATCACTACAAATACGTATTTATATTTTTAATCTACAATCAAAAGTTCAATAAACACAATAAACAAAAAAAAACTTACCGCCATATGAATCCATGTATCTTTGCATACTGTCAATGTATCTCATTAGTAAGGCCATTATGCTTTATCTGTAAAATAAAATAATAATAATTAGCAAAAAATAATAATTTGATTTTTTTTACATATTATTATTAATAACAAGTCAAAATGTTCTTATAAAATTACTAAAGTTCAAATTTCTCTATACACATAAAAATCATAAATTTACAACATCAAAATTTCATGATAAAATCATATTAAAACATATATTTATATATAAAAAAAAAAATCTAACCAATTAATATTTTATATTAAATCAAAATGATAAGAAATTTATAATGTATAATAAAATAAAAATTCTTAAGTTTGGTCACCCCAAACCCCAAACCCATAAAATTGAGTCGCGAAATATGAGAGAATGACAATCTAAAAGCCGGCAAAACATTGACAAAATGGAATTAATAATACGGTAATAATAATATCTTTTTTATAAACGATTTCATTTCAATTTATTTTATTTTTATGAATAGATAAAAGCTATCAAAATAAAAAAAAATTTCATATTTTGTCTATTTCCACCGAGTTTTATAATTTATTACTTTTTCATTTTTGATAACAAAATTTAACAAAAATGTTTTGGCAATATTAAAAAAAAACTTAGCAAAAAGATAAAACAACAAGAAAAAAACATTTCGACCGATATTTCATTAACATAAAAATCAATCTTTAAATATGGGTTAATGCACTCTGCTAAGCCATTTTAATCATAAAAAAAAAAATTATTTTGTTGTGTAATATTGATTATCTTTTGGAAGCGTGCTATACTTTTTTTTTGATAAAAAATATTATATTTTTTTTAAGGTGAAAAAATATTAAACTTTGTACAGGTAAATAGTAAATTTATAAACTGATTAAACTGAGTAAATAAATGGAAAAATAAAAATCGAAACTGGTAAATTCTGTAAAGAAGAAATATTAGAGGCACTTCGAAGCCACTATAACGTTTACTTAATTTAGGTAGCCGATCATTGTCATACTGATTGTGATGAACCAGCCAAAGCCAATATATTACAGTTAATATTAAACATTGGATAGTGAAGACCTACTTAAGATATTAGGTAAATTTCCAGGGAAAGTGGTTAGATCACTTTTTAATAGCATAAGTTATTGTTGTGCTAATTAAAGAGATATATGGGTCATAACATATTGTTGCTTTATTGTTACCTAAGAGCAGGGAGTGCCACCCTCTATCTAAACTAATTTGATTTTTTTTAACAATAAAGGTTTTACAATAGTATTAACTAAATATATTTTTAGCTTTCGAATGGCGTTAGTTTGAAGTTGGTAAGCCTGACATAGATCAGCATAATAAACAGACTGACCAAATGGAATCTTAGTGCATAATTTGTTTTTATATTATATTGTGAATTAAATGTTTTTACAATTCAGTAACAAAATTAAACCTCTTTTTACAGAATTTATGAATATTTCATAATTAGGCAACATTGCGAATAATATTATAAATTTTATATATTTTGTATTTGTTAACAGAACTTAATATACTTTGTTATCAGTAATTTAGATACATGTATTTTTCAGACAAGTGTGTAAACAAATATTTTCTTTATTTATTTTCATTGAAAATGTTATTATAATTTGAAATTAATATTATAATTACTAAAACTTGCCTAAATCGTCTGTATTTCATTATAATTCAAAAAAAAATTCAAAGTTTTCGTGCTTTGAGACTAGACAATTTTTAATAAGCAAGTTCAAAGTCATGGCCATTCACGTGCGGTTATCTAACTTTCTTAGACTAAAGAAAAACTAGTTTTATAAAAACTTTTAACCTCAAAATTACATAAAACCATGAATAAATTCATCTAGTTATATTTTTTTTTTTTGAATAAAATTTATACAATATTTTTTTTTTTTGTTATCACATAAATTTACGAGAAAAATACATTATAAAATTTATATTTTATCAAAACTGGTTTAACATCACGTTTATTTTTTTATATATATATATGCATAATATATTAATAAATATTTCAACAAACCAACAACAACAAAAAAAAACACTATCAATTTTTATTAGCCTTGATTTGAGGTGCATGTTGAGTCTCCGCCAGTGGAGTATTAACAAATAAAATACAAAAAAAAAACGGAATACCTAAAAAACTACGAATCATTACCAAATCGGTTCAACAAAAACGTTGTCGTGTGCAATAATTTAAAAGACTTACTCCAACAAAATTCTGAGCTTACAAAAGAAAACAAAAAAACAATTTTTTTTTTTAGTCTGCTAAAAAGCCATCGAAAAAAAAATCTTACTAAAAACCACGTGGCTGGATCATATAATAAAATTTTTACAAAGTATCTTTAAGATACTTTATGATTTTGTATCTTTAATATGATGCCTTTTTTTTGTTAAATGGAAAAATAAATAAAAAAAAACTAGGCAGATTTATATTTTCTCATACTCTTTCAGATTGAGCATGTTTTAGTTTTAGAGAAAACATTTTTGGAATAAAAAAAAAAGAGAAATGGACATGAACAGCTGAGCATATAATAAAAATGTTTATATGAAATTATGTAAGAATATTTATTAGATAAATGATTTTATAGTTGATATTAATTTAAAATATTTATTATTATTTTTAGACTATTTTGTACTAGTACAAATTATCTTAAGATTTCATTTTATCCATCTGTCAGTTCGTACGGGATCTATAGAAGGGCTAGAAACTGAACATTATTCGAATACTCTCAAGTCAAATGATTCCAGAATTTGATTTACGAAACCTTAGAATTTTATAAGCTACAAAACCAAACTCTTAGCACTTTTTAAGCTTTTTATTTTCAAATTAAATGCTCCTCTTATAATAAAAATATTTGAAAGAAGTACAAAAATGCTCAGATAAGAATCGGGAACATCAATCTAATGAGTAGAATTTACTAAATCAACCAATATTGATAAAAAAAATTACCGGAAAAATTGTTGCTTCCTTAGATACAAAGCATGTAAAATTAAATAATTTTATGTATATTTAAAAACAAGTTTTATCAGTCTAGAGAATGATTATTTATGAATATTTGTTTATAACAATAAAATTGATAGAGCCGGCCTACCAGTGATTTATAATGTGTGTATTATTTTAAAAAAATAGTGCCAAAATAATGTTAGTCAGGAGCAGATTTTGGTGTTGCTTTCAAATAATTTTATGCTATTTTATCTTAAAAAAAGGATCTACAACAAAAATTCTCGTGATAACTCACCTACCTAAGATAATTTTACAAAAAACTACTAGGCAACAAAATAAATTTAAAATATATAATGTTTTTTTTCTGGTAAAATCATATTTTTCGAGTACGTTATAATGAACATCGTTAAGCCATATATTGCTAATAATATTTTTAATGCATCACATTCGTCAGTTCAATATGAGATAAAACAAATATAACATTTTAGAGGAACCTATATATAAATTATGTACATATATGTCATATGTTGCGTCGCATCAAAGGCTCATGTTGTACAAAACGTTGTGTTGCAGCTCATGTTTTTTTTGTATTCTATCTTACATAGGGAACAGATTGAAGCTTGGATATTGAAAGTAACATTTTATTAAATTTATATTGAACTAAATTTAATTTATATGGTTCACTAGAACCAAAAAAATTAATTTAATTCCAATCATTTTGATTGAATAATTTCAAGGTACAAATTACAAAATGCTACAAATATAATAAATATATATTCATAAATAGTTTCACGTTAGTTGGTGACAAAATTAGTTTAATATCACATGCATATTTCTTTTGGTGCTGCTCATTTCCTTCATCAGAGTCTGTAGAAGATGAATGAACTGTTTGTTGTGTTCGAATCGTTTATAATTTAAATTATATGAATTACGTAAAATTTAAACCAAAATAGATTTTTACTTTAGAGAATATATAAAATATGACAAAATTTAAAAAGAAAAATTAATAAAAATAATTTCTATATTTAAATCATGTTCTTCTAAACTGTGAAATGCTAATTTTATGGGAATGGAAAAAATAGAATAATTTAAAAATTAATAAAGACACATCAAATATAAAATAAATTGTATAATTTTGGAGGTAAAAATTTCTGAAATTAAATTTTGTAATATAAATTTTATATATTAATGAAATTTTTAATAAATATAAAAATTAAATTGCACATTTTCTTGTAGACTCTTTTAAATATCATGTGTATTATGTGACTTTACATTTAGTACTAGATATAAGTAATGACTCACGATAACTAATTCCTTATGTTCTAAAATGAATAACAAATCAAGTTAGATCGCTAATAGAATAGTTCTAGTAACTAGAAAAAATAATGATTACAAATTGATTTTACTACTTTGGAGAAAATTCAAATATAAATTATTGAATTTCAAAATTTATATTTATAATATTATTTCATTAATTAAAATATTTTAGAAGATTGAATTTAAAGCATTAATTAATAAGAGACATAAACTTAATGATTTGCATAACTAAACAATGAATCTGATCAAAAGAATAATAAATAAATTGTGATTTTAATATTTGAAATTTATTTATGTATAATTTATTTATTTTCAATTTATGTACAATTTTAAATTTAATAGGTTTTTTAAATTTGACCCAGACCGTCAACAATTTCTACAGGACCAATTCTTAAATTAAATTATAATAACTTTTCAGAATAAATTTATATTAATTCTTTAAAATAAAAAAGTTTTTGATTTTTTGTTATTTTCATAACCAACATTTTTTTTTCTGGTTTTCATAATCCTAAAATAAATTCTACAGAAAAATACACAAAAAAAAATATGGAATTTAAGGATTTATATTTTTAACCTATCAGGGATTAAAAGGATAATGTTTAATACAGATGTTATATAACCTAAAAAATATATATATATATAATATTTATATGGTTAATGTATCCCCAAATAGAATTTTTTAATCCACTAACCTAAGGGTAGCTCAACACTCGGAGTTTATTAAAATTCTCATTTGGAAAAATTTCAGCTATTTGTACGAAATTTGAAATTTTTTAATCTAATTGATATTAGGAATGTATTTTAAATATATCGGGCACCAACTATAGAGTAACTGGATCTTAAAGGGCACCAACTAATAGTCTGTAAACCAATTTTAATTAACATTATACAACAATTACTATGAGATATTTCAGCACTCAATATTTTTATATTTATTTTTGGAATCTTCACCCTAGAAATTATTTGAATGATTTTTATTTTTTCCACCAATCTTTCGAACACAACACTTCGTTATTCCATTCCATAATTCATGGTAAAAGCATAAATTTTATGAAAAATAATTTATTATATGTTAATATGTCATATGGTAAATGATATATTATTATCCTTTTTGTTCTTTAAAAGGGATCTTTTCCACATAATTGAAATTATAAACATTTAAACTTTGGAATTATATATAATTTGCAAAAATTTGATTATTTGAAAGTTTTTGTTTTAAAAAGTTTATAAATTTTGAATATTTGAATTTTTAATAAAAAATATATTTTTTATTATTTTATAAAATTGCATTTTAAAATACGAAATTTTAGTAAACTTTCAAATAGTTTTAATACATTTTAAATTTGTGGCCATTAAATTTTTTGTTATTTCATTTATTTTGTAAAAATATCAGTCAAATTACAAAATTTCTTAATTATAGGCTAGGTAATGAAAATAATTACTCTCTGGTTCCCATAATTGCTTTATGTATTTTTAAAATGTATTTTTTTTTTGTATTTTCTAATAATTACAGATTTGAACTACATATAAGATTTTTCTGAGTGAATAAATGAATGAAAGATTTTTCTATTATTTTATTTAAACTTATTTAATAACAACCAAAGTTTGATTAAGTAAAATACAATTATTTTGGCTAGACTAATTTTGAACAATAATTTAAATTTAAATAACAATTAAATAAATGAACTATAAAATAGACTTTCGAAATACTGACCTAAACTGACCCCTATAGTTAAATTTATGCATTCACTCAAATTAATTATTTTTATCCGTTTATTTGAATTTGTTTTATACACCAAAAATACATAAATAATCTTCTTTTAGGTTTTAGAACTCAATCTGTAAATTATTATCCTTTTTTTTTACATATTTTTTATATATACAAAGATTATATACATAAGTGCCAGAAATATTTTCTTATTTATTTTGTATTCAACTTTTGAGTTCAATGGAACATATATTTACTAGTATATTTTATAAAAAGGATATAAAAAAAATATTATGTATATTAAAGAATTTATATATACCGTAGTAGCTTTTAGGATAATTCATTCTCAAAACATTTATATGTATACTTAATATATCCTTCCAACTACTAGTCATTTACGAGGCATATGATTTTATAATTATCGTAGTATTTGTGTAGTTAAGAGAGAATTTCAATTGAAATATTGTAGCCAGGATTTTTGTTTTTTTTATATATACATATATATTTTTGTTCAAGTGTTGGTCGTAAAGCTTTATAGCTCGTGTAAACGTTGTGTAAGTGACATAATTGTGGAAGACCAAGATTTTTAATTTAATTTTACTAGGTCAAGTAATTGTAATTATATATTTATTTACTTACAATATTATTAAAAATAATTTACAAAAATATTATTAATTTTTAAGATGCAATTATTAAACAATAAATAAATTTCTAATTCTTATGCAATTCATCTGCGAATTTTACATTGATTTTCATACAAAACAAACTGCCAGTGTACATCGATATGTCAGAATTACTTACTGCGAAGTAATTTTTTTACATTAGAATTTTTTCTTTAGTTAGCTATCGACATAATATCGTGCCGTAACGTCTACTTGTCAAAATAAGTGTTAATTAATTTTAACGAATACCTGCGGTTTGTGTAGTGTTTATGTAACATAATAAAATTATTTATGAATATTAAAAAATCGTTTTTCTGGTACAAGTTACTCGGAAAAATTGTAGTCATTTCGGTAACGTTATGTATTTTTATTAGATTTTTACGAGATCCTTTAATACATAATAATATTAAAAATTAACTTTTTATATCTAAATTTGTATTCATATAAATTTTTACTATATCCAGAAATTCTTCATTCAATATTATTTACCAAAATTATTGTAATATGTATTTTTAAAAACAAAATTTTATCTTGATTAATCAAAAACACAGTAAATTCATTTTAATATTCTCAGTTGTCTTGTTTATTCAATAAACATACACATTACATCTTGCAGATAAAGTTTTTCAACATTTTCATAAAAAAAAAAACGAAAATTCAAAATAACATAATTTTTAGAACTCCAGATGTATCTTTTAAATAAAGTTTCTCACAGAAAAAAATTACAAAATTTTCTTTTGTAATTTTTCCCAAAAAAAAAAAAAACAACAAAATTTTATAACTTGTAACCATTTTTTTTTTTTTGTTTTTGATTAAAATTCATGAATATATATAATAATTTTTATATACTTTTCTAACCGAGGCAAAATATATATAAACAAAAAATAAATAAACATTATAACCAAAATAAAAAGGAATCTCCAAAATGTTTACATAATGATTTACATAACCTCATCTGCAACGAACCCAACAAAATATTTATCTTTATGTACCCAAAACATTTTCTTTGTTGAAAATTGTTACAAATAAATTTAAAAAAAAAATAGAAGTTTTTAAAGAAAAATTAGGTTTTACTCTTTACCCCCAGCATTTTTAGTAAAATTTGGTAAACAAAAACATGTAAATGATTAATAATTTGATGGCTCATCAATGTTGGAGGAGTTGCCATTTAATACAAATTTTTCAAAATTAAAATGTAATAAATGTCAAGATTTTTAGCTCCTTAGTTTACTTGGCAGACGTATTTATTATTACAGAATACACGAAGTCTCAATGCTACGAGATTAAACTATGTATATAGGTAGAGGATATGTTTTGGATCCTACTTCATAAACAAATTGAAAAGGATTCCTAAGGTACAGTGGATGTAATCTCAACAGAATAAATAAATCTTCCACGAATTCCTTCGAATTATAAGAAATTTATATTTTAACTAATTTTTTTTTAAATGAATTTTTTTCACCAACTTGTAGGATTTAGTGTAAAAACCCTAAAATTTAATATTTTTTAGCAAAGATAACAAAAAAAAATCATAATTTTTACTTTCATACTTTTACATTGACCTTTTGCACAGATTTTTATTTAAATTATTATATTTTTATTTTATGCTTTTGTATCTCACAGTTCATAATTATGTTCAAAATTTTATTTTACATTTTTGGTTATAATATTTAAATAAAAAAACATATATTTTTTTCGTTCCATATTCAAAAATATGTTAAAACGTGTTAGCTATTAACGAACCAATGATAAAAGTCTTGAATGAAGTAAATCCCCAAGCATATTAGTCAGGATGTATACAGTGTATATACGAATTTATTTATAGGGTACGTTTACATATTTTTTCGGTTAGATATTATTGATTTTTTTTTTCTTGCTAAATATTAAATGTAAAAAAATATACATCGAATTTTTTACAGAAGAATTTCGGGTAGTAATATTGGTTTGTACATGTTGTTAAATATATATTTATATATACATAAAATATTTTACAAATAATCCCCCCACCGACCCACAAAAACATATTCAATATTAAATTTTTTTATGTACAACAGCATAAAAAATTTAAATTTTTTTTCATTCTTCTGTGCATACCATAATTTAAGGGTTTGTATTCAGGGTTGTTTTATACAAGAGATGACTAAGCGTGCACAAAGTAATTTTTTTGGGTTAAACAAAATATATAAAAAAAGGACTTATCTATGGATATTTCAAAACGCGGAGTTTGTCTAAATAGCACTTTGTAAAAATACTCAGTAATGTGTGCAATATTTTAGATTATCTAAAGCTTAATTTCAGAGTTCCAGCTTAAGCACAAGCTTACTAAACCGATTGTGTTCCAAAATTTAATCTCGTTCGGTTTCTTAATGAAAATTAAAAATAAACTGAAAAATGATAAATAAAATTGGAATCTCCACATCTAGAAAGAAAATTAGATTTAAAAAAAAATAAAAAATCGATTCTCTTTCGACCAATTTTTCAATTACAACATATCATAATTATTCTAAGACTCCTAGTAAAAATTCTCAAAACAATCAACCCTTAATGAAAAATGTTAATATAAGTTATTTCTGTATACTTTTACTCTTTGCAGAATGCAGAGAATTATGAAAGAGCAAAAAAGACTCAGATTTAGAAGGTTCCAAAAAATTTAAAATTACTGCAAGAAAAAATTAAAATTACAAAAATTTAAAGGAAGAATATAATTTATATCCGGAGGTAATAAATATTGATGAATTGGTATAGAATTAAGGAAATAAGAATTCGATAAAATTCAATTTACATATTAATATGATATCTTATTTGAATAGGAAAAGGATTATAATTTAATTGTGAATGATATTACAGGTGAAGGACGAAAAAAGAGGTTTTATTTATTTTTAAATAAAATTCTAATTAAATTGATTTTTACTTCCGTAATGATTACAAAATTGTGTTAAATTTTGTATAACTATAATTGAATTTAAATTTGAATTATGAATTATTGGTAAACTAAAACTTCAAAAATGCATGAATTACAAATTCTTATTAAAATTAAAATTCCAATCAAATTGTTTATCAAAAAATAAATAGAAAAATATTAAAAATTTATTAGTTTACTTTTCTAAAGTATATAATTTAATCATCCAGTCATTTAATAATTTTCTCACATAGTCCACCCCCCAAACATTGTTTAACTTTCAAACATTATTTATTTAGATAGAAAAAGAAAACATTACACAATATCATTTTAAATATTTAAATTTATTACTTTTTAAAGCTCATATCTACACAAATTATACAACTTTTTTATTTGTTTGTTCAAAAATAAATCTGCTCTACTTTTTTACTGCATATTACAGTATACTTATATGTAAAACTTATGACCGACCCATCATCATTATTGCCATTACTCATACTACCTAACGAAAAAATGGAATTAAATTTACAAATGTACAATATGTAAAAGCTTTTTGATTATATGTAATTTACATAAATGCATTAAAATTAATATTTGTAAATGATTTCGAGGAGCGATGGCGGGTAGGTATACGTGTAGCTATAAAACTACAATTAGGGTTGTTAAGAATTTACATAATAGAAAATTATTATTTGTTAGATTTAAGAATGACATGTGATTTATGTGGTTAATTCTATTATATATTTAATTTAATAATAAAATAAATTTATATGAATGAAAAATTGTTGAGAAAATGTGGAAAATTCCTTGACATATTTCAAATAAAACTCTACGAAACGTAAAAGAACATAATGCGAAGAATATACTGACGAATCTTCGGAAAAATAAGGCAGAACAACCAATGACGCATAAATTACAACCATTTAATCAATAAATAGATGCTGTAATAGACATGACCAGCGTACGAGAAACTCGAGAAACCCAATAGGCAAAAGACCAGTAAGAAGGTCAAAAGCTCGGTGGTCAATTACAATCATGCTAAAAGAATACTTAGGTTCCAACATTGGAAATCAGAGGACCGAGAGACGGTTTGGAATTATATTTGGGTGTAAAAGTTAAAAAAGCGTCAGAAGAATTTTTACAAATGAAACCTAGTAATTTATATATATTTGATTTTAATTATTTATTTAAATTAAAATTTTTGAAAAATATGGAAAAATTAAATGTAAAATTAATTTTTGTATCCTTCTTAATTTAATTATTTTAATCTATGAATCTTGTCGTCTTGATTCTTATTTTATATTATTCAATTCTATTTTATTTCAATAAGAATTTATTATTTCAATAGTTATAAAGTGAAGCATAATATTATGATTAGTGAATTTCACTAGAATTCTTAAGATACTATTCAATTGTAAGTACACTGTCAAAACAATTTTGTTTTTTTTTTTTTGTTAGTATACTTTAGCTAAAATTAAAAACCTTCATGATTTTCATCCCTTACATAAATATCAAAATATTTTCCCTTTAACACTATCAGGATATTCACTACAATTTTAAAGTCCTTTCATTAATTTAACAAAATCATAATTTTAATTCAAATAAATTTTCATTCATGAAAATTTATTATTATACTTAATTTTCTTATTAAGAGAATACAATTATTATGTCAAAAAAAAAAAAAAAAATCACAAGCTTTTTGAAAATGATGAAAAAGATACAATCATAAAAATATATATAACATAAAAAGCTCAACATATTAATCCGGATAAGAACTGTCAACTAAAATTGTATTTCTACGAGTACGTTATTATTTGTGTTTGTGTAAAAAAAAAAATTCATCTGACTAGATATTTTCCTCTCTATATATATATACTAAACACTTACACAAATATACATAAAAAACATATACCAACTAGAAAAATGAAATAAAATATATAGTATCACGATTTTTGTTTAAGTAAATTTTTAGTTAGCTGAAAAAATTGATTAACCATTACGTAACACACTATACAAATTTATTTTTGGGTAAAAATCATTTTCAAAATGAAAATGAAAATATTTGTCAACAAAAATTTAAATTTAGATTTGTACACAGTAACAAATTAATAAATAAATTTTTTGAAAAAAAAAAGAATATTTATTATCAAAATTAACTAAATAATTAATCAAATTAATTGACAACAAGTTGAAATTTAATCAAAATTACTCTTTTATAATGTGATAATCTTTAATTAAAATTTAAAAGTTACTTTAATTAATTAAAAAAATAATTTATTTAATTATTTTGTAGAATCCTTTCTATTCTAATAAATTACTTGTCTTAATATAGAGAATTTGCATATAAAACTTATGTCTTAAATGGTTTATATATTCAGTAATCATTTCGGTACTTGTGAATAATATAATTGAATGGATTTGATATTAAACCGTATATAAAGAAGCTAACGAAAAAATATTTTTATATTATAAAATTTTTTATGTCATTTCTTTTAACAATGCTATAAAACATTTAACTAGACTAGAACATATCTAATTATATCTAATTTTGCAGGTCATAAAAGACCTTGATCTAAATTGTACAATCTTTAGGGGAAGAAACACAATGTTTTTTTTTATATAATTTAAATATATATATATATTTATAATTCATGTTGTATACATAGAAACAGAGTAAAATAACAAAAAAAAAATATTTTTTGTTTAATGTTTATTTTCAGAGTCAACTTTAAGTTCAAGGTTTCGTTACTCATTTTGTCACTTTTTGTGGTACATAATCTTTGCTATTAAGATAGTTAATATCATTTTGCACAACAAAAAAAACTTGTCATATCCCATAGAACCATATATATTTATATATATATAAACTATTTAAGGTAACGTCTTCAATATTTTAACATCGCCTCCGCATAATATTAATTGGATGCTTATAGTATATTTGTTTTCCGCATTAACATAAAATTGGTTTTCATTAATTTTTGAAAGTTACATATTTTTAAGAATTTTAATTGATAATTAATATTTAATCAAAACTAAACTACTGTCAAATTAATTTTAAAATAATGTCCTTGTTTATAAATATAATTTACTCCTCAAAATCAATTAAATTTTATTTTTGGTTTTTGCTATATTATTTATGAATGATGAAAAAAATATTTAAAAATAAAATATTAAAATTTTTATGTAATTTCAAGGTTTTTTTTTAATAAAAGTTAATAATAAAATATTTATAGATTAAAGAAATTTATTTATATTGTCAAAATTATTGCCATTGAAAATTTATTTAGGACATTGTACTCAAAATTAGTACTTATAAAAATATTTAGAAATGAATTCAATTTTGATTTATATTTTAATTATATAATTTGAATATTTTACATCTTACTATATAACTTTTTGACATATTACTACTGTATACAAAATTTAAGTGTACCACTTAATATAAGTAACTTGTATAAAAATGTCCTTAATAAGTTTTCTTTATAATTTAATGTTCAAATATTGTATACAAAATTTAACAATAAAATCTATAATAATAATAATAAAATTCCTCTTCCCAAACCATTCGTACATACTTTTTAATTGTACTTAATAATTTTTTATCATTTTTGACAGTTTGGTATAGAAATAAAATAAAACTTTGGTGGAATTATATTTACTATATCGTATTCTTTTCAAACAAAAGTGGACATGCTTTATAAACACAACCATAGATTCAAATATATATTCATTATTTGGATTACGATAAAGCAATAATGCTTAAAAGTGTGGGTTTTTAAGAAAAGTGTAATAAATAAATTATCGTAAATCTACACTTTTAGAAAAGTGTAAAAATAAAAAAAGAATTTTCTATGTGAATTAAATATAATGATGAAAAAAATACTAAATTTTTTGAATTAAAAAATTATAATTAATGTTTAAGGAAGTCTAATTGAATTTTCCATCAAATTCATACTGTGTAATAGTTTTCATTCTTTAGTATATTATGTACTAAACGTATATTAATAATTATGTTTGTTTTGATATTTATTTTTTTCACTAACACTTTAACAGAATTTCGTATATTCTTTTACTACACAAAATATTTATGACAGTTGCCCCCCACGGTGTATAATCTACATGTAAACTTTATTATGTGACAAGAAAATATCATTATAGTAAATACAATAAATTTCTATTAGATATTTTTATAATTATACAAAGTGTAAATAAACAAACTAAATTTCCAGAGATCACTAAGAATATAATTAAAATTACAATTAAAATTTTTTATATTATTTACCTGATTTTTTATTATTAATTTACTTCAAATACAGGAGCAAATTTATTTTTTTACTATTAAGTATCCTTTTTTTTTTGATTATCTTTTACAATATTTTATATTTATTTATTTTTTTATTTGTCCTAATTTTAATTTTTTTATTTAATTAATTAACAATTTCAATACTAAAAAAATAATAATTTTTCTATAATACTAAAAATATTATTTAATGAACACAATAACACTTTTTAGAATTTTTTTACAATTTCAATTAATTTTTTACTAAAAAATTTATTTTTTTATATTCTAATTTTTTTTTTTTTTTTTTGTTACTAATATTTATTATTTCTGTAAGCTTTCAAAAGAACTTTTGGTTGTAAATGAAACCCGGAAAATATAAAATTTAAACGACAAAATTGTTGCACATACTCTTTAAAATAATATGTAAAAAATTGTGCATTTCAGGTAACAGTTTCGCCACGTTACGTTTAGAATGTGTGTAAATATATTAATAAATTATTTAATAGTTTTTAATTAATAATTACATAAATAATAAAATTTATTAATTTAAATTTGAACACACCTTTTTTAAATACAAAATTAAGCTTTTTCATATAATATGTAAAAAAAAAACTAAAATCATATACTAAAATTCTAATATTTATAATAAATTTAAATTTTTTATTATTATTTTATACTATATTTCTTTATAGTTTGAATGTCAAATTATTATATGTCAATTAAGCGCGAATTTTAATATTATATATATAAAAAAAAACAAAAAAAAAATCCATATATAAAAAATTATTATAAATTTAAAGAGTATCTTTAATATATTTTAATTAAAAATAAAAAATTACTTTTATTATTATTATTATTTTCTGAAGAGAACTTTTGTTGTTAACTGTTTGCTTATCGAAAACCTACTGAATATAAATTTATTGGTAACCCAAAATTAATGTTATATAAAAAAACCAACTTAAAAATGTTTCTTCTGATTATAAGCAAAGCAACATAAAATTTGTAATAATTTTTGAGAGTATCGTACAATTCTTTAATACATAGACAAAAAATACACATATACACATATACAAATGTAATAAATTTAGGAGAGAGAATGCCACCCTTGTGCTTGTGGGTATTTTTTTATGTTTCTTGTTAAATTTTCGACTTTATGGTAAAATTAATCTTTTGTGGTTATGTTCACCAAATTTTATTTGATTTCAATCATTTTAAAATGATGATAATTGAAATTTTCAATTAGAATTTTTTTTTTTTTCAAAATTAAATTTATTATTAATGTTAAATATATAAAAAAAAATTTTTTAGATAAATTAAATATTTATTATTTTATGTAAAATTTTACCGGAATCATATGATTTTTACCACCTTTTTCTAAATACAATTTTTTTTCTAGTTCAATTTGTATCTTTGTAAATAAACACATATACAAGAAAATTCTCTATTTTTACTCTTTCTCTTTCTCTCGAGATTTTATGTAATATAATTTTATCTTTTAGATTTTTATTTTGGTTTAATATTTAAGGAGGGGTTCACATTTCACATTTATGCTAAAATATTTTAAGAGAAATATGTTGCTTAAACATATAAGAGAAAATTATATTTTTTTGCAACATGTGTTAAACAAAATAAAAAAAAAAGTTTTATAGAATTTTAATTTTAATTAATTTGTAAATTAAATACATAAATTTGTTTAGAATTTTTTTTGAATATAAATTATAAAAATATATAACAAAATTGTTTGTAGTCAAAATTTTTTTTTTTATTATACGTTTTATTTTTAATAGCGTTTTAATATTTTAATATAAGATAATATTAAAATTTTAATTGTTTATTACAACGAAATTGGAATTTTGAATTAGGATTATGATATTAATAAATATAAAAGGAAAAACCAGATTTTTTAATATGTAATTATTATTTTTTTAATATGAATTAAATTTATTTAATTTCAATATAAATTACAATATAAAAATAATTCCAATAATGGAAAAGTAACCTTTGGGTTATTAAAATAAACTTCAACTTAAAATAAACTTTAACAAAATTAGCCTGATTTTTGTTATATAATTTCAATAAGATTTATTGAACTTAAAAATTGGATATTTTGAAGGTTAATAATATTTAAATTGACTAAAAATTTGTTCTTTTGCAATTCTGGGTTTCAATTTTTATTTATGTAAATTTATGTAAAATTAATTTGGTGATTTGTTTGAAATGTTTTTAATGAATTACCCAAAAATTAACATATTTTATGATAATTTTTTCATCGAAATTGTATATATATTTATGTTTCTTTCAATTGAACTTTTCAAAAATCAATTTTTATTATCAATCTTAACCATTCTTACTAGTTTTGAACCTCTTAATGAAAATGTGATTTACTAAATTTAGTAAAGGTTAACGCGTATAATTACAAAATTTATAGAATTTGTTAATCCTACGTATAAATAAAATGATAAGATTTAAGCATTCCATGAACTTATCTATATAAAAATAAGCTCCTTCGATTTTATGTAAGTGCAATGGTATCGATACCAAATTGAAAAAAAATGTTAACTATTATACATAGTAGTAAGTAATAGCGATGACAACGCAGCAAAGATAAGAGAAAGAAATGAGAAAAAAAAATAGTTTTTGTAATAATATTAGTGCCACCAGAGGAAAAGTTTAATCGAACTACTGAGGTTAATATCTAACTCCACTAAGCAAATAAGCTGATCCTTTCTTTGATTATGTACTAAAACTAAAACGTAAATTCGATATAGAAATTGTCGCCACTATGTCGTCATTATATTTCTGGTATATATACTACTATAATACTAGATTTATATATTATGTATATATAATATTTATGTAAAGTCTGTGGCACAACACTATTATAATTCAGATACAAAATTTTCTTATAAATAAATAGTTTGGGAATTCGTGTTTTCGGTCACAATAAAACGCAGAGGCACACCTAAGTTATATACATAATAATTATTTTTATTTTATATCGCATGCAACTAAAAATTCTAAAATATATAATTGTATATATTTATATAGTTTAATTTTTTAATTTCCAATTTTGAAACTATATATAGAAATTATATAAATGTGGATTTTTCAATTTAGTTTTGGAAATTTGATAAAAATTTTGGTTTTTCTTTTTTAATTCTTGTTTAATTTCAAATTAAAAATTTTTGGTGTTGATGGCATTGATTTCCAAGGTTCTAAAGCAAGTTATAAAGAAGAATGTCTTGAAGTATAGACAATTTTGTAATTATTGGGGTCTTCACAGTCAGCTTAGATGTGAAATTGGTTATGGAATAAAATAAGATATTAAAAAGTAATTGTTTACATTTTATTGTAAGATTGTCGTTATTAATTCAGGGTCAATATTTGAACATGTTATATAGTAAAATCGAAAAAATTGATAAATAAAAATGTAAAAACCAAGTAGAAAATTCAAAAATTACAAGTGGAAAAATATTGTGCATAAACAATTTACTAATTGGTGTAAATGAAATATTGACAGCAAAAATTCGTAAAAAATTTGATTTCTATTTAATTATTAAATTATTAAATAAAACTAAACTATAGACTACAGTCTTTAAAACTGAATAATTCAGCCTCTCCACACCGAGACGTAAAGGATGTATTATATCTGTATTTATGGCCGGCCAATATCCCAAACTACCCAAGAAGTACAAAATCTTGCTGACTGCTGTGTTGATAATCTCTTGTAGAATAAGAAATAAATTCCCCAAATATGGTACGCGTTTTATGGGTTCATTTAAGAAGAAGCAACTATTTTTAGATTTTCCGATTTAATGAGCAGTACCAGTGTCCTGTGAAAATACCAGTTATTGAACAAAGATAATTTTTATAAATCCGAGTATTTGGTAATTTATCTCCCATTTTGGAGTGAATGGATTCTGTTATTGCATACCTAGCGAATTATTAAAGTAGACTTAGATTTCAACTTTATTTATTTCAAAGATTCAAACTATGAATCTTTTAGAAGAACCCACACAATATGTTTGAAATTTATTTATACATATTTTATGTATTGGCAACATTTTATATGTTTTTTTTTTACTTTACTATAGAATGTTTCTTTATATACATAGGATTTCCTCTATCATGATATGATGACCAATAAACAGACACTAATGCAGAAAATTATCATTTAATATTGTTGAATTTTCTTTGATGAAATAATTTTCTATTTTGTTTTTATGTTTTAGAAAAATATTTAAAAATGTGTTTTTTTTTTTTTTAGTTTTGGTATGTTGCACATGAAAGTAAACACAACAAAATTTTTGACTTGCATAATAATAATATTTTTTTTTACATATTTTGGCGGGTAATGATTGTAAAATTGCACATGTCCACGTGGAATAATTTAACAAGAGGAATTTATAATCTTTACATTTTTTTACAAAAAGTTTGAATTAAATGTTCGTAGACGTTATTTAACCGCACGAGAGAATCATTTAATTATTTTTGATTATGGTCATCGCTACATTATTATGTCAACTTTTCAGAGAAATATATCATAATATAATTTTATTTAATGAATAAAAATATTATTATCTAATAGATATATTTTTTTTTGTCTTTAAATGTTAATTAAAAGTCTGGCAACAATAGACATTTAAAGTGATTTTTATTATGTATACTATTCGTAATTTTGGGTGTAATAAATTCATTAATATTGAAAGTGTAGAGATGTAATATTGTGGTAACTTTCTCGTCATCTGTCATAGAGATGACAAAAATTAATAATTATAAATTTATGCTGAAATATTTTGCCAAATTTAGGTATTAAAATAAAATAATATAATTTTTTATGATGAGATTAACTGAACGAAGGTTAATCAAATAATTTGTGATGACTTTTTTACTAATCTTATAGAAAGTAAGGTAAAGGTTAAATAAACTGAATCTTTCATTAAACTATTATAGAATATATCGATAAAATATAATAAAAATGACTGATTTCACAGTGAGAACTTTAGCTCAAGCTTAATGAAACCGAATGAATAGTTTAAGCCTGCAACTTAAGTTCACTTGGTTTCTAAATTTCCCCTCAACTTAGCTACACTAAAATATGTTAATTATGAATGAAAATGGACCATAACAATTATTGTGGCATTAGCATTTGTGTGTTAAATTTAACTCTTTTCTAATAACTTTTTTAATAAATAAGAATATATTTTCTATTTGTGTGTATAAATTAATAATAAAAAGTATCAAAAATGAGGTTTATCTTAAACCGCAGATGGATAGAGCTTAAGCTTCACTGTTGGCTATTGACACTGTAGTCACAACTTAGAATACACAAAAAGAAAATAAATTCAAGCTTATTTCAAGCTTATTTTAATAGTTTAAGCTATCACTGTGAAAGCGGGCATAAGTTATCCACCGATCAAAACGCGAATGAGTCCAAAAGCGATTTAAAATTTCGTAGAATAAGATATGTTAAAAAATAATGCTATCAATTTTATGTTATTAATTGTAATTCGGGCTCAATAAAAATATATTACAAACTTATATAAAAAATCATTCATCAATTATCATTTATTGAGCAAAATTCCCAATATTCTTAAATTTTCCGTTGAATTAGTTTAATTACATTGATGTTAACTAATGTTTTCCTAATTTTTCCTAGTATTTCATATAATTTTAATTTAATTATAATATACATACATAAACCTGAATAATTATATTTAATAAGAAATTTATCACTTCTTTCAGTATCGATTTTCTTTATAAATTTCAATTTGAAGTTCAATTTAACTAATCATAATTTATTTACATTTAAGTTGAAAGACTTTTAAAGTTCTTTCTATTAGTTCAATGTCCGTCAGAGTATCTCTAAAGTTTGTTTACTTTTTCAAAATAAAAAATTTGTTTATTGTCCAGGGTCACAATTTGTCTAGTAAATTAGATGAATGCATTTTAAATTTGAAATTTTCGAAAATCCGGTTTTTTTGTAGAAGAATTTTAATTAAATCTGAGCTAGCATTTTGTAAAATTTAATTTATTTAAATTTAAATTGGAGTGAGATAAGATATTATAATAATATATATGTAAATAATTTTTATAAACTTTAATTCTATTAAACATTTAGAAATAAAAATTAAATAGCAGTTTTCCTAATTAAATAAAAATTTGATAATTTAATTTAGAATAGTAAAGAAATAATTTTAAATTTTAGAACATAATGTATAAATTAAAAATTACAAGAAAAATATTTAGAAATGGCTGGCATAGTTCTATTCCGATTAACCAATCGAGCTAGCCACTGATCTTATTCTACTTAGGAAACATTCGAGAAAATTAGATTTAACATTTCTAGAACGGAAGAAACTAGAAGACCGTCTCTGTCATTGCCCTGCGGTAAGATATGAATGATTTAGTAAACACTTTTGGAACGTAATTTTTTAATTAATTCCGTTCATGAGAAAGGTAATTTAGAATTATATGCTCTAGGGTAGAATAAGCTATCATGAGTATATAACAGACCCACAGATGCTTAGAAGAATTTTTGTACCCTTACCTCGTTCCAAACCAACCAAGAATTCGACTCGTTCTAAATATAACCATCTCAACAGTCAACAATTTTTCAATTGATTTTATTCAGAGTATATAAAAATTACAATACAACATTTATGAAAAGCATCAAAATAAATAATTATGAAAATTATATTAACAATAAAACAAAAAATAAAATCTCATCTTTTTTATGAAATCCAAAAATTTAATTATTTTTAATTTCATATAATTAACATTAATAATAATATTAAGTAAATTTTCTACATCAATTTATTGCTACACACAATAATCACATCTAAAAGATATTATTGAAATGGTATTCCAAAAAATCTCTTCATTTAAAATTTAATTTATTTAATTATAAAAAAAAAAATATTTCATAATTTTCTTCTTTTAACAAACTAATCCAAAATTTTGATTTCCAAAAATTTATTATAAAAAAAAAATTTAATTAAAAATAAAATGTACTACACTAAAAAAAAAATATTTTGTAATAAAGTGAAATTTTTAAATATTTTTTAGAAATTTATGTTTTTTTATTAATAATTGATACTAATAAACCAAAAAAACGTAGACATTTTAAACACCTCCACAACAAAAATATTTTGATTTTTTTTTTTTTTGGATAGATTTTATTAGACAAAAGGAATCAAAAAAAAAAAATTGAAATGCTTTCTTTTTAAACCTACAACCAAATAACAAAAATGACCATCCTCCGCATGAATGAAATTTCGATTTCAAATATCGACGATTTGTTAGTTTAACTTAACAAATAAATGGTTTATCCCTAAAAAACAAATTATTTGAAATTTGTAATTCTTATATGGCAAACTTAATAGTAGGTTGCTAAAGAAGGTCATTAAAATTAATGGAAAAGTTTAAAAAAAAGTGAAATGACAAAAAATATATAAGAAAAACATACTAAAAAAAAAAATTGTATATTAGATTTTTTATGTAGGAAGCTGGAACTAATCTCATCAGTCAGAGTGCAGAAAAAAAACAACGTATTTTTTTTTTTTTGATTATTTTATATAATATTTAATTAAAAACAATATAAATAAAAAAAAAACGATAATCAAAATTGGAAAATTATAAAAATTTATTTATATAAAGAAGGGTTTTTAATTTGCTTAATTTTTTTTTTTTTTTTTAAACTTTCGTTTTTCTATTTTTATAGCTTCACATTACTTGGGCTCACTCAATATATAAATTTTATTTAAAATAAAGTATAAAAGTTACAAGTGAGCAAGCAATTAAAGATTAAGTTAAAAAATTCAAATTAATTAAATTTTAATTTAAGTTTATTATGAAATCATAAAAGTGGTATAATTCAAATTTTAATGTAATTTACTATCAATATAAAAAATATATTGATATAAGCATTGCTTACCTTAAAGCACATTCTAACAAATTGAAGATTTCATCTACTGGACATAGTAATATCAGAAATTATATTGGAAATTGAATAAATTATTAAATAATTTTATATGCCTGGGCATAAGGGAATAATCTGAAATGAATTTGGAACTAACAAGAACAGGCGTCAATCTTCATTTCATTGAACCTAAACATCAAAATTCTTTGGGAATATGTGAAGCAATTGCTCGGAATGAATGACTCACATATACGTATTTCTAGCCAGTCAAGGACACTATAGTCGCATACAGCTAATAAAAGTCAGTAGTATTTAACTTAATTTAAATAATTTTGATATTTATATAATATAAATACATTTCAATCAAGACAAGCTCATTTTGAGATTACAATTAAAAGTTATATTATTATATATTACAAATAAAAAGTTCATGATTTAAAAATTTCTCAAAATTATTTATCGAAATTTGTTTACCTAAAATGGTATTAAAATTATCAAATAAATATAAATTTTTGTAAATGCCATATATTTTTATATCAAATTATTTAGTGAAAGTTAAATTGAACATTTATAAGAAATCTATCAAACCAACAATTTTTTTGGTTCATAAATTATTGTGAATTCAATTAATACTAAATCAAAAAAAAAAATATTACAAAAAAAAAAAAAAATTACAAATTTTATGAATCTATTGACATTTACCACCCTCAGTCCACTGAGATGTATAATTAATTTTATAATACACTGCATATTTCAAAACCTCTTCCAGACCCGACAACGAAACAGGATCTATTCTATAGTTTCAACTTGTCCTAATATGAATCCCTACAGAGTCTGTATTAGTCACTTGTGATGAATAGGATCAAGTTTTGTAAGGATGTTAACTGCTCCCAATATTATGCGCGCCTTTTCCGGGTTTTGTAATTATCAATAAATTAATAATGACTTTCTCCCAATTATTAAAATAATTTTAAAGTATTTGAAACATAGTTTAATAATGAAATTGTGCTAATCAAATTTTCCTGATATTAAATGTATATATTTCGATAATTAAGTTTCCTGGAACCTAATAATATTTCTAGGGATAAACCATTATTAAGAACAACATTGAATAAAGTGGTTTTTAATCACAAATTCTTTGTTTAATTTTTTCCTAAAATTACCAGAGAAATACTAGATAAATTATCTAAAAAAAATTTACAAGTTTTTTTTAAGCATTAAAAAATTTAATGGATAATTTGAAAAAAAAAAAATTACTGATTAAATCAATTTTACAGACCGTAAAACATTTTGGAAATTTTATTTGAAACATGTATTCTAATATTATATTATTCCTCATGCATTTTCCAATAATTTAGTATTTTCCATGAAAAAAAAACTTATTAATTTCAAGAAATTTTCATATTAATTTCAAATCGAACTGAAGGTCATTTTAGTATCATTAATTTAATAATGACGCAATATTTATAAGAACTGAATAATTTCCGGAATTATTATTGAAATCTGGAAAATGCCACAAAATTAAATAAACAAAATATTATAATTATTGAAAATCTAAAATTGGCTTAACATTTTACTTTGTTAAGATAATATTTACAAATTATTGAAATTATTATATTAGTAAAAAATAAATTTATTATGGGGAAATAACAATATTAAAAACACTTATTACTATTTAAAAAAAAACGTGTTTATTCAATGACTAAAAACAAAATGCAATAAATTTAATTATACAAATATTTATTGAAATATTATAGTTAAATTAATATTTTGTATATTCGTGACAACATATTCAATATTTTGTATCAGCAACAATGATGATAAACTGCCAAAGAATTTAATATTTATTATAATATAGAATCAAATATGAGGCTACAAAATGAATATTTAATCAGTTCAGAAATTATTTAAAACTATATTTAATTATAAATATTGATTAAAATAAATTATTTTAATATACCTATATAATTTAAAGACATATTTACACTATGTAAAATATTTTTAAAAATATTGCGTGATTAGAATCAAAGTTTGGCATTATGCTTACATAAAACTGAATTGTAATTCTAATTAATTTTGTTAATTTACGATATTATAAATTACGATTTAACAAAACTTTATAAGTATGAAAATTACAAAAATTCTTCAGATTGAAGCTAATATTTCTAAATATTGTGTAATGTCCTTCATATTGTTTTGAGATTTGTGAGTGCAATAAATGCAAAAAAAATTGCATTAATTTAAATTATATTTGTGAGAAAATTCAAAAATTGAAGTCAAGGTGTTTTTATTTCATTAATTTGATATTTAGTTAGATACAAGTTTCTATAAAACTATTTTTATGCTATTTTATTGTATATGTTTTATGTTTTTTGCATAGAATATTTTCAAATTGAATTAAATACAATCATAAATCAAGAATTACATTAAATTGTGTAGGTTTATTTTAAGAAATATCTTTCATAATTTTTCATTCAACTTATAGAAATTATATTTTGAAAATAAAATATGATGGATAATTAAATTCAGATTTTTTTTAAAATAATTTTTTCTCCAATAATTTCTCTTAGGATGGAAATTGTGTCAAGAGTTATGTTTGCGGTGAAACCATCATGCTGGAACGACCATTTGCACTGTAGAAGCTACAATTAGCGCTGGTGAAAAACTGGTGAGTTTGCAGTATTTTTTACCCACCCTGTATATATAAATTCTTCAATGTTCTGCTTATTTTGTAACATATTTATTAATTGGAGCGCCCACAATAACAAATTTACACAATTATAATTTGAAACTGCCCATATATGTCCTCTGTAACTACCAATTACCCAACAAAGTATCTAATTTAATTTATTTATATTAAGATTAGATTTTTTTAAATATTTTCTAGTTCCTATTTTACAAGTACAAAATGTATTAAAATGTTTCATTTCATACGTTCGCTTGTTATCGTTTAATACCGAAACTAGTATGTCTAGATACTTCAAACCCACACCATTCGAAAGCTAAAATCTCCTACTTTTTACTACCATCATTTGGTACTCTTGGTATTTTATAAACTACGGACTTCTTTATTAATTGACCTGTTTTTCATACGATTTTGTTAAAATAATTACTTGTATGGTAGCGTTTTAGAAAAGTCGATCACCACAAGTCACATTAACATCAGACATTAACTGAAATGTCAGATCCCGATCTCTTTAGTAAAATGATCTTATAATAAAATTATGAAGAGACGTACAAAAGTCAATGGATTATAAATTTACCAGTCAATCTAATCTAGTCTTACAATTTTTTTATTTTTTTTGATTTTTTCAGAATGTGAAATTTTCAATAAACTAAATATATTTTTTAATTATAAATTTAATAGAAAAATAATAATTTATATAATTTGAATAATATTTAATGACAAACTTTAAAATTATCAAAAATGTTATTTAATACACGATTACTTGTAATAAACAAGTTAGAAAATTTACTTTAATTTAATATATAATCAATTTTTCTGTAATATTCCATACTTTATATAATAATTCATATTCGAAAGTAATTATTTGAACAACTTGCAATAAACTATGAAGTCACTTTAACCTTGTATTAACTAAATTACTCTTCCTATAAAAATTGGTTTTAATTTATAATCTAAAAAAAAAAATTACCTTTTTATTTAATTTCTTTTGCAGTTCAGCAGGTCTCAACAATTTTATTAGAATTTCTGAAAAATAAATAATAAATATTTCGTTACGATCAATTTTTATATATAAATTAATTGTATGTATGTATATAAGACATTTTAGTATAAATATAAAGGTGTATCTCCAATGCTGAGTTTGGCATTTAACTTTACATTTAAACATATTTCAACATATTAAAATTAATGTAATTAATCTTGTGGTGGCATATAGTTTATAAAAAAATTAAGGCTGCAAATATTGATAAACTTTCTCTTAAATTGGCGGTGGGGTAGCGGAAGTAAGCTATTCTGTGATGCATTAGATCACGGCTTCAACTCTAAAACGATGTCGTGCTAAGTTCAAGTTGGTTTAGCTTTACATGAGTATTAGTAGTAAAATTTGAAATATGTAATTGTTATCTTATGACTGAGAAAAATGCTAACGGTTGAGATTATTTTGCTGACAATAAATGTCTCACTCTCACTATTGAAAAAACCATTAGTCAGAAACTTATGGTTCGAAATTCATATAAAATTATTATAGACCCAAATTGTAATAAAATGTCACGAAATCTCTCTGAGGAGACTAATACTCGATTTGGTATTTAGCACCATTACAAAAATCTCTTAAATTGGTCACTTTTATGAATCTGGTAGCGTCAAAGTAAAAGTTATACGTTAATAACTAATAACATTGGAGAAGAACCTTAATAATTTATAACTTTAAAATTATTTCAAACTTGATTGATAAAAAAATTCTCGAAATTAACAAAAATGTTCGTGTAATAATTAATAATTTAGGAATTTTCATGAAAATTATTATAATAAAATAAAAACTATGTATTATGGGAACAATTAAGAAATCTTATTTAAATCTTAAATGCAATTTTTTTTTTATATAGAAAAATTGTGTAAGATTTTTACAATCAAATCAGAAATTGATTGTTGTAATTTTTCATGAAAAATAATTTTCCCATGTACAATTTGATACAAGGTCTTACCAAGTACAACAATATAAATTATATGAACATAATTGTAACAAGAATATTTTCTTATCATTATGTTTAAAAACAAAAACAAAATAAAAAAATATGTATCATAATAACATATGTTCCGGTTGACATAATTTAACCTCTGATTTTATTCACAAACATAAAATTTGAACAGTAATAAATGAAAGTTATATTTTTCAGATAAAAATCTTTGTGGTTTTGGCGCCAAAAAAAAAAAGTCATTAAATATTTCGTCATAGAATTGATCTGATTTTGGATATAATTATTGATTATTTTAATATTTAATTTAAATAAATATTAACTATTTTTTGAGATTAAAGTTTTAATGAAAATTTAGATTAAAATAAAATATATTGGAATAATTTCTTTGTATTCGATTGATTGTCAAAATTGTATAAGAATTTAGTACAAGAATTAAACTTTAACTGATTGTTAAATATGAATGTCAACTAAGCAAAATGATGCATTTTGTGGAATATAATGGGGATCTATTCTGACCGAATACCATTAATTCGATGCTTGCAATTATTTAAGCATAATATCTATTAAATGCTCGAAAAAATTTAACCATGTTGGCATATATACTATATTCATAAATATATTACATATAAATTTAACTATTTTAAATTTATATCATTTTGAATTATTGACGAAATAATATTCCCTAAAAAAACTTGAAAATAATTTGATGTCATCCTACTTAAAATTTCTATTTACCAAATAAGGTAAATTTTTTTACGTTTATTATGTTTATATCAGTTTATGATTTAAAATTATAATACAATTTTGTTTTTATATAAATTGTGAAATTTTAATAATAAATTAATTTATCATTTTAAAAGATTTTAAAAACAAAATTATTTCGCTCCTTCATTCCATTTGGGTAGCATTTGTTCTCAATGATAAAGAGTTTCGTTAAATTTTATTAAATTTTGGTACTAATAATTTTGTATGAATTCTGAATCATAAGTTTTTTTTTATAATGAAGAAACTTTTAATTGTAAGAAGCTAATGGCTTTTAATAGTGAGATATTTGTTGGCAGCAAATTGACTCAACCTTTAGCATTTTTCCCGGTTTTAAAATTACTGTTGAGTCAACTTAGAACTACATCGATGCTTCGGTCTAGTGTAGAACACAGAACCTAAATGAATCACAGCACATAAAACATTTTTTACAACATATAAAACATCTTTTACATGTTTAACAAAAACATGTTTTGAAAGTTTAATTAGACACTAAATTTTTGGTGATTTTTAAGTTAAAATTAAAAAAAATAAAAATATTATGCGTAATTGATTATATTTATTTAATTTTAATATGAACTTATTATGTTGGTTCTTGTAAATACATATTTATAATATAAATAAACTAGTTTTCAGAAATTTATTTGTAAATTTTAATATAATAAAACAAAAACATTAATTAATTATAAACCAAATTTACTATTTACTATATATACTAATCACTTTTTAAATCATCGATCATACATTAATCATAAATTTTAACTAAAATTTGATATGATCTGATATTTTTATTTAATTGCTACAAAATTAATTTTCTAAATTGTTTTATTAGTTTTGATTTGATCGGATCGTAGCGATGAAATCAAAACTAATATAAAACAATTTAGAAAATTCTAAACCAATATATAAAAAGATCTAAATTCGTAAAAACCTAAATAGACTATGCAACTAGCAAGCATATTTGTTGAAAATCATGTTTTATGTTTATACCGTATATTGCTAAATAAATTTTATTATTTACAACCAATAAATTTTATTTTTACAGTCCAATTACTGTATAATTACTGTAGAATTAATTGGGGTAACTGTGTCAATATATATATATTTATAATAAAGGACATCTGGTTTCTAATTATGGTTATAATATGTACTGTAAAACACCCACAAATACAAACATCTTAAAACAATAAATTATGCAAAATCAATGTACATAGTTTTATAATTATATGACTAATTAATTATATGTCAAAAACTATATTATAAAATTTATAAAGTTCCGTAATTGTAAACAGGAAAAGGATTGACAAAACTCTGTATATATATAAATAAAATTCTAAATATATTTTAAATAAAATTTATTTTTATGGAATTTTCATTTTTACAACTTGTAACAACAATTCGCACATTAAATACGCAAAACCAACATAAATAAATAAAAATATTTTATTGAAAAAATCAAAAATAAATCTTGAAAACCTTCAAACTATTTGTACTGACTGTTATTTTTTTTTTTTTTTTGAATAAAATGTAGTAATAAGATAAACGTGATTTCAAAGTTGGTGAAAAATTCAGTAGTTTATTTTCTTTGTGTACAAATTATAACTAGAATTTGTTATTATTATTATATTTAGATAATTAAATTTTCAGTTAACCAAGTAACATTTTTAGTCATAACAAGTTCAAATTCAGTCGTAATTCATAAAGTTATCATAACACACTACACGTTTTATGACAATACATCTGTTATTATAGTCTGTTTTATGCCATCTGTTTGATGTAGTTGCATTTGCATTCATTTACACTTCTAATCGGAAATCGGATACAGGCGTCTTAAAAACGACGTTTTCTGTTGATATTTTACGGATGAAGTCGGAAAATTGGGTTAAAAAGATATTTATTATTAATTCTGCCTGTAATAACAAACGAGATCACTTTTCTCGGCTTGATTTTATCAGCCAACGTCAGATCGATCAAAAAGAAGTAATATTCCAGGTATTTAAATCTCCTGTTACTGATGGACGGACAGTGACAAAGAAGTTTTTGTCTAAAACTTTTCATAACTTCTATATTCTATAAACAGTGTGAGACTTATCACTGAACCTGGTTATATAATGCAAACAAAATTTGAGTTACTTTATTTATATTCAAAAAAAAAAAATAAGTTAAGGTTCAGAGCCCCGGAAGAGTTTTAGTTTTGACTTTGTATGACTAATATGTAGTTTTTTTTATTTTTCTAAGTACTATGTTTGACTATGTGCCATTTTATCCCATCAATTATATAAAAACTGTCACCAAAAAGTTTATCATCGGTGTTATCACGTCTTGTATATTGATTCTCATGTTGGTCCAAATAATGTTCGGTGATATGTCAACGACATATATAGTTTTGTAAAAATGACATCGTTTATACCATGTTCACACTTGAGCCTATACCCTGGTTATAGAGCTATATCATAATATAAACTTGATATTGATTTATTTTTCCATACAAAAAATGAGGGATTGACTGAACAAGGTATAAGAAAATATCGATTCATTTGCAATATTTCGATATTATTGATCATATTTCAATGAATTTCATCACCCCTACACAACAATTGTCAATCTTGTCAATCAAAGCACCTATGATATTATTGTTTTATTTTCAATTTTGGCAAAGTATTATTCATTAATCATTAATTTAAATTTTTTTTTTTTTTTGCAATTATTTTATTTTCAATACCAGCTGATTTTGAAACTTAATGTCAAAATATATGAAATATTTTCAGTGTGAAGGTGAACACCATTTTTTATACCAGGGGTATAGAAGAAGCCCATAACCAGGGTATAGAATCTAAGTGTGTACATGGTATTAGACAGCTATGAGACTGTTTTGTGTTACTTGGGATATTATCTATTAAATACTTGATTTTGTATTAAATATAAACAGGGCGGTATTAAAGAACTACTCAATTCAGCTACATATACTTAAATATTGAACTGAAACAAACAATATTTTTATAGAATTTATGAAATTTTCTGCTATTATTATTCTGTCAATTCATTTTACAACTATTTTAAATATTTAAATATTGTCACACGGTTAAAATACACCTTTATATTTACTTAGCTTATTTTTTTACAAATTATATATTTATTAATTATCTGTATAGATATTTGTTTTCGATCAAGTGAAAACTTCTTTTAAATTTTGGCCTTCAATTAAAAAACTCTAAGTTAAATATTGAATTATGTTTTTAACGTACATCAAAAAAAAAAAAAATTATGTATAAAAAATAAAATGTTTATTTTTTTTAAAATAAATCCTATTATTATAGTTTTTATATGACCAACAAGCTAGAAATGTAAGAAAGAAACTTTAAGTTAATGTAGAAAAATTGTATCTAAACATATTATTTTTAAAAGTACATATAAATTTTATTAAAAATGAATATTTATTTATTAATTTTTTTTTTTCAAGTTGAATGAAAATATTAAATTTTCACACCTTAAAAAAAAGTATAGTAAAATTCAGAATTTTGAATTTCTAGTTAAAATTGTAGGGATGAAAATAATATTTATTTAATATTTTATTTATATAATTAATTAGGTTTTTTATTTAGTACATACTATAAATATAGAAAAACAAGGAAATATTATTTTATGTTTAACTAATATATAATGATGATCTTAACATAACCAGAACCTGTTAAATTTTTATTAATTTATATGCCAATACAAATCAAAGTAATGGCACTTAATATATTGACAACTAAAGTGAAAGTGAGAAGATTTATATAAGAAATGTGATACTTAAAAATTTAGTTATGCAGTTACAAAATTTAATGGTAAGGTCAATTGAAAATGTAGTTTTATTTTAGGTCAACTATATCAAGGTTTAATATAGAGTTTAAGTGAACTTAGGATAACAAAAATTTTATCGAAAGTCACTAACATTGTAAATTTAATAATGTTTAATAGAAATTTAAACTACAAAATATATAATCAATAATAAATTAAATTATATTTTGTTTTTAATTGGAAAACCTAGGAATAAAATTCATTTACAAATTCATCACAATATACTCACATAGCCAGGATGCCCTTAAGGCACAAATCACATCAAAACTCGTATGGGATTGCCTTCAAGCCTTTGGAAGGGAAAACAGCCCATGTAGGCTTTGAAGGAAAAGAATAAGCAGACGTTTTGGCGAAATAATGAGCAACTGAAACATTCACAGGACCAGAACAGTTCTGTGAAGTAGCACGCTGTCACCTCAAGTCACATCAAAAAGACCAAATAATACCAACAAAACCAGTGGAATAGGCGAGTATGTATTCAAATATGTTCATATCTGGCCCATCCAAAAAACGAACAACGGAAACGCTTGGAATGGATAGGAAGACACTGGTAGTCAAAAAACATCTAAACAGACTTGGACTATCAGAAAACCAACTGTGCATATATGTGTGAATGCGAGAGCGCGACGCTAGCGAGAAAACGCATACGGCACCTCGGTAGTCACATTATTACAGCGTCAGAATCGTGGTCCATGTCACTCAAACAGCTGTACTGTTTTATCAATAGTACGGGTCTGGATAGTAATGCATAATTCGAAAAGGGAAATCCCAATAAGCCATATGGCTTCAGTGATTGGGGTTAGTAGTGGTCCTCCCTGAAAAATCGAATCTAATCTAATTGTAAAATATACCCAGAATTTAGATATGGAATACCGGATTATTTCATATAGAAATAAATTAATTATCGTAAATAGTAGCAACATTTTTGAAATTAAATGCATAATGGAAATAAATATAAATACACTGGACGGTGGTGTCGTATAAGGCTGAGTAGTAGTATGATATTCTGTGATCCCATAGACATAATACCGAAACATGAAAATTAAAACAAATTTATTGTCAAGTACACACGAGATTTATTTATTTAAAATTCTATCAGCATAAAATGAAAAGAAAAACCCATCGTGAGGTCATCGTCCCAAAATTTCAAATTTCTTCAGTTGTGTAAAATGATGTAAGAAATTTTTGAATTTTAAAAAATATTATAAAATTTGTTATACAATTTAAAAATTATCTACCATAAAAGTAAATTTTGTGGATGAATTATGAATTTAGAATTTTAAGTAGTTTATGAATTTTGTCACCATAAAATTGAAATATCATCATCTGTCACGTGCTTTTATAGTGTGATTGTGATTTTTTTTTATATACATGAAATCCAATCTTAACAGTCAATGTCAAATATACTAGAAGTAAAAGAATTTAAAATATATCAAGTAAGGAATACTAATTTTTAAGTGCAAATCTTTTTACACAAAATACCTTCGTAAGAGTCTCGGTGGTTTTTAAATATTTCTTAAGGGTAAAACTTTAATTTCATATAGTACATAATTTGAAGTGAATATTTTCAACCAGGATCTAAAACATATTATACTGTCATAAATTTATAGTTGATGATATTTTAAATGGACTGTAAATTCTATATTAGTCCGGTTTGTAATTGTATAAAAAGTAATTTTAATAAAAAGTAAGATTTATTTATTTTGTTTAAATACTCAACTGTTATAGTAATTTAAGATGGACTTGAACCATACCATAAAGTCCTTGATCTATAATGAACTGATTATTTCATTTTCATATATATTGCAACATTTTTATGAAAATATAAATTACTATGCTTAATTTTTATTTATTTATTATACCAGATTTATATAAGTTTATGTAAAATATGTAAAACACGTAAAAATGTTAACAAAGGTTTTTATATATGAATCCTGAGTTCAAATGTACCAAATAAGAAAATATGATATTTATAAGAAAAATAAAATAATAGCGAATTCGGTAAAAAGTTAATTAAACTTGAACTTTTTGCTAAAATTCTTTAATTTTATTGTCACTGTCAAATATTAAATCAAAATTGGTAAGATTTTTCATTATATAGAAAATTGAAATTGAAAATCTTATCATAAAAATACCAGAATTGTTCCTTTCAGTCTTTCATTGTCTATACAGTTAAACAAAATTAATGTAGATAATGTTGACTATGATGTAGGGAGACAATGTCGACAATGGTGTAGTGTATTATGTATGTTGACGATATCCACTTTATGACATCTGTCAAACGTAAACTTATTAGTTCATTATTTATCCAGCACATAAAAGTGCTGTTTGGTTTTAGAATTTGTATTAAACATTTAATAAAAAGAAATAATTTAATAAAAAGTGTTAACAATTTTCTAGTTTGAATTGTTTTTATATTGTCGATATTGTCTACATGTAAACTATGAAATAGATAATGGACGATTATCTTCACATAAAAGTCGACACGTTGATAATAATGTAGTCTACATCACGTAATCTTCCTTGCTTTTATCTGTTTTATTGATATTTGACAGAACATAATCATATTAATTTTCAAATACGTTTTTTTAAAACTACATCAGATTTTGTTAATATTCTTACGCTTTTTGACGGTCCTTAACCTTTTTTATGTTTCTTTGCGTTACTTATAAATCAGGCATTATTATTTTAACCATAAGGAAACTTGTACTTTGTAAATATTTGATATTAGAAATCTGTATATTGAAATTGCGATATTATTGAAGAATGATTCTATATAGTTGCAGTTTGGAAGTGAATGTTTCTATTGTTCATATTAATAAGTAAAATTTTAGTATACATATTACAATAATAACGCAATATAACGTTCGAAGATTTGAAAATTTATTTATTTATGATCAAAATTTTAGTTATATTTGATCTATAAATAATGTGTTGATTAGAAAATGCCATAACTTTGGCCCAATCTCCCCTATTATTAATAATATAATTTTAAATGGTTTTTTTTTTTTTCAAAAATATATAATTGAAGATAATCAAAATATTAAAAAAAACAATTGTGATTTGAATAATAATTTTGTTTGGTTTTATACGGAATTAAAATCATAATTGTATCTAAGTAACATAATTATATTTTTTCTTATACAGGCTTGATTAAGAGATCAAATTAGGAGTAATTCTCTTGTATAGATGAAAAGGTCTTAAGTATTTTTAAAAAAAAGCGTATATCCCTATTTTTAGTGTTGTCGATAAGGTATACATAAATTTTAATTGGGGAGAAAATTATAAATTTTCTCGAAAACACTGTCAAAATCATTCGATGACAGTAACAGTTTTCCTAAATTATCGAAATATCAGTGCGATATTTAAATAAATGACAAACATATTTCTAAATTCAGATTAACCATAAAACTTTTACTTTAAACAGCAAATATGACAATAACATTGAACTAATTATGTATTACAGAAATAATCATAAAATTCATAATTATATAAATACAAAATATATATAAATATAAAAATTAATATTGTCTTCGCAATTTATTTATTTATTACACCATTTTTAATTCACTATCTAATTTTATTTATTTTGTGATAAATGCACTACTAACTATTCAAAATTAATTCTTTTATTTAATTAACACATTTTAAAATTTATATATAAGATTTTATATTTTTTTGTTTTTATGTAAATAAATTTTATATTTGTTTTTTTTTTTTTATATAAAATTCATAAATTAATATAAATATCGTCGTCTAAAAACTAAATTTAAATATTTCATTAGCTTAAGTTGTAGATGAAGAAAGACGATGATTTTAATTAATTTATAAAAAATATATTATAATTACATATTCAATAAGTAACTGAAAAATATAATTAAAAGCAAAAGTTGTTTTATTAAAAAAAAAGAAAAGAAAAAAGGAATCAGCTGAGCTAGCATGCTGTAAAAGTGAGCTAAGATGAAGTAATGCGCGACAACAAAAATACACAGTAAATTTGTTTATCGCGATGTGATAATAAATTGATTAAATATTTTGTGTTTTTTGTACTGTCGATTGTGTTGTTGTTTTGTTTAAATTTGTTTTTCTTTTTTATTATTAAAAACAGGATTTATTTTTAAATTGAAGCAGTGCAGGATTTTTTTTAAAAAAAAAAAAATTATTTATTCATTTTTTAAAGTTAACTAACTTGATTCACAGCTTTTATACAGGTGTAATCAACTGAGAAAATTATATAGGACACGAAAAGATTTATGGTCTACTATATTCATATACATATAAAAACTTATAACCAGTATTCTTAATTTGGAGTATTTATGTTTTATGATCTTTCAATGAACCAACTGATCATTATGTAATAAGAAACTTTTTTTGTTTTTAGTATTAACAGTGTAGAGAAACAAATTTTCTTAATATAGAGAAATATTAATCGATAGCTTTTCGCAGGTAATTGCCAATGACTACGAAGAGTAATGGAAACTATGATTTGTTGTGATATATAAGTGTGAACGAAAAATTATAATTTACAGGGAAATTGTATTCCCAAAATGCAAAATCAAAATACTTGTATATCTGTAATCTCTAAATCTTCAAGTATCTAATCCGCATCTATCTAGAATACTAGCCCCATCTTCCTGTTGTAAAGAAAATGTGGATTAAAATTTAAAAATGTAATAAAAATAAAGAAAAAGCTAAGAAAATTGTAGTTCTAGCATTAAAAAGACACAAATTAACAGGTTACCACTAGCTTTAGGCTTTACAGCTCTGAAAAGAACACTGCTAAATTCCCTCGACTGTCTGTCAGCTGTTAATTAAAAGCTTAGAATTTAAAAATGTAAAAGGAAAAACCGATATTGTAATTCCAGCGTTAAAGCTCCCTTCAGACGAAACAATTTTTCTCTCAACTTGTTGTACAAAACTACACAATTTTTAAATTGTATGAAAAATTGTTTGGTCTGAAGTCACCTTCAGTAATTGTTATTCAATTTGAATAGTTTGGCGTACACTGCTCAGATTCATCATCAAGTTGGTGTTCGTAAAATTTCGGTAGTTGTCAAATAAGTGATTTTAATAAAAATTTTAGAATTATATAAAATACATTCTTGGTATATCAGAGATTTTGTTACATATTTCAGAAATGTTTATGAAAGTACTATTTTCAACAATATCCGAGTAATTTAGATTTTGCCACACCTAAAGTTACGGGTGGCAAAACAATTAATTTTATAGTTCAATTACAGAATTTCCAAAACTTGAATTCCAGTAACTATAAATATAATAAGGTGTTTTGTTCTTGAAATCTTTGGGAAATTAAGAAGATTATATAGAAATTATTGAGAAAATACCAGTTATGCAGAAAAATACCCAAACGCAGTATTTAACCTTGGTAATTTATACAAAATAATAAATTAATAAAAAATATGTGTAAAAATATTGTAATAGTAAATAAACTTCCTTATTAAATGTACTTCAAAATTAAATATTCCGAACATTACTTCTTCAATTTTCTGCATAAATAAATTTTATTATACTTTTTTTTTATAATTTTGTCGTTTTATTTTTAATTTAATAAAAAAAAAGTGTTATATAATAATTAACAATTATTTTGTAATTTGAAAAAGTTTGATATAGATGCTTGATTTGAAATGTTGCAACAGGTATTGAAATGTTACAACGATGGAAAGGCTAATGGAAATTATTGTCAAAAGAAATTAGGCTTGTTGGGATTGATCATTGATCAATCGGTAGTCCATAACCATACAATAATTTAAACAAAACACTGTCAGAAAATAAAAAAATAGTTTTAGTAAGTAACGTATATCTGTCAAAAAAACATGATTATCATATAAGCTATTTGAAAAGATCGTATACTTAGATCAGTATTTACATAAATTCAAACCAAGTCCAACTAGTTACGAAGTTAAGGATAATTTTTCATAGCTATAAAGTTGGAATCACATATAGTGCCATGCCACCGTTAACGTCGCGTGTACAGCTGTGTTAAATACAAAGCTTTAAGTATATACCGAATTAATTACAATGCTCAATGTTGACGGTGCAGTTGACAAATGTATACTATCAGTGCTGAAACACGATTTTGTCACTAATAAAATGTAATAAATAGAACACATATTTTAAAATACGAAGTAGAATTAAATAGCACAGATTTCAATTTTCAAAGCTCCTTGTTCCTTTCAACGCGTACAATGTATGTAATTTAAATTTAAGGTTACCATCAACGCTCATTTACGGTGGCTATGAATTCACTTTCATTTATATGAAATACTAATAAGGAAATTTATAAATAAATACTTTAAAATTTTGTTAAATCTTATTTTATAACTATAATTAAGTAATTCAAATATATGACACCAAAGAATAAATTTATATAAAAATAATTTATTATTACACTTTTTGCAATTCATTAACAAAAAATAAATATAATTGGGTCATTTAATTAGAATATTATAATAGCGATGATAATGCATTTTAATTTTTATGTATATGGTTTTAGAACTTACCGAATTATAAATAAGCAATACAAAATTGATTTAATGAACTTGCCCCTATTAAATATTTCATAAATTTAAATTTATTTAAATATATAATTCAAAATAATATAGGAAATTAGTTAAAATTGTATTTTTATATCATATTAAAGTGTAGACTTAATAATTTTATTCAAAAAGTGCATATTCTACAAATTTTAATTTATACTTAAAAGTTCTTTGAAAAAGTATATATAAATTTATATTTACTCAGTTAATTGTCGTAATATTTAATTAAAATTATGCTAAAATTATATATTTTTATAGAACAAGCTTTTCGACAATTTGCAAATACAGTAAATAAAATGTTATTATTGGATTTCTTAATAACTTGGTTGGTTAAAGTGACTAATCTCGAATACCTAAGACTCCAATTAGCAATTTTGCACTATTATGATACCACTAACACTGGTGAACCGTCACTAAAAAAGAGTTATTTGGGTTTGTTTAGATTCACCTCGTGGCATTCAGAAAGTGTAAAATTCTTGTTAAGTTTGTATTTTTTCAAGGTAACAATTCCTGGCGTGGATAATGCGAAGTGTTTCAGCGTTGCTTTTTCGTTATATTCTTTGCAGATACGGAAAGATTGGTTGTACGGAATGTTTAATCTAGCTAGCCTAATGATTTTTCCTTTTTCGTAGAACGGTCATGTTTTCCTGGTCGTTTTACATGTGGTTATATCTCTACATTAATCAATTATAATTTCGAAATATCGATTAGAACATAAAAAGAATACCAATGTTTAAAAATATTAAGAAATTATTTTTAGGGAACTAATTCGAAAGTCAGAGGTTTCTGTTAAGTGGTTTGATGCTAAGAGGTTTTTAATTACCAATTTATAAAACTTTACCAAGTTCGAATAAAACAGATTTAATTACTTAAATTGGTTAATCAAAAGTAATTATTTTCGTTGGTAATCAAAATAAAACAAATGATCGGTAATCAACTATTTTTTTTAGATGACCTACTAAAATAATTTATATATATTAAACTATCTCTGGTTAAAATATATGTAATGAATGACCTATATATATATGTATATATACAAAATTTATACTATCTAAAAAATTTCTTGTTAATTTTACTATTAAAATTCAACCATGTATAAAGAAAACCAATAAAAATATTACATAACTTTCACTCATTGCGCATAAAGAAATTAGCTTTATTTTATTTTTTTCTCATTATTTATGTTATCACAGCATACCATACACATTGAAAGAAACGTTTAAGTAATTTGTAATTGGGGCTTTCGTGTTAACTGACTTTAAAAGTATTTTATTTTTTTATTTTTTAATGATTATTATAATGTTGTATTGATGATGGAATTCCAACAAAACATTCACAAATCATTTTAAAGTTAGGTATATGCCAAAAACCAAATGGTACGAAATTAAACCTGATGTATAACAACTCATAATATGAATCGGTGTAATACTTATTAAAAAATAAAAAATAAAATCTTCAACCCCTTCCTCAATATGATGGGTGCCTTTGATAACTTTATCCCTCCATTTTAATGTTCGTATGTATATTTTATGTTTTGAAAAAAAAAAAAAATATTATAATTTATTTATTTTGTTTATTGTAGCCAGCATAAAATTGCGAGATTTTTGCAAATACTATACACTAATAAAAATTATTTTATCAAATTTATAGTTTTTAGATTTTATGATGGAATTGTTCAATGTTCATTGTGAATCATTTGAAATCAGAGTACATTTATTTGAAATTGATTTGGCAAGAAACAAGGATTAACAAATTTATTTTAAAATTTTATCATAATATGTTAAAGAATTTTCATTAATAATTGTATTGATTATAGTTTTTGAAATTATAATAGTAATTTATATTTAAAATATTATATAATAATTATATTTACATTGTTATGTTAGGAAATTTATTTGGTATTTAATTATACTATTGAAAAGTTTAATTGAATTTCGTAATTTGAATTATCTAATTGTATAAGTTTTAAAAATAAGAAAATTCAATGAAATTAATTCAAAAATAGACGTAAATGATAACTAAGAACATCCTAAATAGAACATTTTAATTAATTGTTTGAAAAATATTTAAATATGTTTTATGATACTTAATATATTTTCGGTATTTAGAGTATTTTTGTGGTCGGTAATTATATTTTTAAATTAGTTATTTATAAATTTTTAAATAAAATACCAAATTATTTAATATAATATCTTTACGGTAAGTGCGGAAGTGAAAGTGTGTCTTTTTCGCGTGCCTTAATTTGACCTATATTTAAACGGACCGAGACATTGACGCAGTTTCATGAATGAATAAAAATAAAACAGTCGAAAAATAGACAAAACTTAAAAATTATTACATAAAACCAAAAAAATATTAAATTTTTTTGTTTGTTTTTGTTTCAAACATTTTGTTTTAAAAATGTAATTCACAAAATTTTTTTGACATATTAGGCGTCATCACATTATTATTATTATATCATCAAAACAATCATTATTTTGCCTTAAGATATTAAAAGTAATCATGTGGTGATTTAACATCATTTAATAATATTATGATGTTTAAAGTTGTTTTAGTTATGATAATTAAATTAATTTACTTATAATCATAGATTTAATTAATATTTAAACATTTTGGAAACAGTTTTTGAAATATTGTAGAAAGTTCATTGGTAAATACAATTTGTATAGTAATTCATAACTTAACTAAGTATAATATAAAATAGGTAAATTGAGATTGTCATCATTTTGATATAGAAGTTTATTACCAAGCTTTAGCATCTTTGTATGGAAATATTGATTAGTCATTTCCTAATCTGGATTCGTTTAGTAGTACTAAGAATAGAAAAGTTTCGCAACGTAAATATTCTGAGTCAAACATTATAAAAGAAGTCAATTCCTCTGTCCTCGATCCACTAAGAAAACTACTAAAAAATTGAATTAATTAGGTAACGAAATGAAGACTAGATTAATTATGGGTCACAACCAACCCATATCGAATAGATAACACCTTTTAAATATAAAAAATATAAGTGATTTAGTCAACATACAGGAATAATTTCTAGGACCCATTATTGGTAACCTATAGGGAATATACTAGATCTAGATCTGTCATTAGAATATATATATTAATATATAGTATTTCCATGTAAAATTTGTACTTTTGTAAATTATTTTTATTATTTACAAAACAAATTGATCTTTTTTAACAAATATACTAAGCCATAATGGAAAATTCATGAAAACAAATAATGTGACTATTCAAAAGTCTAATTAGAATCATCATGTTCGGATGTTTGAAAGGAATTCCGAAAATGCAAATAACAGATTTATAAGTAAAAAAATTTGATTTTTGAACCTATCAACATTCAAGTGAGCATTCAAAATTTTAAAAGTTTCAATCAATATCATTTAGTTTAGTTGGAAACTGAACTAATTGGAGACTAAACTAATTATTATATATGATCAATGTCTTGAGTAATATCTATCATTTCAGCAGTAATTATAATTAATTAATATTTTTACATTAAGTCAATTCGTAATTCGTACTATATTGTAAGACAATCTATTCCTTTTTTTCTGATCATATAACAAATATCTTCATTCAAGTAATGGAAAAAATGGTAAAAATTGATATGGTGATTTAGAGATTCCATCAATAATGACGATGCTAGCGGCATTGATTTTTGGGTGTTGTGTGGTTTTTTTAAAATTCATGAAAAACTATTCAAATTTGTCTTAAATGTTTACCACATGAAATCATAATAAAAATATTTATTATTTACTTATTGATAATTTCATTATATTATTATATATTAAAAAAATATTATATATGGGAAGTTAAGTACTACAAGATTAATTATTTATGATTACGTTTGTCATTTATTTTCATAAAATACATCCTTATTGTAATCTTTATTATACGATTATAAATATAAATTTAATTTAGATGTTTATTGATTGAAGTAATTTAATAAAATTCCAAAATTTTCATATAAAATCATCATTTTTGGATTTCTTTGAATCATAAAATATAAATTATTGAAGGATGTCAACTAATTTTGTTATTAAACATTTTGAATGACTAATTCATACAAAAATTATATTTAAATATTTATTGCTATATTTTATGAAATTATTATTGAAGGCAAGTTATTAACCTTATTCAATGCTTTAATTCACGAGACTATTAATTAAATTCACTGAAATAAATTTTTAGTAACAATATAAAATTGTCAATAATTGTGCGATTTTTCTAAGGTGTAAATTGGACAAATAAATTTAACTAGGAACTATTTAACTAACAAATTAAAAGTGATTTTAATTATAAAACCAAGGCTCCCGGAAATATCATCCCTAAAAAAATTGATCTAAAATTTTTGTTTTTGAAATTTGGGAAGATATTTAAGCTTTGTTTTGGACATTATATTGTTATGGAATCGCCTGTTTTTCATAGATGTTTTCATTTTCATAGATTTTGTACCTGGATTATAATTTAAATTGCAATTTCGGGAATTTAGTCTAAAAACTTGACTGTGACTGTTTAAGTAAAACGATAAAGCTAAAATTATATTTATAGCTACATAAATTCAAATAAAACTTTAAATATAATATTACTAAAACATTGTATATTCAGTAATCTGATACATTGATACATTTATTATAGGAAGTATATTAGAAAGAATTTAAGGTCATTATTGTTTCATTGGAATTTTAAAGGATTACTTGTTATTTGTTAGATACACCGAAGATATAGTATCAGAATTGAAATTATAATATTATTGACCATTCTAATGGTTGGTTAGTTGGTTGGTTTGTAAGGAGGAAGATCCGAAAACCTCACGCACTGAAGTCACAATTTTTGCCCGTTGTACACCCCAGTCCGTAACTGAAATTTTTCTATAACGCATCAACCCATTCCACCTTCTTAATGAACCTAATCACGTCGACATATTTCTTTTTACACGCCTCTAACAGGTTGTTTAGAAAAGAACGATCTAAGTGCCTTAATCTCCATTGTTGAACTGCAGGGCAGTGACATAGGAGATGCTCCAGGGATTCCTCTTCCTCTTCACAATTCTGTATGTCGTGAACGTAGTCAGACCCAACCGTGTAGCATGTATCCGTAAGAGTATATGTCCCGTGATAATACCCGTATACATTAAGGCTATTGCCTTATTCATTGATAAAATAATTCTTAAGATATAACCGTTCAGATCAGATCAGTTAGTACTAAGACAACCGTTCGAATCAGTCCAACAGAATGTATTCAAATTATATATCATATTTATCAAATGGAAAGTAACTAAATGTATACCGTGTCGTACATATTGACCTGACTGCCCAATGTGTCCAATAGGTCGTTATCTTTTGGATTATATTATATCGTTAAATTTAGGATTTAAAAATTTATAAAAGGTCCCACTATTAAAATAAATTATATAATATTTTGTTCGGTTAAGTACGACCCTGATAAATCGATATATGATGGATATCATAGCCTAAGAATATTAGGCTATGATATTATTCTAAAGATAAATCGCAATTGGAAACTAATTTAAAGTTTCAATTTCATCAAACTTAAAATAAATATTTTGCAAAAATTTTATTTATTAATATTATAATGTAAATAACATAATTTTTATCAAATTTCCATCATTACTAATTCAACCATATTAAAATGAAATGAGGTCAAAATAATATGTATTTCAAAATTTAAACGAAAAAAAAAATGTTCTACATAAATTTTTTATCGAATTGTTTAATTAACATTATTTTTATTTTTTAATAATTTTACCGATAAAATATATAATTAAATTTAATTCGCCAATTTCGTATATGCAATTTTCAACTCTGTAACAAAAAAAAAAACAAAATTTTCAGGTTTTAGGATAGTTTAATATTTTGGTGAAGCAATTTTACCAAAAAAACCAGAAAACTTTGTTATTAAACTTTTGATATAAAGGGATGGGATCAACCGGTATTTTAACCACTTTCATTGTACTATATATCGGAAAGGTAAACTTAACATTATTTATAAGTAAAGTTTTGTAATATTATTGCGCAACATTTCTTGTGACCTCGAAAAAGATTTTATGTAAGAAATAAAATACATAAAATTCATAACTTGATGGTAAATAAAATACTGTAATTTATTGATAATAATCTTTTTTTTTTTTTCAAAATCATACTAATTGGAAATATATTGTAAGAAGATGAAAATGCAGTATTTCATATCTAAAAGCCAAATTTAATTATGCGTCCGGGCTAGTCGTCTAGTCGACAACATTGTGGAAAATATCTTTTTTCATATAATTTTTATTTATTATTATATTGTTTCACCATGTTGCAAATATAATTTCTGATATTTACAAAATATGTTAATTTAATTAACACTTTATATATGGTTTTTTAATAAAGATTAAATTAATTGTTAGTTCGGATGAAAAGGAAAATTCATAGTCTAAAGTTTTCACATATCACTTCATATTTTGTTATTGTTTTATAAATTTATAAGAAAAAAAAAAATTTTTAAATAATGATAAGAATTTAACGAAAATTATACTAATTATTATAATTTATTCAAATAAAAGTTTGTATTTTGATGGAAATAAAACGCCCCCGCAATAAATAATTTAATTATATATAATTAAATTAGAATCTGGAAATATTTATAAAAAAAAAATATTATAAAATATTAATTACAGTCAGCGACAACAGTACAGAAACACTTTTAATTAATTTTTGTAAAAAAAACTTCAAACGAAAAAGTATCTAGTTGATAACCATAGATTTTGGTTCCCGAATTTATTGTTATACTTTGTAAGAATTTCATTATCAGAATCAATACCTTAACTAAAAGAATTTGAATGACGTACAAAACTACCCAGATATAATTAACCCTTCTATATAATATTAATTTTTTTAATTTCTACATAATCAAATAATTTTGTTCATGATTGTTTAATGTATTGAAAATCGATAAAATTGTTAAATTTACTTATATAAATTTTGTAATTTAATTCATAACATCTGCGAAATAAGTTTATAAAATAATAAGAAGAATATAATTTCTAAAATTATTGACAAAAAGCTTGATAATAATTTTAAAAGTATATATTTATAAAAATATTTTACATTTTTTTTTTTTATGTTTTAAAGTTAATTTTTGCATTACATATTGGTAAGTTTCTTAATTTATAACATTTTATATCTCTAAGCTGTAAGGCAAATTTCTAAAAACTTACAAATGGGTAAAGATTTGAATTAAGCTAATTTTACTAATTTACAAAATATGTTTGTATTTTTCAGTTTTATTTTTATTCTTAACACATTCTGCTCTGTACATTTTGATTATCCGTCTGTCTATCAATTATCATTTGATCATATTATCTTAGAACAGGTATCAACTTTAATACTGCATCATTCGAAACTAAAAGTCTACTTCCTCGCCTCAGATTTTAGTTTAATTCTTTATAAATTATTAGCATCACGAATTTTTTAATATTTTTTATACACTTTTAATTAATGTATTACTAAAAGTATTTCAAAGAACTAGAAAAATTTCCGGATTAGAGATTGGCCCGTCAATTTATCCCACTTTTCATGATAAATGGTCAGAGTTACACTATAATATATGGTTAACATTACATTTCTAACAAACAAAGACTTGCGAAGAAATTGTAAATTGATTTTTATACATTTTGTATGATGATAAATTACCAAAGAAATGATTTGACACACTGTCCAATGTATTCATTTCATCCAATACAGTAAAAGACCATATCTTATTTACATATTTTAAATTGTAATTATTTGAATTAAAATTATTATTGATGTCATTTATTCAAAATTATTTTTATTCATATTTTATTATATATTTTAAATAAATTATTACTTCTTTTAAATTTATAATACATTTTCAAAATGTTTCGACTTTATAACTTTATTAGGTATCTAAAAAAAAATTAAAAAATTGTGTAAAAATAATAATAATTTTTTTTTTGAATGTTGAATCTCACAACACGAAACATTATTTAAATATTTTTTTCTATATAACATAATTTTACTACAGAGATTTTGATTCCACCTTTGTTTGTCAAAATAGCATATTACATAATTTTTGAAAAGATTTTTTTTTTTGTGTAATCTTATGATTTCCCATAATAAATATTAATATTAATTTCTAGGTTAGGAACACTCATTATCATTACTAAATAAAATTAGATATATTTTAATTATTTGAACCATAGACAAACAAATTTACTTAATAAATTTACCTTTTTTTTTCAGAGAGCCAAGTTTATTAATGTGTTTTACAAACAAATTATTTATAATTATTTTGATTTTTTATTTTTTTTTTATTTAATAAATAATTATAAAATTTGTTAAAATAATGTTTATTAAAATTTGTTTTATTTAAAATTTTATAAATTTTTTTATATAAATTTGTAAAAAAAACTTAAAAATCACAAATTAAATATCACGAAAAATATATGGAAAATGGAAGACCAAATTAAAACAACACTTTTCGATTGAACTAATTTTTAAAAATATATAAATTTTGTTTGTTTTTTGTTTTAAATTAACAGAAATTAAATAAAATAATTTAATTAATTACAATTTTTTTTTTATTTTTGTAGGTTATGTTACACTTTTGCTGACAATTATCCAAAATAATAACGATAACGGTTTTATAACCTGTGTTTGTAATAATATTAAAAACGAAAAACGGAACGTAAAATTAAATAAAAAAAATTTTTGTTTTTTGTTTTCTTTTTTTTATTTTTTATTTTTTTTTGTAATAAAATTGGAAATTTTCTTTCTATTAACCGTACAATTCCTCTACAGTTTTGTGAATGAAACTGAAATCAATTGTCATTATTTGCACGGTCGGTAATTCGCTTTTTGGTGTTAAGAAAAAAAAAACGTTTATTTTGATGTCTACAGTCTACACAAATATGACTGCTCCCCCTCCCACTTTATGTATAATGTTTGGAGTTGTTTTGTACAGAGATTTGTTTTTAAAAGTTTTACACTCTTATTATTATTTTGTGGAGCTGGGATAAGGGAGGAAGGGAAACAACTACATTATTTATATATAAATATTTACATATAATTTATTAAAAAAAAAAAATATTTTGTAGTTATTGAACAATTTTAAGCTTAGATTTAGCTTAATGAGCTTAATGAGTTTTTTTTATTATCAAGCAGAGAGAGCAAAAAAAAAAGTTATTATTTACTCTTTTTAGATTGAAAAATTGCATTATATTAAAAAAAAAAAAAAAAAATACGTATTTATGACAGATTTCACAGTGAGAGCTTAAGCTCAAGTTAAACTGAACCGATTGTGTGGTTAATCCTACAATCAAGATTTGCCCCAAGCTTAGCTAAACCAAAAATGTGAATTATTGTGAATGATAATTGAAAATAATGTTATTTAATTATTTCATTTCATACACCGGAAATATATTCTTACAGTTTTTAACATTTTATAAACTAATATATAAAAATAATTATTTAATAAAGAATTTATAAGTACGGTAATAATAATTCAATTTATTTAATTTGCTGTGTAACATAAAATATTCTTTTAATAATTTTACAAAATATTCTGAATCAAACTGAATCAAACTTTATAATAGTGAGTGACAGGTTGATGTAGTCCATAATGCTTCCAATCAATTTTAATAGAATTAATATCTAGAACAAACGTTATACAAAATATTTAGTAGGATTTGAACCTAATAATTTACATTTATAAGTAAAATGGAGACTTTAAGTAACAAGTAAACAAAATCTGGCAAAATAACTTTTTATTTTTTCCAATTTATTTATAGGAACTGCGTTAACATGACTCCAGATAACTGCTGCGTATTCAAAACAAAAATAGAGCGAGTCAAAGATATAAATGAAGTTTTCAAAAAGAAAATATCATAAATGTTTTTGGTATTTCTTTTAATAAAACCAACCATTTTCAAAGCTATTGAAGTTACATAATCAAAATATACATTAAAATACATTTTATCATAAAAAAAATACTAAATTCTTCATTATATTAACTTCGTCTAATATCTTACTATTAATAGTAAAAATATCCTCAATTTCTGGTCGGTTTCTGGTAAATTTCCTAAGTTAAAACTTATAGAAGGGTTTAAATGCAAGCCATTAGAAATTCCCTACGACACTAAATTATTTATATCATACATTTTTGAAATCTTTGTTTTCTTGTACTGAAAAACCAGAAAAAAATTAAACCGAAGTTTAAGCTCTGTCAAATACTTAATCTCTAACTTTGAAATTGGACATTAGTATTTTTATTTTATTAAAGAGGTACTGAGATTTTTTCAAAAAAAAATTGTTATATTTAAATCGAAATTTATATTACAAATCTAATTGAGAAAAATGTATCTTTAAAAAAAAAAAAAATTATTTTACCATAATGATGATCATAAATTTATTTAAATACTTACATTATTATAAAGGTGGAATTATACAAATAAGTTTTAAATAAAAGGATTATTTTTAATGCAATCAATTTAACATTTACTATAAGATTGATTGTCCAATTTATGACAAAATATTGCAGTGTTCTAAAATTTAGAATTTATGTTTTCAATTTGACACAAGATTCGATAATTAAAATTTTCTAGGTGATCCTTCCAAATATTTACAATCCTTCGTTCTTTATAAGCTACAGACCAAAAAATGATACCCCACTATTTAAACATATATTTTCCATCCGATTTTGGTCAAATAAATACTTGTGTATTTTGTAACATGACATGTGAGACAGGTCATCGACTAACATTAACGACCTTTAGCTAAAATAGAGGACTACTAACATGTATCGCACATACAATGTAAATGTATTACATACTTGATAAAAGTAAATAAATTATTAATTAATTTAAAAAATAGTTTTGCGCACACAAAATTTTCATAATTCATAATAATCTAATTATAAATAATTTATATAATTTAAGGTTCACATAGGTTTTAAGGTTGATTATAATTTTGATATTTTAAAAGTCCATAAAATTCAAATTATTAAGAAGTTTGAATATTCATTTATAAATCAAATGAATATTAAAATAAAAATACAGAAAAAGTAACACTATTGTGTAAAAGTACAGTAAACAAAAAACAAAATCTAAAAATGACCACACCAGCAATAATAAAGTAATGCACTATTTAATTGCAACTATTGCAATTTAAAAAAAAAAAATATTTTGACCACAATACCTTGAAACACATTAAAAATAATGTTAATTTTAATTAAACAAAAAAAAATTAAAAAATTAATATTTTTATAATCAAGTGAAATATTTAAAAAAAAAGCAAAGCATTAAAATTGGACCTACACTCATACTCTACAATAATTTTAAACTATATATTGACATAGGAGGTTACTTTACTCGACATTTAATTATGTATATAAATTTCATTATTATTGAGAATGACAACAAAAATAAAAGTAAAATTTAAATAAATTATTTATTTCATATTTATTTTATTTTCAGTCTAATAAAAACAAGGTCAATTTTGTATTTAATGACAATTACCATTCCTTTATATAAACATACATAATGCAAACCTCATTTAATAGGAGTAATGAGTCAAAATTATTTATAATTTAGAAATACCCCAATTAATACTATAATCAATAAGATTCTTTCTTAGCAACATTATTTCTTAATTTGATGAATTTGTAGACGATCTATCATTATCTCATCATCGTAAAACAAACAGGTTTCCGAAAGAACCTATCTAATATCAACTTATTTGAACTTAGGTGATTAGTGGTTGATATAGTTATAAACCACTGCAATATTTCATAATGAGTTAGTAGTACATCAAATGAACATTGACCAAATAAAATTCACAATTTGTTCATGCAATTCCTTTTTGTTGTGGAAATTCAAATGAAAAGTATATTATTAATTATTAATTTGATTACTTACTTTGTTATTTAGCTAATTATCATAATTCTTGGTTTGAAAATGCACAATGTGAGCTATAGTAACAATTTTTATTAGTAATCTTATTAATTATTTCGTGGTTATTTCATATAACAATCAACTTTTTCTATAACTTAATAGCAAATGGTGTTGTATTTATAGATCGAAGTGTAATTGTCCTAAATTGAGTCTTCTTATCAATTTTTCGGTTCTTCTAAGTTTTCAGATTCTTTATAAGGTTAAATAAAAACTATCGCATCATGAACGAACAGTAGATCCAAATTGTAATCGAATCAATAATTACTTCTTTCTTCTAATCGACAAATGATGTCAGAATATCGTTAAGAACAATTTTGAAAATTAATTGCAATTAAAATATAAATATTATAATATTTAAACTTTACATTAAGATTATGTATTTAGTATTACAATTGAAATAAATCAATTATATAATATTTTATATTTAAAATATTCTGTTTTTTTTTTTCAAATTTATTTGACTGTACTCATTCAATTACGTTTTATTTTAAGTGGTTTTTTTTTTTTGAGAATATATTGAAGATTAATAATATTGATATGTTAAATTTAAAATTAATATAAATATTTAAATAGAAATTTATTAATAATTTTAATGTTATCAAATTAACACGTAATATATTCTACATCATTCAAGTATTTTTGTTAAGTTTTTGAAGTATAGTTTTTAAATAAATCGTAACTAAATAGGTAAATAATTAAATACTAATTATTTTTAATAATATTTAATTAAAGATGTAGTTCTTTAATATAATGTTTGTATAGTTCAGCACTTGGGAAATTCGATACCAGTGCCAATCGAATCGAAAATTATTTATTATGGTAATAATAAAATTTAATTACATTCAATAATAAAATTATTATATTTAAACAGGATCTCTAAAGTATAAATATTCTGATAAATTCCAGTCCCTAAGTAGTGCTGAACCTGAACTGTTTGAGTAATTAAATTTGTAGCTCTTCAAATTATATAGAATGAAAATGAATAGGTAATTTTAATGTTCAATGAAATTAAATGATTTATGATGAAAAGTAAATATATTTTACAAGGATTTCGTTTTATTATCTTGAAATCAAATTTCAACTTTTTAATATTTTTATATGGTTTTAACTTTTAAGATACAAACATAAAGTCAAAAAGATTAATTTAAAATCCAACAAGTTTAAAAAAAATATTATATTTTTTAATATATATTATCTATTGACGTCATAGCAAATCTAGTTTTGACATAAAAAAAAAAGTTAATACAGTAATCTCTACACAGTAATTATTGGTTCCCCGAAAAATTGACATAAATGAAAACCAAATAAATTAATAGATTAATAGACACAGAGCAAATTATTGTACATAAAACTCACAGGAGGCACAATAATTACAGATGTATTTTTTTCCATTTATTAATTATTAATTAACCTATTTGTGCTAATTGTAAAGGGCCCTTAAGAAACAAGTTTCTTACAAAGTCTTAAGAAACAAGCAATTAATCATTGTAGTAGAGTTACATTGAGTCTGACCGGCCACTTAAAGCGTTGTAATGACCTCAAGGATTAAATGCTAGTGTCACTTCAATGACTAAATTCATTAGTTGTACTCCAAAAGTTTTAACAAAACCGCACACATGCTAACAACAACACACTTTTTGATGTTAACTGTCATTTACTGACATCAGATTGTCACCACAATGCACAAGTGAATTCGGATGAATGTGAATTCGTAAAAACAGGAACCTAACGTGAATGGAGAGTTTACTGTATTATTAATATAATAAATATTACAAGGTTTGCATTTGTGCATTTCGTTGGTTCTTTTCCTTAAGTTTTTCTGGTGCATCACCAACGCATTTAAGTTCTACGACTTTCTTGGTATTCCATTTGCGTCATCGGCTTTATATAAAAATATTACCTGTAATAATCAAAAACATAATAACATAAATTTGTGTATATATGTAGAAGGTTCGTAATGACGCAAATTGAAATTACCTACAATATATTTGTAATAATTAAATTTTTATTTAATAAAAATTAATAATTTTACTTAAAAACTTAAGTATTATAAAAAAAAAATATTTGCATAAAAAATTAAGTTATAAAAAGTTCTTTAGTAATTAATTTTATTATTTTTTCTTTATTTATATATTTATAATTTAATATTTTATGTAATTTCCCTTTAATTCTCTAAGTTAAATTTGATGACTTTTACAATATTTTATTAAAGTGCTAATTAGATAATTTTCGTGTAAATATTAGAGATATAAATTTATTTAAATCAATAAAATTATGAACTCGTAATATTTATAATGATTTATTTGAAATGAAAGCAAATAATTAATAAATAAATGATATTTTTAATATAACTTTTTTCAAATTCACATATAATTTTAACAACTTGTCATCTACACAATGTATTTTTTTTTAAATCATAAATTTTGACAGAAAATTCAAATAGCCCTTTAAGCAAGCGGATTCCGAATGGATTCTAAAATGAAGTCTAATATATATGGGCGACTTCATATTGGAATCCTATTTTCTAATTCCTTTTAGAATCCATTAGGAATACTTTCATGTTCCTAAATTAGAAAAAAATCTGAAGCCGGTTGACTTCATTTTGGCTTCATTATTGAATTCAAAATGAACTCAAAATGAAGTTAAAATGAACCCAAAATTAATTCAAACTGAAAACATTATGAAGCCAAAATGAATTCCAAAAACACTCAATCTGAACCCAAAATGAAATCATTAAGAAGCAAAAATTAATTCATAATGAACCCAAAATGAAAACATTATGAAGCCAAAATTCATTCCAAAAGAAGTCAATCTGAACCCAAAACGATATCATAATGAAGCAAAAATTAATTCATAATGAACTCAAAATGAAGAGAAACTGAACGCAAAACTAATTCAGAATGTAATCATTATGAAGCCAAAATGAATTCCAAAAACACTCAATCTGAACCCAAAATGAAATCATTAAGAAGCAAAAATTAATTCATAATGAACCCAAAATGAAAACATTATGAAGCCAAAATTCATTCCAAAAGAAGTCAATCTGAACCCAAAACGATATCATAATGAAGCAAAAATTAATTCATAATGAACTCAAAATGAAGAGAAACTGAACGCAAAACTAATTCAGAATGTTATCATTATGAAGCCAAAATGAATTCCAAAAACACTCAATCTGAACCCAAAATGAAATCATTAAGAAGCAAAAATTAATTCATAATGAACCCAAAATGAAAACATTATGAAGCCAAAATTCATTCCAAAAGAAGTCAATCTGAACCCAAAACGATATCATAATGAAGCAAAAATTAATTCATAATGAACTCAAAATGAAGAGAAACTGAACGCAAAACTAATTCAGAATGTTATCATTATGAAGCCAAAATGAATTCCAAAAACACTCAATCTGAACCCAAAATGAAATCATTAAGAAGCAAAAATTAATTCATAATGAACCCAAAATGAAAACATTATGAAGCCAAAATTCATTCGAAAAGAACCCAAAATGAAATCATTATGAAGCAAAAATTAAAGTCAAAATGAACCCTGAAAATTACTTCAAATTTTTAAATAAAAATATCTTTTATTTTATTAATAATAAATTATTTTATAATATTTAATCATAATAATTAAATTTTAAAATTCATCAAAATTGAAATTTTTTTGGATTATTACTAATAAGATGATTTATAAGTAATTCTATATCTATATGTAACAAACAAATTATAAAATATTTAAGAAGAAATAACAAGAATAATAACAATAATAAAAATTTAGGATTTAATTATTCCTTTTTAATAAAATGTTTAATAATGGGTTAATTTTCCTTATTTTGTCCATATTTAATTCTGTCACTAGCATGATGGAACCATATTTTCGTGATATTTAAAATATCACTAATTCTTGCTCCAGTGAATTTTTTCATTGCACTTTCTAAAATTAAATAAAATTAATAAAACATTAATGTGAAGAATTAATTTACAAAATTACCTTTAATTATATTTAATAATTCTAAATTTTCCATTGATCGCTTCCCATTTTTCCCATACAAAGAATATTGTATTGCAACATTATTTGTCATTATTGTTACTAATGATTTTCTTACAAATTTGCTTAGTGAAGTGTCTGTAATTTTATCTAGTATGGTCTCCTATAAAATGTATATTTTATAATAATAATTAAATAAATTTTTTCAAATTTATACCAAATTTTTTGCAGCAATGTCTTCAGTTTTAATTTGAACATTTAATTGTTCTAATTGCTCTGCTGTCTCACATGGAACACTAACACATAATTGGGAGCCAGATTCAGTGTATCTATTAGTTTTTTCTTTGTTTTCACGGCGCATCAATTTTGTTTCTTTTAATAACGTTTTTAATAAACAATTATTTTCTACAACTAGATCCCTCAATTCTTCAAAATTTGAAGGTAATGGAATTGTTAATGGTAGTGGTTTGACATATGGTACTGGTGATGATGGTTTTGAAATTGATGATGTTGATGGTTGTGTTTTTGAAATTGCTGATGTTGATGGTTGTGTATGTAAAATTGAGTTAGAGTTCGATGGCATTGATTTCATTGTTGATGTTTTAATAGGATTATTCATATATTTTCTCTTATTATATAAAAATTTTTCAGAATGAGGAATTTGAGTACTGGTTGCTGGATTGACATTAGTTCCAGTCTTCAAAAAATTTAAATTATAATTTTGTGAATCATTTGAATATTCGAATGATTGAGATTCTAGCATAGTTATTTTTTTATTTGTATTGAGGAAAATTTCATCTAAATAAAAAAAAAAGTTAAATTATGTGTGACAACTTACAAATTTCTCACCATCTACACTTAGCTCTGTTTGTTGAGACTCATAATTGTTATACATTTTTAAATTTGATGTAACCTAAAAACTAAACTATATATTAGTTAAAATCTTAATATAAAATTTATAATTTAAAAAAACTAAAAAATGTAATTAAAATCTTACTATAGAAAAAAACACAAGTTGTGTAAACAAATTTATTATTATAAATTTTATAAAATTATGTATGTTGCATTTCAACATATATAAATTTAGATTGTGTAGGAATTTTAATAATTTTTTTAATATTTTTTAATTCAAAAGTTTCAATTATTTCTGTATAAGATTCTTTATTGGTAGTATAAACTCCTATATCTGACGATAAAATAGGATAATTAAAAAAAATGTCTATGTTTTGCAAAACATATCCTCTTATGATATTTTTTTCTATTTTTTCAACTTTTATAATTTTTTTTTGTGATATACAATAGTTGTTTGGATTTGATACTGACAAACAAAATGTCTCTGGACAAGGAAGTGACATTTCGATTTTCTTGAATTTTTCCTTTTCTTTTAATCTATTCACAATTTGTTGTATTGGAAATGATCCCTTTTTTACCATTTTTTTTAATTTCTGCATATAGTTTTCAAATTTAAATGCGCTGTAACTATCTAAATTTCCGAGATTCTGGACATCTGCCGATAAGTGGAGCAAACTATGTATATTGTATGAAACATTTTCAGTTCCATACAAAATTGGAAATTCTTTAACAAATTCAGTTAACATTTCTGTTGCACAATTATTATTGTGTGTACAATCTTCTGCATTTGTTAAAATTCTAATACTACAAACTAGTAATAAAAAATGTTTGTAGTATTTCTCTTCCAAAATACTACTTAAAGCTGCTATACCAGTATACAATAAAAATGTTCTGTATTCTGTGGCTTTCCAATGTTCTAATTCGACAAATGTTCGCTGTCTTCTAGCAAATTCTTTTGGCAAAAATCTGCGAATATTTTTTAGTTTTTCATTTATACAATTTATTGCGTTTTGCTTTAACGAAAATGGTTTTCTCCTAATTTTCAGCCAAATGTTTAGCAATTGTCTCATAACTCCAAGCAAAACGCAATGCATATAATCAATCGGAAATTTTGTTACACAGCCTATATTTAATTCTTCTAATTTGATGGGAAACCGAACATGATGTTCCAGCTGCTTCTTAATTTTAAAATCTTCATCAGTTCTTAAAACATTATTGTACCCATTAAAGCAAACCCGGTTCTTGACGTATTCTCCTTTTATTATACATTTTGTACAGCTGAAGTATCCAGCGTGTCCTTTGACTCCTATATCAAAATTTATTACATAATAGAAAATATTTTTTATTTTCAAGGTTTAATTTACCTAATATAAAAGACCTGGCTGGAGCATCACATATAAAGGAACGTATTTTAACAAAATACTGTTGATGGTTAAATATAAATTTTCCATTGGACAAATCTTTTATTTCTTGGATGAAGTCTTTAAGATATTCGTTCGAGCAAAATGGTTTTTTATAACCATGATAAATACCAATTAAAAATATATCTTGACATGGATATATATTTCCGAGAATTGGCCATAATTGGCTATTCGAACTTTTTGCCAAAGGAACTCCATCTATTCCTATGTCAAGATAAATTTCCGAGTTGGTAATAGTACAATTATTCAGAAATTTTTCTAAATATTTCTTTATTCCAATGTGTGAATAAAATCCACATCCCATTGGAATTATTTTGTTATTCCCATCATTAGTTTTCTTTAAGCTCCTTATATCTTTCGGAAGATTTGGATGATATTTTCTTAATATTTTTAGTAAGGCATTAGATGAGTCATTGGTAATATTATTTTGAATAGCCCACTCTGCAATATCACTTGAAATATTTTCAATTTGAAAATCATCAAACTGACTGTTAATATCATTTGCTGTAGTTGATGTCTCAGAATATTCATCACTTTGGTCATCATTACTATAATGTTCTTCTTCAAATAATATATGTTCCACTTCGAATTGTTCATTATTTATATTTATAAAATTAGATTCATCCGTTTCAATTATTTCATTCACTATTGTATCATTATTTTCTACACGATTTCGTTTGACACCATCACAAATGTTTTTAATTTCTTTATTCACTTCATAATAATGATTTTTAGGCATTTTCTAAGATAATTAATTTCTTTTTACAAATGTATTATTAAATTGTAGTTTATTTAATGTATTATTCACTATAGTATTTTTTTTTCATTATTATTGTTGAAATTAAAAAAAAAAAAAAATATAATTACTAAGTGCACTACATACAAAAGAAAATAAATCCATCATTTAGATTTTATATAAAATCTGTACAAATATATGCTATTCTTAATTTATACCTATTATGGATAGGTATATTTATACCGAATCATAAAATATTTAAATAAAATTAAATATTTTAATAAAATTTGAATGTTAAATTTATAACTTGTAATTTGTATTAAAATAAAATAATGTATACTTACTTTATGAAATTGTAAATAAATAATTCACACAAAGATAAATATTTTGAAAACAAATAATTCACACAAAGATAAATATTTTTTGAATATAAATATTTTCGCACAAAATTATAATTTAAAAAAATTCTTGACGGACATAGAATTCAAAAAATGCTTCGTTTTTATTTAATTTCTTTTCATAAAACTTTATTTTTAGATATAAATAAGTTTTAATTTGTATCGGTATGCGTATGCGGGAGACTATCGTACTTTTAAATAAAAAATCAGATTCAGAACGGATTCGTTTTGGGTTCAAAAAAATGGAATCCAAATGTGTTAATTTTTAGTTCATTTTGGCTCCCTTATTGAATTCAAAATGAAGTAAAACTGAAGTCAAAATGAATTCAAAATGAATTTAAAATGAATTCAAACTGAAGTCAAAATGAATTCAAACTGAAGTCAATATGAATTCAAAAATTAGTACAAAATGAAGTAAAACTGAATTAAAAATGAATTCAAAATGAATTTAAAATGAATTCAAACTGAAGTCAAAATGAATTAAAACTGAAGTCAATATGAATTCAAAATTAGTACAAAATGAAGTAAAACTGAATTATAAATGATTTCAAAATGAATTAAAAATGAATTCAAAATGAATTTAAAATGAATTCAAACTGAAGTCAAAATGAATTCAAACTGAAGTCAATATGAATTCAAAATTAGTACAAAATGAAATCAAAATGAATTCAAAATGAATTTAAAATGAATTCAAACTGAAGTCAAAATAAATTCAAACTGAAGTCAATATTAATTCAAAATTAGTACAAAATGAAGTCAAAATGAAGTCGAAATGAATTCGAAATGAACTAAAAATGAAGTAAATCAGAACAACTTCAAAATTCTAATTTCTTTTTACATATTTTTTTTTTATATGAAAAATTCAGATTCAGAACGGATTCCTTTTGGGTTCAGAAAAATGGAATCCGAATGGTGCTTAAAGGGAGTTTCATAACTAATTACAATTCAAATACTAAATTATAAGAATTATAAGATATATTCATGCTGTAATTAATTATATACAAAAACCTTTATTTATATAATGTAAGATTAGACTAATTAGTAAATCATAGGTGTTTGTATTTTGGTATCTCAGTACAATTAATATCAGTTGCCATTACCACATGCCAAGCACATAAACGTTAATTTCACCAAAATCGGTAGGAAAATACTTTAATTATACACAAAATATCGTAGATTATGAAGTTCAAAATATTCCACAATCAAAATCTTAAAGAATTTACTATGGAGTGTTGTTAGCTAATAGTTTGTATTCCTTATGTAGATCCGGGTAATAAGCAATAACAGACGGACATGCATTTTGTACTTATACAAAAAGTATCAACAAATAGTTTGGTGTTTTAATTCCTAATAAAATAACCTTTTTTTTTGTACAATAACCTTGTAAAAGATCATTTTTTTATGGATGTTTTTCAACAGGTAGTAATCAGTTCATCAGTGTAATTCAGTAATTTAGAATAAAATAATTATATTATCAAAAAATATATATAAAAAGTAGTTAGCAAAACATTTAAATATTATCGAAATTTTTTATTTGTTTATTTTCATTTTTGAATTATACTCATAAAATTAATTATTTTTTATTTATGTATAAATTAAAAATGTAAAAAATTACAATTTAAAAAAATAACAAATTAATATTTTATGAAATGAACCTGTCCAGAATATTTGTATTATTCTTAATATTAATTAGATATTTATATCAAAATATATGAATTAAAGATTTCAAGATCATTTATTATTTTGAATAACAAAATGTAAAATATTTTCATCACTTACACATCAGTTCACTGTCAGGGCCAAACATTATTTTATGATCGTATGATGAGTAATCTTTACCATAACAGATTACGAAAATCATAAAAATTTATAAGATGACCGGTGATAAATATAAATATAATAAAGAAACCTTTAAATGGAAAGGATTTTCTGTAATGAAGATCGTTATTTGTATTGAAGGTTAAAAATTTAAAATAACTATTAAAAAGCAGCTAATTTAATTTAAATCTTATATTTTATATTATAATAAATTGTTTTTAAAATATTGTTCTAAAATCTGAACTAGATTATGGATTGAAATGGATTGGCAAACACTAAGCCAATTATTTACTGTGTTTTCTAATAATAATCGATTTCTATTGAGTAAAATGGTTGGTTCTTACGGCCATAAGGCATTTTTATAGAAATTTAATACTTCAGTTGTACTGTTCAGTAATAATATAAGTATGATTATCAATTTCTTTATTTGGTTATCTTGAGATTCGTAATATGAACGCTACTTGGCATTAGCGGGTGACACCGATTTTCTAACTAGTTGTAAGTTCAAGAAAATTAAGCAAAGAATAATTATTAAAGTTAGTTACAAGAAATTTTAAATTTTAATTTATAGGTACCGTAAATTATTAAATATAAAATTTGGTTGGTTCGTTTCTGTTAAAGGATAAAGTGCTACTTTCCCCCACGCCTAAAGTCTTTTTAAAGTACTTTCAACTCAACTAACTTTTTACTAATTGTAACCAACCCATTTCTCGCCTACACCCACTTCTCTTATCACGCCTGCCCGGAAGAAAATTCTCAAATTGATTGACCAATTTTTGTTGGATCTCTACGCTGCTCCGCTGAGTCCTCTGTGTGTTAAGGTAATGGTCAATCTTAACCTTGCCGCATGCTTTCTGAGAATTAAGTCTCCCGTTGTAACTCTAGCGTATAATATGGTTGTCATTGTCACTATGTTAATTAATAAGATATTCATTGTCTTTCTAGGATTCGGGGTCCCCATAACAGTTTTGTGAAATTAAATTATTAAATTTGTATATGGAATATTCAAGATTATAAATTTTATGGTGTCCAAAATATTGAATAATTAATATTTATTATTTTATTAATTCATTAAAAATTATATATTTTCGTGATTTTCGTATATAAATTATTCAAACATTTCAATTGGATCGAAATATATCTGGCGCCTATAATTATGCAACCTAAATATAGTAAATCTGATTTTATGGAAAATATGTTTGCACATATAAATACAGTTGGGATTTAATTTATTGGATCAAATTACTATTTTGTAATATATTTTTCCAATTTAATATCTCGCGAAATTTAAAAATCAACTTTTTTGATTTAATCATGTTACTAAAGTAATGTTGCTGGTGCAATGTTGCTGTTATGTGTTTATAAATTCATTTTATATACAATCGCATCAAATTACAAATAATTTTTGAAAAATCTCACGTCTTTTAATTTGTGAATTCGGAGATGCCTTGGATATTTTTAAGAATTATATTTAGCAAATTATCAATAAATTTTTAGAAATAATATAAGTTTTTTATTTATGTTGATTTGAACTTACGTCAGTCGATCAATTTATACCAAATAGTATTATAGATTTTACTAATTCGAAGTCGAATTCATAAAATTTTAATTTGAATTTTAGAAAAATACATGAGAAAAATACATTTTCTATAATTAAGTATTTTCAAATATTTATTATATATAGAAACTATATCAGATACCACAAAGTGAAGTTTGAATGTTTACTTAACAAACCCCAAATATTCATATTTAATTTTATTCATTAAAATTTATTCAGATTATTTGTATTTAAATTAGAGTATAAATATAATTTGTAATTAAAATTAAATTGTATTAAGTGTCGGAATATTATATATTAACGAATATTTGTTTAATAAATATTTTAATAAATTTATTCAGAAAGAAAATCCGCGTTAAATTATGAATAAGTTCATAACAATTATATCCCTAATTTTCATATTAATAAATGCAGTTAATTGGTAATTTAACGATAATTATATCTTTAAAATTTTAATTAAAAACAATATTTTTTTCTAGTATTCGTTGTCCATTTCGTAAGAAAACTACTACCACAACAGCGACAGCAGTTTTTCCTACCCCATACAACTCTACCAGTACAACAGTAGAGTGTCTATATACCAAAAATATTAAATGCTCAGAAACATATCCTTATCGTTCATACAATGGATCCTGTAATAATTTGAAATATCCAAATTGGGGAATGGCATTTACTCCGTAACGTTACACTATCAAAATTATTTAAATTCATTTTTTTTTTATAATTTGATTTCTTATAGTTATTCCCGAATTTTACCAGGCAAATATTCTGATAATATACAAAATCCACGACGTTCTATAACTGGTAAAGATCTTCCATGGCCACGAATTTTATCACTTGATATATTTAATGAAAAACCAATTCAACCAGATCCAAATTTTAATTTAGCTTTAGTAGGTCTTGGTCAAATTATTGCACATGATATGGGACATTTGGCACTTAAAGCACAAGCTGGTAAATACTTAAAATTTTGAAATTAAATTAATTAAATAAAACGTTTAATAATTTCTTTAAAATAATTCAATTCACAGGATTATCACAACCAAATTCATGTTGTAAATCTGAAAAATTTGATCGAACAAAATATTCAGTTAATAAATGTTTTCCAATTATTATACCAAAAAATGATCCAAATTATTCCCAATTTGGAATTGAATGTTTTGCATTTGATCGTTCATTAACAGATAAGGATCTTAAATGTCCTGGTACTGATGGACATCATCCAGTTAATCAAATTAATGCTGTATCACATTTTCTAGATTTATCACTTGTTTATGGTAGTTTTACTAATATTAATTCAGATATTCGTGAATTTTCTGGTGGTCGATTAATTGTTAGTAAATATTACAATGATACATATGATTTATTACCAAAAAATGGTGATTTTTGTGTTAAAAATTTATCAAAAGTATGTTTTCGAAATGGTGATAATCGTGCCAATCAAAATCCTACATTATTAATAATGGAAACAATATTTTTACGTGAACATAATCGAATTGCTAATAAATTAGCGAAATTAAATCCTAATTATAATGATGAAAAATTATTTCAAATAGCTCGTAAAATAAATATTGCAAAATATCAATATATAGTTTATTATGAATATTTACCAATTGTTTTGGGTCGTAATAATTTACTTAAATATAAAGTAATTTATAATAATGTAAGTTCAGATGAGTACGTTAATGATTATAATCCATTAGTGAATCCATCTGTTACTAATGAAAATGCAATGGCAGCATTTAGATACTTTCATACACAAATACGAGGATATTTAGAGTAAATAATTAATATTAATTTTATAGAATTTTGTTTTTAATTTTAATTATATAATTATTTTAGTTTGGTTAATGAGGCTAGACAAAATACTGGATCATTAAGACTAAGCGATCATATAAACTATCCAGATTTTATGCTTACAAAAAAGAATTTTGATGATTTAACAAGAGGTATGGCATCTCAACGAGCTGACAAAACTGATAAATCTTTTACGAAAGAAGTATAAATGAAATTAAATTTTATAAAATATTTAATCTTGCAGATTTATTCAATATTTGATATTACTATTTCCCAGGTAACATTGTATTTCAAAAAACTTTACTTGAATAAAACTTTAGGTTATGATCTACGAGCAATTGATATTCAACGAGATAGAGATCATGGTTTACCTACTTATAATGATTTTCGTCAAGCTTGTGGTTTACCTAGAGCTGTTTGTTGGAATGATTTACTTGATGTTATGTCACCAGATGTAAAACAAACTAATTAATAAATTAAATTAATTATAATTTTATATTTTTTAGACTGTTAGAAATTTACGACATTATTATGAAAAACCAGATGATATTGATTTGTCAGTTGGTGGTGCTTTGGAAAGACATATCGATAATAGTTTAGCTGGTCCAACATTTTTGTGTATACTGACTGAACAATTTTATAGAACTAGAGTTGGTGATAGATTTTTCTATGCTAATGGATCAAATAAAATGATAAGATTCAGTCCAGGTATTGGTTAAATATGTAGAAATAATATAAATAATAATAAATAAATTTTACAGCTCAATTGAAAGAAATTCGTAATGCAAATTTAGCAAGACTTTTTTGTGATAATGGTAACTCGATTTCGTTTATGCAACCGTTAGCGTTAAAAGCCCTGTCACATAAGAAGTAATTTATGATTATATTTTTAATGTTTAGTTACTTAAATTTAAAATTATTTATATTTTACACAGTGATCTTTTACCATGTAGCCAAATTCAAAAAGTTGATCTTAGAAAATGGAAGGACCTGGAATATGAATTTTGAGGGAATAATTAAAATAATTATAATTCAAAAATTTAATTTTACCATATTTATGTAAATTTCAATATATTTTTTTAATTGTTAATTTTGAATTACAGAAATTATATTAAGACTTAATTTATTAACTAGCGATTATAATTTAAAAAGAAATAAAATAAATTTTAGAGTAACATTCAAATTAATTTTAATAAATTTTACCTAAAAAATAATTTTCTAAAATTTTGCAGTTTTCCAATTGATTAAAATAGTCTACCGTTGGCTTTTTTTTTGATAAATTATCAAAACCCAGTTCATTCGTTTGGTAGATCACTTGAACAATGACGTTCCAACAAGAGTGATTGTTAAATGCAAGTCTGAATGTAGACACAGAAATTAAACCTTTATCTTCACTGCCTGACAGACATAGAAATGCTGAAGATCAACGTAAATAGGACTTTAGCTAGGCAAGGCAAAAATTTCAATGATGAAATATCTCTTGGGTTTCGTTTTAAAAAAATTATTAGTAACGTTGATAAAGGACGCAACAATAGACACAAAATTAAATATATAACAAATAAATAAAAACAAATCTTTGTAATTATTTCAAAAAAGTTTTATTCATTTTTTTTTTATTTATTTATTTATGAATGCCAAATATCTTAACCTTTCTGAAAAAGACTAAAAAATATATAAGAACAAAAAGGCTTGTTTTTATCTTCACAATAATTATTTTAGTTTAGTTATTTAACACACAAAATAAAATGTAGCGAATATATACAAAATAACAAAATAGTCAAGGTGTGATAGTAGAGCAATTCAAAAATACAAATGAACATAATTAAGAAAAATCGCTTAAAATTAGCAATATTTTATTTTTAATTTTCTTGTGAAACCTACTATAACCAAGGAACACATTATATCACCTAGTCATTCATTTATATTCGAACATTTATTTATCACTAAAAAAATCAATTTAAATTATTACAAGACTTTTTTCTATATGGATTTCCACTTTTTTGTGTATGTGAAGTATAATATTTAAAAATTTCAATCAGTTTTTTATTATTCATATATTTTACAATATGAAACAAAAAATCATAAAAAGTAATAACAATTAGAAAATTTTAATAAAAAGAATTATATATCAAAAAAATATGAATGACAAAAAAAAAATGCATAATAAAAATTTACTTAGTTATAGTTGATTTTTAGTAAGTAGCCCAATACTAAAATTTCAGTGTATGCAGGATTATTATTAGTGTATAATTTTTATAAAATTCAAAAAGTATTCTAAAACTAAGTCGTAATTAATTCAGGCACATTTTTGTAAGAGGACATCAAATTCTAATTCATCTTATCCATTATTAAATTCTTTTTAATAAAAGATTAAACGTGTACAATTTTAAAAATAAATTAATTATTTAAAATACAATTTTAGTAAATAAGTAGTTTTTGTTGTTTGTGTTGTTTTCTTGAAAATGAAATTAATATAATGCAATTATTATTTTTACATAGTTATTCAGGTGACGGTACAAATCGCCATAGAAACTGTTATATGGTATTATGAAACTTTAACATTGTCCAATAAAGCCACAATTTGTTATATGGCTATATATAAAACTTTACCAATATCCCAAAATCCTCATAAACTAAAAATTAATTCAAGTAGCTGTAGCAATTATGACCCAATAAGTTGTGGTGATGTTAAAGTTACATAATGCGATTGTTCAGGTGGCGATTTGTACCGTCACCAGTTTTTGATTTATGATAGTAAATCATTATTATTTTATTAAACCAAAACCTTAAAATATACATTTTCCATAATATATTTTAGATTTGAAGGATCTTTTTTTAGGTTTGTAATTGATTTTATTGTATTTTAATGACTTTTGCTTTTATAATAACCTTCAAATTTATTTCTTTTTACACTTATTTTATATTTTAAAATATATTTGTATATAATATATATAAAAAAGAACCTATTTATATATTTTAAATGTTTTCAATTAAATATAAATTGAAATGTGACTTGACTAAAAAAAATATTTTACATAGAAATTTAATTTATAAAATATTTATTATAATAAAATTATATATCAAATAAATTTCCTCCATATACAAGAAAAATCTTTAAAAAAAAAAAAAAATTAATCTGTATATTTTTTTGTTGTTGAACTTAATTAACTTAGATTTGCGGCTAATTGATCGAAAAAGATTTTGAGAATTCACAATGAACCAAATGCATAATAGACCGTATATAATCACAACTGATTCTACAATTGATCGTATAAATTAAATTTATATATTCGCTATTGTTTTCCCATCAATTAATTCTGTTTTCGGAAAATTATACATTCGGTCAATTATGAATTCAATGCATTGTGCATTCGATCAGTTAGCCGGATACCTTTAACTTAAATAATTCCTTTAGGAATTTTAAACTTATTTTACATAAACAATTAATAAATTTCTCTCATTTTTCAAAAAAATTCAATAGTTAAAAAAAAATAATCAAATTTTTATATAAAACATTAACATTTATAATGAAATTTTGTGCCGAGTTTTAATTAATATGCGACTAATTGCCCGCAAATGAAATTATCAAATAATTTTTTTTAAAAACGATTTTCGTTTTGAAACAAATGAAGGTAAAAAATACAAATATTTTTAATAGAAATGATAATGTAAGAAAAAATTTAATGATAATAATTTGTTTTATTTACTAATTTTTGGACAACAAAAAAATATACAATTACAATAAAGAATTTAATTTTGTTCTTTGTATTTTCTCTTTATAATTACGAAATTATATAATATATGTAAATATACCAATATTTAATTATTATATTTTTGATTACGCTTACGAACTATAAATTGAACAGTGTTATTTCACTTGTCTATGATGGAGACCATCATTATTATTAAGATTACTACTACCATTAGCAAGAAAACCATTACTGCTGCTGCCATTACTTGTTGTAATCATACTACCACCATTTTGATAACCATTTGATATTAAATGACCATTTGTATGACCATTGGCATGACCATTTTGAAAACCATTTAATTTACTATTTAATTTTGTAATTTGTTCTTCATCATCATCGTCTAATACAGGCTAAAGGAATAAAAATAAAAGTAAATTTTAATTAAAATAATTTAAATATTATGTAAGTTATAAAAATAAATAAATAAATGAATATTTTGAAATTTATAAAACTTTTTCTTTTTTATGCCTTAAAAATTGGCATTTAAAATACATTTTTCCTTAATTAAAAATTAATTTCGATATTTTAGAAAATATTTGTAAAATTTTGTTTTTGTTATAGTTGTTAAGGGTGAAAAAACTAATAGCAATAAAAAATGTAAAATTAATATTTAAACTTTGAATGATTCTAATAAAAATGTTATAATCATTATTTTTTTTTATATATGTAATAATATAAAAAGAGTATAATTATAATTAAAAAATAATTATATAATTTAATAAAATAATACTATAAATTTGAATTTTTAATAACTTAATTAGAATTTCTACATAAACGTAAATTAATGCTTACAATAAAATACTGTCGTTATAAAAAAAAATAATTAATAAATAACGTTATAAAAAAAATAATAATAAATAATTTATATAAAATTTGTTGACGTCAACAAATCAGTCCTTAATTTATATTATACTTTATTTATTTGACGTAAGATCGTAAGGGTTAATTAATAAAATTACATAAAATTTAATAAATCACTTTTTTTTATTAGAATTTAAAGTTTATTTTAACTTTACCACTGTTTTACAACATCTTATTAAGCCTTGTTGTTTTTGTTTTTAATTATTGTTTTTAATTAAATAGTAATTAGCTGAATTATGTTAATTGATAGTTTTTTAGAATATTAATTTAATAATTAATAGACGTAATTTTTTTTTTCCAGTAAATTGAATTATTGATAATTTGCTTTTTGTAATTGTAGCTTTAAATTTCAATGTCACGAAAAAAACAAACCTCAATAAAAACTTATTGGACAGAATCAAAGCTAATACATTTTGTAAATAGAGAGAATTTACAAGTTCAATGTAAACTTGTGTCTATATAATATGTGTGATTTTTGCACTGCAAATCAAGATAATTAAACAAATCTTATAACAATTGAGGGACAAATATTAAATAATTGTAAAATAAATAATATAAATCTTATGTCAATGATGATCAGAAAAAATCAATCGAAGTTGATTCTTCAATGAGAAGTACAAATAGATTTTTTTTTTTTAAATCCGGCTTTAACTACGCAATGAAATTTGTTGAGCAAAAAATCAATTTGATAATTTATATTTAAATAATATTTTTATATAGGATTTCCGGCAAATAAACTAATTAGAAGAGTAAATATTTAGAATTCATGTAAACTTTTGAAATTATTATTATAATTTTTTTTTGTATTCTATGTACTTCTAACACTTTAAATATTAAAATATAATTGCAAATTAAAAAAATAATTAACAGAAAATTGAATTTTGCAAATCCATATTAATATCAAATTTTACGATATTCTCGTTTCCAACCAATTGAACGTTTAATTAAATATTTAATAATTTTATTTACCATACAAGGAAGATTCGGCAGAGTCCATTTACTTTTATGGATTTTTCCATTTGTTTTACCATTCGCATAACCATTTTCATTATTATTAGAAATTCCATTTTGTTTTATATGTCCATTTGATTTTATACTGGTACCATCTTTTTTTGTATATTTTTTATTATAAAAATCAGAAAATAAAAATAGAAACATAACACCATGTAAACCAATCCATATCATAAAACCTTTTGGATAATTACAATCTCTAAATAATAATTGGAATTGATGTGTAAATATAGCAACAAATTGTACCTAAAAAATTAAAAATAAAAATTAATCAATAATTCGTTTACAATTACAATATTTCAAACGACGCGTCGGACGGAAAAGAAACACCCATCCAAAAGTTGAAATCTATTCAAACTAAGCGTGTTGCGTCCGTTGTTTAAATCGTCACCGTCGTGACCTTGATAATTTTAATGTACATTTCAACTTTTGTTTGATATTTGAATCCGTCTCTGTTGTGTCCGTCGCGTCGAACATGTTTAAGGGGTAATTGTTTCTAGTAACTTGGATTTTCATTTAAATGTTAATAACGAATTTTCCGGAATAATTTCGGGAAAACTTAATATTTATATTATAATTTTAATCCAATTTACCAAAATCAATGGTAAATAATTTTTGTTATTCAAATATATTATAATAAATTTACCATTTGGAAAGTAGTTAAATATTTTTTCCACCAAATGAATTTTTGATATTTTGGTCCCATTGCAGAAATCATATAATAGAAATACATAACAACATGTACCATTGAATTTAATAAAGCAAAGAATGTACTGTGACCACCTGAAATTAACATAAATATAATATTAATTAAAAAAGAACTTATTATGTTATTAATGTTTATAATTTCTTCAATCTATTTAATATTAATATATTAACTTAATAAACAACAATTATTTCTGTATAAATTAAATAATGATTATGAAATAAAATTCTCGTTGATTAAAAATCAAATAATTATGTTGTAATTTCAAAAATGTTCAGTCATAAATATTATTATAAAAATCATGTATTCTTGTGACAAACGGTTCCAAACATTTAAAATTACAATTTATTATATAGATAAATAAAATTCATTTAATAAATTATTTTTATTATACTAGGAAATAAAATCATTATTAATAAATCTACAAGTTGAATTAGACTTGTAATTATTATATTTTCCTGCTAACAAATTTATTAGATTTTAAATTGTAACTTGATTTCCTTATTATTTTAGTTATAAGACTCTCTAATAATATTTCAATCAATCAATGGACTGAAATCCCTTTTTGAATATAGCAATATTTTTGAAAATTTTCCAGATTTCCAGAAATCATTTAAATATTCAATTTTAATAATAAGATATCATATAGATGCAAATTATATATGATGATTTAATAAAACCTTATATGTAAGTAAATATATAAATAGTAAATTGCATTGCAAACTCGTTCAACTAATTGCAAATATTTTCCACTTAAATAAAGTACGATGCTAGACAATATTTATTTCTAGATTATCATTATATATGAATATGACTATTGAAATGTTTATTATCACGATTTTAAATAATTATTTATTAATAAGACTTAATAATTAATATTAGATTTTAGATTTTTAAATAATTGAAAATTACAATTTTAATATAATTTTTGAAATATGTGTCTATATAAATAGATGATGGCTATGCTAATATAATATTATTTTATAACAGAAAACTGTTTCGTAATTTTTTCAATAATCCAAAGTTAATATTGATATATATTTAGTAATACTAATATTTTAGCAACACTCATTAATCACAAAATTTTAATTATGTAAACAAATATTTGTTTTGATTTTTCTAGAATGATATTAAAATTGATCATTTCCTATTTTTTTTTTTTTTTTTGATTCACATCACATATTTAATAGTTTTATAATTGAAATATTTTAAAAAACTATAAAACTGGCGTATAGTAAAAACAATTAAATTAGCAAGTCTTCAATGTAAATACAAATTACAAAATAATAAAAATAAAACAATATCAAAATAAGAAGTCTAACAAATAAAATTTTACTGAACATGCTTAAAATTTAAATATCAATACATTTCGTAAACTAAAAATTGCACAAACTAAAAAATTCTGTTGTTCTATTTATTTAACTAACAAACAAAATGAATAAAAAATTAAAATAATAATACGAAAAAAAAAAATAGTATTTTTACCTGGTGCAAATCTCATGCCCATCCAAACAGAAAATGGCATGCAACCATGATGAATGACATGCAATGTTGACACATGTTCGTTCTTCTTACGCAAAATGAAAAATAACGTATCAAAGAAGTCTGTGAATTTAGCTATGTAGTACCACCAACAGGTGCGAGCCATCTACAATAATAAATTAATTCCAAAATAAAAAATATATAAAATTGAAAAATAAAAATTGGAATTTTATTCAACATAAAATAATAATAATAATGTGTATCAACATTCAAAAAATTTATTAATGAACTTAAAAACAATTATGCAATAATATAAATAATGTAATAATTATTATAAAAATCAATATTATAATATAATTTATAAGAAAATTATTTTGAAAACTTACTCTCATTGCTAGAGGACTATATGAATAATCTACTGGTTGACATTTAAAACTATAACTATTCCACCAACCACTCGCCAGATACTAGAAAAATTAAAGAAAAAAGAAGAAAATTAATTTATATTTTTATTATTTAACAAATTAACTATATAACTTACTTCATAAAATATCCACGCACTAAATATTGTTTGAAATAAATTGTAATAAACTAAGATTTTTCTAAGATCCATTGGTTTTCTATTTTCCATTAACTTTGGTGCTAAAGATTTACTAAAATATACATAAAATATACATAAAGCAAGTGTTGGAAATGGTGATGACATCATCGGCCATTCTTTGACTCGAGGATCTGAAATAAAATTTAATTTAAAATTTAATAAATTTCCTTTAAAGTGGTTACAATATTATCAACATTTTTATAGTCAAATTATAAATAACTGGGAACAAAATATGCTGTTCAATTTCAATGAACAAACGAAAAAATGATGTTCCACTACAGGAACCAGCTAAAAACAAACTTTTCCCTTCAGGAACAAGTGCAAAACATATTTTTCAGTTCAGCAAAAACCCCGAAAATATGCTGAACTGATGTCCAACAAGTAATAAACAGCAGTTATAATTATGTAATAAATAAGTTCAATCTGAAAAGATGTTCTTTTATATATATAATTATTATGTTCAACAAATTCACAAAAAAAAATATAAATTTTAAATTTCACAAATCACATTTTATAACAGCAATAATTATAAATATAATAATTAAATTTCTAATACGTATTATTTGTAAACTTTATTAAATTTACCAAATTTATTAAATTACATAATTTTGCTGCCTTTATTATGTTTGTTGCTAAATACCAATGTCCATTTTCGTTAAACATATACAAATATAGTAAAATTAGCAAATTTTAACAGTTTTTAATCATTATGCCAAATCATATAAAATAAAAATAAACAAATTTGACATTCAATAATTTACCATAAAGTTAAATTGAAAAATGAAAGAAAAAAAAAAACCCACCTAATTAATTCTTGTAATATTTATGGTAAAACACAATTTAATAATAAATGTTGCTTAAGAAATAATTATCATTAACATTTTGTATACACCACCATAATAAATTCTAATTTGGACAAAATTTAAAGTGATTTCAAATTGTCGCAAAATTTGATTTAAAAAATTTTAATTATTAAAATTGTCATTAGAATTATGATTAATACGATATTTAAATAATTAAAAGAATTAATAAAGTTATTACAAAAAAAAATTATGATTAAAGGCTTAATCGTAATGTGGGCGCAAACCTTTAGCGGTAGCTGTAGATTTTTTTTCTCCCGCCAAGACAAATCCAGTACAACAGGCAATGCTGGCGGTGGTTGAGAAAATTATATTTTATTATATTATTATATTTTTTTGCGTGAAATCTTTATTATTTATTTAAAATGTCACTATGAAAAATGTCAGTCAAATTTAAAATTCGCCTCCTTTATTAAAATTTTCTAACGCTGGCGGTTAATATTCAACATTGTTCAATCTTGGCTGTAGCTTTTTTTTTCCTTAGCGGTGACCGCTAGCATTGTGTTTGCTTTCATTGATTTCCATTATGTTAAACAATTTTCAAAGTTTGCGCTAAAGGTTTGCGACTACATTACGATTGGGTCTTTATATATTTATAAAATAATAAATTTATTAAATTACCACTTCGATTTTCCATTAAATCTCTGTACCAGTCGTACATATCATATAATAAATATGCCATTATTTTTTATTTAATTTTATGTTTTTATGTGTAACTGGAAATAAAATTAAAAATTATATTAAATAAAATTTTAATTAATTATGTTAGATTAATATAATAAATAAAAATAAGTAAATTTATGAAATATGATCTATTGTTAATTAGCAATTAACGTAACACAAACTGAATTAATTAATTTTATTGAAATTTTTTATATAATTTCATTACATAATTTCTAACTTTATAATTTTATATAATAATTATTTTTATAATTTATATAATATTTTAATTAGTTTATATAAAGTAAAAATAAAAATACTCGTTGAAAAAAATTATTATTAAAAAATATTAATTTTAATTACAACTAGAACAACTTCAAAAATCAGATATAAAATTATTTTTATTACAAATGTAATTTTTGAAGTTCAAGTGAATAATATAATATAACTTTTAAAAAGATATTGGCGAAGGTCAATTTTTATTACTTACATTATGAGAAATGCATTTAAATTAAACGTGATATTTTTTATATTGAATTTTACCGTAAAAGATACGAACTTCTTTGTGCAATGTGAAAACAACACAAGGACAACCACTGAAAAGTTTTGTGTTCAGTGTTTTGTAAATTTTACAAAACCGGCTTATGATTATTTATTTTTTATTTTTTTAAATATTATTGACGTCAAATTTGTGAAACATTGATTTTTATTGGGATTTTTACGATATATTAATATGTTAAATGTTAAATTGAATTATTTTAATGGATCGTTTATTTCTAAAGTACTGAACAAGATAATAATAGTAAATATGGAATGTTTTGAACAGGGATTTCCCCAACTAAGTAAATTTATGTAGTTTAAAAACTGGTTATCATTAATATATTAAGAATTAAGTAGGTATATTTTTTTATATAAATATATATTTTATATCCTGGTCATTTTTGCATACCACAAAAATGTTGTAAATTCAATGTGCATCACTTGTAATTTGAGGTTTCCACCATCAACAATTTAAAAAATTTGTTTAATATAACTTTACATAATTAAGTTAGATCAGGTTAAAATGCATGTAACTAATTTGAATATCCCTAATTTTTAAACTGTCAAATTTCATTCCTCTTGAGATTTGCGATTCGACCTATGTGTCAACTCAATCGATTTTCCATACAAAATATATGAAGACGTCAAATTTGAACTTTACTGAACGAATTGAAATTGAACCGATCGAAACAATGTAGCCCACACTTTACAAGTCAAGACAACAATTTCTGACAAATTTCTTTTAATTTAAATTTACTGATTGAGACCAGTGTGCGGGTTTCCTGGAGTGTTACTCTTCCATAATTTTACTAAGTTAATAATTATTTATTAAGAATTTGATATAGTGATATAATTTGCCACCCATTAATAGTGACTTAATTCTGCGTACGGCACTGAACCGCATGCATCTATGAAGCTGTTGAACAGTCTAGAAATTTCATATTTTGAAAGAATTGAAAATAAAATGATGTCAACTTTGTTTTATTTCAAAAAGATTAGGTTAGTTAGATAATAAAAAAATTACAATTTATTTGAAAATTCGAATGCGGTAGATAATCTCGCCGCGATCTGTGCAGTTGCCGCTTTGCAATATCAAAAAAAAAAGTTTAAACATATAAATATCATATTTAAAACAAATTTTTTTTTTTTATAAAATGATTTGGCTTTCCATAGCGGAAAAGTTGAAATCAAACACACTTTCCTATAAAACAAAGATGAGCTAACTTTTCTTTATACATTTCAATGCGGCAGCGGCGAAATTTTCTACAGGGTAATTATAATTATATGTAAAAATTTTTATATCTGGTTAACAATTAAAAGAATTTACAATTGAATTTTCCAAACATAAATTCAATCGGAAGAAATTTCAGAATCTATAATCTTTCACTAAAATTAACGTAGCATTTATATAAGTATTAAAACTTATATTTATACATGCATTTATGTATTTTTAAAAATTTTGACTTAAATTGTCAAAATAAAATTGGGCCAATTGTTGTTATTCAACAGTTTCGATGAATTAAATTAGTTCGAAAAGAAAAAAATTCAAATTGCAAAATGACATGGCGGGAAAAATTAATTCAGCACAAATATATATAGTTAAAAAATTTAAAAATTAATGTTAACTACACGCACCTCTCAATGGGGAATCATTATCTATAAAAAACTTATTTCAATTAGTCATCATCACATTCAACTTGTCTAGACCGACAAAATATTTTCGTAAATTATACAAATTTTTATACTTTTACTACAACAGTCAATATGGTTTTTCATTTCTTTCTTCTTTATATATTACGATTACGAAATATTTAGTCATAATTCATAATATAAAATTTCTTCAGTTTTTATTGAATTTTCATTGGCTTTCTACTTACAAAATTAAAAACATTTCAAATATTTTTTTTCGATATTTTTCGCCTATGTAATAAATTTTTTCGATTTCGCTAATCGTAATTTTTTATTGCTATATTAATTATTATTTGTATTTCATAAAATTAATTAATAAAATCTAATAAAAATTGAAATTTTACTAACCTTATAATTATATATATAAATTTATAAAATAAATTTTATCCAAATTTCGTGATGTTAAAGTTTAGTTTTCTTATCAAACTTTAAAATGTTTATCTGCAAAAATTTTAAAAAGAAAAACAATAAAAATTAAATTATTAAATTTTGTTTTAAACATTAAAAAGATAACAACAAATCATAACAAATCACACAATCAATCAATACATTTCAAAATATCTGACACATAAATCGCAACCGTCACCGTGAATTTAAAGGTTTTTTTTGCAAACAACATTTTTCTTGCACCATTATTAAAAGTAAACCTAAAGGACCTACGAAATGGATCTTTTTTTTATTTACTATGTAGGTAAAACCGGAAGTTCAACATTTTTTTTTTCTCAAAAATTAAAAATACATAAAAAATTAAATTATATTTTATATTATTTTTAACTTTCACTAAATAAACATTAAATAATCCACCCAAAAAAATAGCTTACAATTCTCAATCACATTTTGAAAATATTTTTGAGAAATAATAATAAAAAAAATATGAAATAAATTTTAATTTTTTGAAATTTTTGCACGCAATAAATTTCACGCACTTCCCAAAAATTAATTAAATTTAAATAATTAACGAACGAATTTTTTTTTCTGGTATTATGAAATTTTTAATAATTAAAATTTAATTTCGAAATATTTTATTTAAATTAAAATTTATCAATATACAATACTTCAAATTATCGTCACAACACCGACAAAAATTAAAAACCGGACGGAATTTCTTTTTATATCATGCCACGACAAGTGTTAATGGCCAACTGAATATTTCTTTTCGATAAAATATTTTTGTGTTTTTTTTTTGTTGAATTCTCCGAAATATATGATAATTTGACACAATTCAGCCTAACAACGGAATGATAAATATTAAAAGTACATTACCAATTTATTAGATTATTTTTGATTTTTTACATTTTTAGATTAGTCTTTTTGGCAATTATTATGGTGGGTTATAGTATAGTCGTCAGTTATTGACATGTAAATATATAATTGTAAATGAGTATGTAATCACTTTTTGAAGTGTAATGTAATCGCTTCTTGAAGAGTAATTATAAGTCCGTCTATATACGATATTGGTCTATTCTATATAAACCTTTTCGTTAGAAAACCTAACAATTGTTAGAAACGCTATAGAAGACCGATCGCTATAAAGTAAAAACGAAAACCTAAACTAATATTTTGTCCAATTCTATAAAACAAATAAGGATTTAAACCTAATTTACGAATTACAATCAATATTAACTAAACCTTTACTTTCAAAATATTTTGATCATTAAAAATTCCACATTTAACTACTACTAATAATATTGGATCAAAAAAATTGTTGAAACCAAATTAACTTCTATAAATTGTAGGAAATACATTATTGTATGACTATGACCAGGCTAAAAAGATGTAATTTCATATACCAACCAACAATAAAATCTATGCAAGCTTAATATTATGTAAATAAATATTTTTTCTGTAATGTAATTTAATAAAATTCAACTACAAGTACAGAAACAATTGATCAATTTTGTGATTTTTTTGCTGTAATAACAAAATAGAAGAAAAATTGAGAAATTTCTAATTATTTATTCATAGAATTGACCTGATCTTCAAAATGATTATCATTTAAATATACATTATAGAAAGTGGGCCAGAAGTCACAACAAGTTTTATAATTTATAACAGTAGAGGGTGTTAAGAAATCCATAAAATAAGAAATTTGTCAAATGTGATAGCTAATTAAAGCTAGAATATTCTGAAAATTCATTCTCAAATAGCATTCGGAGTTTAGCTCCACCCAGCTGGAACCATAATATTATAGGTGATATTCTCGCTGACCATTGTACCCGTGAAAGGTGTTAAATAAAAAGTTGAAATCGAACAAACTTTTTTCTAAAATAAAGTGGCTTTAACTACTATAAAATTATTTCTATATATTTCAATTTTTTTTTTTTTTGACATTTAAAAGCAGTTTCGCAGCGTTTAATTTATCTGCTTGGTAACTCTAAACTATAATTTCTAATAATTCATCATTAGTTATGGTCAAATATGATTCTCGTTTTTAAAGAAGTAAGAACCAATTATTACTTATGAAATTAGACCTCATAACGGATTGATGTATTTATCACTCAAAAGTTCACCTTATTAGCAAAACCATTAAAATGAAAATAATCTTTATCGTTCATTATTTGCATTCCCAATATAATTTTTGCTATTTCGGATCAATTCTCGAATATTAATAAATTAATAATTTTGACATGTTCAAAGCTATTTTTTACATGACAAATTCTAAATTGTAATTAAATGTAGTTAATATTTGCAAATAAAAAAAAATAATTAACCTTGGAAAATGTTAAAAATATGTTTAAACATGATCGCGACTATTGGCCACACCAAATCTTAACTCGAATCATGACTTTCGGTTTACCTTATTATCAATTTTAGACATACTAAAATAATTTCCATCACTCTCTTATGTGGTATTTAAAATGTAAACCACACTGGTAACATAAATTCTTCGGATCTTCGGATTGAAAACAATTTGTGTAATACATATTACTTTCGATTTTTATATCGAAATGTTGTGTGAAAGAAAATTCATAGAAGATTGGAAGAAGAGAAGACAAAAAACTTTCTTTTAATGATCTTACGTTTTACGTTGAGATTTTTGTTAATGGATTTTTTTAGTTCCCTAAACAACATTTTTTTTTTATGTTTGTGATAGAAATAATTTCAACCTTGAAAATAGATGTAAACAAAAATTATTTGGTTTTGGAGCAACAGGCACACAAATTAGATCAGTATTTTTGGATACGAGTTTTATGATATGTTAGATAAAAACAGTGTGAATTTGAAATTGATTAGTGGTCATTTCGAATAAAAAATCAAAAATTTTCTGTGTGCTCGGAATGGGACGCACAAATGTTATATAAAAAGAGAAATATATAAATATGAGGAAAGGTGTTGAATGTTGTTTGTTTGATTTTGAAAACGAACGTGCCAATAATTAGCACTTGAATCAACTAATTATGATTATGTGTAGTAATAACGTGTTTATATTTAAAAAAATTTAAAATGGTTAATGGATAGAAGAATTATGTTAATAGAAGAAGCATAACTTTTAAAAATTATTGTGTTAATGACGATAATACAAAATGTTTAATTTATGTTTGTATAGTAGAATGGAATATAACCAACAAGACCAGTTTTTGATTTGAATTAATTATATAAAAATAAAAAAAATTGTAATTGATTAGCTATACCATGCGAAGAAATTTTATACAGCGGTTAGTTTTTTTTATGAAGATTATTCTGTTCTTTGGTATCCAATTTCTAGACTAGATAATAAATTGTTGGTAAAAACAAGATCAAGTTTAAAAATCTCTTATAATTTGGAAATGTGGCACTATTGGTTTGTGATTTTTAATTAATATTTTAAGAAAATTTTAAAATAAAAGAAAGAACTTTCATTTGAAAATTATTATTTTTGTAATTAAATTTTAGAGTTAATTTTTAGCTAAACATTCTTTTCAAATCCTTAAAATTGGATTATTTATTCGCATTCGCAATCAAACAAAATATTGGTACGTTATAAAGGACGTTTTTCATATAGCAGTGAAAATGGCTGAACCATGGTACAGTGTGTTGATCCAGCATGTATTAAAACAAACTTCATACAATTGGTTTTAAAGACTTGTTTTGAAGTGTTAGTTGAGTTGTAAATGTTAACTTAGTTTTTAAGAGTACCAGTAATAAAAATTAGCTGTGATGTAATTTTAAGACTGTGAAAAATCCTAACAATTTACATACTTTCTCCTGACAGCAATTATCTTACTATTAAAAAAAAATTGCTTGAATAATTGCAATTAAAGTTTCATGACTTATAAACATGTTGTTCGGAATCCATTAGTAAGACGAGGCCTCTAGTTCGCGTTAAAAAGAAGAATTGTAAATGTATTTTTAAAACACTCGGTTATTTATCAATATACCATACTTGATTATTTTCAAATGTATTTCGGAAGTATATACAAATATCAAAAATCAAATACCATTCACGACATTCAAGCTAATGGAGTTCAATTTATATTTATTTATTTAAAGTCATTAATTCTTGCTGAATAAAATTATTTATGTTGCTCCGAATTCTTGTGGAATTTTAGAATTTCTACAATTCTTTGTGAAAATTTGACATTTCTATTCCAATGGTACTAAAATTCATTTAAAAATATATTATAATTGAAATTAATTTCGACATTACATACTGAAATATAATTCGATTCACGAATTTACCATTTTATTTTTATTCAACTTTTATTATTAATAAAAATTATTTATTAATCAATTATTTACAAATATATATAAATTAAGGCATTTTAACACAATATTTAAAAACTAGTTATATTTTTTTATGGAATTTAATTTCATTAACAAATATTCAAAAAAAAAAAAAATTATAGTTTTGGATTATTAAATATTGTTTATGTTTTGTGCATATAAAAAACGTGATCTTCAATTTATTAATAAAAAATTCAATACAACAAACTATAAGTATAAGAAAATTTATAAATTAACACTTGATTTCAGTGCACATAATAATAGTTACTAATAAAATATAATTTATTTGTGTTTAGTTCAAGGACAACTAAATATAAATTGTAAAAAAAAAATGTCTCATTTTGAATTCTTCAATAATAAAGAACGAATTATACAAGGTGGACACTAAATAGTTGATAGAAGGTGACAGCATACAAAACTATGTGTTATAGTATTCGAAGGAAAGAAATGTTTAGATACAGTTCATATTCATATTCGCATCATATTTAGTTTCCTAGCTTCAGAAAGAATCAATGGAGAATTGTTTGGATATGTTATTAGATTGGTAATTAAAACGATATAAAAAATTCCGGATTCATACGTTATTTAAAAAACAACAATCCCGCAAAGTTGAAATTTGTAAAATATTTTGAAAATTGTGCAAAAAAAATCCCTCGCTCCTTAATTTTTTTGCATCTTAGTGTAATAATTATTTTAGATAAAAAGCTACGCGCTTTTACTATTTGGCAAGTCACATAAAAAAAAAAACAATTAATGTACTTGTCCCGTAACGCCTGAGAAATTGCCCTAACATCCGGGAAAGTACTCAAAAATGCTTTTGCTTCACAAATCCATCAACTATTCAAAAAATGTTGAGTGTGATAAAATCGGTAATATTGGATAATTATACTAGAACTAGAATATCGTAAATAAATGAATAATGAATGCCCCAGTTACTTTCAACATTCACAATCACAACGGCAACGAGCTTCTTTCTATGTGATTTTGAAAAAATTTCAACACATATAAAATGTATGGGAGTAGATAAGCTAAACGCATAAAGTTCGAAAAATGAATGCAAACAAACATTCACAAAGCAAATATATAATAACAATTTGCTAAATTAATTATAATTAATAAAATTAGTTCAAGAAAATGTAGCATTTTATATGATAATCTTGTAGAGTAGAAGTTATAAAAATAAATTGCTGGAATATTTAGAAACTGCTAAATTATATACAATGCTTTTAAAATTATAAAACAGCTGATTAAAATCACCTGTTTTATGTCATTAACGCAAAAACACAACTTTGACTCTTTGAGTGTGCCTATAACGCCGTTGTAATTGTAGTGTTAAAGCGCGTTGCCATTGTGAATATTGAGAGCAACTGGGGGGAGTAATCATAAGAAATCGTATAAGTTGTATGTCCCTGGTCATGTGAATCAAAACGGCATCGGCTTATAATGTTTTTATTTCATATTATGTCAAATTTTGGAATCGTACAATGATGAATGATCATCATCGTGAATGAACGGTACCAAATACAAAATTTGAAAATTGTTAATACGTTTTAAAATCGATCTTTTTCTTATTATTATGAAAAGCTTTCACTTTTTATTTTATTTCGGCGATGTGATAATATTGTCCATTTTATTTTATAATCAAAATATAATTTAAAACATAAATTTTTGAAGAAATAAACTAGGTGGTTCATATATGTTACAAATATTGCGCATCTTATAAAGAGTAAAAGTTCATATTAGGAGAAGAAAAATATATTAGTAATAAAAATATTTCATAATATAATTTTTCGTATGAATATTGTCAGAAAAGATTCGATATTTGTATAGTAAAAACATAACAAAATAAAAGTGTAAAAACCACGCATTTTTTTATAATATTCAAATTATTTAAGTAAGCCAAGTGTGTTTACGATTTATCGACGGCTTAATTCAGTGTTTCTGAAACTTTCTGAGACTTTGGAACAGTATATTTTTTGGTTTAATAACTATAAATAACTTTGAATCATGTTATAGTTACGAATACACTTGAAAATAATCAAGTGTATTGAAAAATCATAATGACAATTTCAAAGTATTCAATACATATTTTTAAATTATTTTCATATTATAGAAATCAGTACATCAGAACAGTACTCAATACTCAGATCTATTGGTTCTAAAGTTAATCTTTAGAACCAATTGTATTCAATGTATGTTGTCTAAGCTTCAATACATTAAAGTAATTCTATGTGTCTATATACCTAATAAGATTGGTCCGAAAAATAACAATGTTTTGCGGAGCATTACTTTGAGAAACTCTTGTTTAAATTATTATTTAAATCAAATTAATTACGAGGAGTTATTAAATAATTATGAAGTGTTGTGAGAGAAATACATTTTTCTGTACGTTTGTAAGGCTGGAAATTCCAAAAAAAATACAAAACAATAAAAACACATTCTCTGATGGCGCAAAAATATCCTACAGTGATTCAATTTGAATGAAATTTGACACATAACTTTGTTTTATTATCTAGTTTATTTGTTTCGTTCTTCCAAAATCCTTAACCAGGAAACCAGTGAGTGTAGGTTGCAAGATAGTGGATAACTACATAACTGATACAAAGTAGTAATCTAAGTTGAAATAGTTAATTTCGGTAGGTCAATTTACACATTTCCTGAAATTATTTACAAAGTATAATGTTTTAATAAATTCCGAACTTTGGGCTACCTCTATGTAAACAGATATTGGCCGATATTTTGTTTATGACTATAATATATTGGATTAATAAATTATCTATGAATTATGACGAAATAAACTTTAGTTACCAAAAATGAAAATGTAAAATCAAAATTTGTATAAAATGAGATGCGATCATACAAATTATTAAATTTCAAAATATAAGAAAGAACAACATTAAATTAACCTAATAAAACTTAACATAAATACTTAACATACTTAACATAAATTAATTGATTATTTTCTATATTTATATGTATAGCAAAAAATTGCATAAAATTTATATACGGTATTAAATAAAATTCAGAATTCTTGGAAACGCATGATAATTATTTAATACAGAAATATTAATACCTATTTATATAAAATTTATTATAATCGATATTTTAATTATATACATATATTATATTTATACAAAACATAAAATTCATAACCTAATTTTTATACATATAATTTAATCTTATCTATACTATGATGATTATAAATTTCATATCGTGAATCATACAATTTTTATTATAGTAAAATCAATAAAATTTCAAAATTTACTCAGAATCTTTTTGCAAATTTAATATTATAAAAACAATAATTAAATATAATTTTTTTTTAACTAACAATCATATGATCAAAATTTTACAATAATCAAGTGTGATTTATTTAACACACATTTTTCAATACATAATTTCGGTATTTTATATAACAAAATTGAAAACTATGTAGAAAAATATTCGCAAATAACAAATTTCAATTTGCACAAATCGACAAAATATAATTCGTAATATTAAGAATTTTTTTTTTCTTAATCTAAAAATAGCAACATTAAAAAGAATTAAAAAAAATTTAAAGATATCTTTAAGCTGATGCCGACGGAGACGATGATAACAGCATGATTATAACTCGATTAGCTTGATTAGAAAAATCGCATTCGAAGTTAAATTATTGTTTATTTTTATATTATTTATATTTAACATCATTTTTAGTATATTTGAACGGATTGCATGTATAAATTTGATGAAAAACAGAAATCGGTAATAGTTTGTTGGGGTCAAATCCCTTATAATTTTTACGAAAATATATTTTATGTATTTGGTATTTCTACTAACAATATGTTTATATACAAAAGAAAATAATAATATTCTAATTGGCCGGAAGATTGCCAAGAATTATGAATAATGAAATATAAAATTTTTAAAATGATTGCGTGCTGTATAGAATTACAGGGTGTTATATTTAAATTTAATAGTATTGTTAAAGCCGTTTATCATTTATATATAGTAATAATAATTCATTATGAACAATAATCATGTTAATTTACAAAAAACAATTGACATTTTGTTACAGAGGGAAGCAATTATGTGAGCTGTCTGGGACATTGTAGAAAGATAACACCAAGAAACTACATATACAGGGGTGCGCTGTATATATTATTGTTATTTTGGAAAATTAGTAACAACATTTTTGGTGGAATTAAGACAGTTGTCAACACTGGAACAAGACGATTTCAGTCGTATCAGTAAATTTACATAGATCGCGCTATGGTCATATCGTTTGAAATAAAATATATATAATAAATAATAACTTCACCATATGGAATACCTGAGATTCGGCCACCCAATACACCAAATACTCATTTTACTATTGAACACATGCCACTAACTAGTAAAAAAAAATTGTTTTTGCGAGATTGATTATCATTAAAATGTTTCCCCATAAATTGCTTTTCATTTATATTGATCAGACTATGAACTATCCATATCCCATTATATACTACCCATTATGTTTATTATATGGGATCGTTTATATTTTGCGAATAATGTGGGTGTTGGCGTAATTTTCATACTATTTGAAAATTATGAAATTTGGTTTAAATAAACAATCTTTATAAATATTTATGTATTTTGAAACTATGTAGCTTTTATTTTAAGTGTAAACATTTTTCACTTTTTCAATTTTTATATATATTTGATTTTCCATCCAAAAGAAAATATATTTATTAATAAATAATGAACTTAAAGTCCACCTAATTGTAATGTGTCGCGAAAATTACCTTATAAATCAATTATAAGGTCTATCGTCTAAATTCTAAATGAATATATTAATTAGTATAATAGTTCAAATATTCCACCTGCATGCATTGACTTTTGAACTACAAAACAAAAAAAATGTTTTGCTGTAATCATACCACTTGCAATTTCGTAATTAATTATTATTTGTTAAGTCAGAATTGTTTTACGTACTGAAACAAAAAAAAATCTTAAAATGCCAATATTCAAATATTAGCCTTTTATTATTAACCCTCTCTGCAAACGAAATTATTAGCTTATTCCTTGATATTTTATTTTAAGCAATTTTAAACCATTTTCCACTTAATTTTTGTGAAATAAACATTTGTATGCTTGGGACTTGGTATGAAATATATCATCGACTGAAATTAACTGAGAAAACAACCTCCGACCTTCATATTATTATTTTTTTACAGGAATCAAATAATATGGGAATGGTCTTCAAATTTCAGAAGCGTTTTAAAAGAACTACCGAATTAAAAATTATATAATTTTGATTTTGTTTACATTCATTTTTGGATCTGTCAAAAATTAATAAGTTACAAATATTCTAAGTATGTTTAAAAGCCGTTTAATGTTATGTAATTTTATTGAAAATTTAATAATAATTTCATAAATATTTATAGATTCTAAAAAAAATATTTTTTTAAATTATTATTTTAGTTATTTCTATACTAAATTAAACTTTGTAAAAATATTTAAATAGTAAATATTTAAAAAGAAAAAAAAATTAATTAAACTATGCAAAAAAAAAAAAAAAATCACCATAAAATATCTATATAACATTATTGACCCACGATAAATTGATCGTGACATAAATATGGAATGAACTCATTTTTAATAAAATATTTTAAAAAAATAAAAAATTAAAATTATAAGAAGTCTTCTATTAAAACTTGGGCACTTATTTATTGCAATTTTAATCAATGTATAAATTAATTAAATAAATAATAATATAAATTATTGGTAAATATTATGTCAAGTCGAAAAAATCGTTATAATTATGAAGAAAGAAAAATTTGTATAAAAACGTCTAAGTTAAAATTTGCATTACAAAATTATAATCAGAAAACTAAATAAATAAATTTACTGTGATTGAATTTTTAATTTTTGTGAAGTACGAGCTACGAGCTATAAAAAATGATTAAAATTGTCTTGATATTTTGTGTAAATATAATTATTGTGTAATTAAAATACACAAAGAATATGTAAAATTTTCAGTGATTCAATATATATAATATTTTTAATTAGAATAAATATGGTCAAAAAAATAAAATGTGGTTTTTATATAAATTATTAAATTATAATGTTTTTACATATATTATGTTTCTTTTACAATAAAAATAATATGAAATTTGATATCATTTTCAATTTCATAATAAATTATTGTTGTTTTGTAAATATGTATTGTAATATGAAAAAATAAATAAAATTTAATTTCGAAAATAAAAATTATGTAAAATTGCAAACGCATGGACAGGTCAGTCAGTCGAGAAAGTACTGTATATGTATATATGTTTCTTAACAGACAAAATTTCTTTTTCCCTAGGAACATGACTTTGTACAATTCCATTGATAAAGTATTTTATATATTGAATCATCGAATCTGATGTATAACGATATATGTAGTTATCTTGGAACTATTAACATAATAGATAACACACAATCTTCTAGAAGATAACCAGTTGCTCAGTTATGATTGAAAATGGTATAGAGTTTGTAAACAATGCATACAACACAAGAACCACAGAACGAATGACATATTTTTAGTATTTTTTAGATGTAAAGGACTGAAAGTGGCCAGGCAATTTAGTTTTAATATAACGCATTTATATTACGTAGTTCGTGGTTAGGTTTAATAGCTTCATATTAGATAACAAACGTTTTATATGCTAACCCAACGACAAATTTCTTATTATACTGAAGAAACTTTTAATTGGAAAAAATTAACACCATATAAGTAAGGATAAACAAAATGTAATGGCAGACAATTTTTGAATTCAATGTAGTCAGAAGATGAAGAGTATTAGATGGAAATATGATGCTTTAATGATGTATCACTTGTAAGAAAACTGAATATCACTGAAACAGTAACTGACAGTCTTGTTCAAAATAGATTAATGAAAAAATATATTGAACTCCATTGATAAATAATATTAAAAGTACAGTAAGTAAGTAAGCTGGCTAAGTAATCTAATGATAGCCTTAATAAATTTGTTAACAATATTTTTAATTCTAAATATAAAATTGAATAACATTCAAATTACGTAATCGCATATAAATTATACTACTGATTCTGACATGTATTTAAAACTATATAAAATTATAAAATTGGCATTGATCATTGAACCAGCATTGATCATTGTCCCAAATAAAGGACAAATATTAAAATAATATCTTCCAAAAATTTATTAAATATTCAAATAAAATTTAAAACTCATGGATAATTTTAAATCAATTAATCGAAATTCATAAGAAACATATTAAGATTTTTCAATTTACTGTGCACCAATAATTAGTGTGTATGGCTTTAGTTAATAGTTATACTGTCAGAAAATTGCTACAATTTATATTTATCAAAAAAAAAAAAAAAACATTAATATCAAATTGAAAAACATAAACCACCTTGATAATAATTCTCTTCTAATTTCAGTGGCTGATATATTTTTATTTTAATTAACACTCGTTTAAGTGAAAATCAACAACATAAATTTCAATGCCATTTTTGTAGCACGTTTAATTTACCACTCCCCATAACAAATCTTTAATGTTTTTTTTTTTTTCATTCATAAAATTTATTATGAATATTGTATGTAAGGGTATGCAAATAAGATAACACCAACAAAAGATCTATCTATTTTTAATATAGTACAGCATATAAAATATATTTTTTTAAATTTATGCTATGCTGCTAAAAAAAAGTATCTTTAATATTTAAGCAATTCATTAGGAGATAAACTAAATTCATTTACGGTTTAGAAAAATTGCCTTATTTATAAAATAAAATTTATCTATTTATGTAATTAATTTAATTGAAATTTAATATAAAATTAATTTGGTATATGTTTATGCGATTAACTATAATGACGCACTTTAAGGATTTAAATATATTATTATAAAAAATATATTTTTTTTTAAATTATTTTAAAAAATAAAATAAATATTTATTATATAATTAATAATAATTCAAACAAAAAATATCAACAAAAAAAAAAATCTAGTCTTGTCTAACAAGAAAATCAAGTTCAAGATTTTCCCTTAAAATTACACAAAAAAATATTTTTAGTATTTCTTTTTATTAATAATTTATGTGTCCCTTTATTAACTATGGAGCTATAAAATGAATTGAAAGTCTATAAGATAATTAAATTACTTCGGTTTATTATAATATGACATATAATTTTAGTTAGCCATAATAATTCTATAGTTTGAAATTGTAATGTAAAATTAACTGACAAATTTAATCATTTATTTAGGGTCAGTTTTTTATAGTTTTTAGTTGAAGTTTTAAACAAGCTAACTGACAGTTAAAGTGTTGGTTAAATATAAATTGAGTTTTTCAATATTATGCATAGATCCAAGATTATAGGTTTATGAAATTGGACTGTAAAATTAACTGTTAAATTCGGAATTTGTAAGTTTTGTTCTCAATAATTTATTTAGGGCCATTTTAGTTTAACTTTTAAACAAGCTAACTGACAGTTTTGGTTAAATATAAAATTATTGTGATGTTACTGCGATATTTTGACGTATTGAAATATTATATACATGAGTTTGTATTGGTTAATAAGAAACTTATGTGAGTTCAAATTTATATTATTAAGACAATTTTCAAATTTATGTCCATTGTATTTATAACTTCATAAGAAGTCAATTTATTACGTTTTAAAAAATTTTGACCTTAAGGGAATTTTACAAATCAACAATCAATATATTAAATTTTTTTTTAACAATCGTCAGTAAAATCAATATTAAAGATACAATATTAAAAAAAAATTTTGAAGATTTAAATTTACGTTGTGGACTGGTTCATGAAATTAAAAAGAAAAAAAATTAAAATATTTTCAAAATTTGGTATCAATATTTTTGTCAAACTAATACAAAATACCACGAAAAATCGGAAAAATTAAACCAAACTAAATAAAAAATATATGCATAAAATAATTAAAATTTAAAAAAGAATTTTAATAATCAACTAAAAACAAGGTTTGAATAAACCGCAAAATAAAAAAATAAAAATAGATCACAATGATTTTTTATAAATATAAAATAATGTTGTGAATGATATTCTAAAAAATATGTTAAAATTGTAATTCTATTTCTGATGATAAAGCTTCTCTACAATAATATACACAACAAAACTTTCATAATTAACATTTTGATTAGATTTTAATCATACAATAATTACAAATTAATTGATTTACATTTCGATATATAGTATTTCGATAATATAGTATTAAAAAAGAAGTTGCAAATAATTGTCGACATATTTATTTTAGTTTAGACAAAATTAGAAAATTTCGGTAATTCTTTTTGTAATATACCATTACATATGTAAAAGCTGCGCTAGCCATCCGAAAGAAACTAAAAAAACAATATATTTAGCAAAATAGTAAAACCTTTTAACAGGACGATCAATACTGATGGATCATGCTTTTGAAATACGGCAATCCGAGGTAAAATGTGTAAAGGATGCGGAACGAACGCGAGAAAATGAAACACTTTTTTGTATCCTTGTCCCTGTTTCATGTAATTGTGAAAGAAATGCTTTGGTTCTTACTAAATGAAAAAATTGCATGAAGCAGGAATTCTGAGTTGAAAACCAATTCTAAAATTCGGTCGGTTCAGCCAGTCACTGCAGTATACGGCATGTGTAACGTTCAATACATGACGGATACAATGAGACTAATTCAGGCTTAAGTGAATGAATGCATCACTCGCGGTTTTAACAGTAAAAAGTTCCCATTTAAAATTAGATTATGCTGGATTTTTAATACAAATTTAACTTCAGTTGCGTTTTGAAAGTTTTATAACTACTATATGTAAACAATATGAAAATAGTATACTTCAATTCACAATGCAAAGTCAGCAACACAACCCAACTAATCTTTAAACTAAATTTGACCATCTTTCAACCTTTGCGATTATCAAAGCTTTGAAATATCAAAAAAAAAAAGTGTTGTCAAAGTGATGATTTTATGTTGTGATTATAAATCAATTTGTTAAAAAATTGATTTCTTTGGCTTGAGGGTTCAGTTGCTTTGATATAAGTATGAATCCGGAGTTAATCCCATATGTATTGCCTTTAAATATAAATAAATATATTATTCAAAATATTCATTCGTGAAATATGACTTCCAAATGTAGTTGACTAGCCCTGGTTCTATAATTTATGGATATGTATGAAACAGTTGATTATTTAATTCGTTACTCTATCAATATAAATACATATTTTAATTGTAATTACATTATAATATCAACTCAAGAATTTTAAATTGATGTAAATTTAATTGTAAATAAATAAAGCAATTTATAGTTACAAAATAAATTTATTAAGCACGTATGGTGCCGCAATGTCTGGTAAAATCTTAGAATTACAAATATATTTATAATAGGATTTACCATTTAATAATATGTCAATCGTTGACATAATAAATATATATTATTAATTTAATCAATTATACTGTTTTAAATAATTAATAAGTTTTGCATTATCATATTTGAAAATCAACTAGAAATTAGACTGTTCCAACTAACAATTTAATCCAATTTGATTATGATTATGATTATAGTAATATGTATGTAAATTTTTTGGAGTATATTTTTTTTTCTTTGTTTTGCTTATTCATCATTTATAACACTAAAACTCAGGTCTATGACCAAAAAGGACTTTATAGTATTTTAATAAGTCATTACGATATTATTTTTGGAATTAACTTGTCTACCTCGTATTTTTATTTTTTCAGAAAAACCTTTAAATGTACATTGAACTTTTCCAAAAATTTTGATGGTAATTTAAACTTGAAATACCAAAAAAAAAATAGAAATTACCAAAAAAAAAAAAAAAAAAAACAGAATTTTTATACAGGAAATTTTAAGTTTTTATACGAATATATCATATTTTCCAAATCGAGTAATTTAACAACATTTAAAATCAAGCTCATATGCAAATAATTAAAATTGTATTATTTTATGAATATATAGAAATAATTATGGAAAACGTCGTAATAGTTGTAGTCATCAACCTGGAAATTTTCAAACTATAAACCATGAAAAGATAAAAATAAAAAATTATATAAACACAAAATATTTTATTTGTGGAACAATTTCATGTTATTTTTGTATTTTTTATAAAATTAAAGAAAACAAAAAATAAAAAATGAATGTCGGTACAAATGTACCCAATTTAAACAATCCCAAAAATGGAAATTCCATTGAAAATCATTTGAAAAAAATAAAAAGCGAAAGTGTTTACGATATATAATAATTAAATAAAAAGTTTAGGATGCAGAATATTATTTTGTTAAAATAATAAACGCCAAAACAAAAAAAAAACTATATTACACTATCGCCGCGGCCATCATCGTAAAAGAATTTACAAAATCATGACTGTTTTCATAATGTTATTGTTGTACCATCTTATCAGCATGAACATATAATTTGATAACAATTTATTATTTATGTGATTATTTCAAGACGTTGGCAAAATTGTAATACATACTTTAAAATTTTGATATTTTATTTTATATTACCAGATTTTGTATATGACTCAATTTAATAATTTTCAGATTTGCGAAACGATTAATTTTCCAATTATATTTAAAAGCAAAGAGTATGAAAGAGGAATAACGAGCACAATTATAGGCTCTAGAAGAATGCTAGAATTATCAATTTATTTACAAAGCGCTACACATCTTCTTAGTGATAGGGTTTACTATTTCCTTATTTTATTATTTCTTGCTTTTGATTTGTTTCAACTTTCAAGTCGAGAATGACAAGACTCGAACTGCAGAACAACAATAGAAATAGAACATAACATTTGTATTTCAAGACAAATTATCTGATCAAATTCTAACTGATTGTAATAGGGGTTCAGTAAGAGGAATCAGTTTAGGTGAACCGATCGGAAGCAAAAGTTATCAACTGGAGAACTAACCAAGCTAAGTACAGAGATAACGTACTTGTCGTTGATTTGGTATCATCTGAATGTTCCGTGAGTCAGTACAATGGCATAAAAAGTTTAAGTTTCCACTCCTGCTTATTTTCATTCATTCATATGGAAAATTTTAAATGATTTTTTTTAAATATATATACTGTTAGGTTTTATCACAGAGCACTGTACATTATTGTATTTACTGTAATTGCTTCCTCCTTAAACTTCAGATCATTATACAACTTTAATCCATAATATAAAGTTCCAGTATCTTTATGATTAGTTGAATGATTAAATAACTGAAATTTAGGTAATATAGATTGTAGTAAATCTATTTATAAAATAAAAACTTTTTTAATCAAATTTGGAATGAATAAAATTTGATAATGAAATAATATTAATTGCTAGTAGCTAAAAGAGCCCAAATTCATATTTCTTCTTAATTATCTGGCTCTACAATAGATATTACAATAATCCAAATGATTGTTGTTAAACAGTTAAACCGATTTTCTAGTTGTTATCCGGACATAATATAGGAAAATTTCCATATTTAAGTAAATTGATAATATTTTACAATACGAGTAGTGGAAAATTCTACGAAATTGAAAACAATTTACAAAATTACACATTTACAAAATTACGAATATGATTATAAAATATTTGTAAAATGCATTTTACGGAAAATTAGTAAACTGGAAATTTTTTTCATCATCCAAATTCCTCTGAAATTAAAATCAAGTTTATAAAGTATTTATAATTGACCTAAGGGAACTAACTCTCAATTAACAATATAATAATATAATTTTAGAAATTTAATAATAAACAATTAAAAAATAATTAAAAGCAAATAAAAATAATTTTATTAAATAATCTTAAAGTTGTTGTGCCCTTAATTTGGAAAGCTTGAAAGCCTTGTTTTTTTTTTATAATCTAAACTGCAATTTAATCTATTTAAATAATTAATTATAATTAAAATTACTAATGAATTCTTTGAATTAATTACTATATAATCATTAATAAGTCAATTTAATATAATTTTAAAAGTATAATTTCAATGGATAACAACGAAAAAGTTATCAAGATTTAATTGCGCTATGGATTTTTAACAGAAAAAAATATATTGGTTTTTGTATACTTCCTTAATTTGAAAATTATTTCTAATGAAATTGTAATTTTATTTTTTATAAGTATAAATTACCAATAACAAATATAAAAAAGATAAAACATAAAATAAAATTGACAAATTAATTTCTAAATCCGGGTAAATTTTGAATTTTACTAAAAGTATGACCAATAAAATGAAAAACATAAAGTACCAAAAATTCAGATTTCTTACTTTAAAAAGTACCAAAGGATTTGTGTGCTCAACTGGACACTTTTATATTTCGAATATGGTTTTGGTTTGCAAGTTTTCCACCTATTCTATATCAGAAGAATATAATGATAACAGAAGAACAACCGAACAAAACGAATTAATAAAAATAATTTAATATTAAATAATAAATTTTAAGATTATCTTAAATTAACTTATAAATTGATGCAATATTAATATGTTTCCTATTCGTTGATCTGAATCAAATTAATTTTTGGACTTTACATCATATTTATGATATTTAAAATATACAAAAATATTATTAAGAAAAAAAATTAAATTTATAATTTTACTTGCTCAGTGAATATAAGAAAGATATAAAAAAAATAATGCAAAAATACATCAAGAAATATAAACACGTAATTTTAAAAAAAATTTCTTTGATTTATTATTAATAAGTAATACATAAAACCGAAAATTTGAAAATCAATGACAAAAAAAAATATTAGTTGGAAGTTTGTTGTAATATTACTAATATGGACCTATTATGGACTTTGGATTTAATGATTGTATATATATTTGCTTATACATTTCAATAAATATGCTCAAACGCTGATTGCGCTTTTGAACTATAAAATATGAATAAATTATAATATAGTTTGTTATCCATCGCCGCCTTCATTCACTAATGTAGAAGTATAAAGTATAACGTGTGCGACGCGATAAACTTTATTTGAACACGCAGCTTTCATCAAATAATTACAAAAGAAAAATAAAAATTTATATTTTACTTGTCGGATATTGAATGAAAATATAAAAATTTTTGTTAATAGGTATTGTATCTAAAAAAAAAGTGGTCTCATTACAAGTTGGATCATAATGAGTATTATAATATTTATTATATAAATATGACAGTAATTTCATACTGTCAATTAATCGTATAATCAGTTAATACTAAAATAATTCGTAATTTTTGTACACTAAAATCTAAAATACAAAATTTAACTTTGTTTGTTATCGATTATTCTCTGGATTTAGAAAAACTAGAAACCAACGCTATTCGAAACCAAAAGTCCAACTGAATTTCTAAAGTACCAAAAATATTTTTTGAAGAATAATTAAACCATTTTCCAATCAAATTTCGAGGATTGAGACCATACGTATATAATTAACTTATTGATTTTTGAAAAAAATTGAATAATTGACTTGACCTTCTTCAAATTTCAGAAACATTTAACAGAAGTAGAAAAGTGTCCAGATTAAAGATTGACCTGTCAATATAATCTTACATTTTTTTTTTAATTTCCTTTTTATTTATTTCGTTACATTTCCAAAATCAAATTTAAATCTATACATTATTTTTTTCATTTTATGTAAATGCAGTTCATTCATAGCTGGCTTATTACATGAAATGAATGCTGATAAACTATTTCGATAATATACAAATCACCTGTACGCAGCACATATTATTACTATATAATACCTGCCGGGGTCTTTTATATATACAACATTATAATTGATTGCAATTGTTTTTGTAATATTAGGTAATTTGGAACAAGACGTTGTACTGAATAAAAACAAATAATAAATATATATATATTTTGCAAACGAAAGAATTTTATATTTTCCGTATATAAAAATCAAGACCATCTACTAAATAAATTGACCCCAATTAATAAAATGAAAAAAAAAAAACAATTCAACACATTTTTTATTTTAGGGGAAATAATTTCGTTCATTTGATATATTTTTTTTTAAAAAAAAATTATGGAATTTGTTTATAATGTTTGGATTGTATCCTTTTTACCAAAACAATTATTATAGTTATATTAAAACATTAACCGTTTAGCATTGAATTTCGTATGTCGGAAAGACTTCATACCAGTTGAACCGTTCGACCGATTTACGTTAAAAAATATGTTGATCATGTGGCTTGCCTCACACTGGTACCTTCTAGATTTAAATGGTACACAAAATTACAAATAATAGGTTCTATTATTCAGAAGCAGATGAAGACAATGATAGAAACAATTCGAATGACCAAATATTTTTCAAATCTTGCATTTGATGTATTAAAAGAAAGGGCTTCAAAATAAAAATGAAAATATCAATATGTCAGACTCAGTTCTAGTATAAATATATATCAAATATTGTGAATGATTCAATTGCTTCACTTGAAGTCGAAATTTCTTAAATAAAAATGGAAATAATGACACATTTTAATGTTAAATTAGATAATTATTCTTTAAATATCTTAATTTCATTACCAGGGGAAATATTCCACATATTTTAAAACGACAACGGGTTAATGTTTATGTCCTTATACAATCTTTAGCTCATTTATTTAATTATCAAATTGTTTTAAATATGTATATATTTATTTTTATTTATAAAGAAATAAAGTATTTATAAAGAAATAAAGAAATATTTGAAACTTATTTTTAAACCTAATTTTTAGTGTATAATTATTACAATACTATTGACAATATCTTTGGTTATTGTAAAATAATATTGTTATGTTGTAGTGTAGGTAGACCATAAAATCATAGATATATGATGCCATTAATATGTTGATTTAGAAAGTTATGCCTCTTTGACAGTTTCGTTTTGTTTAGCCACGTAAAGTGAGAAATTAAAAACAATAATAATATTATATTTACATTATAAATTATAAACTATAGCAAGCACACATAAGTAAAAATTATATAATATATAAAAAAATGTGGTTAAATCATAATAAATTTCAGAATTTTTATATAGTAGTTTCAAATAAAAATAGTTATTAAAAATTAGAAGTTTTATGATAACATTAATTATATTTCTAAATCTATTAAGAATTATTGTTAAAACGAAAACTTTAGCGTATATTTAAATAAATCTTAGATGTTTCAGTATGTGATTACTGATTATGTTATATTATATAGTAAGAATTAATTAAAAATATAATTTAATAAATGAATTCTTCTTTTTATTACTTTAACATCTGCTTTAAATTTAATATAAATTATTGTATAGATTTCAAATCAGAAATTTTTTTTTTGTAATTTAAATTATCTATCTAATAATAAGGAAATTTTTATGACATATATTTTTCGATTTTTTTGGATTGAAAGCAAACCTTAAATCTGTTCGTGATTTTTAAGATATTTTAGAAATTTTCTTTTAAATTACTTTTCTTTTATTAAATTTTGTGAATGTTAGCCTCCTCTATACAATGAAATATTTTCTTTTTAAGATCAATAATTTTGTTTTCTGTCATTAAAAACATCAAACCTGTTTTTTAACTTGGTTTTATTAATAGTATATTATATATTATTATTATTTTTTTTTGGAATTTTGTTTGTACATTAATTTTATTTTATTTTGGCGGGAGAGAATCATCACAACTTGTTGATTTTTTATTTATGGAAATACAAATATTTTTTTTTTTTCAAACATTCTTTTAATATTGTAAGAAAAAAAAATATTGAGGGTCAATATAGTTTTATTATTTTTTAATAATATATTTTAATATATATAATTAATTGTTTTTTATACATCTCTTATTAAATTATTGTGTAATAAAAATAGAATAATTTTATGATATTTGATTATAAATTTTTATAGAATTTATATCTATATAAAATAATTACGGTCATTTTAAATTAAAGTAGTTCTTGATTACCTCAGAATTAGAATTTTTATTGGTCTTTTCCCGAATAAAATAATGTTATTTGAATACAATATTTTTCATTAAATTAATAAATTAATAATTTTGAAATTACAAGATTTATCATATTTTTTATTACAAATTTATAGTTACCATTGAACAATTATGGCCGAGGTGTAAATATATTATACAATTTAATAGAATATTATGTCTATTCAAGATTCTTTATATTTGTAACAAAAATTTTTAAAATAAAATTATACTTGTTGAAAAATAGATGTGACTTTTTGCTATTATATTTATATTGAACACAACTAATTGATAAGTGATATATTTTATGAACTACACAAAATAGAATTTTGCAAAAAAAAATATTGAATAATAATAATAATTTTTATTTTTTATTATTTTAGAAGTTTCGCTCCCTAAAATTTGTTTATGGTAAAGTGCACGATTACTCTATGTCTATATTAATAAAAAATAGAGGAAACAATTTTAGATTATTTTCTATAATAAAATAGGAATTAAATTTCATTTAATAATTATAATTAAAATATTGATATCTTAATAAAGTGGAAATCAGAAAAATGAAAAGAGCATAATTCTCGGTAATTCTTATACTCAACATAAATTACAAATTAAAAATCATAAATTAATATTTAAATTGAAAATTTCTAATTATAATTAAAATATTTTACATTATTTATTAGAAATATATTTTTCGGTTAATCAAATGATTTATTTAGTCTGGTAATAGTATATAGAAAATAGTGTGTTAAAAAATATTTTATTATTATAATTTTATCAATAAATTTACTATTATATATCGTGCTTCCATGATGTGACTTTTCTCTCTTATATGTTATTAAAATATATCAAATTTCGCAAAAAAAAAATTGTTTATATATACTCAGAGTGATATCAATTGGATTTTTATCGCTCCAAAAATGTTTTTTTTTATATATATATATATATATAAATGTACGAATTATCTAGGTATATACTAATTACTAAGCTTTTCAAACCACGAGCTAATTTTTTATTTAGATTTTTAATACTATTTTTTTATATTATATATATTTGAGTATCTACATATTGCTCTATATTTAATTATGATCTTTTTCCTATTATTTACTAAAATTGCATGTAAACTTTAGAATTTAGTGTTAGTGTTTGTATATAATGATGATGAACATAGAACATACTATGAAAATTTCTGACATCATAACAGAAAATGTTCTTCCTATCCAATAAATATTTTTTTTTATAAAAAAAAAATGTATCACTATGAAATTTTAATGTTTTTCATTTTGCGAAAATTTATAATTTTACAATAAAATATAATAATTAGTTAAAAAAAATGTAAAACTATAATAGGGATTTTCCGAAACAAAAATATATATACATCATAATTGTAGTTGAATCGTATTTAATAAGCTTACTTCTAAAACTACTGTCATTATTTTACTGATGTTAAAATTGTTTTATTAGCTTAACCGAAAACTAATTATATATAGGTATGTATAATAAAAGATACCAAAGGATTTTAGCTTAATCCATTGGGGATAAAATTGTCCAAAATTAAATAGCTACATTATTTTGGACATTTTATATTTTAACTTTTACAATAACATTTTCAGGTTTATTTTTTTTTTTTTTTTATTTTATTTATCTATCCAAAAATATGGGACACACACAAAAATTAGTAATTAAAGCCGGGCGTCTAATTTCTGTTCTATTCTGACTCATAATTAATTCTTCATCAAGAAAACACAACAAATCACTCGCACAAAAATTATATTTAATTTAGTTTTGCAAACATTATTTCTAAAACTTACTTTAAAAGTCACCACCGTAAAAATAGTACGAAATGTTTTATTTTATTTTAATTTTTATATAGCAGTTCCCAATTAACATAAATTTGTAAATCAAACAAGTAGCAAAAAAAAAAAAAAATAATAATATATAAGAAATTTTAAATATATTAATTATAAACGAACTGTTTAAGAGCGGAGTTAAACTCAAACTTAAAGTAGCTCGTTATTTGTAGCTAGTTTTTATATTTTTGAAAGAAAAAAAACTTGCGAAAAACTAGCGAGAATAAATAAAATTAATAAAATTTATTTTACACATACCGACATACTATACACTTTTTTAATTTTGTAATTTGTAATTTTGTTTGATTTGATAGATACAGAGACAGATTTGACATTCACTTTTGACAGTTTTTTTTTTAGAATTGGGAAGCATTACAAAAAAATATAAGTTGCATTGCAACATTGGCAACATTGACTTATTTTATTATTTATTTGTGGTTAGGTTATGTCGTGTCGCATTGGCAGTATTAGCAAGGAAATGGTAAATGGTTTAATTTGAAGGAGAAAAAGATTGGAAAATAAAAAAGATTATTTAATTTCACTAGTGCCGCACCAAAACAATAACACAACGGATTACAAAATATTGTTTTTAAAAAATGTCTCATCCTCTCGAAAAAACCATTCGGAAATATCCATTTACAAATATGAAAATAGATGACAATAAAATTTTAAATAAAGTGGAAAATAGAAGTATTTGTATACAGTGTGGGAAATCTAGAAAATTCTACTGTTATACTTGTTTCATACCAGTTGAACAGCTCAAACATTCATTGCCGAAAGTTAAAATTCCGATTCAAATTGATATTATTAAGCATAAAAATGAAATAGATGGTAAAAGTACAGCTGGACATGCTGCTGTTCTTACAGATAATGTACGTATATTTACATATCCAGATATACCAGATTATACAATAGAAGAAAATGTTATATTAATATTTCCGGGTATAAAAAGTTTACCAGTTTCACATTTTTTTAATGAAAATATACAATTGGAAACAAAAGAAAATTTTGGTTTACCAAAGGGTCATAATATGGGTACGTTGCTACGGGTTCGAGTAAATGAAACAAAAATAGATTCAACAGAAAATGTATCAAATAGTATAAATTGTTTGAATAAATCATTGGAATATAATCTAAATAATTTACCTATAAAACGAGCTGTATTCATTGATTCAACATGGAATCAATGTCGTGGCATTTATAAAGATCCACGAATTAGTTCTTTAAAATCTGTTGTATTACAAAATCGAATATCGCAATTTTGGCGCCATCAAAAAGGTAGTCCAAGATGGTATTTGGCTACAGTTGAAGCTATACATCAATTTCTATTGGAAGTTCATGTTAATGCATGGGGTTTAAATGAACATTATAATGGCTTAGAAAATTTAGAGCTTTGTGATAAATTCTATGAAAATATTAAAAAAGTTCAAAATATTGAGAAAGATATTATGGATAGTACAGCACCATATAATGGTCAATATGACAATTTATTATATTTTTTCTCTCATATGTATGATTTAATTCATTTATATTATGATCATAATCAATTAAAGTCTTATAAAAGACCAATTTGAAATAAATATACATATATTTTAATTTTGTTTACTCTTGTTATATTTTCTTAAATAAAAAAATTAATGGACGTAAAATAAAATGCATAATATTATGTGTATTCAAATTGATATTTTAATTTACTTTTTCTTCTTTTTCGAATCATCACCACTGCCAGCAGTTTCTGGACGAGGTTTTTGCCAGCTCAATGATTTACGCCGGTAAATTGGCCATGGTGGCACTGTGAGCTGTAATTGAGTATTACAAGAAAATTATTTTCACTTTCAGCTTTTCATAATATAAAAAAACAATCACTTACGAGAGTTGCCAAAATAAAGCCTGCTCCAAGAATGTAAACTGTTTGTGAAAATTGTTGAATTACAGCTCCCCAAACTAAACCAACAAATCCAAATAATGTTATTATAAATCTCGACAATTTCTCAGCCTTGTGTTGGCCCTCGAAATCCTAATAGAAATATTTGTATTTTATTATCTAAATGAATATGAATTAAATTTATTATTTTTCTTACCATATGTGTTTGGATATCAAACATTTTTATTTAATTATTTTTAAAAAATACTATTAATTTATCTTGTAAAACAACACGTCAGCTGAACTGAAGCAAAGCAGAGCGGAATTGGGAATTGTTTACTTTGACAGTAATATTGCGGGATGGTTTTCTATTTTTTTGACAACAAGTTACGGGATATTTTGTGTATTTTTGTTACGGGTTACCAATGCTATAATATTTTTTATACCCTGTAATTAAACTCCATACTGGCGTTTCATTTAAAAATGATGTTTTAAAGACTTCTCCAAACCGGCGCGTTTTTTTAAAATTTAATTACATGGCGGATTATGAATGTGCCCACACCAACGTGTTTTCCGCGCGGTTTTTTTGCCGCAGATATTCATACGAATTTTTTCCGCAAAAAAATCGCTACAAATGTCAGAAATATTTTTTTTTTTGTCGATTTAAAAAAATATTTTTTGGATTTTCTTTCAAATAAAAATGGATAAATTGAATAAAATATTTTTGTAAAAAACTACAACAAACTTCGATGTAAACAAATGTTTTTTGGATTTTCTTTGAAGTTATGACATATTTATTTTGAAGTTTAATAGCGAATTTTCGCCGCTTCGGTGTGGCCTAAAATGCGATTTTTGCGCGATTTCTGCGCGGTTTTTTTATTCGCGCCGCTACCAAACCGTATTATTAGGTATAACAAAATTTAAAAAAAAAATAGTACTATAAAACTTTTTTGTATTTTAATATTTATCACTATTTACAAGAAATACGATACAAAAATTTTACATTTACAGAGAGAAAAGCATGCAAAATATCTGCTATAAAATGGAGAAAAACCATATAGTTTTAATATTTTTGGGAAAAGGCAACGGTTATTGCTGACATTAAAAAAAGTCCTAAATTTGTGTTTGGCGACTGTCACTGATGACTCAGCGAGAAGTCTTAACTGACATATCTAGAGGGTATATGTATTAAAAAGCTGCAGCACAAACAAATGATATTTTTTTAACCAATTCGCAGATTCGCAATAATAGTCAGCCTACAGGGGTTTTTTTCGTAGTTAAACTGGTAACACTAAATTCACAAATTTACCTGCCAAAATTTTGACACAGCAAATAAAAGTTTTTGTTATCATTATTTTATTCGCATCGCTGGGAAAAAGTATTAAGATAATTAATTATTCTTAACTGAAGCCTAACAATAAAATTCCCACTTTTTATTTAAATGGACTAGCATATCCTGAAAAGAAGAAACTAAAAATGAATCTAACTGAATCAAATCCCTACGGAATCCTTTTCTCTGGATTTAATCAAGATCAAGGTAATTATGATAACATTTTATTTTAAATTTTTTTTTTTTTATATTAAAAAAATTAAATAGGATGCTTTTCATGCGCAACTGATACTGGATTTCGTGTCTACAATTGTGATCCATTAAAAGAAAAAGAACATCAATATTTCGCGGAAGGTGGTCTTGGCCATGTTGAAATGTTATTTCGTTGTAATTATTTAGCTTTAGTTGGCGGTGGTATTCGTCCCTTATATCCACCAAATAAAGTTATTATCTGGGATGATGATAAAAAAGCACCGGCAATTTCATTGGATTTTAATCAACCTGTTAAAGCTGTTCGTTTACGCCGAGACCGGATTGTTGTTGTATTGGAGGGACTTATAAAAGTTTTTACATTTACTAAACAGCCACAACAAATGCATGTTTTTGAAACAAGCTCAAATCCATTGGGATTATGTGTTTTGTGTCCAGACAGTAATAATTCATTACTTGCATTTCCAGGCCGTCGAAATGGACATGTGCAAGTGAGTCATACATTTTTTAAATAAATGTTTACAAATTATTAACTTATTTTTATATGAAGATCGTTAATTTGGCCAAAACCGAACATGCTCCATTAGATTTGGTTGCTCATGAAGCTGCAGTCACATGTATTGCATTAAATTTACATGGTACTCGATTGGCTACAGCTAGTGAAAAGGGTACATTAATACGAGTCTTTGATACAGAAAATGGTAAAAAAGTTGCAGAACTTCGTCGGGGCAGTAACCAGGTAAATATATATATATAAATTAAATAATCAAAAGGTTTTTTATGGTCATTGTCAGATGAATTATTATTAGTTCAAATTGATTAATGAATTCTCCATTTTTTGTTTTCACTATTATATAATTATAGAATAAGCTTGTGTATACATTTTACATTTTCATATAAATTTATTGTTTTATAATTTTTTAAGGCTACAATTTATTGCATAAATTTTAATCATCAATCTACTATGCTGGTTGTCTCATCTGATCATGGTACCATACATGTTTTTAATTTAGAAGAACCAAAACCACGTGAATCATCATTGCCGATTATTCCCAAATATTTTTCAAGTCAATGGAGTTTTTGTAAGTTTTCTATACCACAGGGTCCACCATGCATATGTGCATTTGGAACTAGTCCAAATTCTGTGATTGGTAATTAATACATCAATTAACTATATATTCTAAATAAATTAAATTTATATTTATATTTTTATACAGTAATTTGTGCTGATGGACATTATTACAAATTTGTTTTTAACAGCAAAGGAGAATGTAGTAATGATGTTTGCAATCAATTTTTAGAAATAACTGATGAACAAACTTAAAGTTATGAATTAATAATTTTGATATTTTTTTCTATTGAATGTTTTAAATTTTTTTTACATATATGTATATTATATTATATCTATATATATTTTTTAATATAGCTTTTCCGTAAGTGGAAATTATGATCAATTTTTTTAGTGTTTTTAGTAATCCTACTTTGCACTTTTTTTTATTTTAATGAATGATTACAATTTTAAGTTTATTTTTTTTTAGTACATTAATTATAATTATTCATATATGTATTACAAAAAAAATATATTGACTAAAAATCTAAAAATGAATAAAGAATCAAAAAAAAAAGAAAGAAGATAAGAATTATCAAATTATATTTTTTGGAAATACAGACTTATATACATTTTGTTTTAATCATAAATATTATTAAATGTTGAATTATATAAGTGAAAGTAATAAAAATATATATATATTTAAAAATTTAAACATGAATTTATATGCATTTTGAATAGCGAAGTAAAAAATACTAGAGTATTATGAAAGATGTGTGTATACATACAAGAGTTTTTTGACAAATATGTTGAAAAATATATAAATATGTGTGATCCACCCAAAATATTGTAAACTTATTCAAGATTGTAAAAGAAAATTCTTAAGCTTCTTTGGATTACCGGGCCATTGAAAAAATAGAAAGTAAAAACATAATTCCTTTGTGATCGATTTTGATTCTTTTTTTTTTTTAGCTCAGATGAAAAATTCTATTATTTAAGATATAGCTATATATCTTAAGTTAATTAATAGAAAAAAACAGAAAGTTTTCATTTTCTAATGGCTGCCAAAATGTATACAAGATAAATTGCATATTCTTAAGTTAGCTAGCACAATTAGAACTTTTAGCCTTATATTACTAAAAAACGAATGTTGCTAGTAACGATATGGGTGTAATTAACCCATCTTCATTTAATTAAAAACATCAACAATACATAATGCATTAGAACCATAATTTGGTTCATTTTATTTATGATTTTTTTTTTTATAATAATTTAATAAAAGCAGCTTTATAGCAGTTCTTTCTGTTGCGGATGTTGGTCTTTTGGTACGGCTGCTCGTTGTTCTAATACGGCTGCTCTTTGTTCTATTACTAATGTGGGTGTAAAATACCCGGAAGATATTTTTTTTTTATTCCAGTAAAGATGGTAGAATAATAAGATTTACAGATATATATTTATTCATTTTTTTCATAAATAACTGGAAGTGTTTGTATGGATAATAGGCTTTTTTATATCAATATTGAAGACAAACATCGTTACATATTCAATGTACTTTTTTTAACACAAAATATTTTTTGGGTTTATTTTTCTATTTATATGTTCAGAAAATTGAAAGAACAGTAAGGGATAAAAAGGTGATCGGATAAATGCGCACACATAAATGTTCGCATTTATGCACTTCGGTGCACAGAGAAAAAAGTACACCGAAAAATGCGCACACGACAAATGCTAACTTTTCTGTGCGCATTTTTCGGTGTGTGGTTTTTCTGTGTGCCCCATGTGTAACATATATAAAAATTATCTATGTAGTATCTATTTTTCTATACTATAACTATAACATCAATTTTTCTTTATTAAAGCCTTCATTAAAATTTAAAATTTTGCATTGGTTTCCCTTTATAACGACGTCAGATTTGTCCGTTTTTTACTGTGACCCATTTTTTTTAGGTGGTTTTGTTTATTGGGTTATGCCGTTCATTAATAGGCGTTCGTTGTATGGGTATTTTTAGTATTAGATTTTCTCGGCGCCTTGCACGATAAACTTTACCTTTCGAAATAATGTATTATAATTTTTGTTTTGTATTTCTTTAATTTTCCCAAATAAAAAATGTTCTAAAATATTTACGAATAATGGACAAACAATTAATAAGATTCAATTTAAAAAAAATCAATAACAAAAATCGCTTAAAACTTGTATAAATTTGTGTTTTCGATTTCGGGGAAAAAGTGTAACAAGAAGTGCCTCGGGAGCCCCACAAAATATTTTTTTTATTAGTTCGTTCTTTTTTTTTTTTTACTGAAGTGACCGCAATTTTTAATGTGTACTTTTTCTCAATAATTATAAATTTTTACTAAGAATATTAATTTTTTACTAGGAAAACACAAAAATTAACTCAATTCAGTAAATATAATTAATTAAATTAAAATGTTACGTTTTTTAAGTAGAAGAAAAGTTAGAAATTCCGCTACTGATGGCGGCAGTCAAATTAAATCTCAGAGGATCACAACAAATAAGAATAAAATCGATTGTCGTGTCATTCTGCTGGACAATACTGACCTCTCCATTGAATTATCGGTGCGTAGGTGGATTTAATATACTATTTTATATTATATTTTAATTGTAATTACTTATCTTATAAAGAGTTTGTTTACATTAATATTTTTTTGATTTGCAGAAATTAAGATTTTAATAAATTAATACAATGAATTAATTACTAATTTTAATTGAGTATTAATATTTGTATATATGTGTAGTATAGATAAGCAGTAGAAGAACCAGTTATAGGGTTACCGAAAAAAAATCACTGATATTTACTATTTGTATTTATTATATCCATCTTAGAAAGTTTTGACAATTTCAGAACTGAAAAAGTTAATCATTACAGACATAATAGATTTTGCAACATAATAGCAAAGACGCCTGTTTCGACAATGGTTGACCTATAATAATTTACAAAATATTATCCAATTAGGTATAAAAACGGAAAATAGTTATTTTAATAACACGGAAGATAAGATAATTGATTTGATAGGTGTGTTTACGTGTATTATGGTCATATATATATAAGATTTTTCTAATATTTGATATATTTGATAGACCAATTAAATAAAACCTTAAAATAATAATGTAATTTTAAACAATCTTATAATATAAAATTGATTAGCATTATTTCTAGTTTTTTTTTTAATTTAAAAATAATTAGTTTAACTTAAACACAAAACCTGTAATATTTATTTATTTAAATTTTGTTAAGGACAAATATTTCAGTTCAACATTTAGAAAATATTTAATTAAATTATTTAGATACGGTTTCTGGATAGTTCAAGGAAGCTATAATAAAACTTTATTCTACATCATTATACAATAATACCTGCTTTCCAATTTTCTTAGATTTTTTTACTAAAATTAATAATCAAATCACTAATTACCGAAGAAAAGGCTAATGCATTGTATTTAAATTTGTAGAAAAAAACTGTAATATAGTACTCTAAATTTTAATAATAGGTATAAAATATATATTATATTTATTTATTCAGTTACAATTAAAATATCGAAAAAATTGTCATTTCCCATTGAATGATTAGATTGATTATTGACTAACTGGCAGAAAAGTATTAAATTTTATATTTTACATTTTCTAGTAAACGATAGTAAATATTCCCATAAAAAAATGAGAATTGATTGTTATTTTCGGACATGACTAATTCACGAATTGTCATTATGCAACTAGTGATTTATTTGCAGCAAATTTTACAACATATAGCTACTTACTAATTTATTTTTTGAATTATTGTTTTTATTATTGATTATATATATTTAAGTAGTTATATTTTTTAAAAAGATTTTATTTTTGCTAAAATAATATCTTAATTATTATTATAAATGTATTCATTATTTAAATTTAATTGCTTTAAGAATTTCGTTATTGGTGTTTTTTTTAAGATGTACTTAATTATTTGATTTAGAAATTTCAATAGTATTTTAAATATTTTTACAAATCTTTTGAATTTTTTAGATAATTGGACATTAATGTTATGGTCACGAAAAGAAATTTTGATTTTACTATAAAGCATATTTTGATTTACACTCTCAATTGAAAAACAAAGATAAATTTATATATAAATAACAACCAAATAACTATAATTTCGATAACTTTTTTTCCATTTCTTTCCTCAATATATTTCAGCTTAACCTAAATATGATATTAATTATGTTTTTCATTAACAATATAACTTTGAAATTTCTAATTTATGTACCTTATATATAATTTTTATATAATAAAAAAAACTTAACTTTAATTGTGGGAAAATTGTATATATATATTACAGTAACAAAAAGTTATAAGTATTATATAGGTAATAATAAAATGAAATATATATGTTTGTAAAATGTCTGGGCATTGAAATATATTTGAAAAATATGTAATATCTGTCGCCATTTCCATGCTTCACAACAATCTGCAACAATCTTAGATTTATTATATTAGCATTTGTCCATTTTTCTTTTTATACCTTGTTTAGTTTCATTTTTAACTAAATACTTACTTATATATATATTTCTTTTTGCTTTTGCTATTTATTACCGTTATTTAATAACACCTTTTGTCTTGTGCGCATTTTTCCAGATCGTTAATGGTTTGATGAGGTGAAGTAAGACGAGCATTATAGTTCGTGAGGTGGTAATTATTAGTTCACCTTTTACATTTTTTTATTATTCCGATTTATTTGCACTTACAATAGAAACTACACATATACTTAGTTATAGTATTGGAAAAAGGGGCGAGAAAACAAAATTAAATAAATAAAGAATTTAGTTAACCGGTACACAAGCACTCACTGTTCTTATGTTTTATCATTTTAACAATATATTTTAAAATAATTTTTAAGAACATTTCAAATACTTGCGTAAACTTTTCATTGGATTTTTCTAAGTTGTAACAATTCATATTTGTACAAGGCTAATTGAATATTTTCTTGTTTTTCTTGTTCTTATATTTATTTATATATAACTTATAATATTGAAACTTAAAATTGCATTTATGCATAAACTTTTATGAGGTATATTAAATATATTAATTATTAAATATTGACGACTTTTGAAAGCTTTTGTTTTTCTTTTAAATTAATGTTAAATATTTATAAATTATCAATATAAGTATCTTAATTAGTTTTTTCAACATTCTAACATCACTACTAATTGTTTAAATATATACGAGGTCTATCTATTATATATTCGATAGAAAAAAGTATATATAATAATCAATGCAATTCTAAGATTTTATTGATTAATTTTTCATATACTTATAAAAAATACTTTACGTTTTGCCTCCAAAATTTTGATTCATGACTATACTAATCATTATACTTACATAACTGGCTCGAATATTAACGTTATACTCTCCTGTGATATTAATGCCTTCTGGTTTATATTGTCATAATTAACATGATATCAAAAAGTTCCTCTAATCACCTTTAATTTCTTAGGGAAATGAGCACCCTCTGACTCAGTCAGATTCATAATAATGAATCCAAATTTCATTTCCGGTTATAATTTTATACATTATTATAAAACTGCAACCGGTACAACTTGTATATTCTACAAATAATTAACACAAAATAATTATAAATGTAATTTACAAATACTTGGAATAATCCAAATAATTAAAAATTAAAAATTTATACTTATAAATTGATTTCTAATATGCGACTATATATTCGCAGAATAAGATAGAGTACTGTATAAATATGCTTGTGGCGAGAATACATCATTTGTTATTAACGAAATTATAACCGGAAATATTTAGAAACAAAAAATTAATTGTTACACGAATTTGAGTTTATTACTTTATTTCATTTAAAGCCAGAATGGATTTTTAATAAAAGTCAACACATGAATCTTAATTTCTATAAACCTATTTTCTATTTTTATGAACGGTATCAATGTCACCTCTTAATATGTTTAGAATGAATTGATTTGAAAGAGCATCATTATTCCTTGCTTACAACAATAATGTTGATATTATTCTTTGTATGTAGATTTAATAATTTATTGATCCCCCTTGATACTAATTTATTATTTTGAATTTGCACTAAGGCTTATTAAGATATTAATAATATTTGTATTGTTTTAGATTCATTAAATTCGGTAATTTTAATTATTTAAAGTCAACCATTTGTCAACAGCGTATTTCTACTATAATAACTATATTTCGTGATTAATAACGTCCGTTAGCTTTCCAAAAGAATTGTCAATCTTTGGTTTTAGCTTTCTAGTCCTTATACATAGATCCGAATAAGTGATAACAGACGAAAGGACAGAAAGAAATAAAAGATTCATTATAACAATATTTGTATAATTTGATATAATTAGTTTCTCTTGATTGTATAATTTAATTATTTTTATTTTATATTCCAGAAAAAAGCAATGGGAAGCTATTTATATGAACAAGTTTTTTATGCATTAGATTTAACGGAAAAGGATTATTTTGGTTTACAATTTACAGATGCCAATCATGTTAAACATTGGCTTGATCCGACAAAAGCAATAAAAAAACAAGTGAAAAGTAAATGTGATTTTTGTGTTAATAGGAAAATAACTGAACAATTTTTATTCTTACAATTAATAAAATTTCAGTTGGTCCGCCGTACACATTTCGACTCAAAGTGAAATTTTACTCATCCGAACCGAATACTTTACGTGAAGAACTGACTAGATATTTATTTTTTTTACAACTAAAACAAGATTTACTTGAAGGACGATTAGAATGTCCTGATGAGAAAGCAGTTGAACTGTGTGCACTAGCATTACAATGTTAGTTTCAAAATTTATAATTCATGTTATTAATAGAATGTTTTTAAATAAATTTAATATTCTTATAGCTGAGTTGGGCGATTATGATGATACTGTACATACAGCAGCAACAGTATCTGAATTTCGATTTGTTCCGAATCAAACGGAAGAATTGGAAATTGCAATTTTAGAAGAATATAAAAATTGTTCTGGATCACCAGCACAATCTGAGGCTGCATACTTAAATAAGGCTAAATGGTTGGATAGTTACGGTGTTGATATGCACACAGTCCTTGTAAGTTTTAATAATAATAATAAAAAAGATTTAATAATTTTATTTTTTAATGTTATTTGATATAGGGAAAGGATAGTTGCGAATATCATTTAGGTTTAACACCAACCGGTATTCTTGTCTTTGAGGGCATACAAAAAATTGGTCTATTCTTTTGGCCAAAAATAAGTAAATTAGATTTTAAAAAGAAGAAACTTACACTTGTTGTTGTTGAAGATGATGATGAAGGTCGAGAACAAGAACATACTTTTGTTTTCCGATTGTACAATGAGAAAGCTTGTAAACATTTATGGAAATGTGCAGTTGAACATCATACATTTTTCCGATTAAGAGCACCAGTTAAAGGTCCATCAGCACGACAAAATTTCTTTCGAATGGGCTCACGATTTCGTTATTCTGGTCGAACCGAATTTCAAACAACAGCTCAAAGTCGTGCTCGCCGTACTGTACAATTTGAACGTCGTCCATCGCAACGATTCGCCAGTCGGCAATCACATTTAGTACGAGAACGTCAAAAACAAGTTAATCCACAAAATAATCAAACAACAGGTGTAGCGGCTGCACGTGCTAATATTGCCGCACAACAATTGCAAAAACAAACAACACCAACTGTTTCAGGGAAAGTTAACGATAAACAAAAACCATTATTTTCTAATATTGATCAACACAAGAATATGGCAGAAACACAATCAATTTGTTCAATAACACCTTCACCATCAGTTCAAACCGTTATTCATAATAGTGTATTGAATAGTGGTGGTGGTATTGATTTAGATAATGGCAGTGGTGGTACTAATTCAATTTGTAATGGTAGAGCTCCATCGGTATCATTAAGTCATGTTTCAATGAAATCAGTATCGAGTAATGAGGATCCAGGTTACAGTAAAATTGGTTCCTTTGGTAAAGCTGGACTTAGTGTTAAGTAAGAATTAATTATACCCACGAATATTTATGGCCAAATAATTTTAAAAATACATAATGTTATTATTTTTAATTGTTAGATTGGAACCAGAAATTTACAATGGTCATAAACATATAGAAGAAACAAATCCATTTTTAAAAACTCAGTCACATCATGGTTCATTTGGCAAGGCATCAATTAGTTCAAATTTCAGGTATGTAAATTGGTACATAAATATTTTATTTTGCTTTTTTTAATTATTGCGAATTAATTAACAATTATCGTTTTTGTTTAAAAATTTTAAATTATTGTTATTGTATTTTTATTTTTTACTATTGTAAATGTATACCGCAAATGTATTAATTCTAAAAATAAATAACTACAAATAAAATGTTGACAAAAAATCGAATAAATTTAATTCATGCTTATTATCGCTAACACATTCAATAGCTCTTATTCTATATTTGATTGAATAAAACTATGAATGAATAAAATTCTTTGTCAAAGCAATATATAAAAAAAAAATTATAAAACACTTGTAACAATTAATTTCATTTTCAAAATAAATATATTACAATTACAATTAATAAATTCTTAATAAACGCTAATAAATATTCAATTCATAAAAATCCCTTAATCTGTTCATTATTCAATTTTGTAAAGACGAAGAATTATACTTTTCTATCTTATATATATATATTTAGTAAAAAATTAAATATAGTGTTTTCATTGCCAAAAACAACTTGTCTACATAATTACAATATTATTTATCTTGTTAGAAGTTTATATCCACAATAAAAATAAAATAAAACGTATTGAAGAAATGAAATATTACAAACAATTCTAAAATAATATTTTAATAGCTGTTGTCTTGTGAAGTAGTTAAATTTAATTTTTATTAATAAATGATACTTTTATTGTGATAATATTTGTGTTTGTTTCCACAGCATTAAAAGTGGCTTATCGGATAAAGATAATCAACTAGATTCACTGCTTAAATCCATTGTTAAAGATCCATCCCCATCTATCCTAGCTAATGAGGCTCTTAATGATTGTAACAGTATCAGGTAGCAACAAATTCTACGCTATTTCTTTTATTTATGGTTTTAAGCTTTTATTAATAATTTTTTTTTTTTTTTTATTTTGTTGTATACAATTTTTGTAAGCAAAAATTAGAAAAAATTAAATAATCTGTATTTGTTTTTGTAGAGTTACAATTAATAAAACTTCCGATATGGAACATAATAATGAAACATTAAAAAGACTCTCAACTTCAGAAAAACCTAATAATCAAATAAAATTAGCTAATATTTGTGGTACACCATTGCCACCAGGTCAAATAAAATGTAACATTTTAAAAGGTAAATATATTTCGATTAAAAACAAACAATTAAAAATGAATTTAGAAGTATACTTTGTTGATTTGATTAAATTTCTAAATTATTTTAGCACGTGTTGAAGAAGAAATGGGTCAAGCAGCTGCAGCAGCAGCAAATGCAAAACTTACAAATCAAATGTTTGTACCAGCCGCTATTGTAACAAATAGCAATTTAGGAGATAGTGGAGGACCAGATTCATTGAATGCAACATATATTTCTGTTGTAAGTAGTTAAAATTATTGGTTTTATAGTTTTTTTTATATATATATAATTTTAAATATTTTGTTAATTTATATAAATAGAACCATTGTAGAAAATTATACATGTGTAGTTTGTATTATACATTATAAATGTAATTGCGTCATTATTTAATTGTTATTTTGTCATTTGTTTTTTATTTATTTGTTTTATTTTCATTTCATTTAAAAAAAAATCCACAAAATTCGATATTGTTTGTCGATCATCCACACCACCTAATACACCACCACACACACAAAATATATATATATATATATGTAAATTATGTTTATATAAAAAAAGGGCGGTGATAAGTTAACTTTAAATATATCTGAACAAAAATCAATAGCGATGGTAACAGGAATAGCATCACCATTATTATCTACATCAGCGAATATCAGTCCGTTTGCAACAAATTCGACATTTTTTTCTAATAATATGAATAATACTAATAATCATAAAAATAATAATAATAATAACACTAATAATTGTAATACACCAATACCATCTACACCAACTGCAACAACACAAATTTTAAATACAACATCTTTAATTGATACCATCGATAATAATTTTAGTACACAAAAAAATTTTGTGGTTACAGCAATCACAACAGTACCAACAAATTCAACAACAATTATTAATACAGCTACAACGATTATAAGTAATAATAATAATAATGATAATGATAAAAATAATGGTATTTTATTAAACGACAATAAGGAAAATAATCATAATAATAAAACAACAGAAAAAAAAGTAAGTTCGTTCATTTATGAATAATTTTATTTTATTTTTTATTTTTATTTTTTTATCATCAGATTTTGTTGGTTTTTGGTTTTATTTATTTATTAAGCTAGAATATTAATAATTAAATTATTATTTTGTAGGTGAAGACACTTAATGTATATATATAATACAAAAATTAAATTAATTTATAAATGTCATGTTAATAAGAACTGATCGATTCGATTAATGAATAAAACAAAGTATTTGAAAGTGCATCCTTTATTTATTTTAGTATAAAATTTGAACTTTAAAATTCAAAATCGAAAATTATCACGACTCTTAATCGGTCTATTCTTATTGCAACATCATTTATTACAGAACATTTGATTAATTAATCAAATCTAAATTAAAACTTCATTTTTATAGTATTTTCAAGCTTTTCTTCATAATAAATGTTTTACAGATGTATCAATTAATTTGCTTTTCATCATAATAAAATCAGTTTTGATAATTATACAATTTTTTAAATAAAACTCTCTTGTTGGCAACATAAATAATTCAAATTCATTCCGTGCCAAATTTAGAAAAAAAATTTTTTTTTATTAATTTATTGTATAAAAGTTTTTTAAGTCATTTATTTTAAATGGGTAATAAGAAGAATAATTAATTTTAAACGATTAATTAGAAGTTTTAAATCTAAATTTATCTTCTTTTTTTTTTTTTTACAGAATTCCATAAATTATATAAGTCCACCAAGTGAAATGCTATCACCGTGGTTAGTATCACCTGAAGTGACAGCAGCACCTAAAGGTAAAGATTCGACAATAATTCGAAAATCTGTAATTACAACTCAATTGTAATTTATACACGAAAATAATGTAGCCTTAAAATAATTATTATAAAACGAAAATTTATTAAATTTAAGTTAATTAAAAAAATAAATTATATTATAAATTCTTATTATTTTAAATATACATCTAATAAAAACAGAATAAAATTAATAATTCCATTATATAAATTAAATAATATTTTTAAAATTAAATTTTTAATTTTCAATAAATTTATTAAACAATTAAAAAACGAATAAAAAAGAAAATATTTATAATTCGAAATATATTTTTTTTTAAATATGAAATTTATTTTTCAGTTCTTTCTTCAACGCAATATTTATTTAATTTTTGTATTTAGGCTGTTAACCATTAATTTAAAAATAAATAAAAATTATTTTATTTTAATATGTTTTTCTAAAAACGAATTGTTATAACAATTATTTACAGAATTTTTATCAAAATATTTTTTATTTTATTTTTTTTTTTCAATTAAATTTTTAAATCAATTATAGTTTAATACAATAAAAAAACTATGTAAATTTAAGACTTAAATATATTATTATAAAAATAATTATCATTAGTAAAAAATGATGGTGCCTTAAAAATAATTTTGGAAGATATTTTTAATATTATATACAAATTTTATAATGTACTTAAATATGAAGTGATCAAATTTATATTTTAAAAAAAAAAGTAATTTTGCGAAATTTTTGAATAATTTAATTAATAAAAATTTATTCTAAAAAAAAATGATTTAAATAAAATAAATATTAATATTATTATTAAAATACAGAAAGTATGTACTAGTGAAAATTAATGTTTTATCAAGTAGCATTAAATTTTAAATTCTGGCTTTAATTTTGTCCAAGTTAACTAAAAATATTTCCATATTTGTACACAGATATACAACGAAAATGATTTATTTTGTAATAAATTAAGAAATATTAATGTTCTTAAATAAAATATTAAAAACGAATTGCTATTTTTAAAATTAGCTAAGTGTGCAATTGCGTTTACATTATTTTAATCAAAGACTTGGAATAAAACCACACAAAATTTTATTGTAAAATTATTCACCAAAGTTATCGGATTTATTTCTCTCTTGAATTCTTTATTTTTATAATTTAAATTTTTTATTAATGCATTTTGAACTATAGTTGAACTGTAATGACACTGTACACATTCTATAGACATTCCTAAAATTAAGAAAATAAATATATTAAATGCTTCTCATTGAAAAATTTAAATTTAAAAACTGTTGTAGCAAAATTATATATTTCTTCAATTCATTACTATTTTACTGAATGAAATTCTGTGCAATTTAACATGAAAAAATACTATTCTTAATGCTAATTATAGCATTCATTTTTATATTATTTTTCCACATTCTTTTTGCATACGGTGACATTTTTTGTTGTTGTCATATTTGCATCATATATAAATGGTTGCACATTGAGAGAAAAATAATAATATTTATTTGTCTGGAAATCCAAAATAAAATTATGATAATTTTGTAAGTAACGTAAATTTACATTCCTATAAAAATATATAAAGAATTATTTATGTAAATTTAAACTGAAATTAAAAAAAAAACGGCACACCACCTCTTAAGCCAGTGCCATTATTGATGATACTGTAAAATCAAACAAATTTATTAAAAACAAATTATTTTAAATAATTATTTAAAAAAAATATTAAGATTTTTAAACTACAGTATTTAATTGTTAACACAAAATTTTAACGTAATATAAGACATAACAAGGCAAAATTATACTTTTAAATTATTATATATTTTTGTTTTGAAAATAATTTATATAATTAAAATAAAAAAAAAAAACTATTATTACCAATTAATATTATTGAGATAGGTACTTAATAAATTTATTTGATGATTGTCTTATATTTTTTTTATAAGAATAAAAATATACAAGAAGAAAATTGGAACAATAAAATTTGTATTTTTTCTTTTTTCCTCAAAAATTGCAATAGTAAAATATCGTCGATATTTATAAGATGTTTTTTTCGACGAATTCTAAATTGGTTAATTATATATTTTGTTAATTACCTTAACTTAAATCGTTGTGTAGAATTGAATGCATTTAAAAATATATTTTTAGGATAAAAATTGTATTTTTTAAAGATATGTTGGATTGCTGTCATATACAATAAAAATAAAAAAAATTGCAGCAAATTATAATCTGCATATGACTGGAAAAACAAAGAAAATACAAGATTACCAATATGTAGAATAACAATATTTTTGATAGTATAACACCATATCATGAAATTATTATCAAAAAATTGTGTTGATTTATACAACATAATAAATCAACAGCACCAACAACAGAAAACAATACACGGTAACGATTATGAAAAAAAAAATACCCTGTTGTGAACTAGCCATATGGAAGATATATAAATATCCAAAAATGAAAGTATAGAGACAATCATATCTACATAAAACATGAATTCTAATTTTAGAAATTTATCAAAACAATCATTCGATTGCGGGAGAGAAGAAATACAAGCTAACATCAAATGATATTTTTAGAAAATCCAAAATAAATGACTAAATATTTATGAAAATCATTTCATTTATACATACTTGCAACGTCGTCAGGAAGCTATAATCGGAGATATTTAAAAATTTGTTTTATTTGGAGGAGAGACTCAGATTATTCATCATGGCATTTTGCCAAATATTAAATAATAATTTTAGTGTCGCTAATTCTTTGTGGACGAATTTATATTTACAAATCATTAATAAAATAAAACCAGAATTGGCGCCTCTAATGAAATTTTCTTTAAAAAAAATAAAAATAAAAAATCTTCAAGGAGAAACAGATGTTGATGTTAATGAAAATAGGAAATGCCATTTTTTTTTTGTAAATAAATATATTTTATGTTTGTTCTTAATTCTCATCAATTCACATGAAACATGACCAAAATTTTTTTTTTAACAATTTCTGTTTTTTTTCTTTCTAGGTATATTGAGTTAGTAAAGAAAGAGGCGAAGGTATTTGTTTTGTTCTTAAAATGTCCTCCCTCTTTTCAAAAAAAAAAAATAAATAAATAATATTAATTTCCTTTTCAATTTATTTTAATTTTTATAAATTTATTTTGTTCTTTTATATACAATATTTTTTAGGTGAATAAAAATTTCCTTTTTTAAAAAAATGGCGGATAAATGAATTTATAAAAAATAGAAAATAAATTTTGTTGTATTTGTTGTTGTAGCTTTAAAAAAAAAATGTTGATGTTTTTTTTTTTTTTAATTTAATATTTAATCATTTTTTTTTTGTAATTCATAAAAATTTGTTTTGTAAATAAAATTAAAATAATTATATGTTTAATAAAAATTACGAAAGTTGTTATTTTAATTAATTGATAAATTAAATGTTTAGAAACATTTGCGGTGGACAATTCCTGGGCCGGATTCATCATATTCTTGTTTAGAGATCCACATCTGTTGGAAGGTGGACAATGAAGCCAAAATGGAACCACCGATCCATACGGAGTATTTACGTTCTGGTGGGGCAATAATTTTAATTTTAATGGTTGATGGAGCCAAGGCAGTAATTTCCTTTTGCATACGATCAGCAATACCTGGATACATTGTGGTACCACCAGACATTACAATATTGGCATACAAATCTTTACGGATATCAACATCGCACTTCATAATTGAATTGTAAACGGTTTCATGAATACCACATGATTCCATTCCCAAGAATGAGGGTTGGAATAATGATTCTGGGCAACGGAAACGTTCATTACCAATGGTAATAACTTGACCATCGGGTAATTCATATGATTTTTCCAATGATGTTGATGCAGCTGCTGTTGCCATTTCTTGTTCAAAGTCCAATGCAACATAACATAATTTTTCCTTAATATCACGTACGATTTCACGTTCAGCTGTAGTTGTGAATGAATAACCACGTTCAGTTAAGATTTTCATTAAATAATCGGTTAAATCGCGACCAGCCAAATCCAAACGGAGAATGGCATGTGGTAAAGCATAACCTTCATAAATTGGTACTGTGTGTGATACACCATCACCAGAATCTAATACAATACCGGTTGTACGACCAGATGCATATAATGATAATACAGCTTGGATAGCAACATACATAGCTGGTGCATTAAATGTTTCAAACATAATTTGTGTCATCTTTTCACGATTAGCTTTTGGGTTCAATGGGGCCTCAGTTAAGAGTACTGGGTGCTCTTCTGGGGCGACACGCAATTCATTGTAGAAAGTGTGATGCCAGATTTTTTCCATATCATCCCAATTAGTAATAATACCATGTTCAATTGGATATTTAAGGGTTAAGATACCTCTCTTTGATTGTGCTTCATCACCTACATATGAATCTTTTTGACCCATACCGACCATGACACCTTGATGTCTTGGGCGACCGACAATTGATGGAAATACGGCACGTGGTGCATCATCACCAGCAAAACCGGCTTTGCACATACCGGATCCATTATCAACGACTAAAGCAGCAACCTCATCATCACACATCTTGGAAAATTTTTGTGTTGTTCCTCTGTTGGTGGTGGAAAATATGAAAGAAAAAAGATATTTTATATAAGATAAGATTTTAGTTTGTGACCACACGTTAAGTTCTTTCGTAAATTTTATTATAATTATTCTTCTTTTTGGTTTTGAGTTCTTTTTATGAAATTTTTATCGTATTTTTTCTGTTCTGGCTTATTGAAGATTTATTTATAGAAAAAATGCGGGTGCGGCAAACAGATTTTTATAATTATATTTTAGTCTAAATGAATATTTTTTTTTTAAAATTCTGTGTTATTTTCCAAAAAAAAAATTGTATGTTTATGGTATAAAAATAGACCATAAATAAAATTATTCTCGTTTCTGTTTGAAATATGAATTCACTTGAAATTTTTAAATTATCTAACGCGAAATAATTTTAATAATAATTATCTAAAATTTTGTAGGAGTTTTTTTTTTGTACAATAAATTTTATTTAATTTTTTATTTATATATAATAAAAATATGTTTTTTTTTTTTTTAAATCGTGAATTTTTATGTAATAAAATATGACAAATTTTTCAACGATTTCTGATTAAATCGGTTTTCTTTAGTGTTTTTCGTATATAAATTTAATATTTTTTTGTGGAAATTTCTTGTAATGGAGAATATAATGGAAATTGTAAATGATTTTTTTTTTGTATCCGTACGTTAAATTGAAATTTTAATTCAAATTTTTAAAGAAAATATTCATTCAAGAATTATTAATAAAAAATGAATTTAAGAGAATTTTTTAAATAATTAATTGGTGGCGCCAAGATTTTTCTAATTTTAGTGTTTTGTAAATAAGATCAAATATCAGCAATTATAATAAAAATCCAAATTATTGTAAATTTTTGATATAAAGAATTTTGATCCAGTGATAATTGAATAATATAATTTTTATTCCACAAATATATAATTTTTCTTTCACTGATATTCCATTTCCATAATAAGGAAATTTTTGTAATTCCAAATAAAAAATTTAATACAAAAAATATTTCCAATAAAAAAATCACGTTTAATTTCTCAAAAATTAATTAATTTTTTTAAAAAGAAATTAATAAAATAAGTATTTAAAAAAAGTAAATATTTCAACTCAAAACCAAAAAATTTAATTGTAATTACACTTTTCAAATAATATATTAAATATTTTTTATTATATTTATATATTTTATATTTTAACTAACCGTTTATAACAAAAAAATTGAAGCTAAGCAACACTTTCGCTGTAGAACTGCGAGTGATTCCTGGATAAGTTTGTTCTAATATTTATACTGTTTCAAATATTCAAAACTAAAAATATGTGATATTTTTTTTTTATTATTTTTCAAAAAAAAAAAAAAACAGTCCCGAATTTCGAAAATTCATAAAATCTACGAAAATTAACGTTAAAACACGAAGATAAATTTCTATGCTGTTGTTACCATAATAATATCTTCATCTATCAAAAAAAAAATATTAGTCTACAAATACATTCAAATATAATTTTCCACATATTACCAACACTCATACACAAATAATATAAAATACATTATAATAAAAATTATCGTTTTGAATATTTTTTCCCGCGTACCGAAATAGAATTTTTTTTTTATTTTCAATTTTCAATTTTCCACCCGTACTCATACTAAGTAAAATTATTATTATTATTATATGTATATAGGCTACAAGAAAAGTGTGGAAAATCATATAATACAAAATATTTTATTAGTGTGTGGGATGTGTAGAATAAAAACTAATATAAAATGATGAAGTAAATTTGTTAGTGGGGGTTGAAGGGTGTTTAAATTCATAGCAATTTTTCTGTCATCCCATACATGGATCGGGTGGAAGACACGAAGGAATTTTCTTTTTTCGTATTTTCGTCATGAGTTTTTAAAACACAACATTTTTCATATATTTTGTGTTTATATATTGAACGTTCGTTACACTACCATATATGATCGGTTAAGTTGCGCGCTGCTGTAACGATGGAAAAAACATAAAAAAGATTACATATATATATGTATCTATAAGATATTTTATATCTAATAGATAAAATATTGTTATTATTATTATGTTTTTTGATTTGAAAACGGAATGAGGGACGATTTTAAAGTTTTTTTTTTTCGCATTTTCTGATGAATGATTGTCAAATTTTTGGTTAATTATGGTTATTTGTATTGTGATTTTATTTTTGGAAAATTTCAATATTTTTTTTTGTAATGCTTGAATAATTTTTTAGTATATATATTTGAAAATTGTATTTTTTGTTTTTTTGGCAATGAAATTTATGCCATGCTGGTTATGTTTTCATTGTAGTAGATCAATTTGTATGGAAAAAATCATTGTTGTTGGATTTTGTATATCTAAAAGTTTTATATATTTTTGACTAATTTTGGTAATGAAGAAATTTTGAGGTTTTTTTTTTGGGTAGTGGCGGCCCCTTTAATTTATTTTCGAAAACATTGAGGAGTGGTATATAGATTTTATTTATATTTTTTTTGGATACTATTCATTTTTATTAATTTAGTATCTATATGAATTTTATTTAGATATTCTATATAATTATAATTTCTAAATGTAATTTTTATACAAATGAAGAAGGGGTGATGTACAAGTGATTGTATATGTAAAAGTATATATTATTAAGTGTGGCGGGAGATTAGCGTAAATTTTTATAAATATTGTATTTTTTTATACTGTCTATTTTTATAATTCATAAACGAAATGCACTTTATATGGTTTTGGTTAAGTCGAGAAGAGAGTAAAGAAATATAAAAAAAAAATTCATGAATATTTTATATTTAACGATAGAATTCTATAGAAATATGTAGAAAAAGTAAACAAAATTTTTGTTAAATTGTAATTTTTTTAGAGAATAATTTTGTTGAAATTAATAATATGAAAATAGGATATTAAATTTGGCTATTTTATTTCATATAATAATTAAATTAAATTTTCGAAATTTGAAAGTTATAAAATAAATATAAATTGTTATTTAACAAAAATATGAAAATATAAAAAAAATCTTTTTACTTTTAAATTGAAATTTTGGTCTATTAATTATCTTATTAATCGAATAAAAAGACATTAGTTTATTAATATAATTATTATAAATTTAATTCATATACTTTGCAATTGAAATTTAAAATAATTTATATAATTTATAAATTAGGGAACTAAATTACATTAAATCAGAGATTATAATAGATTAAGTCACAGCAAACTATCCCATCACTATACTGCATAATAAGAACCTTAATAAGAATCTTAAAGATCGATTGGATATATTTCTCTAGTATATGTATGGTCGATCGATGTTTGAGCTTCAATACAAGCTGCAAATTTTCCTGACAAATGTATCTTTTACCCTATGAATTTCAGTGTTTTCCATAGGCAATAATATCACTGATAATATAACTGTGGCCTATTTTAGTTAATGGCTAAAAATAGTAAGCTTAAACTGGAGCTTAATATTCATTTAATTTTATCTTAAATAATATAATAATATCTGGTAAATTAAATTCATTCATGAATCTGGAAATAACTTATTTATAATTTACTTAAAATTATTTGTTATGCAATCCTCTTATAGGTCATACTAGGAGATATGAATTACAATTTATAATTTGTATATACAAATTATATAATGAAGAAACCCAGTATGGAGAAACTCACAGATATCCAGACGAACCAAGCTTAAAATATTCAACGCATGTGTAAAGTCAATTCTGTTGTATGGCAGTAAAACATGGCTTATATCGAACATCATTACACAGAAGCTACAAGTTTTCATCAACATCAGAATCATATGCAGAATATTCTGGCCCAACACCATCAGCAACACGGATCTCTGGAACATAACCAATGAAGAACCCATACTGAAGCAGATAAGACGTAGAAAATGGAAGTGGATCGGCCATACCATCAGGAAAAAGCCCGATAGCATTACAAGAATGTCGCTAGAGTGGAATCCTCAAGGATCAAGAGGCCGTGGTCGCCCAAAGAACACCTGGCGACGCACGATACTCCAAGACCTAGGAAGATGTAACCTTACATGGGAAAGCGCAAAATCAACAGCAGCAAACCGAGTAAGATGGAGTTGTTTTGTGGAAGCCATATGCTCCCAAGAGGAGTAATGGAAAAAAAAATATACATACCATATTATTTTAAACAAATAGAGTAAGATCCCTGGTATTACTTTTGTAATTGTCCAATGTTCAGCCCTAATTATCATTCCGTCCATATTAAGCAATATATTAAGCAATACTTATGGAGAAAAGTATCGGTTATTTTGTAAATCTAAGCTATATTTATATTAAAATTATTTTCATATTTTTTGTATTTTTTTATAAATTGTAGAGTCTTTGTGATCGATTCACCAGAAATAACCACAAATATAAATTTAAAGTAACCATATTTTTATAAGCTTACGAAGTTCCATACATTGTACAAGTACTAACAAAAAAGATAGTTGGTTTTTTTAAAAAAAATAAAAAACTCTTATTCCAAAGACAAAGTACAATAAATCCGACCATTATAATTTTAATTAAAATATTTATCAATCTTTCTTCTTTCCTCTTTAGGTAATTTAAACCCCCTAAATTTCCTAGTATCATTTGGACTTTGAAAGAAAGGCTTTTGTACTTAACGACCTAACATTTTATATTACAAATTGGCCAGTAAAAGCAAATCTGTGTTCTTATATGGAGAAAATTACACTTATCCAAAAACTTTTAATATAATGGAGACTGTGACAAATTCTTTTAATCTATTTGGGGATGTTTTAAGACTGAGCTTTAAATCTGATATATCATGAGAATGTTTTCTGAAATAGATACGCAACATTTCCGTAAAAACAGCATGAGTCTTCAAAATATGTAGAAAATTAAAGATTTATAGCCTACGGAATAGATAAAACCAATATCTTATATAGTTTACCTAATGGCCTGTATATAAATCGTCATAATTAAAACATTTGTTAAATAAAAAAAATATGATATTCTTAAAATAATATTAAATTATAATAGGCTCTGTTAATTAGCTCTTCATTTACACGCATAATTTAATCGTAATTCAAAACTACTAAAATATACTTATACTATATTTTTTATATCTTTAATATTTATTTCTCTATTTTATATGTTAAAATTATGTTAATTTGAAAATATCTTATTTAAATTTTATAAATTTTGGCAAAGCATATTTATGTAAATAAATGTGCTGACAAATTATTCTGAAATAACAATGTTTTTTATATGAACAATTAAATTTATTTTAATTGTTTTACTTAAATTTGTATATAAATTTAAAATTAATGTTTTTCTATTAATTAAGATACATTAGTTTAATATATTGTCCTTTTAATTAGTCAGGTGTGTATAGAATTTAATCAGTATAATTTGTAATTTTAATTAATAATTAACAAATTAAATTATTTAATTTAAAATATTCTCGTATATTTCAAGAAAATTTTCAAAAAGAAAATGTTTTTCAAAATTGAGATTCTTTTTGGGGCAATGCGTAGTAGTAGTATAATTTTTGACTCTTGGAAAAGCCAACATAAATTGTTAATTATGCGCAAGATTTTCTTACAGGTTCCGTTTATTGAATACAAAATTTCTTTTTTTTTTTTTTTTTACAAAAATAGAATTCTATGTTCCAAAAAAATATATATATTTGTATATACAATAAAAATAGTTTATATTTACATTATATATAAAAATGTTCGTGGATATTTTACTTAATTTTAAACATGACCTCGTTTTTCACAACAAATTAAAAAAAAAAAAAAAACCAAAACCAAAAAGAAAATCGGGAAATTTTTTTAAATTACATTATGAGGCGTCCACCTACACTCCTTAACTAACAGTGTAGAGAATATTTTGAATTTTCTAGCACGAGACTAGATTTAGGTATTACTGAAAATACAGTGATCCAGGATATATTTTTTATAAAAAATTTAAATTAACATTATTATTTAGATAAAAAATAATGTAGAATTTTCTTGAATTTAATTTAAATTTATTTATAAATTGAAATTTAATCATTTTTGAATTAAAATGAAAATAATAAATCAAATTATTGTAAAATTATTGAATTATTAATTTAATATTATTATCCAATTAATATAAATTTGAGCAGTTGCCAAAAAATAAAATAAAATATTTTATTTGACAAATTTAGAAAGAATAAATATAATTATTTTTTATAAGAAATTTTTTTATATGGTTATATATTAAGAAGCTCATTAGTGAAATAGGAAAGTAATTATGTTTTGTATCTTTTTTTTTTAGAATTATCATGGATTAGAATATTAATATTTCAACATTACTTCAAAAATTTAGGTTAAAATTAAAATTATTAATACAATTTTTTAAATTAAAATGAATGGCTATAGTGATATGGACAGTTACTACTTTACCAAGAAATTAATTATAAATAGATTGACCTGACTTTTTTATGAGGAGATGGTAAAATCAAATACAAATTAAGATAAAAATTATTTCTAGCATTTGAATCTCCAAATCGATGGTTCCCAAATACGTGTATCACATAACCCTATATCATTAATTTACAAAAATAGTTTTGTTTTTGTTACCCTTAACTTTACTCTACATACTTTAAATTTGTCAATAAATTATATTTTAACGTTTTGGATTGATGGGATCAATAGATTTCAGATACTACAAGTAAATTTCCGTTTGGCTCAGCAACTTCTGAAATGTATGAGTATGCCTAATTTCCCTGTATGCCTTTTGAATAAAATATGTCAGGTAACAATAATTAAACTTGTTAATAAATTCCTCATATTTCAGATATATTTTTAGTTTACTTAACATTTTAGGTAAGAGTTTTGTTGCCAGACATTTTAATATTAATTGTTAAAATTAAATTTAGTAATTTCTATTGCCTTTTTCGTTATTGTGGTTGTATATCCCCGAAACTAATTAGATTGGGACCTATTAGTAGTTATATTGACAATGACCATACATAGGACAAAATAAATAAGTAAAATTAGATAATTGAACGTTATTATTGCGAAGACCTTCAGCTGTATATGTAATGTTCTTAAGATTAGTTAAATCTAATTTGTTACAATTATATTAAGCCATAAAGTTTGTCTTAATGATTCTTTTTTTAATAACATTTCGTACCTACATGCTAGGATGCAAAGTACTTGCATCCAATATAGTTTGTAACTTTACTTTGCTTAAAGCTAACTATAGAAAAGAAAAAAGGAAATAAAATAAACAAGCACCAAAGTTATCTACTAGGAGCAGATAACTCGTAGTTAGGTTCAACACTGATTTATGTAATATATAATACTCCCTACCGATGCTTTGTAAAAAAAATCCAGGTAAGTTAAAAATTTATCATCTTTTAAGATACAATAATGTATTTTATTTTAAAATTTCCATAGGAACTCACTAAAAATTGCTAAACCCAAATTTATTAGGCACAAACAAGATTATAAAAACTAACGTGTACTAAATTTCATTGAAATCGGATAATAATTACATGCCCTAGCTTAGCTACAACATAAATCAAATATTCTTCGGAATCTAAACTGCTCATATTTGTTAGTAACCTACCGAAGATTCCAAATTTCAGGAGTACTAATCAGATAGACAACCTGATTGTCGAATGTTGGTAACAATTACTGTATAATGTAGAATATAGCATTGAGCTTATGAATAATCAGGAAATCAGTACTTGTGTAACAAATTTCATCCAAATTTGATATAATTTTATTTTGATATTTTTTCGTAGAACTAATTTTTGCATTTTCATGAATGTCCACTTTGGGATGAACTTGTGTGCCAAAATCAAATAAAATCTGACGAGTCGCACGTGACGGTCCATTTTTTATGTCAAGTCCAATACAAAACTCCTAGTTATTCTAACTACTCGTACAATAACTATTGTATCGTTATGTTAATACTAAATTAGATATCTTTTTGCTATATGAACAAATATCATAGAAGGTAATAAACATTACAGAAAGCCATCATAACTTTTATCCTTATATTATAAAACGCAGCCTCAAAGATTTGTTCTTTATTTTAATTCCTTATATGATTATTTTTAGTATTATTATTAATAAGTATAAAAATCTGGTAAAAATGTAACATTTTGTATAAAATAAAATAAATGGCATCAACAAATACCATTGGTCTAATTCTAATTACTCTGAAGGTGATTTAAATTTAATTGATTTTTATGATTTTCAACTTTATTCAAATATTTCGTTAATAATTGTGTCATTTATGTAACATGATAGTCGACGGGAGGCTACTTTCGATTTTTCATATATGAATTCATTAAAATTTGGAATTACTTTCATTTTTATAATATTTTTGTACAATTTATCATTATTATCCTTTCAAAAATTTGTAATTTTTGTCAGCATTGTAGAGGATATAGTGAACCTTATTAGGAAACAGCATAACTAGAAGAGGCCTTTCAATTGCTTGTACATCAATAATTTAGTCTTTTATCGATTACTTTTTTTTAATAGTGGATTTATTTATTTAATTTTGTGATAATTTTTAATAATTAAGAATGTTATTATTAATATTGTAATAAATTTATGTTACACGATATTTAAAGTTGCTGTGCAAATTAAGAATTAAGAAATTTCTTCACAATTATAATGAAATTAATTATACAGATTCAGAATTCATAAATATGAAGTTAAATAAGATTTTGCTATATAATTTTTAAAACTATCTTCTTTATTTGAAAGAAAGAGTTAATGTTGACATTTGTGTGATAGGGCTTCATGTAGCCGATGCTACATGAAGGTTTATAGTGAACCATAAGCTCTAAGTTTCTGAATAAACAAGGTCAGTTTTATTAAGTTAATGAAATTAATTAAACTATGGCTATAAAAATATTATGGATATCAAATATGCTAATAAAACTAATGTCAGTTATTTTTGTTATCTTAATATTTTAACGTCTGTTTTCATTTGAAACTATTCCAACTTCTTTGCTTGTTTCAACTTCTATTTTAACATTAATGATTTGAATATCAATTCTAAGAGGGTCATTAGGCTGCATCCCTAGAGAGGCTAAAAATCTAATAAGAAATTTTAGGTTGTTAATTTTTTTGAAATTTATCAGATTTTCTAGATTAGTAAGGTTAGTTGCATAGCTCTAAGAAGCAATGTCTTTTATCAATTCATTTCTTGTTTTTTTACATTCTCTAAAGTTTTTTTTAGTTTCGGAATTTTACTTAAATAATATTAATATTTAATTAATAAAATATTAAATTATATTTCAATTTAAACATTATTTTATTTTATTTTTTGATTTCGTAAGTATAACTTCAAGTGCAGTATTAAAAATAAATACATTTTATTGTAAAAATTAGTTATGAAAGAAATAGTTATGAATTAAGACGCTTTCCTTTCATGATTCTTGAATTTAAATTTGTTGTTAAAATGTATATCTTTCTAGATAGTTAATATAATTTTTTAAAGGTATTATTAATTATTACATCTCGATTTTTACGTTTTTTAACTACATTTTTAGGACCTTTATCACTACAGCATTTCTAACTACAGCATTTCTAATTCAGATTTATCCGCATTGACAGTGATTTTCGATAATATTTGATCAGTATGATTTTTTATGTAATTTAAAGCAAAATTTAGTAATGCAGCATCTGCATAAATAGTTGTATCGTCCCCAAATAGTAGCGCCTTAGAAATTAACTGATTCCTTCGGTTGTACAATTCGTGCGGTAAATAATTTTGAAACAATTATCGACCCTTGACATATCCCTATTTTTAACTGGAACTTTTACTGAATATATGCGGTACCAATAATCAAACTTGCTGATAATTGCTACATGTTTAAAGATAATCTTTGCTTTAACGTTTGAAGAACAAGAGTTTTTTACCTATAGACATCTAAATTGATTTGTAAAACTAACAATGCAATGTAAGGAGAATTTATTGGTAGTTTATTTTGATAAACGTATATGACCAGGTGATTGAAGGAGTTTAAATTTAAGCTTAAGGACTATGTAAATGTCTATGTAGATTCGATTCTGATTATCTTTAAAAAAAATGGGGAACATAAATTGTTGGTTTAATAAATTCATCTAAAAAAATTATCATTTAATTTTATTTAATCTTTCGAGTGTGGAGTCTGTTTTTGAAATATTAAGAATAAATATTGTTATTTTTGTTTATAAAAACAATTTTCAGCTTCATACGTTCTTTAGTTCAATTCAATTAAAATAATTTGGCCTAATTCTAAAAAATATTTTAACTGTTTTTGATAAAATCTTTATGGCATTTTGATTATTATTTCATCAACTGCTAGTCACATTTTTTCTATGAATAATAATAAATTTGTAATATGGTGGAAAATTGTATTTATCTGTATAAATATTATTGATGCAATCAAAGTAAATAGTATTAACATTAATAATATTCGTTACACCGACAATACAACTCTACTAGATGATGAGTTGGTATAATTTGAACAGCTTGTAGATAAAGTTAACCAATACTGCAAGATATTTGGCCTGAATATCAAAACATAAAAAACTGATTTTTTGATTGTAAAAAGAAATTGAATAAATTATAAACTTATTAAATGTTTTGTAATTCTTGGTTGTTGTTGTTGACTAAATGAAAACTAGGATTCAGACAAACACATCAAATATGGTATTGCTATGGCTCTTAATGACTTCGAGAAATTACAAAAATACTCTGCAAACGTGATCTTAACATAAAACTTCGAATTAGATTATTTTATGACATGGAAGGATGATAGCTAAAGATAAAAACCATAAATAAGATTGAAGCATATGAGATGTAGTGGTTTCGTCCTTTACTTAACATACTATGAACAGATAGATCATCACGTCTCGAATTTAGAAGTTTTAAGCAGATTACGAAAAGAAAGTGAATTACTTCTGTACACAATATAGCGAAAAACCACTTATTGTAGAAGGAAAAAATAAACGTTGACGTGGAATAGGAAGAAAGCAAATGAAAAACATAAAGAACTGGACAGGATTGAGAAGAATTGGAGAAGTCGTTAAGATTTAATTCACATTGTTTGAAATATTCGATAATAATGATCAGATGTAGTTAAACAGCAGAAGAAAAAGAAATATTACAAAAATTTTAATACTTTACTAAAAAATTAATACTTTTTCATAATTGTTTTTTAATTTTTGCAATCAAATTTGAATTATGTGAATTAACTTAAAAATAGCCTAAACTAATTATAAAAATAAATACTAAATACAAATTAAATAATTTTCATATTTATTTACATTATGAATAATCTGCCATAAAACAAAATAAATAAAAACAATATTTCGTAATTTATCTAAAATTAACTCCCCTAATGACAAAATATTTAAAAAAAAAATAAAAAATAAAATAAATATTCAAATATTCTTATTAAGACTCATCATAGTCATCATAAAATGGAGGGATTCCACCACTCTTATTCACAGCGAAAAATGTGATTTCTCGAGACTGAACTGAAAACATATCCAAAAATGAAGACTAAAAAATTAATTTTAATATATAATTTTTTATTTTTTTTAATTTCTTTTGCAATTTGACTTGAATAATATTTTAGAAATATAAAATTTTATTTTTAAAAATTTTATAATTATTTCTGATATATATTAAAAAGGCGTGCACGAAGTCAAAAATTTCGGACTTTAATATATTTTTAGATTTGAAAGAAATCTTTATTTTGCTGACGATATTAAAACCGAATTTTTTTTTTTCGGATATGAAAATTGAAAAATTTATTATATTTCTATTTGTTCCCTTTAAAAGTTCGACACATTTGAATTCACTATTTTCTTGAAATACCATTTTCGAATTCGAAATTCATTTAGAATTTTTTTGAAATTTCATATTTGATGGTATTTGAATTTTCATTTCAATATTTATTATTATTATTATATTATTTATATATGTAACATGAAATTTTGAATTTTCAGAAAAATGATTTTCTATTACTTTTTGTGATTTTTGAATTTTCCGCTGAAGATGTGGTAAATTTAACACCTCCGCAATAAATTGCCATTTTTATTTTATATATTTTGTAGGATTTATAAAATGTTTACCTGGTAGAAAACTTAGTTAAAACTCGTTTTATTTTATCTTAGACTGTCTAAGGGGTTTGTTCTAATTGTTAAAAAAGTTATGAAAATTTAATTTAAATATTTAATTTTTTTTTATTAAATTTCATATTAAATAATATTTTGTGTAAATATATAAATAAACGAAAATTTTTGAAATTTTTTATTATATAATTGAAAATTATTTGTGTTATTTTTATTTTATTTTTGTTAAAAATAAAAATGGCTAATAAAAAATATTAAATAAAAATCTTTTGGTGAAATTGAATTCTTAATTGGAGAAAATTGTTTTATTATTAATTATAAAAACATAAAAAATTAGTAAATAAACACCTGTATAAAAACAATATTCTTCTAATTCTAACAATTTTTTCTGTAACATGAAATATAAAATTATATAAAAATTATATTTTTTTAAAAAATTTCCATTTAAAGTTATGGGTTAATTTCGTTATTTAGATATCAAATTTTGTTCTATATTAATCGGATTTTTTTTTCTTACTTCTTACAAGTGTTTTCTTTAAATAAAAATACGAAGAAAATATATAAACTTTTAAAAATCTATTTATGGACACAAGGGTAACCGTCTAAATTCTAAATAAATATATGAAAACATTAAATGGAAATTGTGAAAGATTTCTGCAATAAATCGATTAATTTTTTTTCAAGTAATTTTTATTAATAGTGCATTTATTTATTTAAATTTGTGATAATTTTTAATATAATTAATAATATTATTATTAATATTGTAATGTTGCACGACATTTAAAACTGCTGTGCAATTAACAGTTTCTGAAACTAATCTTTCAAATTCATAAAAAATATAGAATTTTTTTAAACTATCTTTATTTGAAAGAAAGAGTTAATATTGACATTTGTGTAATAAGGTTTCGTAGTATCATTAAATATACCTACATAGCGCTACATGAATGTTTATAAGGAAGTTTAAGCTCTAAGTTTCTGAATAAACAAGGTCAATTTTATCAATTTAATGAAATTAAAGTGAATAAATTATGGATTTCAAACATGCTAATAAAACTAGTGTTAGTTATTTTTGTTATCTTAATATTTTATCGGCTTTTTTCATTTGAAACTATTCCATATTCTTTGCTTGTTTCAATTTCTATTAGTGTTTTAACATTTATGATTTGAATATCAATTCTAAAAGGGTAATTATAATTAGACTACAGCCCTAGAGAGGCTAAAAATCTAATAGAAAATGTTAGGTTGTTTATTTTTTTGAAATTAATCTAATAGTCGGGTAGTAGAATAGTAAGATTAGTTTCATAGCTCCAAGAAGCAATGTCTCTTATTAATTCATTTCTTGTTTGTTTTTTTACATTCTCTAAATATTGAACAAGTTTTCTTTACTTTCAGAATTTTATTTAAATAATATTAATATTAACTAGTAAACTATTAAATTTTATATCAATGAAAGCATAACTTTATGATTATGTAAGAATAGCTTCAAGTGCAGCATAAGAAAAAAATTAAATTACATTTTATTTTGTTAAAATTAAATTCACGAATGAAAGGCTTATTTAATATTTAACTCATCACTCAGTATTTTTAAATGGAATTATCTTTCAATCTAATTTACTTAAAACGACATTTTTTATCTTATGACTTGACACTAAAAATTGACGACATTTCATTTATATATGATATATTAAATTAGTTTTATCAAATAATTGTAATAGTGCAACTGAAATTAACTAAAAATATATTTAATCTTATCAGTTAATAACAAACCTTCTATCTACCACAACAAACAAACAAACCTTCTACCACAATGAATAATTATCTAAAAATTAACATTTATTAATCAATTTTATCAATAATAGTCATAGTAATTTTGAATTACTTTAATTATGGACTATATTTTTATAAATAAAATTGATATACCCTGTACTAACATAATTAAATTCATTATTAATTTCATTGAACCATTATTAAACCACCTAAATATATGCAATCTAATCTAATTAACTTTAACAAAATGATATTACTTATGTAACGAAATTTTCGATTAAATAATGTTTTAAAATTTTTGGAAAAAATTATGTAAAATTCTCCATATTTTCAATCTTACAATTGCATAATTTTTAAATTTTTTCCGTTTTTCTATCATCCAATAAACAAATATTTCCAAAATTAAAATACAAATTGAAATCAATAAAAATATAATACCTAAAATGAAAGGACCTTGAAGTTGTTCAATTGTTAAAATATTATCAGTAATAATATTTCTATTAGACATTAAATCTTTTAAAATCCTTTCGTTATCTATTTCACGAGCCCATTTAATAATATGTCCTGAATCAGTAATTGATTGTATAATATTATTAATTCGTTTTAATAAATAATATTGTTTCGGTGTTAATATTGTCACTAAATATGAATAAATATTTTCATTTCTTGAAAAACAATATAATTTATCCCTTTGAATATTTGAATTATAATAAACATGTTCTCGTGAAATTGCTACAGCTAATTTCTTTCTATTAATTGCAATCTTTACACATTCCTCAATATTGTAACAAATTGTCATTTTTTGACGAAGATAATCATAAATCTGCAAAAAAAAAAAAAATTATTAACAAAAAATATTAATTAAATATTTAAAAAATATTACTTTATCCTGTTTATACAAATGTCGTACAATTTCAACGCCACCAGTTACATAAATTGAATGTTCATAAATCTCTTGAATTTTGGTTATTTGCAATTGATTTCGTGGATGTGTTAATGAACTTATTAAAAATGATTGGTAAGCCGTATTAATTATTAATGAAAATATAAAAATTGTTAATAAAATTATACGAATTGGTAAATATTTTGCATAAATATTTGGACTTTGATTTAAGAAAACTGAAGCAATTTGTATTAAATATTTAAGAAAATTACTTTCATTTTGATACCATAAAAAGAAACTAGAAATTGTAATTGTTAATATGAAAATTGTTAATAATGTAAAAATTGTTGTTAATTTATCAAAGAGTGATAAAAAATTTGTCCAATTTATTATATTTTCTGATTTAGCTAAACACCATGTTAAATCGTCCTGATAATATGGAATTGTTGATGATATTAAATGACTAATTTCAGGTTCTTGATCAAATCCACCAATTATTAAATCAACCGTACTATAATTAAAAAATATTATTAAATAATTAAGTATATTAAAAATAAATAATGTGTTAAATTATGATTATAATAAAAATCTATATTTAGATTATTTCGATTATAATAATATCCGGGTAATTGGTAACTTAACTAACTAGTAAGTTTATCTTATCATAATTAATCGTTGTCAAGAAAATAGGGACTAAGAATGAAACTGATTAGTTGTTTAGGTCCATTAATAACAAGTTAATATCTTTAAACTTTCAATTTGGATTTTTCCACTTTCTACACATGTTGAGAAAAAATTTAGTATTCACAGTCACAGTGAATCAAGCTATGATGTTTCCAACACTTAAAACAAACAAACAAAATGTTAGTAATTAACTGTTTTGTAAGTTTGTAATCATTAATGTAAACTCCGAAATTATTCAGAAAAACAAAACGAAAAACTTGAATTAACAGTCTATCACTAACATAAGAGTTCACAGTTTTGAAAAAAAGAACGCTACTACTTCTCTCGGTTATCATCTGATATTTCAAGCTGTTAGAAATTGAAAAGAACGTTACTCTTTCCATCAGCTGTGTCATTTATAAATTCGATGTTGTGATAAAACATATTTCTTTACAAAATTTTTAATTAAATATTATTCGTTAAAGTTTTTAAATTAATATTATATTTTATTTATAAATCTTGATTATCACAAAACAGTTTTTAACTTACTTATCAATCAAATCCTGAAATATATAATATAAAGTTCTATTCTCAAAATGAAATTCAATTCTCATATTTAATATATCTGCTAAGAATTTTATAACTTGTACATCAATTCCACCACTAAATTCATTTATACTTTCATTATAAATTGTATATGGTTCCCAAGATCTAGCTGCAATTTTCAATAAACATTGATTTAAATTATTTGGAAATTTATCTTCAAAAAAACTTCGTCTTTTTTCAATCAATGCATAATTGCCAGTATCAATTTTATATTCACATCGATCTACACATGAAATTTTATTAATTTCCTGACAACAATTATTATCAAAATCATATGGAAAATATGAAAAACTTTCTATAACATTTTCATCAAAATTAATATTTATCAAATATAAATTTAAAAATTGTTTTTCAATTAATTCGGTTACAATATTTATACCAAATGAATTTTGTTCTATGGTTTCTTCATTATCAATTAATAAATCTATTTGATTTGTTGTTAATATTATTATAGTTTCAGCTAATGAATTCCATGTTGATAAATGTTTTAATTGTTCAAGAATATCATATAATTCATCAATTTCCTTTATAAATATTAAATATGTTTTTATTATTTCTGGTATATTACGTTCATATAAAAAATCTATTTCAAAATTTTTAATTATAATTGTCCAATAATAATTGTCATTAGCTTTATAAAGTAATTCGAGTAATAATTGTTGAACATTTGAATTATTTGAATTTATGTTAATTGATAAAACTGAACCCGATAACGATTCACCAAAATAAAAATATTTTTTTATTAATTTAAAAACACAATTAATCATTTCATTTGATTCAATTTTATAATAATTAATATTTGATTTACATAAATTTATAATATTCAAAATGAAAATGATTTTTAGTAGAATCATTTTAATGGAATGTAACAAATTTGGTTAATGTTAATCTTTTTATATAAGTTTTCTATTTTTTTTTTTGGGAAAAGTTGGAAAACTGGTAATGGTAAGTATGTAGTTGTAAATGAAGTAGTTTGGTAATTGCATTTTAATAATCTAATTATATAGTATGTATACAATACAAACACTGGATAATTCAATGATATCATAAGTTATTATTTAAATAAAATTTGGAATTGAATATAAACAGGAAAAATATTCATAAAATCTAAAATTTATAATATTTACTTAATCCTTTTTAAATAATGTTTGTCAGGTCTTTAGATACTGAAAATTTCTAAAGGGAAATATTAAATTTATAGAACCAAAAAATTATGGTCAACAATTCAACTAATTTGGGTACACAAGCTTTTATATCTTAACAAATTTAGGTGTATTCACAATTCACAATTGAGTATTCACAATCAGTTCAAAACACAAGATTTCTTATCATCGAAAACAGCTAACTAAGAGCTTCTGAATGAACTAATTATCTCTACTTGTATAGATTAATGAGGACAAGCAGAAAAATAGATATAATTAGTAAGAGGATATCCATTTCTTTAAGCTCGATCTCAACACATTTTCGCTACGAAAATTTTTCACTATCCGCAATGGATTAAGCTCAGTACATATAGACATAAAGATTAATTAATGATTACAAACTTACAAAACAGTAGACATTTTTAGAAACATAATTAAATTATTAATGTAATAGTAGCAAGACACTAAATAGATGTCCAATAAAAAAAATTAAGAGTTCATACTCATTAATTATTTTACAATAACTCATTCAATAGATTGCCACTTGCTTTCAACGTCATCTGTTTAGTTAGCTATCTCAATATAAATTAAAATTACATATAGCAATTGTCAAATTAAATTAAAGAAAAAAAAGCTAAATATATTGTAAAATAATTATTATTCTTCAGCTCTTCAGCATCAAAAACAAAAAGTTGTTTAAATGATGAGTGAAGAATTTCAATCATAAATTCCATATTCCGGTTTCCTTCAAGTCCTCCTGCAATTATTTGTTAATTACTTATATAGCAACTCTTAAATTTTTTTTTTCAGTATTCCTATATATTATATAATACAATAAAAGTGGCGCCATTCCATTTTTCAATTAAATAATTAGCCCTGACGTTCATTGGTATTACATTATCATTATAACTACTGCAGTCAAACATTTCTACCATAATTCCTCAATTTTTATATTAGGAAATGTTTCTAAATCGTAAATAATTCATTGAAAAATTAAAATTCCATCTTCCTTATATATTTAAAAGTTATCTAAGGTTATAGCTAAAAGTTATGCATTTTAAGATTTAAATTTGCAATTTTTACTATAGTGAGCAAAAACAACTCTCCAACTTCCGCAAAAAAGCCAAACCAAAATATATAATAATTAAATATTTAAATTCATAATTATTTTGCTTTCATCAGAATAAATTATAAAACTACTCCGAAAAAAATTGTTTTATATAAAAAAACTTCAAAATTTACATTAAAATTATTGCATCACAAGAAAAAAGTCATGTTATCAAAAAAATCAGATATATACATGTATGTATCTTGTAAATTTATATGTTATGTTGTAGTACGCCCAAAAAATATTGTTAAATTTTACCAAAAACATGCTTTAAAATATTTAAATCATATTTTATATGCTATTAATATTAATTTAGATATAATGCTGGGAAAAAAAGTATCTCTTATGTAATCGAACCATAATTTTAATATTTCAGTTTTATTTTAGCAAATTTTACAAAAAAATTCTACAATTATTATAATAAATATAGTGTTTGATTTATTGGAGTTAACAATGCAACATTATCTATTTCTGAAAAATAAATCTAAGATCAATGATTTTTTATTAGTGGTGCTAACAAAAATTAGAACATTTAATCTGATACATAAGACCAAACCTGTTTTTTTTTTATATATTTTATGAATTCATTCACAATAATACAAAACGTGTTGTTGCAATTAAATTGAAAATTAATAAAATTAAATATTTTGATATATTTAAAATCTTTGCACAAAAAACTTTACAAGGTGGTCCATGGGAGCGGGAACTTTTGAAAACGAAATAATTTTGAGGGTAATTAATTACATATATTTAATTGAAACAAAGTAGATTCCATTTTTATTTTTTAAAAGTTATTGAAACTAATAATTGAAGTTTTAGCACTTGCTCCTTTTCCGGAATAAATAAAGGGAACTTCGACGGGAAATATCGAAATTAGTTCAGAATTGAAACTGCATATCTACCACATGTCATTATTTTTTGTAATATGATTTAAATACAAGAGAAAATTGTTTACTGGACTTTGTATTCCATGATTACATTAATTCCATCTGTGGTAATGTAATAACAAGCAAGTTCCTACTCCTGTGAACTACCTTGTATAATTTACTATCAAATTAATTAGTATGTAATATCAAAAATCACATATTTTCAAAGTTGATATTTTTATATCATACATAAAATTCTAATATTTCTATTTTGTTTACATATTAACATAATGATTAACAATATAATTATTCTATAGTCATTGTTATTATTTATTTCAAATCTCTAGATATTTATCAAAATAACTAAATTTAGTTAAATAAATATTTGAAATAATTATAATATAAATAAAAAAAAAAACCGATCAGAATTGATTTTAAATTATAGTGATAATAATCTCGATGACATTGCACGAAATTAACCAACACACGACGTTACCAAATTTGAACATTCTATGGTAACATAATAAATAATAAATCAAAATTTTATAGTAAATAATTGACCAAAACAAATCTTTGTTTACCAACTGAAAGCATTTGATATTACAAAATAAAAAATCAAGCTTTTAAATCTCTAATGTCCGATTTCACAGTCAGAGCTTCAGACTTTGTCAGAGTATGACCTTCAGTTTAATTTTTATTCTGGTTTCTCAGTTCAAGTTAAAGATAAGCTTTCTGTAAAGTGATGTTTAACTTAAACTGAAGATGGATAAAGCTTAAGCTTCACTTACACTTTTGACACTCTTTATTATTAGTTTATATATGGTTATTGTAAATTTTCATTTTTATATATGGTTAGTGTAAATTTTCAAATAGAATTACAAAGAATGTTAAAAAATTTTCATTCACAATAATTCACATTATTTAGTTTAACTAAGCTTAGTACAAATTTTTATTAACAAATCAAGTGAGCTTAAGCTACAGACTTAATTCACATAATCGGTTTAGGTAAACTTGAGCTTAAACTCTTACTGTGAAACCGGGTATAAGTTTGCAGAAAATTAGATATGGTTAATATGTGGAATATGGCGATATATTGGTAACAAAGATTTTTGTTACCAATATCAAATTTATTACTAAAGACCATTAAAGTTTTATAGTATTGCAGATTGCATTGTAGTTTTGTACATGTTAAATTAGGTTTTTGTTTGGAAAGGTTAGTAAAGTGTGATTGAATGTTAATGGATAAATTATTGGCTGTTAAAATTTATTGTTTAATATTTTAATATTAATATTATATATTTATTTTTCCATTAATTAAATTTGCAACTATGTAAGTCAATCCAAATGTATTTTATATAAATAATTTTAACGAATTTATTCAAGTATCATTTAAAAATTAACTTTTTACAATTTAAATTCAGTTCTTGAAAATTAATTTGATTTAAATTTCAATAAAATATTTTTATATTATAAAATTAATTTAAATAACTATATTTTTATAATTTGTGCAAAATTATTCAAAATTTATGTTAATGATCAGTTAGAGTAAAAGTGAATCTCTGGATATAGTGAGTCAGTTGAAATTTTTTAAATAATCTGATAGAACTTGAATTCATATTAAACTTCAAAGCCATAAAGATCATTAGGTAATTTCGGTTGAACTAATATTTTTACAATAATATGGAAAAAAAAATAATTATATTAATAATTTTCTTAAAAATTTAAAAAAATATATTTCAATTATTGCATTGATAATTTTTAAAGTGATTAAAAAAATTATTGTACTATATAATTTTATACAACACTACAAAATGACACACCTTCTCCAAAATTCATTATTTTTATATCATTAAATTATTAAATCACAGCCTAAATATAAAAATATAATAAATCCACTTATGTAAAACGAAGGTATTATTTAATTTACAATAAGTTATTAAGGTGTGATCAGCGTCGGTTCTAGCCTTTCTACCGTTCCGTCCCAATGTAACATTAATAATTATACTTATTTACTATGAAATTTAAATATGAATTTGCTTAATTTGTTTTTTTTTCTTCAAATTAAATATGAGAAAAAATTGTATTTAATTTTTTTTTAGCGACCCTTTAAAAGATGGCTCCTGTTGCTTTGTGCAGTTTCCATCTAAAATACAGAAAATTTTGGTTATTTTACATAATTTTAGTTTGAAACATTGAAATTTTGAGAAATATGTTAAATATATAAATATCTTAAAGCCAATTTATAATTAAACATATATTTTTGTTGTGAGTGAGCAAATTTTAGATTAGAAAAATTAACAACAAAGTTAAACCGATCATAATTAGTATCTACAAAAATACATTTTCATTCTAATTCATAATTTAGATATTTCGTTTCTATAATATTGAAACTACAGATAAATTATAATTATATGGTTCATTGTTTTTCAATTAATATTTAATGGTACATTAATTTTTGTTACCAATAAACCACCACATTCTCCTACAAATGAATATATAGAAGTTGGCCAGGTGTATTAAAATAATTTTATAAAAAAAAATATAGAAATATTTGCATAATCATTCAGATTTGTTAAATTTAGATTTATATATGTGAATATAATTTTATTATTTGATTAATATTTTATTTAGATTATTACAAAAAAAAAAATGTTTCATAAAATTTAGATATTTTTATTTGTTATTTTTTTTAGTAATTATTTGCCAATGGCTTCATTATATGAGTTTACTTAATTTAAAAGTTTAAATACATAAATATCAAATAAGGATTGGCGCTTTAACAAACCATCAATGTGAAAAGAACAAGTTAATTTTGTAAGATTTTTTTTAGCTAATTCATTTAAAATTTTAAAGAAAATTATGTAAGTTTTTTTTATCATAACCTTAAAAATTTGTTACTTTCAAATTAATAAACTTGTGTCAACTTTCTTTTGATGTTGCTTTTAGGTTTAGATTTGCTGCACATAAATTAACTTAAATATAAATGTTATACATATAATAAAGTTTCAAAATTTGGGTATATTTTAATTTGTATCTGGATCAAATATTGGTTTTAATTATGAATATTATTGAATAACTTTTATTCATTTGAAATATATTTGTTTAGTTTTTGTATATTAGATTAATATTAAATTTCATTCTACAGGGACGACTACTACTAGAGCCTTAATCACTGAAACCATACGGCTTATTTTTATTTCATATTTTTAATTGTCGTCACTGTCTAGAACCATACTTCTGATAACACAATACAGCTGCTTAAGTGACAGAGACCACGGTTCTGAGGATATCATTATATAATTACCGAGGTGTAGTAGGTGTTATAGTAATAATTTTAAGAATTGATCAGAAGCAATATGCTAAATAAATGTTGCTAAGGTATTCGTTATTAATTCTTATTTGCTAAATATTATTATTTTTCTTTGTTCACCCCACTTGGAACCATACAGTCAGAATGATAGAGGTTTCATGAAATGTTAATATAGATTCCATGAAATGATAAATATAAATTGCTTTTACATAATAATTCAAATTTTAACAGTAATTTTATATCATTTAAAAATTATTACAAAAATCTAATTTAAACTGCTAATAAAATTTAATCTATATTTTGGGTTGAAACAAAACAAGGGTCTACACAAGCAATAAAATATATAATATCATTGTGACCCATTTAAGTATGATTTGGTGATGTGTATAATTATCCCAACAATTCATATTACTGGAGCTATCCGGTTTATTAAACAACTCTTCCAATTAATTATCACTAATTAAACCTGTACTACTTACAAAACTGTTAACCTGTACATATTCCATAATTCTGTAGGATAGCTACATATTCATGTAGTTGCCACAGTCCTGTGAACATTGAAACTCTGCAGTTGTATATTTTAATATTCGGCATAGAAACTAAGATTTGTGTAAATGTTTTTTTAAGCTAGTTAGAATTGTAACATTCTTGTTACTGGATTCGGAAAGATTTTTTTATGAATGGACTACACTAGAGGGATAAATAGTTTCCAGTGTCTAAACGTTTTTCAACTATTGAAATTAATATGTGGAGGTGACGGATAGTGACCTTAATCTTTTTCAATGTATTTTTTTAAATAATTATGGATAATTTCAACAAAAATGTGTGTCCAACAAATAGTATTATATCTACGATATAGTTTTAAATTTGTATGATATAGTATAGAATATTAAAAATGTTTCCAGTTGTAATTTAAAATTTACTTCTTCATTATTTCCACAAATAATAAAGATTTAATAAAATATAAATTATATATAAATTTTTTAGATATTGCAAAGAATTATACATTTACATTCATTTTGTCATGACACTACATAATCCAATAATCCTTGTTTAAACATATTCGGTACTTCTACAAATATAAATTAAGGGATGAATGAATATAATTACAAAAACAACTAGGAAGTAATATTAATAAATATAATTATACAATACTGTTAATTACAGTATAAAAAAAATTTACTTGAAAACATAATAATTCCAAATCAAACTAGCTGATAATAAATTCTAACCCAATTTCAACATACTAATTAATACAATTTTAATAACATTATTATGGTTTCAACTAGATCGTTATTTAAATTATATTTTAATAACATAATAAAAGAAAATTAACTAAAATTTTACTTCTCAATAATTATATATGGTTCGTATCTATCAATAACTATTAATTAAAATAACTAAATTGTTCCACCTATAAGTACAATATTAAATAATATATAAAATAAAAAATTACATAGTGGCCAGAGTGTGGCCTATATGCTATATCTAAACAATTTCATATGCTCAACATATATTATTTTATGTAATTATATAATTATTTTCAATGAAAACAATATCAAGAAAAGAATTATGCTAAAATATTTTAATATACTCGTAATTTGTATACGCTTGATTTATTTATGTATAACTAAATATGTTTTATCTATGTTGTTTATTAATACATGAGCATAGAAAAATACATAGAATTTATAATCAGTACAGTTTGCTATTATGTATTGGATTTGAAATCTATATTTTTTATGTAGACTTATCAGATTAACTAAATTTAATAAAAAATGTATTACACTTCAGCAGAAAAAAATATGCTATTTATTACATAGTCTAAACTTCTAGGTGCGGAACTTATTCGTCACGAGATTTGACCTAAAACCCGTTTTAGTCACTCATAGGTTTTATTATATTCAGATCATTTTAAAGGCAAATTTATTTTACATTAATGAAATTTCCAGCTGCGATTTTTGGTTAAAAAATGATAAATTTTGATAGAATAAATGTATGTTAAAACAGTAGCGTAACTACTAATGGTAAAATATTTAATTAGTGACCCTTTTGAGCTAATAAATTTTAAAATAAACTTAAATACACATTAAAAAAGGTACATTTATCAGTAATAAGTGAGATGTCGTATGTCGATCACGATGGCGCTACGAAACAAATGAAATAGATACTGATTTTTTTGGTTGAAAGTGGCTGCCTTACTTCAAATTAAAAACGACAAAAAGATCTCGATTTTAATTCGCGATTACGGTGACCTTTAATACTCGGAACTTTGAGCAGATTTAAGAATATTGTACTTGACTTTTAAATTAATGTATTGTTATTATTTAATTAATGTATTGTTAAGAGTTTGTGCACTTTGATGTTACGCCACTGGTTGAAAAGTTGAAATATAAACAAGAAACAAAATGTCTAAATTCTAAATTTTTTTTTTAACAATATATAATTAACATTTTTTTACTATTATATTGAAAGAAATTTATGTCAGTCTTATTGTTATTAACATATTAAGAAATTTCAGATTTATGAGCCGAAACTTGAACTTATTTAATTTTGTATAATGATTTTCTTAATGTACAAATGTTAAATTTATAAAAAAAGTCCTTCAACTTTGATTCAACATATTTTAAAGTATACTTTAGAAAAATTACATAAAAAGTTTTCATATTATATTTATATATCATTAACATTAATTATCAAAATCATATTTATTAAAATTATCCTCTAGCAATTCAACATCTTAAAAAATGAACAATTCAAATTAACTTATTTATAAACCTTTAGGGTAGGGTATTACTTGAACCTATGTGATCACAGAATATAATGTTAAATGTCAGACCAATTAAAAAATTTTTCAATGTATCCTATCCCGCATTTCAATAACATTTGAAAGTATCTAATGTGAAATTTCAAAAACATATAGATACACTACACACAAATTATTAATTTGTATTTAAAACAGAATTAAAAATTTAATTACCTACAAATTAAAAATTCTTAATTATCACTTAATAGTTTTGCGTTTTGAATATTTATTAATGGAAATTGAAAAACTAAAAACTACTGGTATGTATTAGATTCAATTTTTTTTAAATGAAAATTGGGAAAAAAAACCTTGAATATTTTTTATAAAAATCTAAGAAATAATAATAATTTTTTAATAATCATCCAAATCATTTATATTTAATATACAATTTTCAAGGTCTCAAAAGTAAATTAGATTAACTTTTTATTACAAGAATGTATAATTAGTTAAATTTAATTCCACCACGGTTACCTGAAGTGTGAAATATTTTTTCCAACTATAAATATACAACATAAAATTTCTTATAATTTTAAATTAATATGAAAGCTTCCGTATAATTTATTTATGTATTATTGTAGTTATGCGGTTACGCGGATTATGCTCTATGTGTGGGAAATTATGTTTTGACTGTAACCGAACCGCATTTGATTAAGAAGTTCAAAGAAAAAAGCCCAAGTCAAGCTCAATTATTATCATTATAAAATTTAAAATTTAACATGTTTCAGCATTTTGTTTACAGATAATTTACTCATATTACATATAAAATGTGTGGTTTAAAATCTTAATTCCCATATGTGTTGTCTAAAAATGATTTATAAATTTAATATGATTTTGAATAAATTTTTAGATAGGATATAAAAAATTGACAGTTGTTGGTATTTCTTTGATTGTATGTAGGAATGTAGAAATGTACATTTACAAGATATTTTTAATTTTTGTATTTACTGTCGTAGGTGAAGTTGTTGAAAGGTAAATTACAAATTCAATTCAATAAACCTAATTTTTTATTTGCAATTATAAGTATACAAAGCATCGTGACGATGGTGAGATGTTGACTTTTGTTAGCAAATATATTTAATTATAATGTGAAATTGGAAAGACAGGTAAAAATTTTTTTTTTTCGTAGAAAGTATAAATACATTTATTTTTGATAACAAGGTCTTTATTTTTGTTATAACAATTTCTTTTGTATAACATTAAAATTATAAGATAAATTATAAAATATTAATCATGTTCATCTATAATAGATATTGCTAAATTATTTGTATATGTATATATATAAATAAATATGTGAATGGAATTAGATCAATGTGAATTGTGAATGGAATTAGATTTAGAAATATTTAAACGATTTTTTTATTTATACGAATTATTTTTGATTTAAAAACACCAGACTGAAGGGATTTATATAAGTTTTGATTTGACCAAATCACGATTGTTGAAATTATACATGAATATACTTTGAAGCTATAGGATATACTGCGAAACTGAACATCAATCACACATTTATTAAACATTATAATAAATGTGTGATTAAAAGTTTTTTTTATATAATGTTTAATTAAATGCGGCTTTAGGATAGTAAATACTAAATGCTTTAAAGAAATATATATTTTAACAAGGCTATTTTGCAGACAATATGCTTTGAAGATTTAACGAAAATATGAAATATGTGTAATCAAAATATATGTATGTTTTATTAATATTGGCTAGACAAAATAACCTTCACTGAATAAATTGATGATGAAATTGATGGATGAATGGAAGAATTTCAGCAATATTTCCGTCGGTTTCAAAAAAATTTCATTATGAGGTAAATGGTCAAGTCATTGTTTGCAAGTATATTTAAAATTTTATGAATTTGATTCAATTGAAACTTATAACTTTATAATTTAATAAAGTTATAAATTTAAATGTTAGATAATTTAATATTATTGTTCAGATATAATTAACTTGCAATGCAAATAATATGAAATTGAAATAAGTCGGATATAAAATAATTTATATTTTAAAAAATCGATTAATTAATACACTTTGGAAAGAAATTTCTATATTTTTATGACAGTATTTCAAAGAGTATGTTCTGATTTTAATTTTTATATTAAAATTTAAATTTTTTTAACATTGATAAGTAGTGATGATTAAGGTATTGCTATTAGTGTTACACAATTAGATTTTAAATTAAACAAATATTAACTAAATGTTAATCAAAACTAATCAATCAAAAAGTGTACTTTAGTTTGACAGCTTTAAAAGTTTCGAGACATGTGTATATTTTGACAAACCCTATTTTAAAACCTTGACACTGACGTTTATTAAGATTTTTTAATAATATTATATTGTTAATTAATTAAGTAATTTTTAAATTTTTAACAATAGTTTTGTTTAAGTAATTTTCAAATTGATCATAAATAAAGATATAAATTTAATTATTGATTTCAAAACATTTTTTTTTTTAAATTTTAAAACCTAAAATTACAAAACTATGAAATAATTGAAAATAATGATATACAATAATCATTGAATCAATTAATGTTCAAATATTGCAACGGATATGTATTCTAAAAAACATATAAATTTCATAAATATATACATAAAAAAAATCAACATATATTTATTTAATAATAGCCTTGTTGAGTGTTTTTGTTTAAATGTTGTTAAATTATAATCCATATAAATTGAAAATTCTGTAGTACACCCGAAAAGTGAATGGACGAAACCATGTAACTATATAAAAACGCCAACAATATTGAAAAAAAAAAACACTTTTCTAGACAAAAAATATAAAATAATGTTCAACTTGATTTTCCAACATAAACAACTAATCAGCTGCAAAAGACAAGGTAAAATAATTGTTAAAGACATTTTTATTAATATATAAGTTAATAAACAGCAAAGCATAAAAAAAAGCTTTAACAATTCATAAATCAATTCTTAATATATCTGGACTATATGAAAAACACTATAAATTTATTGAAACTTAATTGGAAAATTCAAGGTGAATAACAGGGCGGATGCATGCATATTTTTAAACAGGGGCGGATATAAAAATCTATGGAAAGGGGATGTTAATTATTTTTAATTTACAATTATTTATTTTTATGAATTCTTTAAAATTCTTAATACAATTTTTTTTTTTATTGAACAAAAATAATTGGTGTTAATCGTGTACGCTGTGATGCTTTGTTCTGTAACATGTCAATTTCAAATAACCTTCAGGAATATAATTAATAAAAGTTAATTTTTCTGATTGATTAAGATTTTATTTTATTATCAAAAGAGTAAATCTAATTTGATATTTAGATTTTGTAATACAATCTTAATAAAATTAAAAATACTAAATTAGTTATGTTAAGTAAAAATTAATTTTAGTTTGTGAAAGTAGTGCACTGATGGGAATCCTTGGAGCATCTTCTATGTCACTGTCTTTAAGTGCGACATAGAATATTATGAAAAATAGACGATTACGACTACAATTTTATAAATATTAACGTGTGAGGTAAAATAAAACCGAAAAATCTGATTTTATTCATTATCTGATTTTATTCTCAAGAAATTTAACTATTTACCAACCAATCAAGTAAGTTTACGTTGTTACCATTATCAAACTTTCTTAATAAAATACCCAAAAATATTAGCATGTACTTGTCAAAGTTAAATTCTGTGGTGGTACTCAAAATTCATATGCGTGGGTAGCCTTAAATAACCTAATATTAAATAATCATCAAGTATTAGATAACTAAAATATTGAAATAAATATGTATATAAAATTATAATTAATTATAAATTTTAGTTATTATTTTTTGACTCCCTCATAAACTAGTCCGAAAAACGACAATTTATTACGAGATTTCAATTACATAATATCCAAAAAAACGTACACCAGTTGTTACATTTTCAATGCTTTTTTTTCATACAAAATCATTAATTATGTGATATTTTTTTTTTTGCATCAACACCATAACATTAAAACATAACCTGCATCAAAATTTTTAAATCTACTAAATATGATAAAAACTCCACCAAAAAAAAAAAAAAACCACAACATTAAATTAATTACGCCATATTTGATTTCCATATTACATAAAAAAAAAGATAGCAATAATATTAAATACGAAATATCCCAAGATAATAATTCAAATTAAATATAATTTCGTAAATAATTTCTTCATGACAAAAACATATTTACTCAAATTTTCCAGAAACCGTAAAACTTAATGTCTAGGCCATTTGATGAGTTCAAAAAATTTTCAATGCTGATTTGGTACTTACTTTTTCTATTGTTGGTAAATTATTATTTTTTTTTTAAATTAGAATTCCGACCAATCGACGGACCCACCTTATAGCAAAAAATTGTTAGTATTGTTTCAAAAAAAATGGTCTAAATTTTTTATTTTGTATTTGATCCAAACTTTTACTTTTTATTTTATTTGACAAGATGAAAATTAGCTAATTTAATGAGGATCATCTGTAAGTTTTGAATTTTTATTAATTTGATTTAAATAATCATTAACAAAATATTCAATTTTAACAAAAAAAAAATTAATTGAAATTATTATAAAACAAAAACTGCACATTAGAAAGGTATTAGATAACGCCAGATAAATATTTATGTTGTTATGAAATTAAGTATAACATTTTTAATAATATTTCATCAGTGATCAGTTATTAAATTTTGGTTGATTATATTAAATTCAATTTTTTCAGTTTCGAGGGATAAGTTATAAAAGGATTGCATATAGTAATAGTCCTTGGAATGAAATCGTTAAATATATATTTGCCAATCCAATCATTAACACTAAACAAATGTTGTGTGTGCAATATAATTTGCAAAAAATTCAGCCTCTATATAGTAATATAACCATTTTTTTTTGGCTGAGTAAAAATGTAATTGAATAATTTTATTTTTTTAAATATGTAATTGTACTACAATTAAAAAAGGCCATAAATTAATAATTTGATAATCAAATTTGTTAAAAAATTAATTAATTTTTTTTTTTTCGTAATTTTATTTTAATTTAGCTAATGTTTTGCAATTTCACAATTTATTCGGAAGGTTTTAACGAAGGACACAATACTAAAAATTTAATTTGTTAAATTATAGTGTAAGTAAGTAGTTTAAAAATTCGTGTCATTACTATGGGCCAAAAATTCTAGTTACTACTCAGTATTATAATTCCACTTTTTATTATAAATGTTTCTTATGTCTTTTTGTGATATTTAGATTATATATAGAAAGAAATTTTACTGAAAATTTAATTTGCAATTCTAATGTTGCACAACTAATGTTGCTATGGTAAGATTGGTCAATTCCAAAAGAGTCACCAAATTAAATTATTTAAAAAAAAAAGGACGAACGTTAGTCTATAGGGAAAGATCGGATAGATTCAGTAGATTAAAATATGGAATGTCTAGGAATGCAAAACTGCAGGAAGATAACTCGTACTGTGTGAAAGAATGTAGTTAAGGTAACCAATGTTCACCAACAAGGACCTCATTAGTTCCATGAAATAGGAGGATTATAAATATTTATATTTATTTTTTTACGAATTATTTGTAATTAAGATCGATGGATTTTCGGAATTATTAAATAATTAATACAAATCTATACTTAAATTAAATTTAAACTTAAATCTTCTTTTAATTTCTACTTTAAATGCGTAATTTTTTAGAAGTTTGATTTTACAAAAATTAATACATTTCATAACTCAATTTTATTTATCAATTTATATCACAGTTTGATACATTTTCTTTTTGATTACATATTTTAATTAAAATATTCATCAGATACCCTCAATTTTAATTTTAATAAATATATTACGAAATATATTTTTTTTACTAAAATTACCAATATAAAATTTTACAACAATACAAAAAGCCAATCTTTAATGTTTTAATAATTATTATTATGTAATGTACAATAAATTGATTGATTCATTTAACCTAAATCTTAAAATTACAATTTTATTTTAGTTATTGTTAATAGATTCAAGAAGATTTAGTATGAGAAACAAAAGTTTTATAGTTAGTATTAAAGTTCAAGAATAAATTTTCGCCACAAAAGAAAAACCTTAAAATTTTATATATATTTAAAATAATAATAATTTTTATTTTACTTTGAAGAAAATATTTTTATTACAACTTTATAAGACAGTTATATGTAGCTTTTCTAATAGCAACATAAGTCAAAAACTTACTTTTTTAAATTGTAATTTGAACCTAGCCAGAAAAGTTAAAAAGGAGTGGTATAACAAAATTAGTCATTGTACATTTTGTAATTTTAGAATTTTGATATAGAAGTTAAATACATATTTCATAATAATTTAATTTATATAAAATTTTACAATTTAAAAAATTACTTTAGTTAGTTGAAAAAAATAATCGTCTACTAAATATTTGTCATAATACATAAAACATAATTTTTAGATTAAAAATATCTTATGTCGATTTTGTTAGTTTTTGGGTATTTTACGTATAAATTTATTTTATATATTTCACAAAAACTAATCGATAAAAAAAAACCCCAACAAAAAAATAAGAACCCCCAAAAATTTATCCAACATAAATTATATCTATAAGATTGTTTTTATTTAAATTTCCTTCCTTTATCGCGATCGTTTTAATTCTCTAATTAAAAATTCTCTCTTCTTCTCTCATTTTACTCCAATTTATTGTATTTATTTTTTATTTACAATATTCATTCTGTTTTTATTTAATTTAATGTTTTGCAGACCAGGTAAATTTATTTTTTTATATTGTTTACCTTTACTTTTGAGCATAATATCTGCAAAAAAAAAAATTAACTAATTCATATTATGAGATTTCTTATTTTGTATATAATTTGAATTTGTGGCATTGAGTAAATCAGTTTCTTCAACGAGTTCGGTTAGTTCGGAACATTTTAAAGAAATATTATTTATGGTATTAAATTTATATAGTGTCAGTATAAAAATTTTCAAATAAGAAAATTGTTTTTTGTTTTTTTTTTTAAAAAAAAAAAAGAAAAATTATTTATATAAAATAATTGTGTTAAATTTTGTCATTATAGAAAGGTATTAAAAAAAAAAAAAAAAATTGTGTTCAAAATATAAAAATTATATGAAAATTGTGTATTGAATTAAATTTTCTTGATTTGGATTAATAACCAAAAGATTATTTAAACATTTCATCTGGAATAGTGAAAATTATTATAAATGATAAATTTAAAATTTAATTGATTGTTATAAATAAATTATAGTCGTAATTTTATTATTTTAATATATAAACTACATATGAATTAAACAATTAATTATAAATTTCACTGTTTAATTACTTTTAACATACTTTAAAATCTTGTTCAACATATCTTTTGAATACGGAACAGAAATTATTTCAAAATTTTGATTGGTAAAAGTTTTTGAAAAATTGTACCTGAACTGTTTGAAATGTAAAAATTTTCTGATGACATATTTTCTTTTTATTAGTCAGATTAAATTAATATTTGAATTTCTTAAAAAAAAAAAACGATTTTCACTTCAAGAATTCCTTATCGTCTAATACGACATATCTAATTACTTAGAGTATACAAGTTTTTTTTCAATTTACAAAGTATAATATTTTTCGTTCATTAATTTTCTTTACAAGATAGTTGAAATTTATTTAATGTATTTAAATTTTAGTTTGCAATAATATTTTTATAAATATCCTACAGATGACATACAATTTATTGGAGATGTATTAATATTTGTCATTATTTTATTTACAAGATATACTGAGCTAAAAATGTCAATTTAATCGTCTATTGATATAAGACGGAACTAAAATTATTATTACACGATTTATATTTAAAAAAATAGTTTGAAATTAGATTGACTGATACATATCTAATCCGGGTACTTTTGTACTTCATTTAAAAATATTTAATAAGAACATTTATTCTTATAAATTAACGGCTTCTGTTGTCCATAGCTTTTTCAATACCAAGAAGGATTCTAAGTGGAGGTAAATCGAGACTGGTTTTTCGTTTTTAGCTCTTCTGAATCCGACGTATAAATAATAAAAGACAGGAGACAGGCAGACAAAGAGAGTGAAACCTTGAAACATTTTGTACTAATATAAAACTTCCTGAAAGATTTTTTTTTTTAAAAAAATCTATTGTCAATTTTGATGACTTGACTTCTGAAAGACTGCGCATTATTGACTTATACAATGTGACATTAATTTTATAAATTTTTAATATTAAATTGAATTGTTTTACATGTTAAATTGAATTGTTTTACATGTTTATTTTGATCTTGACAAGAAAAATGACATAATAAAATATAAATTTATCAATTTTTGGTACTAAATCAGACAAAATGTGACCTTCATTTCTATTGACAGGTTTTCATGTTTTAAACTGTCCTGAAACCTTATTAACCATTTTAGGAATGAGGATGTGTTTTAATTTTAACAAAGCAATTAAATTCTTTCAATATTTCATAGTAGTATTAGAGGTCATATAGTCTCGCAAAGAAACGATAATGTGACAACATTGAAAGTAAATGAATTAGGTAAAATAATCAAAAACTATCACTATAAAATTTCCAATAAGATAAATATAAAATTCAGAAATTTTATAATAAATACAACTAAATTATTTTAATAATATATTTCATAAAAATATTTAAAAAAAAAATAAACTGCAGTCTTTTTTTTTGACATTAAAACAACTTTCACTCTGTTTTATTAAGTCAACATTTAGAATTTTGTATCGTTTAACACAAATTAATACAAAATAAATTTAAATCCTTAACAGCGATTCGTCCAATTGACCCTGAACTGAATTAAATTTTGTTTACTTCTTTAAAATTTATTGATCTTTGTTCATTTTGTTTTTTATGAAATGTACCAAATTTTTTTAATCTTTTATCTGGTTAATTATGAGATATTTATAATTTTTGCTATAATTTATTTATGTTAAAATAAATTTTACAGAAAATACCTAGAGGGCCAATAACATTTCAATTAACTTCACCTTCAAACATAGTAGATACAAAAATAATAATAATTAATTTTATATAGAAAGGAAAAAAGAACATTATAAGAAAATTTAATATTTTAATCATATTATAAAGACATAATAAAATTGCAAATGACCTTGAGAAGGTGCAAATTTGCTATACAAAAGAAAAAATTCTGACCGCACCTCAAACCTGTTAGGAACCTGTTAACAATTTCGGGGTATATTAATCAATTTATATAAAAAAAATGTAAAACGATTAAAATAAATAATTAAATTTAGTTTTGCATTTTTATTTTATTATTTTATTAATTACGATTTTAATATTAGTCAGCACAAAATTAAGTTAATTTAAAAAAAAATAATAATTATAATTAAAGTTTTTATGTTTTCATTATTTTTTGTATTTAGTAATTTCAAATTTGAACAATTTAATTGGACTCTAAATATAACAAACTTGTAGTCGCTAAAAACCTACGACTCTCCTTTGTTTTAAACATTATTTTTTTGTAATTAATTTATTAGTTCATGTTTCAAGATCATAAGTCTAATTAAAATTATGCTTGCCATAGTGAATGTTACGGATTAATTAGAATTGTGATTGAAACAATATAGGAAATTAATGTTAGGTGTTAAAAATCATGAAGGAATTTTGGTAAAAAATTGTAATTCATTTTGTATTTTTACAAAAATTTTAATTCTTCATGGAAATTTCGTATAAAATTAATATTGTTTTTCAGTAGAGTGTCTCGTTTTCTTAAAATTGAATACGGAGTTGTGGTTTATTTCGTCGGGCCTGTTTATCCGTTAGATTAGATTTCTGGCTTATTTATTCGGGTGTCCAAAAAAGCAAAAAAAAAAAACTGGTTCACGTCCTTGTGCGAGTACACATACGCAAAATTTTGAGGTGCCCATAGTAACATCTCATTCAAATTTTAATGAAATTAGGCACACAGGTTCATATCCATTAACCATACAACGTAATTTTTAATAAGGCACTGTTTGTTACAAATGTATACTGTTAATTTTAAAATACTGTTGAACATAAATCACGTTTGAACCTAACTACGAGTTAACTGGTCCCCACAGATTTTTTTATTGTAACAACATTTGTGATTGACAATCGTCTTATTCATGGTTTTCTGGTCTCATATTTGGCTTGGTGAAAACACGTAACAGCCAGATCCGAAACTGGCAAAGACTCTACCGAAAAACAAACTTTATGTTCGTCAATAATTTTAATTAGTTTTTTATAAAGTTTTTAAATTTATATTTAGAATTTAATTATATTCCATACATGTAATCAAAATTTCTAGCAATAACTAATTAAATTTATTTTAAATTATTTGATTTGTTAATATTCGAAAAATTCAGTGCATTATAACATAAATATTTAATTTCAACATTTTATTAACATAAATATTCACTTTTATTCAATCTATTTACTCAATTTAGTTATTAAATTATATGATTTTTACTATCAACAGTATATCGATAAAATATATTTACTATGACTATTTATCGAAAATATTATATTGAAAATTACTCTGTTTACGTGATCAATAAACTTGCGAAAGTGAAATATAATTTAATTTAGTAAAAGAAAAACTATATAGTAAAATATATAAGGTAATAGGATAAATGTTTCCATAAATAGGAAAAAAAAGGTATATAGGAATTTAGGTGCCTATTAAATTTGATATAATCGGAAAATGAATTTCATGTTGGATCTATGCGTGCAAATATTTATAACAAAAATCAACATTCTTCATGTAAAAGACTTTATTGTCCAATATTTATTATATAATTTCCAATTAATTAAATTCCAATTTTTATCAATTTTGGATACAATTGACAATTTAACTTATAAGTAAAACATGATTAATTATTTAAGAGTATTTTTTCTACAATGGTTCATTTTCAACAAAATACTAATAATCTATAAAATATCCTTATTTTTTACAGTGTTCTTTATTTTATCAATTAAAATTGTTGTGGTGGCTTGTGCTATAAAAATATGGGTTTAAAAATGAATGTTGAACAGATTTCGATAGTTTAAAGTAATCTTAACTAATATCTGCAGTTAAGATTAATATTTACGTAGATTGTAAAATATATTGTCAATTTTTTATTGTTTATTTGTCATTTTTAACTATAAGCTAATTTCAATATTTCGTTTTATTTTAAATTATAATAGATAATTGTACAGTGCATTTCACACTCATAAAAGTAAACATTTGAAAAATGTATATGTATCCCGCTGTATTATGTATCACCCTGTAAGTAAAAGCATATTAAAAAAAAATATCATAATTAATTGTCGTTAAAAAGAATGATCAAAATTCAATAATGCTGACTAGAGACATCGTACATTGAATATATATTATATTTGTCATAAGTAAAAAAAGCGAGACATCGAAAATATTTTATATTGCATATAACGCTGTCCATGCATTTATACAACATGTTATCAACATGTTATTTTAACTGGTTGTATTAAGCAGTAAGTGTCTAATCTAGTACTATCTGTTTTGTTTTCGGTGGTGGAAACATCAGAGCTTAATCCATTGCGGATAGTAAATTATTTCTCAGCATGTGAGAAAGTGCAAGAAATCAAGCTTAAGGATAAAAAGATAATTTCTTTCTATATATATATTTCTCTTTAACATAACATACTAACATTATCTCTCCTTAACCTTATGCTTGTTTTCGCTGATCCAAACAAATTATCGGTCACTTTTTCGGGCCCCATTTTCTTGGTAACGAGAAGATGGAGCTTGGCTTTGAGATTGATGATTGGCTTTGACTCGATTACTAATTCAACGTTGACGTTTGAAGAAATATTAATACATATTAATTTATGTCCCTGTAAATGACTATAATTATAAGTTGTATTCTATACAAGCTAAATTCGTTTCTTGAGATTTAATGTCAAAAACACATGATTTTTTATCTTTATATTATCAATATTTAATATTGATTAAAATAATATTAAAACTTTGAAATAATATTTTTAACATGATTTTTTTTTTAACTTATGACAAATTTAAAACAATTTTTTGAAGATTATTGTAATATCGATTATTGACGATTGTAAAGGAACACATTAACAACCTTGTTGTAAAATGTATGGGCTGCATAATAATTTATGAAAAATTAGGCTAATGAAAACATAAAATACCTATTACTAAATTTCATCACAACAACATAAATCTAAGAAGCCATTTTACGATCTAATTGATAAATTTATTATAACAAATATTTCAAAACAAATTTTTCAAAACAATTTTTCATGAACTATAAAATAATATTAAACTATATTTGTTTTTTATGCTAGTTAAGCGGTTAAATTGACCTCATATTATTTGCTCATCAAAATATACATATATATATATACATACTTAAATTATGTTGTAATTAAATGTCTAAATAATTGAGTATAGTATACTCATAAACGCAGTGTACTAAGTCCCCTACAAGATCGTAAATATAATTTTAATGATGTGACAATAATTATTTGGTATTATATTTGACAGAAATTACAAATGGTAAAAAGACTTTTATTTTTTTGGGTCAAAATTATATCAAATTTATACATTTATAAATTGTATAAATATTTTCTTTACTAATATTACGAAAAAATTGGCCAAGTATCTAATGAGAATAATAAGATTATGCAATAGTTTTACATAAAATTTTCATTGTTTATTTTTGATACCATTCATTTAATTGGTAAATTTTTGGTGGTTAGATATAATTGAGAAAATCTGTTTATTTCACTCCTACTATTACGAATGACAAAAATATAGTTTGATCTTTGATAAATTTTTGACTTAAATTAAATATTTTAAGTATACATAAAAATTATTTAATATTAGGAAATTTAGTTGTTAGGAAAATTAGAAAATATTATTACAAAATTTATGTTTTAAGTGATTATTTATTATGTCACTATTATATTATCACTTATAGTACCAAAATATATTTTCTCACGACCTACAACAATCATTTTAATAAATAAATGTATTATTATTTCACATAAATAAAAAAAAATTTAGATAAGAATGAAATTAAAAAATAGTGTAAAAAAATAAAAAAAATATTCTAAAATTATAGCAATTAAATAATTTTCAACTTTGGTAAATGTAAACATAAATTTTTTGTACATAATTTTTGAAATAATTTCATAAAACTTTTTTTTTTTTTGTATTATTCACACCATAAACGCACTACAATATTTTTTATGATACCAGTTCGCACAATGAGAATATATAAAATTATTTACATTGTTTTTAAATTATGCAATTAATATATGTATGTATATATCATAAAAACATATAGATACAAGAATATTTGCATAAAACATTAATTTCTTATTGACAGGATTGTAAGTAATATTTTCCATTCTGTAAAATTATTTTGCAATAATTGATGAGATTATGTTCAGAAAAGTTTTCGCTTTTTAGATTATGTTGACAAATATTTTTTTATTGTAAAGTTTAATAATAAATTTGTTTGTTGTCTGGAAATTCAATCGAAGTGTTAAGTAGTTTAAGTTGATGTAAGCAATTTTACTAAATTAGATTAACTTTTTTTTTATCAAATCTGGAATTTTTAGTTTGTTATAGACAAAGTCTTAATAACTAAATCATTACGTGCAGACTTTTTGTTATATTACGTAACATAATATTCATTAATATTAAATAAATCTATATGACAATTGCAATTCGTTAAACTCAGTACTGAAAAGAAAACTGGAAATTTGATCTTGATGCTCATTAATGAAGTGTGAAAATATTTACCATATTTAAAACTTTCTTGTTATGGTAAAATGGAAACAAAAACTTGATTATTGAACTAAATTGGTAACATACAAATCTCGTTATTTATGTTATAATATTTATAAAACCATATGGTAAAAAAGGTCATAAAATCGAAACCTTTTAAATTAGTTTAAAAAATTATAATAAAAATGTAAGATTTGATTTAAGGATAGGTAAATTTCTAAACCTGTACACTGTTAATTTATAATTTATACTACTTGCAAACACTTTTAGTAAGAGCGTTTATTCTAAAAATGGAAAAGTTCAAAAGATTCGGGTACTTGATAAGGCAAAAAAAGTTTCTAACCCTGCTGGATCCCGTGAATAAGCGATAACAAAAGGACATATTTCGAAGCTTATGGCATTTTATACCTAAATATCTTCACTTTTTGAGTTAAAGTGCCTGAAAACCTTCAGTGTTATTATTATTATAATTAAAATGTATTTAGCTGATCTAAATTATTGATTATTAAATAGGTCATATCAATTAAAAACAATACTCGCAAAGTTAAAATTTTTCATATTTACATGTATTCTTGTAAGTCAAAATTCATATAAGTACTTAATAATATTCAATTTTCAAGGTGCATATTTTTAGTAAAACTGAATGAAATTATTTTTTTTATTTTTAACCAATTGTCAGTTATATGATTTATGATACCTAAAATTGTAAATATCTTAAATTATTAGGAAATTACATAATTTTAAGTTCTTCTTAAGTGCATATGAACAATTACGATTTTAAAAGGTAATTATTACTCATGATGATGATCTAATAATATTAGCCAACAGACCATTCACTTTTTTTAAGGTTTCTACTACCTAAACAATTTGAACTATTTTTGATTGTTACACATGAACTTTCACTGTTTCTAAAAGAAAAAAACTATATAAAAAACCTTTTATTATTACCCGCAGAAATTTTGATATAAAAGCGGGTGTTTTAATAAAGTGTCAACTTAACCTATAGGAAAAAATCGTTTATAATTTTAAATTCAGTATATTTTTGATATACGAATTTTTTACGCGCTTATGTAAAAAGAAATTGAAAAACTTTCTTAGAAACTTGTTAAAATCTAAAGATAAAAAAAAAAATTAAAACAATTTTGACCATAAAATTTGAGCATAAAATTAAAAAAAAAAGATTAGATACAAATTTTTTATGATTTCTTTATTCGATAGTGAAAGGATTTTAAAAGAAAAAGTTAAAAAAATAAATTATGTTTCAATTATGTTTATGTTTCAAATTCATTTTGTTTTTATAATTAATAATCGTTTATGACTTTTGCTGAAAGTCAACATATTTTATTTAGCCTACATTAAGTCAACATATTAAAAGTAATTTAGGAGGGACATTTATGATATTATTTATCTTTGAAACAAAGAAATGCAAAATTATATAACATTTGATTATATAATTTCGTTGCCAAAAAAATTTTGGGGTCAGATTTAATGATTTTGCAAGGTTTCCATTTCGAATTGATATGCAATTTTTGTTTTGTAATAATTTTTGGCGGTTGTTTTTTTTTTTTTGTTAATATATTATCAGTTAATTTTATTATGCGGTATATTTTTTTTTTTTGCTTGAACAAAATGAAATAATTTCCTTGGAATTAAAGTGATTTGAAATATTTTTTGGTATATTAAAAATTTACGGTTTCTTCATGGCGATTGATTATTTGATTCATCTAATTAAAACAAAAATGCTTTCTAATTTATTGAAAGCAAATCAACGTAAAACTTTAAAAAAACATAGAAAATATAGATATATATTAAATATGTATAGATGAAAGTGTTGACCCTTTTTAATAATATGCAGAGAAAATGTTTACAATTTTAGCAATCTCTTTACAGAAGAATTTTTGTCAGAGGTGTTGAACAGAATTTTGATAGAAAATAAGTTAACCTTTAAGGCAAGCGCCGGCGAAAGTTCCAATTTCAACATTTGATATAACATAAAATATAGTCGAAGCTGACATTGAGGAAATGTTTTTAAATATTTATGATATTTATAGATTAAGTGCTGTCAACAAATTTCATTTTTGGTTTTATTTTAATGCCGTTGAAGGAACAGGAAGTGGTACTTAGATTTCAGAAATAAAATATTTTAAAGTAGAATAAAATATTTTAAAAGTTAATATATAAATTTTAAATATATTTAAAACATTTTTTAAAAATATTTGAATTAATGACGACAGTAATTAAAATTATTGTATTTTCTAGTTATGGACAAAGGTTCTTATTGGTAAATGTTGCTGAAGTTACTATTTCCATTCGAATTTATTCGTCTAGAATTTCTGCCAACTATCGATTGTAATGTCCTTGTTTCCTCTGCAAGTATCTATATCTATACCGTCGTCAGACTGCTGTCTCTTTACACAAGACACACTATATGGTCAGGATACCATAATTATTAATATAAGACGTTTCCAGCTTAATAACAAACTTTATATTCTTATTATTTACCTGTTGTTAAATGATCTTAGCTCCTGTGTCAGTTGCAGCTTATAACTAACTGATCCACTATTCTTTGAATTATCTGGTCAATTTTGTTTTTCATAGTACCTAGTCAACGTATCGCATCGTTATGTAAGGTTTGTCTGATTCGGAAATCAGAACATTTTCTTGTCAAAATGTGTCTGCTTTGTCGCAGTGACCAACAGGAACAATGAAACTATAAATTAATAAAATATGTAAATTAATTAGTTTGTTTATTTAAATATTAACTTTTTATTATTTATTTATCAAATCTTGTTTACTGGAATATTATATATATATTTATAGCACTTAATTTGAAAATAAATATTTGGGTTTTACCAGTTTAAAAAGATACAAACACTTCAGAACACTTTGTCCCCAAGACCGAAATAACACGAAAAAAACTTAAACCGGATGTAAAGCTATTAAATTTAAGTAGTTACTAAAAGTAAAACAAAAACATTTAAATTTTGTTTATAAGTTTTTTTTTCATGGCATTAAAACTATAAAACGTTTCATATTTAATTTGAATTTCTTTAATGGCGGGAACATCATTGGAAACGATTTTAAATAAACTAAATTATATTAAAATTAAAAATTATTATAAATTTATATAAACTTATTTTGAGTTATTATATAAATTTTATTGTTCGTCATTATATAAAATTGCATTTAGGATGGCGACCAAATTATAAGTTCAATTTTATTTTTATTAACATTTTTATTAATTTAAAATTATTTTGAAATATTCAAGGTAATGTCATTTACATTATTTGTTAGATCTTTCAGATTATCTTAAAGAAAATTGTAATTGATCATTTTTACAATTATACTTTATTATATTTAATAACAAAGTTTTAAGTGTTTTTTGATGTTTGGATTCACTAATCCATCTTAAATCTATTAGTTAGCACTGTGAAATCTATTAAAAAAATATTAGGAAGTAGACCTTGTGAAGAGATTAACTTACAAAAAATAATTAAATCTAAATTCTAAATTATTTAAAATTCTGCACCTTCTACGAATTATTAGTTTATATATACTTTTTAGTAATTGACATAAATGCCTTATCATATCTACAGTAATTGATGATATGGCATTTAACTTGACATCTGTTCAAGGTCGTATGGAAAATACAAGAAATCTAATCAATTTTTATATGGACTAATTACTTATATTATAAATTTTTAAAATTGAAAGTAACGATGTCAAGGTTTTGTTAGTTTGTCATTAGTAGATGAATCATGTTTTGCTTTATACTAGACTACTATTGTATAAGAGACAGTGCGTCTGCCATCAAATGGTATAATAATGAATCTTATCATCTAAGATTTTTAAATCGGTGTCTTTTTTTTTCTTAATTTTACATTAACTTATATGCGATTTCACAGTGAAACCTGCCAGAGTTTAAACTTCGTTTTCAATTATTTTCTGATTCAAGTTAGGTTTAAGATGGGTAGAACTTAAACTTCACTTTTGACACTTTTTATTATTAGTTTATATTAGAATAAAACTAAAATAACTGTTACGGTTCGTTTCCTCCATATTATAAATTTATTTTATTATATTATAAAATACCGTAAAATATCACTAATTCACAAATTCCAATGTCACATTAATTTTCATTCAATTTTTATTTTAGCAAAGGGTAGGTCAAATTTTAATTCAGTGAGCTAAGTTTCAGGCTAAAGCAAAACAATTTGTTTAGTTAAGCTTGACCTGAAGCGCTCACTGTGAAAAAGGTCATAAGCACAGAAAAGTTTATCTGTACCTTTAGGCAAATGTTAAAATAATTTAAACATATTTTTGAAATTATAAACGCCGGGAGATTTTATACAATACGATATTTTAACAAACTTCTAGTTTTTCTTTAGGTTAGGAGTTTTTCTTATATGTAAGTATGGCCAAACCGGTCATACTAAATATGTTAATACCGGACATAAAGTAAAATAAAATATTCAACCGAATTGGTTATTCCATGCGAAACATGATTTTGCAAAAGATTTAAGCAAATATTATACAAAATGTGTAAACAATTCAGTAATTTTCTGGTAGTAAAATAATATTTTTTACATAATGAAAAATTTTCAAGTTTAGCTTTGTAAATTGGTTTAGTAATTTTAGCTTAAATAAAACCCAATGCCGTGCGGCAAAATTAATTTAATAAAAAGATAGTAAAACCATAATTTTAGTTTACTACAGAAAATGGTTTTTTTTTTATATGGTAAATAAATTAAAATAGTGTGACATGGCGCGAAATCAAGTGTAAATTTTCCTTCTTCGTCTTTTTTTACAATGTTAAAGAAAATTTAGTTAAAATTTTTGATTTTCAACTGATGATTTTAAATTAATGTTTTAAAATTTTAGTTTTTTATTTTAAATTAATGTGCACTATTAAAGTCAGAAAATATTAACGATCAACAAGATTAATTAGTTTGTTAAAAAGAAAAACAGCCCATTTTCATTTTGATTAGTAAATTTGTTTAAGTATGAACTGAATTCAATTATATGGAATAGTCTAAAACTTTTACCATAATTTGCTAATAAATATAATATTAAAATCATATAATTTTCTTCTTAATTGCGTTTTTTTATACAATATGGAACGTGTTTGTATTGAAAAACAAATATAAAAAAATTATAATTTTCTATTTTTTCATTTCATCATTATCGAATGCTTAGCAATACACAATAATATAATATAAATATTAGCACTAGTAATTTGAAACAATGTTAATTTTTATGTAACAAAATTAATCGATTATTTCTTTTCAATTATTTATCTTTCAGGAAATTAAATTTATTTCTTTTGATAAAAATGTCGACTGTACACTGGTTAAGTTTGACATGTATTTTATCAATTTTGATTAGCTGTAGCTTTGGATCATTAGTGCCAACCGTACAAGCACCTCTTGAAATATCTAAACAATGGAAATTAATAAAATATAATTTTAATTTAAATTCACCAGTTAATGATAAAGATTTTTATAATCCACTAAATATATTATTAACTGGTTTGGCAGTTTCATCTGATCGGATATTCCTTGGTACACCAAGATTATTATCTGGTGTACCGGCAACATTAAGTTCAGTACCATTAGCTGAATTTGGTAATTCACCAGATTTACAGGTAAATTATATATAAATATTATAATTAATTTTTGTAAAAACAAAAATTTTTAATAAAAATATATAACTAAATATTTATATATATTTAAAATTTAGGCATATCCGGATTGGTCATTCCATACAGCTGGTACTAGAAGTTATAATTGTAGTGATTTGGGACTTGTATCAGTTTATCGATTAAAAATCGATTCATGTAATCGTTTATGGGCCTTAGATGCTGGCGTATCACGTTCTCTTGAAGATTATGAAATTACTTGTCCACCAAAAATTTTAGTTTTTGATTTGAATACAAATCGTGTAGTAAGAAGAATTGATTTTCCACGTGAAATTATTCGTGGCGAAACATTATTTACAAATTTAATTATTGATGAGACAACAGCAAAGAAAGGTGGAAATTGTGATGATGTATTTGTTTATATTAGTGATACAGTTGAACCAGGTATAATTTACAAAAAAAAAAAAATATATATTTAAATAAAATATTTTTTCATACAAAATATATTATATAATTTTAGCTATTGTTGTCTACGATAGTGCTCGAGATTTAACATGGAGAATGACTCATCCAGCAATGTATCCAGATCCAGATTTTTCACAATCAGAAATTCAAGGACAGAAATTTGTTTTAATGGACGGAATTGTTGGATTAGCATTTGATGAACGTTCTGATATGCTTTATTTTGAACCATTGGCTACAGATAGGTATATATTCATATGCCTATATTTAATTTAAGATAATTTTATTCATTTACTACTTTAATTATTTTAAATATTTTTTTGTTACATTTTTTAGAATTTTCTCTATTGCTAAAAGTGTTCTCCGAGCTGGTCCAATTCCTATTAATCAAATACTTCCAGTTAGATTAGTTGGCAAAAAATCATCTCAAGGTGTTGCTTTAGGTGTTTCGCCAATAGATGGCAGTATAATATTCAGTCCTTTAACAGAAACAGCATTGGCCACATATAATCCAATGAATAATGAACAAACGTAATTTTTTGTTGCTTAAAATAAAATTCAAAATATAAAAATATCTAATTTATATAAAATTTATTTTTAGTATTTTGGCTTTTGATCAAGATAATCTACAATTTGTTGCTGATATGGTAGCACCAAAAACTGATCCTGGTGCACTATATTTGGTATCATCGAAATTTCATCGATTCTTTTTAAAAAATGTTAATCCAAATGAACAAAATAACAGAGTTTTAAGAATTCAATTACCTGTACCGAGCCAAAATCAATTTGGATCATCACATCCTATTCCATCACCTTATAATTTTGGATCACAAAATCCTAGTGGTATTATATTTCCACAATCACATGATTTTGATAGGAAACCATTAGAGTTTACGATGGGACCAGATTATTTTACCGGAGTCCGACAACCATTCCAATTTTCAACTGTTGGTCTTCGAAATAATGGTTTAACAAGTCCGTTTACAGCTTTAAATCATGGTGAAGCATTACCAAAAACATTACCAGTTATAATGTCACCATATCAGCCGGATAATTTTTTAAGAAGAATGCAACCAAATTTATCTACTGGTTATAATTATCGTAGATTTACAAAAAGTATTTCAAAAAATGAGACAATTATAAATTAGATACTATCTCTTTTTTTTCTGTAATACTTTTTGTTTAGATCTGGTTTCTTTTTTTTTTTTAAATTAATTAATTTATAATTTAATTTTCTATTTTTGGTAAATTTTATATCGATTTTTATATATCGAATTCAAATCAAATTGACAATCATTCATTAGTGGTTACATGCAAGAAAAATACTCAAAATAAACACTAAGTCTGCCATATAAATTGTAAAGAATATCGAATTTATAAAAAATAAATTTTTCAAAATTATTTTTATTTTAACATTCCAGAAAATTTGTAAAACTTTTTGTATATAGTTTATAATAATTTTATAAAAATGAACTAGAAATAATATGTAAATAATTATATAATTATTTAAATAATCAAAAATTGTTTTTATTATTTGGCTTTTTTATAATTTTATAGATTTATTTTTACAGTTTATTAATGTGAAAGGATTTTCGTGTACGAACGTCTTGCGATTTACTCGTACTACATTGTAAAAAGGCTCATTGTCCTCTGCAATGATTGAATTGTTCCATTGTGCACTGAAATAATTGAAAAAATGGGTGATACTTGATACTTTCTGAATTATGGTACTGTTTTACATTCATATACTTACTGCAGAACTTAATAAGAACCAAATATTTGATTGGTTTTCTACCGACCGCCTACTTCTAATATCCAACAATCCATGTACTTATCATGTAAGGCGAAACTTGAAATTGATGACAATTTAACTTTCGAATATTTATTCGACAACTGAGTATTCCTTATTGCGCAACATTTATTACACTTTTTATTTCATAACTTTTTTAATTCAGTATGTGATTTATTTTTAAATTAATTGTGATATTTTCTATTTTTCATTGGTTTTTTTTAATTCACTTGAATTTTTTTATAAACCATTTTTGAAATTTCTTAAATTTATTAATAATGATTGAGAATTTAATAAAATAATCGTCAACAAAATATAAAAATTTAAAAATAGATCATTAATAGTAACAAAACATAGTTTGTTTTTATAAATTTTGTTGCTCCTGAACATTGAGATATTTTCAGTTCATCCTTACTTTCATTTAATAAATATCCAAAGCTTTTTCTTTTAACAGTCTGAAAAAAATTCCAAATTTTATATAAATAAAGATAAAATTTAGTTGCATTTGTATATAAATACAAAAATACATACTTTTCTCAAGTGGTAAATCTAATACATTTTTGTAATGTGTTAGATTTACCACCGATTTTCTGTTGTATTTTCTTCGTTACTACCAGTAAAATATACTACTACACTACGAACAATCAATTTGATAAAACTTCAATTGTGTAAATAAAAAACAAATAAAAACGTGTGAAATGGCAGCAATTTTCTTCATTCGAATTATTTACACGGTTCTGATTGATTGAAACTTCCGATTTGCTTAACAGGTGGTAGACACAATGTTTTAAATGATAACACAATTTATAAACGAGTCCTGAAATTTCAGAATTCGTTTCCAACCCAGAATACCAGTTTCATGCAGTTGGCTCATATAGTAACAAAGTTGGTGTAAAAAATGTTCAGTTGTCTCATGTTCGTCTCCGCAACTCATATTTATCTCGGATCGCCGTATTTTAAAAATTTGATCCTTCAGCATTGATTGTCCTGTTAAGAGCGCGGTCGCCCTTTTACTTATATATCATATTTTAATAATTATGAAGATAAATATGAATCATATAATCATAATTAACATTTAATAAGATTAAACATAATTGAAGAATTTAGATAAATAAATTATCTTAATTTTTATAAAATTATTATCATCGAAAATTAAAAAAAAAACAGTAAAATTATAATTCTGTCTTATTTCAAAAAAATTTCAAATTTATTAAGTATTATTTATATTGCATAATTTTAGGCACTTTTACAAAATCGTCAAAAAAAAACTTTGTTATGAATTTATTTATCAATAATTTTTTTTAGCAGTACAGGCAGTTAGGATCAGAAGATCTTTCGAAAGTTTTAAAGAACTTGAAAATTCTAACAAAATTATCAATCATTTCGAAATAATTAATCTTACGAAATATAAAATAATAAACATAAGAAATTTATTTTGAATTCAAATTAAACACTTTTGAATAATGGAAAATAAATAAAAATAAGAAACTAGTAAAGAAGGTTGTTATAATTTTATAAGAATACTAACTTAGGAACAATTTAAATAACTTATTTAAAATTTAAATTTATATTAATCTAATCATATTATGTTCCCAGTGCTGAAATAATAGTTCTGCTAGTTTGTTATCGAAATATGAAAGCAATAAAATAAAATTAAAGAAATAAAAATACAATTTAAAGATAACCACTTTAAAAGTATGAGTTTACCCAAGTGATACCAAAATTATCTTTACCAATAAATATACAGTATAAAGAAAATTAATTATTCTATGTTGGCTGCCATAATAAAAGATACACAAGAATTTATTTAGCCACTCACTTTTTATGAATCCTTAAATAATTTGTAAAATTTAAATAAAAATATTTTATACTATTTATTAGTCGTTCTTTGAATTGGTTTATGATTTTATGAAATTATGTAATAATATTTAAAATATCATCTAAAATATATAGGGTTTTATCTATTATCTAATTAAAGCATATTCCCAATTTAAAACTAGTCATATAAATCTCCAATTCATTAGTATAAATGGTTGGTTCAAAGTAATTAATTACTTCCCCGACAAACAATTTGAGTCCGATAGCTGTTTCACGGTCTGAATTTTCCTGAGCCACGGTGAAATTTTTTTTATAAAAATTACGAACGCCAATCCGATATAGGCCGATCTATAAAATAAACAACAAATATGCTCACAAAAACGAACTGAAACGCGAGTATATACGAAAAAAAAACGAAACATCCGATTTCTTATGCATGATCAAATTTGCGCACATTTTATATTTGTCATTATTCTTTCGACTCAGTCAAGTGCGAACGTGAAAGTTAGAAGTAGTGAAGTCAGAAAAGATAAAAATATTTGTAATATATTTATATTTTTTTTTCTTATAATATATAATTTTCTTGTTTTCACATTATAAGTGTAATATTTTTTATATTTTCAAATTGTGAAAGGAAGCGGAAAAAGAATATCATTGTTGGTAAGTAAAATTTTATTTATATTTAAACATAATCACGATGTAGGAAAAAAATAAAAAAAAATTTTTTTTGCGTAAGTTAAAATTCAGTCTCATTTCCCGAATTTTTACCGAAAAAAGTTTGAAAAATGGTAAACGCCCGAAAATTCTATTGAAATACATTTTTTATTAAACATGTTAATGTTGGTCGTTTATAAAACAAATTTATTTAAATTAAAACAACACTCAAAACTCAGTGTTGTAAAAATTATATTTTTTGGGTTCGGTTAAAACTTGGTCTCATTTTCCGAATTTTCACCGAAAAAAGTTTGAAAAATGGTAAACACCGGAAATTTCTTTTAAAATGCATTTTTTATTAAACATGGTAATTTCCCCCGTTTTTAGAAGAAATTTATTTGAACAAACTTATTTTCAGAGTAGTAAAATTTAATATTTCTTAGCTTCCGTTAAAAATCAGTCTAATTTTCCGAATTTTCACCGCAGAGTTCGAAAAGTGATAAACGCCTGTAAGAATTTATTTAAATTAAAACAATACCCAAAATGACTTTTGTAAAAATTATATTTTTTGGTTCGGTTAAAACTTGGTCTCATTTTCCGAATTTTCACCGAAAAAAGTTTGAAAAATGGTAAACGCCCGAAAATTCTATTGAAATACATTTTTTATTAAACATGTTAATATTGGTCGTTTATAAAACAAATTTATTTAAATTAAAACAACACTCAAAACTCAGTGTTGTAAAAATTATATTTTTTGGGTTCGGTTAAAACTTGGTCTCATTTTCCGAATTTTCACCGAAAAAAGTTTGAAAAATGGTAAACACCGGAAATTTCTTTTAAAATGCATTTTTTATTAAACATGGTAATTTCCCCCGTTTTTAGAAGAAATTTATTTGAACAAACTTATTTTCAGAGTAGTAAAATTTAATATTTCTTAGCTTCCGTTAAAAATCAGTCTAATTTTCCGAATTTTCACCAGAAACAGTATTTTGTTCTCGTTAAATGGTTGCTATTTATTAATTTGCTTTTTTCAAATTTAATAAATACAATTGCATTTTTAAAATTTAAAATTTTATTTCAATCACACCAATATGAATAAAATAAAATTTATATGGTTTTCGTTTTCTAAAGGAAAACGCAATTTAAAATATTTGATAAAATTAATTTTATTTATTTCTATCGTTTTTCCTATTCTTAAAAGAGATTCTCTAAAACATAATTCCCCGTCTATATATTTAAACTTTACTATTTTTAGAAAAACAAGTAAAGATCTTATTCTAAACAGCAGAAAATAATAGAAAAGTTCAATATGGCTAAGTACAAGCTTTTGCAAAATTTGTCGAAACAGTCAATAAAAAGGCGACTTAAAAGATCAGAAAAGAAAAAGTCTAAGCAGAAAGTTCAAATTCAACCAGATAATTCTACAAACGGTCTTCAAAATCCTATAGATAATCCAAGAAATAGTCTTCAAAATCCTCCAGATAATCCTGAAAATATTCTTCAAAATTCTGCAGATAATATAGTAAATATAAGTTTACATGAAGAGCAGTATGAAGACATCATTAATATAATTTTACATGAAGAAGAAGAACCAGAGGAGACTTTGTCCAATCTGAATGAAGATTTAAATATTCATGTTGCAATCGAAATCAATTCAAATGAAAATTTGATCGAATTTCTCCAAAGGTGGGCTATAGAATATAACATTAAAGCAAATGCCATTAGCAGTCTTCTCTGCTTTTTAAAAAAAAATGGTTTCGATAACATTCCAACTGATGCCAGAACACTTTTAATGACTCCCAAAACAAGAAACTGCATTGCTTGCCCACCTGGACAATATGTTTACATTGGATTTTCTCTAGGTTTAGAACAAATTCTTTGTAGTTTGAATAGTATTCCTAGTGAAATAGAATTTGATATAAATATCGACGGATTACCGATTACAAGAAGTGATCAAAGCTGCTTCTGGTTAACACTGGCAAGAGCTTGTAATATAATAAAAAGACCAATTACCGTTATCAGTATTTATCATGGTTACAACAAACCTAAAAACTTTAATGAATATCTCAAACCATTAGTTAATGATCTAAAGCTTTTACTTTCTGAAGGTTATAATTTTAGACATCGGAGAATTTCCATAAAAGTGAGAGCTTTTATTTGTGATGCTCCAGCTAGAGCAAGTATTTTGGGTACAAAATCTCACAACGCATATTTTGGCTGCTTAAAATGTTGTGTGGAAGGTGAATATATAAAAAATCGAATGACTTATCCAATATATGGTTCAAGAAGCAGAACCAATGAATCATTTAGAAGCAAACAAGATAAAAACCATCACAATCATACATCAATTATCGAAGAATTAGATATTGATATGACTAAACAATTTCCATTGGACTATTTACATTTGGTTTGTTTAGGAGTGGTAAAAAAAATTCTAAGAATGTGGGTGTGCGGAGAAACTACTTCACTTTTATCAAGCAGAGATGTAAATAAAATATCGGAAAATCTAAAACAAATATCTTTATCACAACCCTCTGATTTTCAAAGAAAAATTCGACCACTTTCGGAACTTTCATATTTCAAAGGATCTGAATTTAGGGTTTTTATATTATATTCCAGTCCATTTGTATTGAAAAATATACTACCAATGCATAAATATAACCATTTTATGTTACTTCACACTTCAATTTTAATATTGTCGCACAAAATACTTAGTCAGACCAAAATAGAAATTGCAGCATCAATGCTTAAAGAATTTGTGCATGGTGTAGGACAAATATATGGTAAACATCATCTAACATACAATATGCATTGCTTGACACATTTGGTTGAAGATGTCGAGCAATTTGGAAATCTAGACGAGTATTCAGCTTTCGAATTTGAGAGTTATATGTGTGTAATAAAACGCTTTCTTAGAAAACCTAATCAACCACTTGCACAAATTTCTAATAGAATTTGTGAATTAAATAACTTTAGAAAAGTTGAATCAAATAATACTGTAATTAAATATCCTATATTAAAGAAAAAAATACCAAATAATAATGGAAAAGTAAGGTATAGAAAAGTTATATTAGAAAATTTTGAAATAGATAGTGGAGAAAGAAATAAATGGATTCTTACTGTAAACAAGGAAATTATTAAATTTATATATTTAGAAGTCCAAAATAATAATATATATATTTATGGAGCACAAATATGCAATCCAGTTAATTTTTATACCACTCCTATTGAATCCAGCAAATTCGACATATACCAAACTGATTTAAGTGAAGGTACACCAAGATTTTGGAAGTTAGAACTGGTGGAAAAAAAACTGTTTGCCATGAAGAGTTTTGAGAACAACGGATTTTATGTATTCTTCCCCATCCTTCATTCAATGAAATAAAAAAAAAGGTTTGTGTAGAGTGTGTTTGTTTTTGTATTATTGTATTTATCATCATCTCTACATTCTTATCATTTGCATACACTACAATTACATTTATAACAGGAATAGTATTTTGATTTGATACTAATGCCATGTTGTGAAATTAATTTAGCATATTTTGCACTAAACATTTGTAAACAAAATATTTTTTTCTTTATTCATTATGATATTCATTTATTTTAATATTATTTTTTATATTTGCTTTCAATATCTTAATACTTAATGAATAACAAAAACTTAACATGGTTTGGACTATTTTTTTAAAAAAACTTTTCACTTTATTAACTGATATTACTAATTTTGTTTTTCACAATTTTGCATGAAGGTAACTATATTAGCTATTTTAAGTTCAGTTTTTGTTCATATTTCAGATAAAATGTATTCAATTATTGAAACTCGTAGCAAAAGAGGGGGCAAAGAAGTTTCAATAGTACTTTCAACTTGGATTGTTGGTAAAGACGTATATTGGCCGAAGGACTACGCAATAGCTTTAAAAAAGAAGGCCGATTTAAATTTAGAATGGGATAAATATAATTGTGTTGTTCTTAAAGATAACATCAAATTATTTTCGGATGCAAAACAAAAAGAAAAACATTATGCACTTCATTCTAATTCAGAGTCAGAAGAAGCTTCTCCCAGAGATAAAAAAAAACTATTTCAAACAAAAGATCATAATGAAACTTATGATACAAAAGTGAACGATAAAAAACTTACACAACATAATATACCTCTTTTCACTGTTGGCGAAAGTGGTGCATGTATATATAATAAAGGTATTTTTTGAAATAGTCATTTAAATTGTATTTAATCATCTTAAATAATATTATTTTATTTATTTTAATATTTATTAAAATTATTTGTTTCAGAAGCTTCATCTATAGATATGCTGCCATCAGTTAAAGAATCATCCATCAATTCATCAAATAAAAGTATTTCAAGATTATCCTTTCAATTTTTTTTAACCCCTATAGTTATATTTTATTTTATCCGAATATTATTTTAGATTCAGAAGCAAGATCATATATATCTCTAGTGAATGTCCCAAATTCCCCATCAACAAATAGTAACATGCCACCTTTAGTTAGAGTTTCCGAATCAGCCACCAATTTGTCCAATGAAGGTATTTCTAAATCTTAGTTTCAATATTTTTTATTTATTTTAATGTTATTTTTTAATGTAATAATAGTGTTAGACTTTTAATACGATTATCATTTTAGATTCAGAAGCTACTTCATATATTTGTCCAATAAATATACCAGAATCCTCCTCAACAAATATACCACCATTAGTTATTTTTTCCGAATCTGCCGCCAATTTATCAAATAAAAGTATATCTCAATAGCATTGTTTTAATTTTTTATTTATAGTAATATATTTTTTTTATCCAATTATTATTTTAGATTCAGAAGTTCCTTCATATGTTTGTCCAGTGAGTGTACCAGAATCCTCATCAACAAATATATCGCTACTTAGTATTTCCGAATCGACCATCAATTTATCAAATAAAGGTGTATAAATATTCTAGTTTTAATTTTTTTTTTATTTACTTTAATGTTTTTTTAAGTTATTGTAATTATTTTTTAAACCTATATAATCAATTATCATCATTCTAGATATAGAAACTACAATTATTGACAATAATAATTATCATGTCCGGACATCGCCGGTATCGACAGTGCTTATGGATACAGAAGTGAATGATTTAACACCAAATTCATCATTCGGGCACATCAGCTCTGGTAGTTATGAAAACAATCGCGGTCAAGTCTTTCGATCGAATTGCTTTATTGCCGATGTAAATGGAAATTATGAACAACAGAGAAGGGATCCGATTGTTTCTACAAGTTCAATTTATCAACTACTTCAGACAATTAACAACAAAATTGATAAGATTGAGAAAACAAATAAAAAATCGACAAATAATATGCAATCATTAAAGCGTTCTTTTGCTGAAACATCAGAAAATATAAATAGCATCAAAAAATCAAATTTAAAATTGTCAAAAAAAATTAAATTAGTAATTGAGGACAATGAAAAAACAAAAGAATGCTTGGAAACTTTACTACATGCAACACAAAAAAAAAATCAAACCATGATTAAAAAAGACCACAACTTTGTATACCCTCCAGTACCACTTGAAACTGTTGAGCAGTTAAAATACTTCGAGGAGCAACTACTAAATGTAGTTTTTATAGATCAAATGGTAAATTTATATTAAACTGGAAGAAAAACAAAAATAATAGTAATTTTTTTCTCTAGACTATCCGACTTTTCAAGTTTAAATGTCCAAATTTAAATAAAAGTATTAAATATATGTGTGAACATCTTTTTAAATATGATTTATTAAAAAAATATTCTTGGTCAGGCCAATGTGGTCTTAATAAAGGTAAATAAATCAATATATTTCCATTTAATTAAATTTTTAATTTTTTGTGTTTTGTTTTGCAGAAATTACTAAACTTATTTTTTCTGAAAATGTATCAATAATAAAATTGTTGGAAAATACAGTCAACTATCTTCTTAAAGATGATGTTATAACACATGAAGCCGTAAAAAAAGCTGTTCAAGAATTTTTGAAGCGGTCGACGATTCGATCTGTACGAAAGAGTCAAACAGTATGACTTCATTTTTAAATTTAAGAAGCTCAAAGTAAAATTATTTTGTTTGATTTTTTCATTTTTGATGCATTACATTCATTTTCATTATAAAAGTAAATTTTTTTTCATTACATGAATTATTATTTTTTATTCGTAAGCACGATGAAAGTAAATTTGTGCGTTTTTATATTTTTTATGTTTATTTTGAAATAAACTTAAGAAATAAATATTTAAAAAGTATTTCAATATGATTTATTATTTCTTAATAGTTTACTGTTTCTGAATTGTGTTTTAAAAATAAGAGAAAATATTCCAAATAACAATTTCTGGAAAGCGTCGATAAATTAACCAATGAAATATACTAACTTTTCGCCGAAATTTCCATTGAAATTTAACCAATATTTTAACCGCACTTTGTCCAGTGTGAAACCAGTTATTTAACCTTAGCCAACGCCGATATATAGCCAAATATACGTATTTATACAGAAAATATTAACCGAAATTATTCGGAATATGGACAGCAGATTTTTCTTAAAACTACTTTTTTTTTACTCGGTTAAATAACCGGAAAAAACCACTGAAATCAGAAGGTAAATTGCAGATATTAAAACCGTAATAGGTCGGAATATGGACAGCAGATCTAGCTGAAAACTACTCATATTTTAGTCGGTTAAATAACCGTAAAAAACCACTAAAATTAGAAGGTAAATTGTAGATATTAAAACGGTAATAGGTCGGAATATGGACAGCAGATCTAACTGAAAACTACTCATATTTTAGTCGGTTAAATAACCGTAAAAAAACACTAAAATCAGAAGGTAAATTTGTAGACATTAATACCATAATATACCTGAATCGGACTTCGTTCGGAAAGTGTGCCTGCCCAAGGTGTTCCAAGCATCATACTTTATACGGTAACGGAGTCGGACATTTACCGACTCGGTCCTCGGACACACAATGGTTTTTTTTTGGACTCAAAAATGCAAATTGTTTGTCGGGTTCCACACTCTGTAATTGAATGTCATTGACACTGAAATATGTAAGTAATATGGTAATAAAAAATAATATTTTTTTAAAAAACGATTTAATCTCCGCATAGAAAGCATATAAAGTATTTCAAATTTCTAACATTTGAGTATGTAAATTTATCTTTAAAGTATGACGAAATGTATGTAGAACATGCGGCCAGTTGTGACTATTTTGATGAATTACTATTTTTATGAATTTTATGTATATATTTTGATATTTACATTTGAATTTAATTTTTGTTTTATATAAACTTTAATGAATACTAAATGAAAATTTGTTAATGAAAATTTGTTAACTGTATTATTTTATAATTTTAATATTAATATTTTTAACAGCCTTGTAAATTATATCAATTTTATTACTATTCGTATTGCAACAATATGTTAATTTATCAGATTTTTAAAAGTTTAAATACAAATTATTTTATTTATTTGGAAATCATTTCCTAGCTGAATTATCTAAAACTCTCCTTTGAAATGCATATAGATTACATAGTTTAAAATGCGAAATCGTAATTCAATGATTAAAAATGACTTTGACATTTAAATATATTAAAATAATAATTTTAGATATAGCAGAAAATAAAATTGAATTCAAGTAGAAAGTATAAAACAAATTAATTTATAAATACAAATTCTAAAATTGTTCAATTCAATCAATTTTCGTTTTTATGTTTTTTTATGGAAATTATTAATCTTTATATACTTACTTTAAACCTGCCAGATTGATTTATGCAATTTAAATATTTAAGTTATAAAAATATTATTTAGCCTGGGGATATAAACTACCGTATGGACCCACTAATTAAATTGCATTGTTGGAAATTCTATACAAATTTTATACGAATAAAATTAATGAATATTTTGATTTTCATTTTGCCAGTGATTACTAAAAAGTCGGTCATCCACTTTTATTATGTCTCGTATATATTTAAATTTTTGGGATGATCAAAACATGTTACATAATAAAAAAAAAAAAAATATTGTGAAATATTTGAAGGCAGGTAAACTTTAAGGTCTTTTTTTCTTAAATACCAGTCATAACAATTAGGTCTTTTATGGTCATACGGTAAATTTTTAATGCATTTTTATACTTGTACATAAAATATTAAATTAAATATTAAATTTCAATTTGTCCGTTTGTCCGTCTGTACGTTTATAATCGATTAATTTTATCAAAAAGGATCTAGATGAACTAGAAACATGAAACCAACACTAATAGAAAACTAAAAATCTCTAAAAGATTTTGGTTCCCGAATTTTTGGTAGTTAATAAGTTTTTCATTTATTTAAAAATTTCAGAATAAATCCACTTAGTAAAAGAATTTGAAAGCATTACTAAAGTGCCCAGATTAGAAATTGATCTGTCAATCTAAAATATCATATTTTTGAGTAATATTTGTGCCAGACATTTTTTTGTTAAACAATTTCACATTTCTACTACATATTTCATCTCTTTTGTATAGACTATTTTTTTGTAACTACTAGAAATTGATTTTAAAATTTAAGTTAGCCAACAGTTTTTTTTTGTTATGTCAAATTTGACCTGACAAACCATAAAATATTAAAATTTTGTGTATTGGTTATTTAATTTTACATCAAAATTCGAGAAGGCTAATCATATTTCATACATATAAATCATAAATAAATGTTAACAAAAATTAAAGTTAACTGATTATTTTGCAATGTAATTTTTTTTGTATAATCGATGCGTTTTAAAATTTAAATTTAAAGTTTACATGTTTGTTGTTAATTCATTTTAAGTGAAAAATTTATAGTATTAGTGGCGTACCTAACAAAGGTGGAACCTGAAGGCAAATGTTTTATGATGGAACTTTTGGTTTTCCTATAAAATTGATTGTCATCATAAAAAGTTGGAATAGTTTCTTATTATTAATATTCAATATTGTATAGAAAATTACATTACGTTAACGATTTTGTAATATCACTTTTGCAATTGACAAAACTATAGAAAAATTAAAAGACTAAATTTGGTAGCCCTTTAATAATCAGGAAGAATGAAGTTTTAACTAGATCCGACTCTAATAGGATTATAAAATATATTTATTCATACTCCTACTATCCTTCAGTTTAAATATGTTTTATTCATGTTTATTTACATATTAATAAATAAGTAGTGATAGAAACTATATTAAAATTTATATATTGTTTTTAATTTAAATTTTTCAAATTTCAAATTTCAAGTTTTATTTGTTTGCCCTGAATTATAATTTGTACTATGGAATAATAATTTTAATTTTTTTTTTTATGTTTGAAGAGATATTTTGAAAAAGATACAATTTTGAGATGATCTAGTCTAGATATTTAATATAAATATTTGAATATTAAGCTGAACTAAATGCATTATTTGTTAATTATTAATAGAGATCAATAGTATGCTCAATAAATATATTTAATTTCGAAATTTTTATATTAAATATTTATTCATTTTGTTGCACTATTATTTTTTGTATTAATTATATCTAGTAATTTGCAACTAACCTGATTTAATGTACGGAATAATGCCAAGTGACAAAATAAAAAGTCGATATCTTTATTAACAAATTATATGCGAAATATTTGATGAAATGATTATAATGAGAAAATATTAATTTTTAGTTGATCAATGAAAATATAAATAATAATAAGAAGAAAATGGAAATTCGGAAGCATTTTAAGGTAAATTGAAACAAATCTATACCAAAAACAAATGCTCTAGATTTGGATACTAATGTAAACAGAAAATAAGTTGCTAGATCAAAAAATAACATGGAAAAGATGAATTATAAAAAATCATTTGAGGTAACAGACAAAACACTTATGAATATAATGAATTCTGGAAGCTCAACATTCCCCAAAAGAATGGACAATAAATCAGGATGAGAAAGAAAATTTAATTAATTTCTTATGTTAGAAAGATTTTCAAATTGAAATATTTTAAATTGGCTTATGTAAAATAAATATATTTAAAATATTAGTTGATAATTCAAAGTCATATTATATTTACTAATCATAAATATATTCTAAGAAAACATTTAAGATAGTCAAAAATAAATAAAAAAATATGTAAATATAAAAAAAGAACCTATAGAAATTACGCAAAATTTTGTGACATCACTAAAATTTCTATATTTTATGAGTTTTTGGAAATAACTAAGTTTTGGGAAATAAACTCACGTATAAAATTCAAATTTTTAATCACATTTTTCTTAAATTTAACACCGACATAACACGACGACTTAAAAGGGTTAAACCTTAAGGGACTGGAACAAGTCACTGGATAAGTTGCTAAAGTATCGCAAAAAAAATAAACTAAAACAAAATTGCTTATTAGTCTTAAGACTAAAATTTTTGCAGCGTGATTATTATCGCTTGGGTTACGTTCAAGGGAGATGTATTTAGTGGGTTAAAATCCCACACTTTTATAAACTGCGCGCCCGAAGATTCATAGTGTCGAGTCGACCGAGATTTTCACCTACTCTCACAACAACAAAAAAATGTTTTACATAATTTCATTTAATATACGCTCGTCATACATAAAAATAATAATTAATAAATTTTTTTAATGTTTAATAAATTTTTAATTATAAATTTTTAATATATTTAATAATTAGTAGTAGTTTTTTTTTGTAGTTGTTAAACGTCGTCGTAATATCTTTTTTATTTACTCAAGCATAAATCAATATTTTTCATTAACAATAATTTTCTTAAATCATATATTAATTCCGTAAAATTTACAAAAATTGTTATTAATTATATATTATTTTCATAATTTATATATTAATAATTATTACATTTTATTATTTACAAATATATATTTACTTATAATAGTGTCGACGTCGGTGAGTTACTTAATTTTCATCTCAATATAATCAACGGCTTCCATTTGTTCGGCTTCTATTTATTTGTTTGTAACATTAAATATATGATTAAATTATTTCGATTTTTGTTTTGTTGTTTTGATTATTTAAAGTTGAAGCTTTTGTAACGTCTTTATAAATTCATACATCAATTGGCCAGCGATCATTTGACTCCCATACGTCGTGCTGTGGAGTGATGAAACACCAGTTTTCTTGAAAATCAATGATAACGTAAAACAAAATATTGTAAAATTATTCAAGATTTTTTGTGTGTGATTCATATAAAAATATTTTAAAATTAATTAACTATAAAAATATTTTTGAAAATAAATAAATTTAGTGTGAATTTTACAACAGATTAAAAAAGTGATAGTATTAAATTTTGGTTTTTGGTATGATATTAATTTTGTTTTTTACAAATATTTTTTTTTTAGTTTGTATTAATTTATGTAATTAAGTATATAAAATCGAATTTCATTGTTTAAAATTGAATATATTAAAAAAATTGGTGTGAAAGTTTTATGGAAATTTTTAAATTCTTTTATGCTCTATTGTTTAAGTGATATATGTAGTTTAATGTTTATATAAATCATTTAAAATTAAGAATTTATTTATTTATTGATTATATGCTAATTCAAACATTTAATTACCTATTGTAACTTTAAATTTAAACACAATAATAATTAAAACAACAGAAGAACATTACTAAATTAAATAATTTAAAAAAAAAGATAATGCAAGGAAAACTAATATAGATTAGAATAATGTGAAAAATTACAAAAATTATTAATTATTTTACATAAATATAAAATTAAGATAAATATATTTAAAATTAAAATTAATAAGCTCGTATTTCCCATTCTTTGTTCTGTGATGTGATAAGTTCGAGATATTTTCATTACGAAAACGTTACGTAAATTTTCATATTTTGTATAGCTTGGTCCCTTATATAATTAGAATTTATTTTACCACTATAGTGGTATGAATCAACAACATAAATATAATATCTGCAACTATTATAAGTGCAAAAATTGCTGATGATCCCTGTATGGTGGTAAAATTATTAGATTGGAGCAAAGCAAGTTAGACAATGCAAATTTTAGATTTTTTTTTTGTTCAATTCTATCAATATAATCACGATAATATGATAATAATATTTGACTTGAATATGCAAGGTTATAGATGACGCTAGTGAAATGAATAAGAATTTAAGATTGTATGGGTCATCAAACTTCTTAAATCATGTCTTAATGAAACTTAACATAGAGTTACTTTTACTAACTCATAAGTCTATATATTTTATATTTTATGAGTTATGAGAGAACTCATAAGTCTTTATATTTCTTAACCTTATTAATATTTATGTATGTTAAAGAAGCTGTAATTTATAATTATTGGTGTGGCTGCGTCTGGTATAAGTATTTAAAGTACACTATTTAACATTTAACATCCAGTTGTTTTATTTATACCAGTTTTTCAAATTATTTAAATCTTCCAGAAGTGAATTAGTCTCATTTGAAGAAGAAAGTTAAGTTTACTTTACTAATAAGATAATTTTAATAAAAAACTATAGTTTAAAAAAATAATCAATTTTGAGAAATGATATTCATAAAAATATTATTTTCCTGTATTAACCATGGAACACCTCCTATGCCGATGGCCTGCGGTACTTAATAAACGGTTTAAACATGTGGAGCATCTTTTCTTGATGGACTTGATTGAAACAGGTATCTTTTCTTGATGGACTTGATTGAAACAGGTAAAACTCATTCGTTAAAGCTGACGTTCTGGAGACTTAATCGTCCGTCGACAGGGGAGCACATAGGGCCAATAGCCTAAAATGCTAGCCTTTTGGCTCCACCACTCCTTGTAAACCAACCATTTTCCTATATTAAATATGTTAAATATTTTTAACCAATTTTAGAATTTTCCTAGTGCAATGATTAAAAATACAATTTTTTTTATAAAATATGTTCTGTCTACGTCGTAGCTTAATTTCTGATTGCTGATTCAACTAAATAATTAAATAATAATACATAATTGTAATTTAATACTTTTTCAAAACAAAACAAATTATTTGCTAATTACATTAATCTGTAGAATAGATATATCATCTTCAAATCTGTAATTATTTCCAAAATGTTTGTTTATACAAAAAAAAACAACAATTATATAAAGTTCTCTTAAAAAACTAGTTTGAAACGATATTATTAGTGGCTCGTTTTATGTTTAATTAATGATTAACTAAGATATAAAGTGTCATTACAATAAACCTGTTTTGTATAATACCAAAGAAAAATTATATTCACTTAAATAAAAGTTTATTAACATATGATATAGGTAATAGTTGTAACCAAAAATTCCTGGGTTGTATTGAAAATTTCAGATCTCTGAATCTTAATAATTCGGAAATTTTAACATGTACTTCAATAATTACAGCTACCAACTAGATCGCAAAAACAATTTATGTCCTATTTCAAATTTTAGTTAAATCAGATAACTATTCTATAAAATATTGCTACACACGCAGATATCGTAGAAACATTAGCGGATGATTCAGATTATAATAGTAAGTTCGGAGGTTGTGACAATTAAGGTTGAATCTGGGTTTCGTAAAAAGTATTACTATTAAATGAATCGGATATTCTTCATTATTTTTATGAGAATGATATTGAAACTTTTGCAGAAAGTTCGAGCTATTTAAAACATCTGAAGTTTTTAAAATGGCAATAACTTCTGCCTTTTTAATTGTTATGCTATCATTCTTAAGTCTATTCATTAGTTCCATTTTCTTTCAATTTCTTGTAATAACATCATTTATTGTATTGTATAGATTCTTTTTAACCTCCTCATCAAAACATGAATTCCGGAGAATATGTAATTGATATAAATTTATCTCGCTAAAATATATATAAAAAAAAAATTGCGTATGGTATAGGATAGTATTCAACCGTCGAACTAAACTTTTTTTGTTGAGAAAATAATTCAGGTTTTTATTAGCTAAGTTCAAAAACAATATTTAAAGTATATCTCTTCAAAGCTGTCGAATTTTTGTTAAACTTAAGCAAATAACTGAGATATTTACTTACTTAAAGAATTCTGGCTCTTGCATTACATATTTTATTATGTAAATAATCATAAAACCGGACATGATTTTTCTATTTGAGATATATCTGAAGATCATCTTTTAAGTTTAAGAGACAAGTTCAAGTTTGCATTAATAATTTTTAAAGTGAAAACTTAATTGGTTTTAAATTTTACGATAAGTTAAGCGATGTAAAAAAATATATTTAAATAATTAGTATATTTAGCGTAAATATAATAAAGTTAGCTTGAGTAATAGAAATTATTTATCTTTTGAGTTTTTATTTTACCAATCGACCTGAGCTTTTTTTTATGATTTTTAATTAACTGTTTTAAATTTGAGTAGTACTAATAATCATGCTACTTGTACGTTTAATTGATTTTTACATTGTCGCCAAATCATTTTGTCAATATAATCATTTGAAAAGTAAATATTACAAGCTTTTACACAAAATTACAAAAAAAAGATGAAACTCATAAGTAATTAGTATTTTTGGAAGTCTCTAAAATCGTTGTATTAAATCAAATTACAAAGATTTCTAAATATGATAGTTTAAAAATGATTTTCGAAAATGTTATATCATATTTTAAATTTTATCTTTGATTATGTTTTGTATTAATTAAGTATTTATAATTTAAAATATTCAATTTAAATAATTAATAACATATGTATGTATTTTGAAAATATCAAGGTTATTTGAATATGTTAAATTATATATTTAAATTTAAATTCTTCCATTTTGTACTGCAGTTTCAAATATTTTAATACGAATTTTAAATTTTTATTATCAAAAATATGATTTCATATCTTGCTATTTATGAATTAAATATGTATTAATTAAAAAAGTGGTTTCATATTATGCTTACCATAATTCATGGATTTTAAATTGATATTATTAAAGAAGATAAATTAATATTACAATATAATGATTAATTTATAATAGTTTTTATTTCAATTATTAATTTGCAGTTATACATTAAAAATATGAAATCTCTTCTTATTTGCATAACTTTTGCAATACTTTTGGCAACTACATTGTGTTCAACACCAAAAGAGCTAGAAACGGTTCATCAATGGAAAGATTTAGAATTTAATTTTCCAACACCACAAGAACGAAAATATGCTATTGCAAATGGATTATATGTCCAGGGAAATGCAGTTCCAATTGATGTTGATGTAGATTATCGTCAAGATGGAAGCTGCAGAGTTTTTACAACAATTCCACGTTTTACAAGCGGAATACCATTTACATTGGCTACAATATCACGTAAAAAAGGAAATGGTGGTCCAATTTTAGAACCATATCCTAGCTATAAATGGCATTCTAGTCATGGAAAAAATTGTGATGGCATTACATCCGTTTTTCGTATTGCGGTTAGTAACATATTTCGAAATTTTATAACTAATTTTTTAGAATCACTGTTTGATAATTTAGATTGATGCATGTAAACGGTTATGGGTACTTGATACTGGAAGAATTGATACAATTCAATATTGTCCTCCGCAACTTTTAATTTTTGATTTACGAACAGATCAATTAATGCATCGTTATCGATTCCCACAGTCACAATACAAAACAGGAGCATCATTATTTATTACACCAATAGTGGATGTTCGTGATCCTCCACCATCTGGAAATTGTATAAATACAAAAGTTTATATTGCAGATGTTCAACAGCACGGTTTAGTTGTTTATGATTTACGAACAGATAGTTCATGGCGAATTGAAAATAAATTAATGTACCCAGACCCAGATTGGGGTAGATTTACAATTGCCGGTGAAAGTTTTGATTTAATGGATGGAATATTTGGTATGAGTGTGACGCCACAGTCAATAAGAGGTTATTATTTTTTAAGAAAATTAGTTAATAATTATTAATTTATGTTTCTTTTTAATTTATAGGTGAACGTTACCTATATTTCCATGCTTTGGCAAGTCCAAATGAAAATGCAGTTCCTTTAAATATTATTGATAATCGTGCTTTATGGATAAATAATGCAGAGGCATTACCAGATGCTTTCAAAACAATTGGTACTCGAAATATACAAAGCGCAGCAGAAGCAATTGATAGCCGAGGTAATATATATTTTGGTCTTATGAATCCAATTGCAATTATGAGTTGGAATATATTTAAACCCTATAATCGGAATCAGTTCCGAACAATTGCACATAATCCAAATACACTACAGTTTACAAGTGCCATGAAAGTTGTACGAAATTTACAAGGCAAAGAGGAATTATGGACTTTAACACCTCGATTCCAGGTAGAAAACAAATAATTTCCTTTTAAGAATACATAATTTGGTATATTTTTTGTAATATGATTTTAGAAAATAATGGCTGGCACAAAAAATCCAAATGAAATAAATTTCCGAATTCTAGGATGTCCTATTGATGAATTATTAAGTGAAAATGGTGCTTGTGGTTCTGCGACAAGAAATCAAGAGAATTTAATTTTCAATTGAAATTTTCTGTAAATTTATTGAGCAAACGTTTCTTTATTTACACCAAATTTATTTTATGTTAAGTCTGACAATAAGATTTTAAGTATATTTTATAGTGATAGTAGTAAAATTATCATTTGTTATTGTTATTTTGTACTTAAGCTTTAATAACTATAATTTTAATTAAAAGAAAATCGATTTTAATTCAATAAACTAAATAAAGTTTCTAGTTTATTTAAAAAAACGAAAATAATAATTAAAAGATTAAAAAGTGTAAAATTTATCGTCTTTTGATTTATCACACTTTCATTTTAGTTATTTTTTTAGATAAGAGCCGAAGTTCTTAGGTTTTATAAAATAGTTATTCTTCACATGAGTTCTCTGTCAAAGATATCAGATATTAGAATAGCAGAATGTGTTGCCAAATGTTTTGCCATTTAAGGATTAATATAGAAAACCCATTCCAATATAATAAATTTACAAATAATCTAGATTCATAATTTACTGCCAATTTTTTTTTTTTTGTCAAAGAATTTAACAAAATTTACATAAATTAATATTAAAAATATTTGAATAGTAAATTTTTAAAATTAAATACAATCTGTTTTATACTTGTTATTTTATACTTGAATAGATAAAAACATAAGAAAATAATGAATATTAATTTATTAATAATTGTGATTATATATGTGATTAAAACACATATATAATCACAATTATTAATAAATTAATATTCATTATTTTCTTATGTTTTTATCTATTCAAGTATAAAATAACTAATTTTCATTACCATTTAAACATGAATTCGCCATTCGGGAAAATTTCCAAATATTACAATTTAATTTATTTCACAATATCATTATTTTTAAATATATATAATTACAGTGTCGATGTGACAACCTTATATAATTAAAGAAAGCCTAAATTGTTGATGAATTTGGATTCATATAGTAAAGAACATATTTTTTAAAACTAGAACATTTTCTCAGAAACAAAACTCTATCCCCATGCTAGGAAGCAAAGAGTAGAATAATATTATTTACTATAATTCAAATTTCTACTACAAATTTTTAATGACAATATTTATCTCTGCAATTAATTTTTACGGAGTGATTGACGACCGTATTAAAATTTATCTTAATTTGATCTGCGTATTGCTCTGCCCATTAGAATTTGAAAGTATTATAATTTGATACTATCGTTGGTTCGTGAAAGATTAAACTACAACTATATAATCATAATATTACATCTACGGGACCACTATTTTTAGTTGGTAATTGGTAATTAACTTTGGTAATTAACTTTGTTATAAATACATCCATATGACATTATATCAGTTGTCGACTGTTAAATCTTACAATCAAAGTTAATTGTAAAATTCAATGAGCTGAAAAATATGAAAAATGAATTATTATAGAGCAGACCTTGTGATTCATAGCTGTATATGTAATTATTTACAATTAATTAACGAAAAGTTATTTAAAAAAAAAAAATTACTAGTATATCCTACCACCTGCGCCAATGTTATGTTATATTTCTTTTATTTAAATACTATTTTTTTATTTAATTTACTTTTTTCTTATTTAAATACTTTTATCTTTATTTAATTTATTTTTTTAATTTTAGTTTTTTTTTTGGTTGAACAATTCCTTACTTTTGGTAGTAGGAAATTGTTGAGAAACTTTATTTTATTGTAGTTTAGTCTATGCGTATTGACGTAAACGTAATGTAAGAAGCAATAATGTTTGAATGAATTGTTCAGAAGAAGCAATAATGTTTGAATGAATAATGTTGAATAAGAATTAGAAAAGAAGAGTTATAAAGAAAATACATAAATTGTGAAAATATTGAAGAAATTAAGAAATAATGTTATTGTAGATGTAGAAAATAATTAAGTATAAAAATAATTAAGAAAAAAATGTAATAAAGTAGAATTAAGAAATGTTAAAAAAATCAAGTTACTAATAAATAAGTATTAAATTAAAAAAGAATTATGGAAAATGAAAAATAATATTAAAGTAAATTATTTTTTAATATGGCTAGAGTTTGAAAACATATGTTCTCTTCAAGAACTGGAGAATGAGATGTATAAATACACTGCATTATCCAAATTTTCGGAAACAATTATTCAGACCTTAAATAGCATGTGTCTAAACTCTCTAAAAAGCTTTTAATATTAAGATTGTATTGGTGACTTGCATTAAAGTCAATGCATTTTACCTGCAGAGCATAGATTTCAATGTGACGGTATTGAAATTATATGGCATACGCATAGGGCAGGTGCAAATCCAACGATTGTTTGTCATTCAATCCGCTTGTTTTGACTAATTGACTTCCTCCTATCGAAAGTAAGGAGTAAAATAGACGAAACAAATAATAAAATAAAATAAAATATTCTTAACCAAAGGTAAGAAATTGTACAGCTAAAAGTAAAATTAAAAAAGTAAATTAAATAAAGATAAAAGTGTTTAAATAAAGTAACTAAATACTGAAAAGTATATTTAAATAAAAGAAATCTAATATACAATATAAATAGTATTGCAACTGAATCCGATCTTATAGCTCCTGATCAATTTATTAGTACATATAGTGTTAAAATCTATAATTATCTTTAATTTTTCAAATAGTTTCCAAAATTATAATTACTAATATATCTAATTCATCAATAAATGATTAATTAATATAAAATTTAATAATAATTACTTATTTTATAATTCTTCAAAGTGAAAATTGTCTACTGATGAAATAGATATTGAATTTATATACTTAACATCATCAGCAACTGTATAAATATATTTAATTCAAATAGTGAATGTTTTGTATTATATAATTATATTGCGATATTGTGAATATTCTAAAAAGGGTTCAGCTCAGTAATATAAATTAAAACTTTAGATATTATCTTACTAATTAGTTATTATATAGTAAATTTAAACTATTAAGTAATATTATTTATTCCAGGACTTTGAATTATGCAATAGTTTATAATTTCCGATATTAATCGTTACACTTTCAAGAACAACATTATGCTGAATACCAAAAGAACTGGAAATGATTCATCTTCTATGGAAAAATTTAGAATTTAATTTTCCAAAATCACTAAAATGAAAGTATGTTGTTGGTCCAGGGAAATGGATGTCGATGTAGTAGATTATCGAGGAAATACACATTTATAATAATACCACGATTCATTGGCTAATATCACGTAATTTAGGAAAACGTGGTCCCAATTTAAAACCATTTCCTATCTATTCATGGAATTCTAGTCAGATAGTTTAGTTTATGGTTCTATACGAACAGATAGTTTATGGCGAATTGAAAATAAATTAATGTACCCATTTAGAATTGCCGGTGAAAGTTTTTATTTAATGGATGGAATGTTTGGTATGAGTGTGACGGCACAGTCAATAAGAGGTTATTATTTTTTAAGAAAATTAATTAATAATTATAAATTATGTTTCTTCTTTATTTATAGGTGAACTGGTGAACGTTACCTATATTTTCATGCTTTGGCAAGTCCAAATGAAAATGCAGTTCCTTTAAATATTATTGATAATCGTGCTTTATGGATAAATAATGCAGAGGCATTACCAGATGCTTTCAAAACAATTGGTACTCGAAATATACAAAGCGCAGCAGAAGCAATTGATAGCCGAGGTAATATATATTTTGGTCTTATGAATCCAATTGCAATTATGAGTTGGAATATATTTAAACCCTATAATCGGAATCAGTTCCGAACAATTGCACATAATCCAAATACACTACAGTTTACAAGTGCCATGAAAGTTGTACGAAATTTACAAGGCAAAGAGGAATTATGGACTTTAACACCTCGATTCCAGGTAGAAAACAAATAATTTCCTTTTAAGAATACATAATTTGATATATTTTTTGTAATATGATTTTAGAAAATAATGGCTGGCACAAAAAATCCAAATGAAATAAATTTCCGAATTCTAGGGTGTCCTATTGATGAATTATTAAGTGAAAATGGTGCTTGTGGTTCTGCGACAAGAAATCAAGAGAATTTAATTTTCAATAAAAAAATTTTGTAAATATGTTCGATAATTTTTAGCGTTTTTTATATGAATTAAATTTATTACATATTAAATATTAATAACAATAAGTGTGGTAATTACATATATATTATATTTAAAATAGTTATTGATTATTTTGTTATCGTTATTGCATATTCAATCAATATTTAATATGTCCGCATATTTTTTATAAATTTAATAAATTTTGTAAGTGCTAAGAACTATAAATAAAAGATAATAAATATAATATTAACTTTCTTACATACAATTCGAAAATTAAAAATTTGTAAACAGATTTGTAAAGATCTCTTGTTTTTATATCATATCAGAAAGCATCGGTTTTATCAGATTGAACTTACAAATCTTATTTTAAATGTTTTTGCTTGATGTAGATAATTAAAAATAAAATTATTTTCTTATTTTTAAAATTTTATTTATTTGCCTTAATTTAACAAAAAAATAATAATAAAGTATATTTATAAAAAATATTTATAAAAGATTTAAAAGTTCAAATATATAAGCTCATAAGCTGTGTGTGTATAGATTTTGTCAAAAGTCTGATACATTTTTGTTTCAACGACTATAATATCTCAAAAGCTACACTAATTCTCCTTTGGACTAGTGTTGTAACTGAAGCAGCTGTAATGTTTTATCAATAATACGGTTTTTGTATGATTATAGAAGGGACATTACTCACAAAAATCCATAATGTTAGGACTTTATTGTATTGCAAACCTATAAAAGTTTCCCTTAATACTAGTTTCCCTTATTTTCAATTTATACTATTTTGAGAACAGTTGTTACTATAAATAAGGAATATGAAAGTGAAATTAACAATTTATAAAATTAATTTTTGAAAACATATTGTTTGATTTTTTTATATGCACATATATAAAGATTTCCTAGAAAATATGTAATTAATTGTCGCTATCTATAAGCCATAGGATCATAAGCGATATTTAATGTTTTTCACTTTAATTTTAAAAAAATAATATATTTTATAAAATAATTATATAAACATTTTTCGAATTCAATATTAATTACATTATTTTGGTTCTTTGTCATTATAACCTATTTTCTTGTGAACTAAATAATTTCAAATTCAAACATTGATAAACAGTATTTAATGTTCGCGTTTATGAAAAATAGTATTTAATGTTTGCGTTGGTAATAAAATTCAAGGTTTACACATCACCTAATTCACCGATATATAGACAGGTGTGAAATATTTGAATATTTGTTGCTAAATTTTGAAAAATTATAAAAAGATTTTAAATAAAATATAATATTAAAATAGATAAACGTACAATTTGGTAGCATCATCGTATTTTATTCTGTTTGTAATGTATTAACGCTACTATGTGTACAATAAATAGTCATGTACCTGGTCCTGGTTAAGAAATTTCCATACGAATCTAGTTTTTCAAGATTATTTATAATATTGTTCAGCGGGAGAATTTTTACGAGATTATCTCAGTCTGGCGAACCCTAGCTAGCCGAATAACATATAAAAAACCGGATGAATAATATGTTAAATGTTTATTGTTATCTGAAAAAGTGTTGATTTCCAAAATATGTTTATATTTATAAGTCAAAATAGTAAATAAAAAAAACCAGTTTTTAGCAACACTTATTAAGATAATAATATATATTTCATTTTTTTAAGAACTTTTGTAGAGAAGATTATGTAGTCTATATAGAATTTAAAAAATTGATCAGTTTAATTTAGGAATTCTTTAAGTCAAGTTGTTATATTTTATTTGTCGTAAAATTGGTTAGTTTAAATATAATATAGATTTAATAAAACCAGTATTATCTTTATAATTAATTTGTTAATTCAGTTAAAAAATAATTAATTCGCCATTAAATTGGTGATGTCTTTCAAAAAATTTACTGATAAATTATTATTATATTTAGTAATAGGTTAAAGTTACAATTATTATTATTTCAAATACATTTTATGTGTATATTTTGGTGATATTTTATTGATATTATATTTTTTATTAAGATATTAATAATTTAAAATCTGTAAATAAATTTCGGAGTTTTAATATATTATTAATTTTGTCTAACAATTAAAAAATGACGATTTCAATTTTTATGAATTCATATTATCATAATTAATACCGAAATTTAGAAAATAATTTGAAAATCAATTAATAAATGCTAATTTCATTATTTATTTTTTGTTCGTATTCTTCATTATTTATATCGTCTAGTTTAAACTTAACTATAGATAAAAGTGCGATCATTATAATAATTTTATAACACGTTTTTTATGATTTTAATATAAAAATTGAAATATTAAAAATACAATCGCAATAAAATGTTTTTTTTTTTACTATTTTTTAATTTATTATTTAAAAATAAATTTGATATTTTACGATATCTGGATAATTTATACATAAATCTAATACATATACTAAAATTTTTTATAGTATCTGAAAGAATGAAATCTTCTATATTATTATTGTGCCTTGCACTATTACTACAATCTGCAATATGTCATCGTCATCACCACCATCATCATGAATGTTATGATGATTGTTATGAGGATCATCATAATCGTTTTAATCGCCATAACAAACCAGCTTTAAATTTGGTGTATGAATGGAAAGATTTGGAATATGATTTTCCAACAAAAAAAGATAAAAACGAAGCTATTGCAAATGGTAATTATGTACCAGGTAATGGTGTACCCATTGATGTTGATGTTTTCTATAAAAGAAGGGGTGGTGACAAAACAATTTTTATGACAATACCACGTTTTACAACTGGTATACCAATGACTTTAGTAACAATATCGAAAAGTCGTACTGGTCCAGGTGGACCAATTTTAAAACCATATCCTAATTATGCAATTCAATCTAGTCAGGGTAACGATTGTGATGGTATAACTTCAGTTTTTCGAGTTATGGTAAATTTTATATATTTTTGTGATAATGAATATTCGTAAACAAATATAATTAAAAAAATTAACAATTCTAGATTGATGCTTGCAAACAAATGTGGGTTCTTGATACTGGTCGTATTGGTGATAATCAGTATTGTCAACCACAATTATTAGTTTTTGATTTACATACAGATTCATTAATACATCGTTATAAATTCCCAATGGACCAATATAAATCTGGTGTATCATTATTTGTAACACCAATTGTTGATGTTAGAGATCCACCACCACAAGGATCATGTCAAAATGTTAAAGTATATATTGCTGATGTAACTGGTTATGGAATAATTGTATATGATTACTCATCGAAAAAATCATGGCGTATTGAAAATCCATTAGTTAAAAATGAACCTGGTAAAGAAATTATTACAGTAGCTGGTGAAACATTTACATTACCGGATGGTGTTCTTGGAATGGCAGTAACACCTAATGGACATTCTAAAAAAAGTTGTGATCGTAATTTATATTTTCATTCATTGGCGGGTGTTAAAGAGAATGCTGTATCATTAAAAGTATTAGATGATATGAATTTATGGCAAAGTAATAGTAATGCGATGCCAAATGCATTTACTACAGTTGGTTCAAGAAATACACAAAGTGCTGCCGAAGCTATGGATAGTAATGGTAATTTATTTTTCGGTTTAATGGATCCAATTGCAATTGCTAGTTGGAATATTAAAAAACCGTATAGTGATTATAAAATTCGTATTCAAAATAATGAAACCCTTCAGTTTGCTAGTGGTATGAAAGTTTTAAAAAATAAAATGCAACAAGAAGAATTATGGATCCTTACATGTAGATTTCAGGTATATTTATAAATATATATATTTAATAATAATATACATACATATAATGTATATTTTTTTATTTAACTATTATAGAAAGTAATGACTGGAACTATGGATAGAAAGAATGAAATTAATTTCCGAATTCAAGGGAATTTAGTGAGTGAAATATTAAGAAACTAAGACTAAAAATTAAATTTTGATAATTTTTTGACGCATACTTTCAACAATGTTCCATTAAAATGTCAAATCTAACTAGTCTTTTTAATTAGAAATAGGAATGGTAAATAAACATTGTAAAAGCTTTTATATATAGCTAATTAAAAAATATATAAAAAAAACATTATTTGTTTCTTTTTTTATTAATTATCCTGGAACATTATAGAAGATAATTTTATTTTAGTGAACAAGTTCGTTTTCCCTTTGTAATACATAATTAATTATAACAAAATTAGTCATAAGCTGATTAGTTATTATTTAAATCTGTTTTACTATTAACGAGAATATGCTATAAGGAAGGATTGTAAAAAGTTTGATATGAACCCGTAGAGTAAATTTACTCTAAGTATGAAAAACCACATAGTAAAGTGTCAATTCTGTATGGGATTTTTTGTTTGCCTGAACATGTCTAGACACAATGTAGTAGTAGTTCGTTTATTTTTGTGTTTGATACGTTACCTAATATTGGAATCTCCAATTTCTAATTTTAAGGCTTGTAGAAATTAAAATAAATTTTACGATTGATAAAATTCATATGATTAATGAGATTTGTCAAGAAAGTTGTAATAGCCCGGCTAGCTCAGTCGGTAGAGCATGAGACTCTTAATCTCAGGGTCGTGGGTTCGAGCCCCACGTTGGGCGAAATAACTTTTTTATTACGTAAATTTTCATTTATTTAAAAATTACTGATTTAAAAGAAGGTTTAAAAATTTCATGGTCGTTTTTTTTTTTTTTTACTAAAATTTAAAAAAAGAAGTTCGCCCAACGTGGGGCTCGAACCCACGACCCTGAGATTAAGAGTCTCATGCTCTACCGACTGAGCTAGCCGGGCTATCTCACATTTTTTGTCTAAATAAATACAGTTCCAAATTCACTATCAGTTTTATTTTTATTTATTTCTAATCTCTAAATTTAAATCCTTTTGATATTAAATCTTTTCTACATTCAATTATTTGTTCTTGGATTTCTTTTTCTGCTTCTGGGCAATCATTAAATGTAAACACTCTGTACAGTACTGTTGTAGCGGCATAAAGCTGAAAAAATTAAATTTATAATTAAAAATTATATTAAATAATGGGAAAAATTAAACTTACTCCAAACAAAATAAGTAAAATAATTGGAAGAATCTGTACATAAAACATATAATTATTTAACAATGGTGTTTGAATCGTTTGTAAAATGATGGCAAAATATGGTATTGAAAATAAACCAATGTAAGATAACCATCGCATTAAATTCGTCATAATTATTTATATATTAATTACTATTAATAAACTAATATATATTAATTACTAATTACTATTAACATTACAATAACCAAAATCCAATCTAACGAAATCACTACTAACTCAAAATGACGTGTACGTGTTTATTTACTAATCATTTCGATTTCAGTGACATTTCGGCCGTTCAGGATTATCTATCAATTTAAACATATTAAGCGCTTTAATTGTGACTTTTATTTTTAATGTGAACAAACTTCAGATAAACTAAATTCTAACGAGTATTAAAGTGCTCATGAGATTTGTGTAATGTTTGTATAAATGTAAACACCCAAAGGCAATTTTTTGATGTCTCATGAAAGTGTTATGTCTTTCCAAAGTTGGAATAATTTTTTCATGCTGTATTATGGGTGTTGCGTGTTGCTCATACATGAATGAGATGAGATAAATTAATCTCATGAGATAAATTAATTTCATGAGATTTGTATGTATTGTCTGACTTTTTGGTATACGTACGTACACAGGATATACTTACATCGCGCTGTTGTTCTGCGTTGCAGTGCAGCAGCGCGAAAAGATCGAAAACTTTCAAACAATGAACAAAACGGCAACACCTTAACTATGCTCTGTATATTTGTATATTTAATTTTTTTTTTGCATTTAAATCCGTTCCGCCATTTATCGGTACGGCGAGAATAATTTCTGGTTCCTGGATAAAACGTAAAGGAATGCTGCGTGAAATTTTACTTATACCTATTCTTTCTAAATTGTGCTGTTTCTGTTTGTAGTTCTTTCTTAAATTTATAATTCTAAACGCAACGACCAAACTAACTAATAAGTAACAGTTTATTAGTCATTTCATACACTCCTAAATTAAAATAATTAGTTCCATCGTTCCATGTCCATCTTGTACAAGGTAGAATCGTAGAATGTATTAATAAAAACTCTCTCAAAAAATATTATTTATAATATTTCCACAATATTATAAATTTTAAAACTTAAATAGGATTGATTTACAAAAAAATTAATTCGCCCAACGTGGGGCTCGAACCCACGACCCTGAGATTAAGAGTCTCATGCTCTACCGACTGAGCTAGCCGGGCTATTAAATGATTTCTGCCAAATAATACTTTTGTATATTTACCATCCACAATACTAAAATTAGAATTTTTGGAATTGAAACACCAGAAAGTGACATCTACCGGAAATTAATGGATATAATTCCCATATTCCAATATATATTTTGTAATGGTTCTTATAAATACTATTTGTGTTCGAATATGTAATAGCTAATAGATATAAAAATTATAAAAAGTAACTGCACGTTTTAAAAATTTTTAATAAATAATTTCAATATAATAATTAATTATGTTTAAATTATGTTTTAATTTATATGTAGTCTTTTACTTAATCTATCAATCAAAAAAATATTAATCATCAATATTATTGGTCAATTTTTACAAGGCCATAAATAGAATTACGTTAATGTGTACTACTTATACATTATACTATAACTATACGCTACTTCATATAATTGGTACTTACTTAAAATCAAACAAAATGTATGGATTCTGATTTGATATCAGCATTGATATCATACTCTAACTATATAATTAAATTAATCTAATGAATGCTTTGCCTTGGCTTATTATAAGTACATATAAATTACTTATAACTTTAAGGCCCAACCATGGAATACTTTTGCTGGCTTAAGTGAATTGAAAAAGTCAACGAAAAGCCAACTAAAGTCCTGTCAAAATCGTAATTTACCCATACACAAATTAAGTGGACTTTTACTTTTATGACAGTTTTTATATGTAATTTTTTAAATAATAAAAATTAAATAAATTTTTAAGATAATTTAAAATAAAAAAGCATTTATTTTTAATTACAAAATAATATTGGCATTTTATTTAATTCACAACCATAATTTTTTTTTTAAATACTAAATAAAAAAAAAATATTTCTTAAAAATCATAAAAATTATGTATAGTTTGCTCACTAGTTTTGTTGGTTTTATTGGCAATATTCTGCCACGTTTTTCTCTTTTTAATTTATTAAAATAAAATTAATTTTGTTTTTCGTACAGGCATTTATGTTCCTGGACACTAATAATTAGAATTTCAATAAAATTATATTCACTTTCATTTACCGCCATATTTTATTAATTTTATTATGTTTTGTTTATGAACTGTCAAATTTCGACACGGAATGTGCTATTGAAATCTCATTCGCTTAAGCCAGTTCAAAGCCGTAACCATAATAGGATTAACGACTTAACCTAGTGTCAAAAAAAATTTGTTAAGTCAACGAAAATTTTACAAAAATTAAGGAATAACGTAAGCAAACCATAATAGACTTTTGCTTATGTCAATTTTAACGTCAAATACATATTGACATATTATTAATATGAGCACAATTTTTTTACTATTATAATTGAAAACTGTATTTCAAATAAAAACAATTTATTGTTTATAAATTTATAAATATTATTTTTATTTGACAAATTTCAAATATTTCAAATATAAATTTATAAATTTTGACAAATTTCAAATAAATATTTGAAATTTGTCAAAATTTCAGAAAGAGGGAGAAAGAGCGCTCGTTGATCTTAAGTTTCTGAAGTTTCTGAAGTCAACGAAACCGAAAAATGACTTAACGAAAAGTTGGTTAATTCTATTATGGTTTGCTTCATACAATTTATATGAAAGCGCTCATTTCCTTAAGTCTAATTTGACACTAGGTTAAGTCGTTAATCCTATTATGGTTACGGCTAAAGTTAACGAAACTTGACGAAACAGAGCAATAAGTCTGTATAGTTGCACCATACACTTTACATATAATAGCACATTTCCTTAAGCCGACTTAAGCCAGCAAAAGTCTTCCATGGTTAGGCCTTTAGTTCGCGAAAGTGTTAATATTTTAAATAATTTGTAATATTAACAGTCCAAAGACAAAAGTTTTATTTATTATTTTGGTATTTTATTTAATATAACAATAACTTAACCTTAAATAAAATTGTTTTGAAAGAATTCTTTATATTGTAACCAACAAAAATTACAATTATCATTTATTTATTTTTATTTTTCAAAATTGCTAACTGATGAAAACAGAATTTAACCAGCTAATTAAATACTTTAAGTCAACGACTTTTGGGTTGGTGTTATTTTTGGCATCAAATTTTCTTTTATGGAAAGTTTAACAATATTAAAACTATTATCTATGATCTTTATATACAATCTAATAAAAAGAAAAAACCAAAAATTTTATAGGTTATTTGGTATTTATTTTATTGGCGGTGTTAAAATACTTAAAAATTATTTACACAGGTTTTTTTTTTTTAACTTATTATTGTAATTTGAAAATTATATTTAAATTAATTTTGGTTAATTTAAAAATGTACAGAAAAAAAAAGTTAATAACAATTTGAATATTAATGTTTTTAGTATGTAAATTCACGAAATAGATATTAAAATTTCAAAATATATTTCGGCGATAATTTTGTTGTTGTTATTTTACTTATGAATCATAATTTTTATTATTCTATAGGAAGGTAAAATATGCTATTCTAATTGAAATGATTAAAATTAGGGTTTTTTTTTTATTAATATGTAAAATTAGTATACATTTTAGTAAACCTTTTTAGTTATTTTTCTAATTGAACCAAAAAAAGGTCATAGTTAATTTAACAATTATATTTTTAGCTATTTTTGGATGAACTTGAATAATTATAAATTAAATCAGCAGACACGTAAGAAAGTCATATGATTTTAGAAACTATATATTTAATATTTAATTAGTGTTTTTGAAAAATAATTAAAATTTAATTTAATAGGTAAAAATAAATGAAAGTTTTAGAAAATTTAATTATATTTTATTAATATATTATGAAAAAAAAAAATATTTCGTTTATGTAAAATATTTAATTATTAATAATTATAATTTGAATATGTTAAGTACATATATATTTATTAATACTTTATTTACCAATTGACATGTATATACATATAAATATTATGTAGTATGTATAAATTTCTTATAATTTAATAATATAATAATTTTTTTATGAATTCTTCTTCGTCATTTATAGATTATAATTATGCACGACTAAACTACTTTAATCTCTTAAATTTAATAACAATTTATCTTAGATTTTATTTAAATGTAAATTAAATTTTGATTGAAAATATGTTTTAATATAAATAAAATTTATAAATCAATTGGATTATCCCTCATCATAATTTCGTATATTCATATTCATCGATTTATTTAAATATTTGTATATATACATTAGACAAAAAATCTACAAATTTATTAACATTTTAAAATTTTACAGAAATTTATGTAAAAAAAAAAAAAATGTCTACAAAATTTAATAAAAATTACAGAGGCGGTTTAGGAATTACTAATCGACTATAGAGGTATTTAACAATAAATTAATCTGAAAATACTTACTTTTAGACTATAGGTCCTTAGATAGACCAGGATCCATGTGTAGCGTATGTCTGTAAATCGAATAACCAAGAAAGTTTTTAAAGGTCGCATAATTTCTTTTTCCTCGTCGATTAAATTACCCAACAAACCGAACGTTTAAAAGATGCTATTCGAAATTTTGAACAATTTTTTCTCCATGAACGTAAACGTAACTGGAAGAGGAAATTGATGGGCATAAAATCGTGCACTGTGGAATAGGAAGATTGAGGAGACCGAAGCCGGAAATCGGGCTGTATCGCCTTAAAAGAAGAAGAAAAATATTTAATTCTCAATAGATATTATTTTAAATTAAAACTACATATATGTTATAAAGAAAAACCATAAAAATTAAAATTTCATATATTTAGCTTTAATAGCCTTTAATTTGAGACATACAAATTTATAAATATTGGAAATATAATGGAAATTTTCACAATCTATAGTTTTTTGATGATTTTGGTTTTATGACGTTATTTACTAGGTGTTAATAGTTAATTTAAACTTATATAAAAACTAACTCGAACGCACTTTGGAGATCCTTAGCAAGTGCTTAGTATTAAACTGTACCTGAGGTACAGTTTAATACTAAGCAATAACCTGTCACAATTCAAATTCAATTATCATCCATTTGTAGTGTTTCTTTAACATGTAATAAATTCACTGATTTTTTTGCAAAATATTCAATCAAATTTTAATTTTATATTTTGAATTTAAAAATTATTAAATTTAATCAAATAAATATAATTTTTTTCTTTGGAATAGAAACAGAAAATTAATTTACACCTTCCTAAATAATACACACCTTTTTTTTTATTTTATTTAATTCCCTATAGGAGCAAAAATAATAATAATATTGTGAACCGCAAAAGACGTGATCTTCTTAAATATACCAATGTCATATAAATAATTTAATTAAAATAAATTATTTTTAATTAACGTGAAATTGCTAAACAACAAAACTAACTAAATCATGCAAAATTCAAATATTTTTTTGTTATTTTGCGCCAGGCAAATTTTTATACTCTTAAGTAATTATAAAAAATTAAAAAAAAAATAAAAAACATATATTTTTTTAATAAATTATATTAAAAAAATAATCTTTTATTATTTATATTATTTAACAAATATACAATTTATTCAATTATTTTGTATTTTGATAAAAAATATTTATTTGAAATTTAAAAAAAAAAAAATTGAGATAAATATGTAAAAATAATAATTTGTTTACATTTTTATAAACTTTACAATCTATCGGATGATGATGGCATGGCGTCTTTTCGAAAATTATAAATGCGATTTTTTTTTTGTTTTGTTTTTCAAATTCTCATCATCATCAAAATACATAAAATAGCGATATATAAAAATATATATGTATATAAATTTATGCTAACCACATCCACAAATATGTTGAGACCAAGCCTTTATTTTTTTTTTTATTGTATTAATGTTGGCTTGTTAGTTAGTTGGGTTAACATATTGTACAGTATTATTTATGTACACCTGAAAGTCTTTTCTGTATTGTCCCTACTTTTTTTTTCCAAAATTTTGTTAATAATAAAACTTACAATCAGCTTGAAAATATATTACAAATTACAAACAATATTATTCCTTATTAAGATTCTAAAAAGCTTGAGAGAAATAAAATTTATTTTAATAAATTATAAAGTTTTAAAACAAGAAATTTATATTATAACAGATATGAATTTGGAATTAATTTCTAGTCAGACGCTAAATAGAAAAAGATGAAATTGATTAATTGAATTATAAATTGAATTGTTATTTTTGAATTATTAACAATTGACATGATACTAAAAGTATTCAGTAATACTGCACAAATTGGTTAATAATTGTATAGTCTATAAAATATTAATCATGACAAATCAGTATCAAAAATTAGATCTTCTAAATTCATAAATAGATATCTGCATCTCAACCAAATAATAACGCATTCCTGGATACGAAAATGTCTCATAGTTGAGGTTTCTGTGACATTTATATCATTACGCAGTTCTAATTAATTATATAACAATTTATATTCTTACATGTTTGATTTCATTGAACTTTACTGTAATGCTTTTTCTAAGGAAAAAACTTGTTGGCAGCGGTTTAAATCACTTATACACTCACACTGAAACGTACTGTGTGAGTGTATATACTTTGAAAATATCAAATTTTATTACTAATATTTAAAACTAAGACAACTGAGAGGGAATTTCAGTCTAGAATCGATCCTCTGACGATCTAATGGCAGATATTACAGAAGAAACTAATTTAGCATACTATCGCGCCTCATTCACTATTGCTACAAAAATTCGTATCTGATGTCACGCAAACAAAATAATAAAAATAAGAATAAAAACGAAATTTTGACTAATACAAGGGTATTAAGCTTAATAAAACGTATTTATCGGCTAAGTAAAAAAAAATACGATTCATAGCAGTTGCTTTTTATTATTATTATTTCAACTTTTTGGACTCCCTTCCCATATTTTTCAACTTTGCAATCCGTCTACCAACAATAAAATTAGTCATAATTTTCGAATAATCACGATTTTCATCGCCACTGCTGCATAGTAGTAACATTTAAGTTAATAATAAAAGCGGTTAGTTTAGTTTATTTTAAAACTTGAAAGTTGTTGGTTGTGATTTTCTATATTCCGATTCAGTATTTTTTTTATTATTTTGCTTTTGAGTTTTAATTCATTATTTGTGTCGTTTGTGTCGATATTATACGCTTTACAATTTACAAAAAAATTTAGTATATTATCCATACAACAAAAGGTAAAAATTTATTAAAAAAATATATCTTAAAGATATATGTACCTACATAAAAATATCTAAAAGATACAAAAAACTTTATGAAATTTTTGCAGTGTAATTAAATGTGAAATGAAACTGAAATTTTAAACTTGTGAATAAGCATATATTAAATTTAATATTAAAAAAAAAATATATAAATATAATTTATTACATAAAATTTCTAAAAAAGTGTGTTTTATCTTTTCAGAGCGTCAGTGTTTAAAATCTTTTAAATATCTTAAATAATAATAACATATTTACGAATAATGATGCATAAATTGATTGGATTATTTGCATTGATTGCAGCTTGTAATGCAGCACTTAAGGTAAGTTTATAATAATGTTTTTTTTTCTTCTTGTAAATAAAGAAATTTGTACTATATTTTATTATGTAACGATAATTATTGATTTTTACTATGAAAATTATTATGTCTAAATTTTTGTGGAGGGTTGATTTGTTTTGGTTTTTAGGTGTTGTTAGAGAAATAATAAATAATACTATTTATATTATTTGTTTTTCGAATAATTTGTAAATTAATTTTGGGGTCATTCAGTTCAATATTTTTAAACCTATATCAAAGATTAATTTTTGGTGACCTTGTTTATATTTTTGATAAAATAAACACTTCCTACACAACATGGAAAAATTATCAATAATAAAAAAAAATTCCATTAGTTATTTTTTTTTAACCAGAAACTTTTACCACAAACAAATAAAATATATTATGCTAAATGTTCAAACTGTTTAAATATTAAATAACACTTTAAAATAATTTTAATTCGATATCTGAAATATATAAAGTATAAAACATAATTTTTAAACAATTGTACACTACATTTTCTTATAAATATACATACGTCTTCACTACACGCAATACAACATAATTTGTTATGCTATTATGATATTTTGAACCCAAAAAAAAATAATGTATATTTTAAATTTCGTATCTATCGAATAGAAAATGTCAATGAACCCTTTTTTTCACACTATTACTTACTATATACTCTTATTTCACATTGGTGTAACTTGCATTTCCCTTCTATACCTTTCCAAATATATAAAACATAATTTTGATTGTTGTGTTGTTATGTTGGATTTTCCACAACTATATTCAAATTAATTCTGTTATGTTGGCATTTTTAATATTAAGGTAAATTTAATTTTAATGTTATTAAAAATATGTACAAAGAAAATTTTTTTAAAAATATATATCAATCGGTTATAAATAATTAATTCTTACTGATGGCTGACATTAATTAAAATATAGAATTATATTAATAATAAATTTAAAGTTATTACGTAAAATTAAATTTGATTATAGAAATTTTGATCTCGTGATTAATAAGATAATTAAATTTTGGGTGTGGCAAAATTCCCATATGATATTCTTTCTACAAACATTTATGTCTTTTATATAATGGAATTTTGGTGAACATTTTTTTAGTGTTTCACAAATTTCTCACAAAATTAATGTTTTTTTTATATAGACATCAATAAATCGGGTGTGGTAGCATCGATCAAACATTTTAGCTACTGAATAAAAGAAAATCCAGTAAATAAAATATTGATTTAGATACTAGGGCACTATAATATTTTATGTAAGGTCAAAATTAATTTTATGCTGTGCTTGATAATAATTTTGAAGTTCAAATATTTAATTAAATATTATATGGGGGGGTCTTCAATGTCATCTAATAGTTAATTTGCAATTGCATTAATTGATATCAATAAAAAAAAATTACAGAAAACTTAATAATTTAGAGAGGTTAAAATATGACACAATTAAAATAAATAAAAATTTACAAAAAAAATATTAATTTAGCAGAAATTTGAAAACAGTGGCGAATACAATTATGGGTAAAATTGGGACAACGTTAAGAATCTCATATGTTTTGAACAATAATTACAAAAAATTTATGAATTTCATTATCGTACTAATAATTTTAAGAGTTATTTAAAAAAAAATCATTAGAATGATCAATTTTTAGTTTTATTAAATAATTTTCATATTAATTACCTCAACCACCTTAAATTGCCCAGTTAGATCCGCCACCGTTTTAATGGTAATATGAATTAAATTAAGGTTTTTATTTGGGAGAAATATTAAGTAAATTCAATAAATTTTTCAATTAATTTCGAAATTATTTTGGTAATATTGTATTTATTTATTTATTATTTAAAATAAACCTATCATTATTTTTTGAAATTAATATTTATTATGGTTGTGTACCTGAACAGCAAATAAAATTACTTATTTATATATTTATGACCTTAGCACTACAATAAAATTAACTTTAATAAGTTTTTTATGTTTTGTGTTTGATAGAACCATTAAATTTAAAAATAATAATTTAAATATATATTATACTGACAGGTTAATAATAATAGTTTGTATAATAAAAATTTTAAATAATAAAAAATCATATTTTAAATATAATTTTAGATGTAATACTGAATACTATCATATAAGATTTTTTTATGGGAAATTATTAGTTTTACCTGGTAATTTTCTTTTTTAAAAAAAAATTAATGTTTATTGATAAAATAACAATATGAATAGTAGTAAATTTTTGCAAATATTGTTCATTTATTTCAAATATTCAAGGTATACTATTAATTATTCAAATGTATCTGTAATAATTTTTTTGTCAAATCATCGTTTTGAAACTTTAAAACGATTTGTAATTTACTTTAATATAATTTATAACCGGATTTCAAATTATCATATAATTCATATTTATGTGAAGAGTGAGATCAACAAAATTAAATCAATATTTTTATTTCAAATTAATTAGTTTTTAGAATATAAATAATATTTTTTTTTTTCATTTTTTTTTGTAATTTGAACTTTTTATTGGTAATTTAATATTTGGGTATTAATGAATCAAATAATAAGATGGGAAAAATATCAAATGTTAAAAATATTATAAAAATTCCATTTTTAAACAGTAGAAAATACTTAAAGATTTCACTTTGTCTGTCGGTCTGTTATTGCTTATATGTTCCAAAATTGTTTGAAAGCTAAATGTGGATGACTAACATTTTTGTCCCCGCATCCTTTTGGTACTATAGAAGTAAATTCCAAAAATGATTTGTTATTTTTTTTTTGCATAACTAAATTATTTTGATTTTGGTAATACATATAAACAGTTAGTATGTTTTGGGATGACTGACAATTAGAAAAATGATCTTAAAAAAATTATTTGAAAGAAAAATACAAAAGTGCCTCAATTAGAAATTGACTCATCAATTTTATCTTACATTTTTACTAATAAATTTTTTATTTAAACAAAAACAAAATATCTGCTGTCTGATTATTTAAATTAACATGAAAATATCAAGCATAAATATTTATCTGAACTCATATAAGTGGAAATATTACAAATTAACATATCAATATTAATTTATTTTGTTGTATTGTCCAACAGTTAAATATTTTTTAGTATCTCAGATGTGAAAAGTTAAGCCTAAATTTTCTTTTTCACTAAAATATGGTTTTTTTTTATCAATAACATTGATTGATATTATGGCTGGTGAGGTGATCATTCAGTGTAACATAAAACTTTCTATTTATTAACCAGAAAAAAAAATAGAAATTTTTAGAATAATACAATATAAAAAATATATTTATAAACTAGGAAATCTAAAATTTATTGGTTTTCTCGGAACATTAATATTGTAAATAAATAGAAAGTTCCAACATTTTAAATTGATATTTTATAAGATTAATTTATAATTAAGAAATGCATCAGCCCTTTTTAATTACTACTCTTCCTAAATAACAAGATTGTTTTAAAACGTTGAAATACTTTCGAAAAACTGGCATTCATTTTAATTTATAAACTTTCCTTGAAATCATTTTTAAATAGCATTTTTATTATTAATTTAATTTAAAATATCACGGATTTCTTTTTTTATGTCTTACTTTTATATATTTGTTAATTTCGATCATATCTATCCGCAAAAAAAAAAAAAAAACACAAAAAAAATAACAAATTAAATAATTTTTTTTCCTAGTAATCCCAAACGATGTCATCATCATTGATATAGTCTCAAATTAAATATGTTTATATCTTATAGATTCTCCGAATGGAAAAATACCACAAAATGTTAAATTCTTTATCAGTTTTGCAAAAAAAAAAAATTTTTTTTTAAATATTCTTCAAAGTTATTTTATTTTAGAGGCTTTTATACTGATTTTTTTTTTAAGTCTAATAAGAAACCTTGATGTATGCTAAAGTCTGTGAAGTATAACCAGTTTTTCCTCGCAATCTTCATAGCTTTCAAAGTATCTTTATAAATAAAAATTATCTAACATAAAAATTTATCTAATATTCCGAAAAAGCTGTGGGAATTTTGTGGAATTTATTTATATTTTTAGTTTTGAGTTTTGATCTTTATTTAATATTGTATGCATAATGAAATTACTTATTTGAACAACAATTTTACATATTCTGAAGATATAATTATTAATATTTTTTTTTTAAATTTAAAATGAATAAATGTAGAATGTTTCTTATAATGACGTTAGAATGTTGTCAAGAAAAATGCTAACACAACTTGACAAGAAATATCTGAGTCCTCACTAAATCACGGGTCTGACCGTCACGAAAACTCTGGGCTTCTACAGAAACCTGGGTATCAAATGAACAAATACTATAGTAGGGTAGGCATAATAGATTTCTTAAGTTAAAAGTGTAGGAAGGAACTTATATTAATATAATCTATAGCCAAAAATATTTTTTCTATGCAAATTTCATTCAAGCATTTTAGTATTATGTAACCGTTTCTATTTTTTCCCAATTAGAACTAGATGACAACTAGTGTAAAACTACATTTGAAACGTAAAATTGTATTTTAATTTTGGAACTTCAATTTATATAGTTTAATTCTACAGGCCATTAAATTATAACTAAATTTAAGGAATATGTTTACTAGTAAAACCTTGAAATTGTCACTAAATTATCGGATATATTTTCTATACATTTACAAAATTAGTTACATTATATACTAAATTGATGTATTTACTAATATTTAATTTGATAACCTTAACAAAAAAACCATAATTTAAAAAATTGAATTATTTATTAATAAATAATTTGAAGATATATATTTCAGTAGCTTTGTTATTATGGAATTAGAGCGTTTAGTTTTCGTGACAAATATTTTTTGCATTATCATTATTGATACAAATCATTATGTAGGTTATAATACCATTTTTGACTTTAACCCTTTATATTATGTTTATCGTTTACATGACTATTCCAATAGAATTATTGCTTTAATAAATTATATCGTGAATAATATTGATACTTTGCTTTAGTAATTTTACAGATGGTTAAAATATTTATGAAATTATACAAGATGAACATAAATTCACCTCAAAAATTAAGTTTATTTTTGCGAAATTTTATAACGATAATAATTGATTATTAAATATTTTTTACACATATTTAATTTCATGACAAAAACAGGGAAATCACAAACTTAAATTTTAAGTTTTAAGTCATTCGATTCTTCGTTAAGTTTAAATTAATGATGCATACCTTTCACAGTCAATATATATGAACAGAAGACAATGCCTAAACACAAATTTAAAGACCATAAATTTAAAGATAAATTAAAAGAAAAGCGATCCATAGAAACTCTCCATTCCCTGTCGGTAATTTATTTAATTTTCAATAGATTTCCTACGAACACAATCCTAAACAAAACTTCAAATTTTTAAAAATTGCTCAAAATAACTGCAATGGACGTCAAAATATTAAAATATATTAAAAAAAAAGTGAAACGAGAAATTGTACCCGATAACTAAACTTTTAGCCACAGTTTATGTTTCTTAGCATAAATTTTTAACTCATTTTACAAATATCAATAGTAAATTATTTTTTATTATTATTTACATATACATATTTTAATTAATAATTGTATTTTAATTTTTTTTTGTAGATGCCAGTAACAGTTTACTATGAATCTTTGTGTCCAGACAGTGCAGCATTTATAACAAATCAAATATATCCAGCTGTTAAGGATGAATTAAAAAATTTAGTTGATATTACATGGGTACCATATGGAAAATCAACTGTAAGGAATTATAATTATAATTAAATTAAATAATCTTTAATATATTTTTAATTTTTTATTGTAAAGCATTCAACACGTGGATCAGAAGTTGAATTTACATGTCATCATGGACCCAACGAATGTTATGGCAATAAAGTTCATTCATGTGCTCTTCAACATATTCAAGCTAATTCATATGAAACTGAACATACTAGAGAATCATTAATACTTGATTTTGTTACATGTTTAATGAGAGCTGGTAAAAATTTCCCAGATAATAAATATCCAGGTGAAAAATGTGCACGTGAAAATCATATTAATAATTGGGAAGTGATTGCAACTTGTGCTAATTCAACCGAAGGTAGTCAATTATTGAAGAAAAATGGTGAACTAACACAAGTATTCCAAAATCCATTGGAAAGTGTACCAACAGTTGTTTTTGCTCATGTAAGATCGAATTAAATTTATCATAATTATAATTAAATGTAATATTTTTATTTTTTCATTTTGTAGCAATACGAAAAATCTCTCCAAGATAAAGCATTAATTAATTTCCGTAGTACATTCTGTTTAAAATCTTCAGAACCAAAACCACATGTATGTCAACAAAATAGTGCTGGAAAATTTATTATTAGTCCGGTACTTATTGCTTTATTCAGTTATATTGCTACAAAATTAGGTTAAAAAATGTACAACAACATTAGCTGTAGCAGTTAAATATTTTCTATCCAATAAAAAAAAGAATCTCAATTTAGAATACCGTCCGTTTTTCAAATAACCTGTGCTGATGAAGATCTGGTTTTTTGGTAAAAAAACTTGAAAAATTATTACAAAAATTATTATAATTATAATATAAAATTTTAAAAATAAAATTGTTAATTACATTTAATTATAGACTATAAGCCAAATCAATTTAAATTGAAAATAAGAAAACAATAAAATTAAAGAATTTTTATTAAGAAAATGACTTTAAAAGAATTAATATTTTGGATCACTCTTAAATAAAGTAAGTAGTCAGAGTCTAATTGCGAACGTAATAATATTTGGCCACCTGAAGATTTAAATTTTCTGCCTCTTCATTCTTCACAGTTACGTTACTCGGACATATTGGAGCAGCGTAAATAAAGAGGAATGCAGAATATAACTTGAGCTCCTCTTGAGCTAACATTTTCTAAAATAAACTAATAGCCATTTGGCGATTTTTACTGATATCACAATTTGAACAATATTTTTATAAAAGTATTCTAAATAAACCTCAAAAATAATATTCAGAGTAATCTCACATCTTCAGATTCCATATATATATATGAGGTCTGAATTTATATTGTTTTAAGTGAATCAGGAAATATAATATTGTTTTATTATACTTTGGTAAGATTCTTGTTAGGAATTGCTTCGTGATCATTAGCTTACTTCACTTAGAAGTTGTTATGTCACTGTTAATTTTTAATAATTGTTCACAATTCTCCAATTACAAATTTCATAATGTTTTATTTTTGTTTAATTATAATTATTTATTTAATATTATTTTCTTACTTTTTCAATTTTGGTCCTTTCATTATATTAATATGAAGCTATTCTGATATACATTACACAGACACGGCCCTGTAAATAATTTAACTCTTTTTTGATGATAATTTATGTGATTTCTAAATTTTTGATTAAAAGTAGATAAATTATGGTAATTACATCCTGTAGGTGTTATTTTAATAGGCGGGAAGATTTTATGCCAAATTGGAAAGGTAAGAGCCAAAATTTCTTTAAGTCAAAAAGGCAGGAAGGATAAATAAGTGAAATTAAAGCGTATTTATTTTATAAAGTATAATTTTTTCGTGAAATAAATGAAAACTGATTTATATCTTTTTACAATTCACAGTTTAAATATACTATGAAAAATAAATTTTCCTTGAAGATTACTAAATTTAATTTTACTTTAATTAATATTAAATGGTTTGGGTATTTAAAAGAACATTTTTCTTAATTAGACAAATATTTCAATAATTAATATAAAAATAAAGTGTTTTTTCGAAATACGAGTAATTTAATGTATTATATGTCTCAACTATTTCGAGAAAAAATTGGAACTTTATGATTGACGAACCGGACAAATTATAAGAATATATCAATTAAATGGTTACATTTCCTAATTCTTCAAATTAAAAATTAAAATAATTTTTTTTTTTGATTTATTCGTAATATTTTATTTTAAACTTTACCTTAAAAAAATTTCATCTGAAAATTAACATAATATTTTTATTATTTGATTACCTTTAAAATTAAATTCAAAAACAAAATATTTAAATTAAGTTTTCCATATTATATATAATTTTAAATTTCCACCTTAAATTTTTACAGTATATGACAGTACGTATAACACTCTTCGGTTAACATTATATATTTAGGCATCCTTCATTCACAGGATATTCGTTCCTTTTCAAATAATCACTTGTAATAACATTTTTCTTTCGTAGTAAAAAATGATGAAAAGCTTTTGCTTTAAAAAACACATAAAAGTTTTTCAAATAAAATAGCAAACCTGATTGATAATGCAAAATGGTTTTACTTATTTTGCCTATTTTATTTTAAAATTATCTTTTTTTTACTTACTTGTTGCTGTTTAAAAGTCTATAATTTTACTTTTATTTTTCTTATCAGTTTTTTTTGTTTAAAACAATTTTTGTTTATGTTGGCAATTCTGATAAATATTCATATTAAAATAATTCGTGTTGAAAATTTTTATATACAATTTTTTAGATACAATTTAAAATATTTTTTATTTCTTGGTGTTTTGTGAAAATGTAATAAATGATTTTTATAATAATGGAAATATTCCATGAAAACTTACCTGAAAATCAATATGAAAAATTAAAGTTTTGTTATATATTTTTACAAATATTGTGGTGAGATGATATTTTCATATACTAAAAACGATATTAAAATTTGAGATAATTGAATATGGAAAAGATCAGAATTACACATTAAAATGATATTTCTATTAAGTTTGACCAATTTTGGAATTAATTTGTCTAGCCAATAATTAATTTGCCTATTCAAGGAAAGCCAGTTAAATCAGTGGAATTACATTTGAACTGATGAATTCCATTTTAAAAAGATTGCCCATTCATGATAGCATCATAACAATTTTTATAATAATGGAACATGAAGTAATCATAAAGTAATCAACTTCTATCATACTCTTGTACTTAAATTACATATTCCCTATACTAATTAGTAGGAAATTGGAATAAATAACGTAAATCCATATATGAGTATACATTTTAAATTGTTTATTAAAAAAAAATTTAACCTTTTGAACTAATTTATTATAATAAATAAACTTATCTGTAGTACAAAAGAAGTTCAACAAAATTTGTAACCTCAGCTCAAAACCTAGTAAATAAATTTCAATCAGATAACTGATAATTATTTTTGTAATAATTTTTATGTTACCTGATTATATTTCAAAACAATCAACAAGTATTTTGCTGATCTTAAATAAGTAACTGATTAATTTTTAAATATATTATTTATGTTAATCAAAATAACAAATAATTTGGTCTGAGATTGAGAGCCTATGAACATAATGTGTTTTTTTTTTTAAATGTTTATTCATAATTTGAAAGTCGAAAATATCAGGAGAATTGCAAATTACTAAAGAATTATTAAATACGAGGCTATACTAAGTAAAGATATACATACTTAATGACGGATGTACTGATAGGGAAATAACTGAATTATACTTTGCTGATCATATTTTAACTTGTTAGTTTCGTTTTGAGTTCCTTAGATATTTTGAATTATTCAAAACCTGCAGTTAATATTTTCATCTTTCTAATAAAGAAAAATAATAAGCGGTCTTCATTGTATTTGTCATTAGTCCATATTTAACACACGATTTTGTCAGTATGCTATGGCCTGCCTCTTTTATTAACAAACTGTATGATGGTGGGTCTCCAAGAGTTTTCCTGTGATTAATTCACAGCAAAGCGTTACCTGTAAAACTATTAACGTCGGATGATTTATTTTTCATTCTATTCGTAACCAATAGCCGAGAGTCAACCTGGAGAAACTCTCGCCGCGCCGTTCTGCCATGTGCAAAAGTTGAACATATAGAAATATACGAGAGGAATTAAAATCGCCTCTTGGCAGTGTCGCGTTGTTCTGCGGAAAAGTTCATTCGAGTTGAACTTATTTTTTGACATTTCCAAACGGCACGGCAGCATAAAGAAGAGCACACATTCTGAGTCTTGCATTTATCGAGATGCTTACTCATAATTTCTAAATATTGTTTAAATTATGTATTAATTTTTTTTTTTTTTTTTAAAGTGGCTCTCAATCTTTAATAGTTATCTTTTTAATTACATAATAATCTAAGTAAAATAATGTGAAAAGTTTTGATTGTTGCATCTGTTTTTCAGCTATTAATATATAATAATACATAATCAATAACTAAAAAAAAATAATTAATATTATTATTGAAATAATGTCTCGTAAATTTCCTATTACCAATACTAGTCCAGAAATTACTAGTTGCTATAGAATAGAGGCAAAATTATTTTGTTTGTTATATTGAGGTTTGTTAAGTAAGGTTAAAAAACTGTTTTAATGTTGTGTAAGTACAGAATTTTTTATAAAATATATTATGAAAATGTTTAAAATAAATTAGAAAATAAATATTAAAAAAAAATATAATTAATAATCATATTCCTAGTTTTAAAAGCTATACACGATTCTAGAATATTTATTATACAATTTTCCAAAAGATTTTGCCCAACCTAAATAAGTTTGTTCATATTCTAAAGTTCTTCGTCAAAATCAAATTCCATAAAAATTATTTGAAAAATATGAACCTCTAACAAGAATGCTCCATGAAATAAACTCTGGCGAGTTGGATTTCGTCTTTATCTTTAAGTAAGATTAAACTAAATGTTCAAATTACATAGTTTCTGCATAGTATACATACGTTAGCATTATTGTGAATATTACTGTTTCTTGTTATTAATTTTCGGGTTTGATAATTAGCTTCTGCATGCTTAAGAAAATCAACTTTTTTACAGTCTTTAGTTGGTATGATTTTGTTTTTCAATTATTTGACAATTACTATGCGTAATTTTAATTTATATTGAATTGGCTCAATCGCTCAGTATATAATGCATCAATAATAATTTTAATTTATATTGAGATGGCTCATCAATAGCGTTCTTTTCAGAATTATCATGCCCGCAGGAGGTGGTTGTTTCACGCTGTTTTTGTTTAAGTACAATAATTTGACGCGGAAATTTCTATTTTTTCCAATCTCAATGTTTCAATTGTACATTATATGAATAATTATTATTAATATTAATACAATTTAGGTGCTTAATAATATTATATGAACAATTTAATTATGTTTCTGAAACTGTCTACTGCTTGTACTAAGTATGAAGTTGCTAATCATTAATTAATCTGTATGTCTATGTGTACTGAGCTTAAATCATTGTGGATAGTGAAAAAAAAAAAATTCTCAGCATGTCTAGAAAGTGCGTTACGAACGAACTTAAAGAAACGGATATGATCTTACTAGAATCTTATCTACCTATCTGTCTAGTTCTCATTTAATGCATACGCATAATTGGTTCACGCAGAAGTAGTACTGCGAAACTGTATTTTAAATGGTAGAGTACTAAATGGGGAAATCATTACAGTTATATATTAGGTATACTATTCAAATTATTATAGTGTTCGGCCTCATATTGATTTTTAATAAAGTCTTAGCACATATTCATTTTATTGTAAAAGTATAACTCAGTTTTGGACTCGTATATAATTAATTCATTTTAAATCACATCATAGAATAATATTTAATTGGTAATTACATCTAACACTGATAAGATATCAAATATTTATATATTGACGGAGTATTAAAAAGTAATAAAATTTATTTAATAAATATTTGTGAGCCTACATTTTTATGAATAATTATAATTTGAGAAGCAATTTTATAAAATACTTTAGATATTGGCAAGTGTTTTGTTGTTTATTAGATACAGAAAATGGGTTGATTCCCGTGCATATTATTATTATCGCATACATTTCGTCGCGCACTTTATAGCCCACACATTTCATCGCGAAAACATTATCGTATCGCATATATTTTATTAAAATGCAAAAAGAACAAAAGCCAACTTTTTTTAAAATGCACTACGAAAAGTACCAAGTATATGAAATGTTCTTGCGATAAAGTGAGCACTATAAAAAGTGTGCGATTAAATATTATATTTATTATTAAATTAAATCTTAAATATATTGTATATAACGTAGCAATGAAAATTAATTTAGTTAAATTGAAATATTAAATTTTAAGTGTGGCAGTAGTTAAGCCTAACTTTATAAGTGCGTCTGAAAAAAAACCATTTTTTATTAAGTCCTTCTATGACACAAAATTATCTAACTGACAGAAATGAATGAACTAAAATATATAATAATAAATTATAATAATAAAAAAAAAAATATATTAATTTATTTTTTAATAATTTAAATTCAAGACATCAAGGAAATATTAGTAATTTAGTCGGGCGAATCCTTACACAATTAAACTCTTGACCCTTTCGTTATATTTCACAATTTTTCATATTATATTTTTATAGAAAAAAAAAGATATACTTTAATTTATGAATTACAAATCAAGCATTGAAAAACGTAATGAATTTTTGATGATTAAAAAAAGAAAATCATAAGAAAATATTATTCAAGATAATAAAAATGTGAGATTAAATTGACAGGTCAATCTTTAATCTGGGCCATTTTATATTATGCTTGTAAATACATGACTTATTATGTACCAAGAATTCGGGGACAAAAAGCTGGGAGGATCAACTAGAGATTCATAATGATTCATAATGTTATGAACGCAACTGGACTCAAAGTCAAAACAAGATGACTTGATGGTTAACAATGCAGTTGTTTTATTTACACCATGTGCCAAATTCAAATTCACTTTTTAACATATATAACCAGATAAATTCACTTTAACATTTCTTTTTACAAATTAATTTATTTTCATCTTGACATTTCATAGCTAAAAGTTGAAAATTGGTCAACTTTGCGTTGTGTTGCTGACTTTGCATTGTGAATGAAAGTACTATTTTCATATAGAATAGTTTAACTTTGAGTTTTGTTTTCTATTCTGAATTAATCATTAGGTTGCGAATGGCGGTAGTTAATGTTTCTAGTTCCTACCCTGTAGATCTGAGGAATAATAAATGATTACAGACAGACAATATTGCCAAACAAATTGAAACCTTAAGGTAGTACAAACGCACCTTAAAATGAAATAATATAAAAAATTGAAAACAAAATGAAATATAAATGTAAAAAAATAATAAAATAAAAATTTAACATTTAAAATTTTTGTAATATATTTTATCACTATATAATTTTGTTTGCCCATTGAATCAGTTTTCTATAACATATTCTAGGATTCTTTCTATTAGTTTTGGTTTACATTTACACAACATGGACAAAAAAAAACTATTTTATGGCATCAACTTTTGATTTATTGTAATAATAAAAAAAAAGTTAAGAATATCTTTTACTATATATTTCAGTGATTTAATCAAAAACTAATATTTAATTTAAACCCTTATCAAAATTATTGTTTATATTCAATTTTATTTATCAATATATCTTTAGATTTAAATTACATAATAATAATAAGTTTATTAAAATTTTAAATAATATTTTCGTTAACAAATTAATAATATAAAATTGATTAATAATTTTTCATTTATATGATTATATATATTTTTTTTAATAAACAAATTCTATATAAGGATTAGTTATATAATTTGACGTGGGCTGCTGTAATGACGCACCTCATTATTGACAAAACTGCCCACTTTAAAATACCCTGATCACAGTAAAAATGTGCTAATCTTTTGTGCTCGTGTATTTCTGCTGTGCAGTATATTCGTTATTAAAACGATTTCCGTTTGGAATTGACATTTTATAATAATTAGTATCTGAACCAATAAATGCAATTTTTCAGTTTATTTTCAAATATTTTAGCATAACCTAAAAATTAACAGTAAAATGTCCTTTAAATTAAAATTGATATTTAAATTATGTTTTAGTTAAAAATTTGAAAATCTAAATTAGTTATTTTTTTTTTGTAATTTTTTGTAAATCATAATCCATTTACATTAAAATTAAATTGTTAAAAAATATTTCAGAATTGTAATAAATTCCTTAAGATTTGCCTTTTAAAATTATATATTTTCATATTTACATTTATATTTATTTTACCAGAAAGCACACACCAGCATTACAGGTAAAACTTACAATTTTAAAGTTGTCTATACATATTTTTTATGTTGTTATTGTCTTATCGTCCTTATCAGAAGAAGGTGAACGTTTTAATATATCGCGCCAACAACAAAAAAAGCTCTTAATTCTGATTGGTTATCATTTGAAATATTTTATGTATAAAGTGCTAACAGAATATTCAATCCTGCCATTCAAACATCTGATACCGAAGATTACGGTTTACCTGCTGCGTTAACATAAATAACAGTTTTATATTTAATTTTTTTTTAAATTTAATAGCAGTGTCAAAGATATTGAAAAAGAAATTTTTACCAAAAAAAAAAAAAAATTAATTTAAATAAAAGAATTAATAAATTATAAAAGAATTTGATTTATTAATTTTGGTGTAATTTGAAGTATTTACCAGAAAATTGAATAAAAAAAAAATGTAAGCATAATAAATTAATTAAATTTAAAATTTTATAGTGAAAAGAATTAAAATTATTTTGTTATTTAATTATTATATGTAATTATTAATTTTATCAGAACCGATCAATTTGTGTAGTTTTAGTGCAATAAATTCAGGTTAATAAGTAACTAAAGATAGAGAAAAAATTAATTTGGATAGGTAAAACAAAAAAAAAATGTCCATATTACTTATAAATAAGTTAATTTTATTAAAAATTATTTTTTATAAATTTATAAATTCAATTATACTTGAATAATACCGAAAATGTGTCAATGTGAAAAATTTGGGAAAATTATTATCAAAGTTTTTTTTTAAATTTAGTTTTCAATGAAAATCTTGTACCTAATTCAATAAATATCGCTTCAATAATCTATGATACGAATAAGAAATTGTATAATATATATTAATTTTTCGGAAATATGCTTTAAGATTTTAAATTTTACGTCTGTCTATTTAATATTGTTAATTTTCTAGCTATAGATATATAAAAAGGCTAGCAATTTTAAATTAAATCCTTCCAGATTTTGGTTCCCGAATACTTGATACTTTACAATCTTTACATTTTCAGAATAAATGCTTTTACTGAAAGTATTTGAAAGAAGTAAAAAAGTTCCCAGTTTATTAATTTAAATTTAGAAAATTATTTTAATGCATTATTTCTAATTATACTAATTTAAAATTTACTTTAAAGTAATTGTTTATTTTTTGTAGTCTAGTTCTAGTAGCATGAAAAAATTTAAAAACCATTTCTTAAAGTATTCTATAAATTTTCAAATTTCAATACCAATCGAAAATTACCATTTTAATTAACTTTAATCTTAAATGTAATACTGTGTAAGAAGTATATAAAAAATATATATCCATAAAAATAGCATATATTTTTAGTCACCAAAAACTTTTATCTAGAATATAATACTAAAATACAATTTCTTTATCAAAATAATATAAATCTAAACCCCGAAATCATGACATATAATATTTTAATAATGAAACCTTTAATGTCATCATATATGAATATATATATAAACTAATAAAAGTTAAGTAGCATATTTTATTGCACTTCTACATAAAAAAAAATCAACTCTAATCCTTCAGTTAAATATATATAGAATCATTATTCTTCAATAAAAATGTCCACCATCGCATATATCCTTTTTTTTTGTTAACTGAAATATTTTCGAAATTACTCTTCTAAATACATACATACGTATAGTACTAGCTGTAAATCTAATTTTGAATATATTGGTAATTTTCCAAATTATAAAAATAGATAATATAAAAGACAAAAATTACATGTCTATGATACCAATATGTAAGGTAATTTCAGATAAAAAAGAGATGAATGAAAAAAACGACCTTTTAAGTGCAAGTCATTTAATATTAGATTGCTTCTTAATCGTTTCATGATAGCTTCATTTCCTGTGATATTTTTTTTATATATATTTATTTAAGCTATTAAATTATTCTTCGTATATTTTATGGTACTATCTACAGGTTAAATGCACGTAATATTTGAAAATTGAAGATAGTTATGTTTTGGTAATTTATCTAACTAAAATAACTAATTTATCTGATGTTAATATACGCAGAAAAAAAAAATTATCTTCAGTGTGATGAATAATATTGAATAATTAATGTAATTAATTTGCATTATATTGAAAACAAAAATAATAATTTGAAAATTGAGTAGAAATTATTTAATAAAAATTGATTACGATAAATTTTAATGGAATTTTTATTTTTTATATTATTTTTAAAATTATATTGGACAGTTTTAATAAAAAAAATATGTTAATTAGGATTTTTTTTTGTAATATTTATATTAAATTATCGGTTGCATTTCATAATTAATTTGAGGTATCAGCGTGAAATTTTTATCTATATCAGTTAAATTTAAAAGTGAATATATTTAAATTTATTTAAAATTGTTTTAAATAAACAAATAAAATTTTAGTTAAGTTTGATTTATTTTTGTTATACACTCTTAGAACAAGCAAGCATTCTTAGAATATTGTCTGAAAATTTTTCAACGGACTATATAAATCCATCTTGTAGATCTTGAAAATTTTGTGAAATCCATTTTCATTCTTTCAAAAAATTTAATCAGGAAATTTATAATTTATTAATTTTATTTATCTAATAACACATTTTAGAAATTTGTTTCGATGTCTATCACAAACTGAATCCACAATTTCTTTATATTTAATCTATAAAAGAATCAAATGATTTCTAAAATATTTTATAAGCTATTTTGATGGTTAGCAAATCGAGGGTTGATATATATTTAACAACGCACGGTTACTATACTATTAAATATTTCTTTCTCAGGAAATTACTGCCTATAAGTGCGTAGTTATAAAAACTTAAGTATAGTTAATAATCGTGCAGAAATGACGTACGCAAGTAAATATGTTGCCTAGTCTACGCACTTAAAAAAGATATACATTTTAATCTGTTCGTGAACCACTTGAATTAATATAAATACAGAAAAATGGCCAACAAATAATAATATTAAAATTCTGTTCGCTAAAATAAAATAAAAATATCCTATTTAGGACATTTAGGTATACCATAACTTCCTACTCATAGTAAGAAAATTTGAGTAAAAATTATAGAAATATATAAAAAAAAAAAAAAAATATGCCTAAAATTATGTTGCTCTTAAAATTAATGGATTTTTCATTCATAATTTTTCAAGTTTCCTTTTTTTTTGTTAGCAGTACCATATAAATTATACATGATGACAATGATTGTAAAACAATGAAATTTAATTTTGAAAAATTCATAAATATTAATATTAAATTACACGAATAAAATATTTTGTAAATTTTTTCTTTTAATATATTTTAAATTAATTATGACATATTTTTATACGTATTTCAAAAGTAAATGTTTTCATAAAAAAAAATATAAAATATTTTAACCCATAGAATAGATACATATGTCCCCATAGACAAGATCAAAAATTGTTTTAAATTCACTGTTGTATACTGTTTCATTTCATCAACAAGTGAATATTTTTAATAAGTGATAGAGTGTTATATTATATTACCTGTGCATAAAATAAATAATTCGTACAACAAATAGTATTCATCCTTAAATTGACTTATGTTCATTATAATCGAGCTTATATCAGCCTACGCTAAAATTTAGTTACAGTCCTCATAGCTTTTAGTTAGGATTTGGTTCACCCACAAGATATAACACAGTTCTATTAACTTGTTTTCATATGTTACTACTTAGGCTTAGGAAATGAATAGAACTATCAGTATTTATCGCATCGCATCCATGATTTATTTATCTTGAATAGTAAAATATTTTTTTTTTGAAATTTTGTATATCATGAAAATAAGAATATATGAAAAACGGAGCTAATTCAATAATAATTTCTACATATAATTAAAAAAAATCTCTCAGTAACTAGTAAGTTAATTAGCTTGAAAAAACACACCACGAATGAGAAAAAAACTTTCTTTCCAACATTTCAATTAGTATAAGAGCCTGATTGGACTATCAATCTATTGAACAATTAATGTAGCGACGATGTTTTCTAGAACTTATTCTAATCACATGCTTCTGTGCAATTAGAAGTGGATGAATTTTATTAAAATAAGCTCAATATTGTATAAATTATATTGAAATAAACTGTAATAAAACATTAACAAAACTTTTTTCGAACAGAATTTATTTAAATGATAAAATAGTCTTACCATTCCCAAATATTATTTTTTTTTAATTACTGAGTGTTCTAACCAATTTAGTTAATTGTCGATAATTAATACCTAACTATTTTAAGGAATCAACCACGTCAATTATAAAAGAATTATATGAGTAGTTAAAATTCTCATAAAATGAAGGTACAATCTGAAAATATTTCGAAAATTTCGTATAAGTTGAAGAATGAAAAATGAAATTATAAATAATTTTATGAAAACCTGAAATATTGAAAAACATAATTTTAGTTTTGCTATTTATAAGCTTATGGCTATCAAACCATCTTCTAATCAAATCTAAATTATGATATTAATATCAGCATTGAGATTAAAATTGCGTTTAAAAGCCAATTATTCATATTGCCCTCTTTTTTAAAGTTGAAATTGAAATCCCATCTTCGGTATATGAATAAGAATTATTAGGCATAATTATTTTATGTAAATCAAATGGAGTAATTGGTTCAAAAAATAAACTTTCACACTGGAAAATATCTTCAACTATTCCATCAATTCAAGAATTACGATAACTAAAATTTTAATTTCATATAAAACTCTCGGAAATAGATAAAAAGTAAATTTTTAAACTTTCTCAGTGCCAGTAACTTTACTATTTCCTTTCCAAAATTCATTAAAAACCAAAGTATTTCCTTTCTCAAAATCAATTTTATATTAGACGTTGTGAAAGTTGTGTATTTATGAGATAATCCTTTCGAAAAGCAACATTTTCATACGGAAGGAAATTCATAAAGTTTGGTAAATTAGTAAATTACAATTATAATTATAAAAAATTTAGACAAGAGAAAAAGCTAAATTTTACTGCATATAAAAAAATTGAAGATATTATAAAATAAAATATAATAAAAATTATAGTGACGAATGCCCCTTCAAAAATGATAAATAGCATAAAAACAGTAAAAATCACGATATAAGCAACTAACTCCAAATTTCGTTAAAAGCAACTGACATATTATAAAAAAACATTTAATAATTATATTATGTCATATGCATTTATCCAATAAAATGGATAGAATAAGTTGAATTCCGATATCTGCAAATATCTAAGTTTTGAAGGTCTAGTGGAAACTGTGAAACTAATATGTCCTTGCAGATGTAACTGAACATAATGAGAGAATTAAAAACTTTAACCATTTTCATAATTCCTTTAATATAACTAATCATTTCTCGTGAATTTAAATCAAATTCAGTTTGACGGTGTATGAGAAAAAAGGACATGTTAAAAAAAATTAATTATTATTTGATCAAGTAATTTTTTTATTTTGTATATACTTAATCAAAAAATATATTGAAAGGATAAAGAGTTTCGTACATTTTAGAGACATTTTCTTAAGAAGATTATTTTTTATGCTGAATGTTGGGTGTTATGATGTTGATGGTGAACTTGTCAGTCAATCTACAATATATTTCATTATGGATAATGTTGTACAATAATTATAAAAAATATTGCATCTGGTTCTACAGAAATCCTCGTAAAAATTCAATTTTTCGATAAAAGCAACCTATTTTCTTTAAAATCAACTTTTTCTAAAATTTAGTTTTATAAAATTGTTTATATCGAAATTTTACTATTAAGTATAAGTACAAAATACAAAGTATCTGGTCCAAATTTCATGGTATGCAGTAGTTCTATCCAATTTAACAATTCCTCTATTGAATTATATTAGGTATAGTGTTATCCTTTTAGTATTAATTGAAGACTGACGCGTGTAGAAATCATTATATCCTCTTAAGACAAATGCTCCTTATATTATTGTCTGTTTTTTATAACTAAATAATGAAATATTATTTTAAACCAATTATATTTAATTTTATTCGATTCAAATAATAGCTAAATTTTTGTTGAAGAAAGGATTTTAACTTAATTTCTTCATTTATATTGAAAATAGTAACTGTGCAGTTAAAATTTGTCTTTAAATTATTATTTCTACAATTGGACATAAAATCACTTTCAACAAATAAGTTATCTATTGAAGTTAATTTGGTTAATCTGTATCAAATTAAAAAGAATTGGCCATTTACAAAAATTTAAGTTTTTCAAATGTCTATAATTTATTTCATGGTAATAAATAAATATTCATTATAATAAATATAAATAATATCGTTAAAGAAGTAATAACTTAACTAAAGGAAATTTGAATATAATCTTATAACATCCGTTAAATATTTATGATAAATTAATATATTGTTCAATTTGATATTCCTTAAACCTATACAAGGACATTTTGAATGAACGAATTCCAATAAATTTCCTTTTTGGTTAACCATAACCATAATCCTTAGCCTTTATAATAATAAAAATTTAGAATCTTAATAAAAAATATATTGAAAATAAATCAGAATTTTTATATGGACATTATACTAAAATTAAATTGACCTTTAAAAACTTTCTTATATTTTGTAGGCTATATATAAATTTTATTGCATATATTAAATGGAATCTAAATTGGATAAATGTCATATTAGTAATAATTATGAAAAATTCCAATAAAATGTTATTTTCATTTTATTTCAAACCTTACTTAATCAATTTTTTATACTTTCAAATGATTATAATCGTCAATATTATGGACAAAAATATTTATGTTTTTTGACCGCTTGTGATCCATTCTGTTCACCTTGAACCCTTCAAACTCACAAGCAAATAAATCATAATAGCTTCAATATTTTTTATTACTTATTACCAAGCACCAATTAATTATAGTGTAGGCCTTAAATTTAAGTTTATTCTTTCTTTCTGGTGGTTATATGTACTTCAATAATCGACAACCATTTTATGCTTATCTAATCCGTCTGGGCGCACGAGTTTTAAGCCATTATTGATTTCTTTCAAAAAAATAAAAATAAATGCGATTTTAAAGAAAATACGCAAAATTAATTAATAATGTTGAAGTAAAATGGGATGAAATGGTTACACGTATTAATAATGAATACAAACAATTAATTTTATATTTTTGTGTCTAGAACATTCAATAAATCACCTCAAATTACGGTGATAAAAAGAATTACAAGGATGAAATAATTGATATGATAACCTATTAATAAAGCCATCAGAAAATATTAGTAAACACATTACTGATTCAATTAAAATTATTTATAATTTTATTTTTGTAAATATAAGAGAAATAATGTAAAACTGAACTAGGAAATAAGATTTTAAATTTTTTAAACATCACATGATTTTATACAGTTTTTCTCAGGGTCGGCGTACAATTAATACGATATATGCGTATTGGACTAAAGTGGTCTTAAAGCTTAAAATCGAAATTAAACCGATCAAAGTAAAGTGTTTTACCTTTAATTACAGTATTCATATTTCTACAATCCAAAATCTATCAATATTAATAAAAATCACTGTCTACACTCCTTTTGCAAATCGGCTGCTCAAATACTTTCAACTTCAACATAATAATTGCAATTAAATTGGATTTATAAATATATAACAGAGTAAAATAAATTAATATTAATTTATTCCCAAAAATATGAAATATTAAAGAAATTTTTTATTACCAGTAATTTTTTTAATTATATTGGGCGGAAGATGCAATTAGGCGTTCAATAAACCTAGAGCACCTCTGGTTTCAGTTAAAATTCACTATTTTGTATTTTTTATATGAATAATTTCAATTTGTTTATAAAAATATTATAATCATTAAATTTAAAAAAAAAAAAAATAGTTCATTTGATAATAAGCTCCCCTATAACTAGACTAAAAAGAATTACTTTATTTATATAAAAATAGACCAACAGTTTTTTTTATTTTGTTTTGTTTTTTTAAAAAAAAAAAAAAAAATTTTCAAAATAATTTATAGACAGACAAAATATGCTCTAATATAATTTAAATAATTTCAGTGCATTTAACACTATCTACAGTGTTACTCATGCTCGGAAATATTTCAATTTTTTGATATTAAATGAAATTTAAATTTAATATAATTGAATATAAATATGAAATTTGGAATTAGATTGTAATGAAAAAATTAATTATATAATTTAAATAAAAATTTGAAAGTGTTTAACAAACCCAGTAAATAATAGTTTCTTGTTATCTATTAAAGAAAAAATAACATTTTGACTGGGAATGTAACAAAATATTAAATAAAAAATAATTAATATTAGAAAGGTAACTAAAAAAAATTAAATATAAAAATAATTATACAAAAAATTATTCTATTTGATAATTTCGTTGAAAGAAAATTAGAAAATACAATTTAAATAAATTAGATAAATAATTTTTTGAATTAATCAATTTGAATTGAAATCTCATTTTTATAGAAAATATGGAAAACTAATTTATACCATTAGCTGTCCGTTAAAGTTATTTAATTTAAATGACAATATCTCTAAATTAGTGTAAAACTAAAAAATTAACACTATAAAGTAATTTATTTTTGAACTGAATTGAAACAATATCCTTTATCCTTTTGCAAATTGACTGTAAAAAGCGTATAAATTTCTGTAAAACATATATAAACATAAACTAATGCCCGATTTCATTAAACTTCGGTTTAACTTATTATCTGGGTTGTCAGTGCAAGCATAAAGATAAGCCTTATTTTAAGTGAGGTTTATATGTTATGCCGCTAATCAAGCTTAATTATTGCCACTTCTTATTATTATAGTTTATATTTATACACACAAAGTGAATATAATTTCCTATATGTTAAAAAAGTTATTAGTAAAAAGTTACTAAAAAAAACTGAAATTGCTTACTTATTAAGCTTCTTTCTTTTCCTCCAAATAAAGTATCCGCAGTGATTATTCGCAGCGTCCGTGGTGCGAATTATTCTTTTAATTAATTATATGGTGACTTATGTAAATGCAAATTACACACGATTTTGCAACGATAATATTTCTATTCAAAATTTATTTGAACGAAGCAGTGTTTTTCTGGCTTTATCAAGTTTTTTTGGTATGCACAAACTTTGCGAAGGCAACAATAATTTTTTAAATTTCATACATTGTGTAAATCATATCTAATTTTTAAGTATTAGATTGCTGCACGTTTTAACAATATTTTTTAAGTCCTTTGAAACATTTCATTTAAATGTTATCTACTTTTTCGTTTTTCCCTTTTAGGATTTGGTAAACTAAAATAATCTGTTTTCTTTTAGCAAATATAGATAAAACTATTATTATTCAGATCTAAAATTTATAAGTCTTTTCAATTTACAAATTGGCAAATTATAAAAATAGATTTAAATTTATAAAAATATGCCTGTAGAAATAAACGTGATTGAAATTTTTAAAATTGCCAACCTTAGAACCTGACTAATAAAACCCAACATTTAAAATAATTCCTTATATATATTCACATTATGTACAAATTAAAATAATAAATTTATAATATAATATCCTATCCTGTTGTCATTCTATATCAAAATGTATCAATTCAATAATTATTAAGGACCCAAAGGATTTGATATTAAAGAATACGCAAATATCGAAAATTGTATGCGAATAGATAGCATTTTAATTATCGTTTCACATAAATGTAGTAAAAAATTGTAATTTCACTTATATTTAAATACATTTAAAATTTAAAATAATAATTAGAATTTTTTTAAATCACCTATTTTTGTATACGTATGACTATTAAAAAATTAAAAAATATTTTATAGATTTCATTTTTCTTCTATAATTTTGTGTACTCTCAGCGGAACATATAATTTTATTTTTTAATATTTATTAATTATATCTTATCATATTCAATACCCAAGGTATATAGAATTAATAAGGTAATATATTGCGCATGTATGTTTTATCTCTTTCACACATTATGACGTCAGCCGGCGACAACTTTATATTTATAGTAATAATAATTGTAAGGAAATATATGAAATATCATATTATTTAATTATAGATTTCTTGTAAAATCTGAAAAAAAAACCTTTTAAATATTTAAAGAATAAAAAAACATAAATTTACAGATTAGTTTAATTGATGGTTTTATTTAATTTTCTGTTATTACTAAAAAATTTTTATTGTAAATCTGAATATAAAATTCTTATTTTAAAAAACATTTTACATCGAAAAAACAGTTTTCTTATATCTGCATGCAGATCAATATTTTCCGATGCTTCCATTAATTTTTAATATAATTTTGACCTATTTTTAATTTATTTTCAGTATTATAATTATTAAAAATATCTTCTAAACATTTTAATTTTTCGAGAAAAATATTATTTGGTTTTTGTAGTCCCCAAAAAAAATTTATTTAGCAAATTGTTCTGGATATTTTAATTTAAATCTTTTTAAAATATAACCAGCTAAATATTTTAAAGTTTCGTATTCCATATTATTTTTTTTTTCAGCTTCTACATTATCTGACTCTGTTAATCTACCTAAGTAAAAATATTATGTTAATATTTAATTTAAGTTATTTTATTGTTGTGCAAAATAAATACCATCATTCTAAATCTTCCGGTGTCTGTCATTTTGTCAGATTTACTTAAAACCAAACAAGGTTCAACAACTTCTTCAATTAAAACTTCTTAAATTAAAACTTCTTTAGGTTCTTTTAATAAATCACTAATCATTGATTTAATGTTCTTTTTATTAATACTATCACATCATTGGCTAGTAGATGTAGATGGAAGATTTTTTACTACAGAACTAGATGGAAGATGTTCTGTAGGAAATGCATCTGGTTTTAATTTTTTAGAACTTTTGGGCGAATATTTAAGCAACTCATGCCGCAAATTACATATATAATGTTCTGGTTTAAAATGTTTAGAGCATATAATTTTATCCTTTCTTTGGCATTTGTTTGCCCAAATTTTCGCCATCGTTTCGCCTTTTGGAAAACGAAAAAATTTCACAAATTTCACAATTTCAATTACTTATATATGTTTTAAGTTTTTGTTGTTGTGACTATCACAACCAAACACAGCAAAAACCACCATAATTTAATTTAGTTATTACTTTAATTATTAATATTATATATATATTTTAATACTGTTACTGTTTTCTAAATTTTATAATTTCAAGTATTTTAAACTCACTCCACTGAACACAATCGAACAATTGAACACAATTTTGTTTATTAATATTATATATATTTTAATTATTAATATTATAAATATTTTAATACTGTTAATGTTTTCTAAATTTTATAATTCAAAATATTTTAACCTGACTCCAAACACAATTTTGTTTATCTTTATATTATATTAACACAATATTAACACAATTTTTATTATTAATATTATATATATTTTAATTATTAATATTATATATATTTTAATACTGTTAATATTTTCTAAATTTTATTATTCTAAGTATTTTAACTTGAATTCGAACATAATTTTCTTTATATTTATATTAACTTTCAGTTATATTTCAAAATAGTTGTCGCCGGATGACGTACATGCGCAGTAAAAACCAAAATAGAAACTCGGAATATATTACCTTATAAATTCTGTTTATCGTGTTCAATACCTAACTCAAATGTAACATTTCAGTTAAAGAAAAATTAGGGACCCCAGAAAAGAACCGATTATTTGTTTGGATCAAAGAAAATATCAGTGAAACATAAAAGAAAATACTATTATTATATAAACATTACAAAGAAGAATATCTTATCTTTAAGTCTAGCTTCTTGCACAGTGTCTAAAACTAGACTCTAGCTAGATGGTAAGATTTTTTTTGGGTTTTTTGGATTTAGCTCTGATATTTCCAACACCAAAATAAAAAAAATATATGTAATTAAAATAAAACTTTAAATTGCTAATCATCAGAATGTCATGATCTGCTTTTAATTTTGATACCCTTTCAATGTTTGAAGATTTTGTTAATTTTATAAAAATAAGTATTACATATTTTTTATTATTTTAAATAATCTACTTAATAAAACGCTGGAATAATAATTAATAATTCTTCGGTTTTATTCTTAATTTATTTTAATTTTAACTAAATAATTTTTCAGAATCTTCGTGATTTCATATTAGAAATTCTTTATCCAAGTAACTCAATCTTTTCACATTAGTATATAATTAGCTATTCAGTTTCTTCGTAATCTGAGCAGCAGAATGGACAGTCAGAGTTTCTGATTTTCTAATTTTGTTCAGATTGTATTTTAATGGCATGTAGAAATAATATTAAGTTTATTAAGTTTCATTGGACTAAGCCTATTTTGTAGATCCTTATTATGACATTAATGGAGCATATCAGAGAATGCGAAAGGAATTTTAATTAAAATACATTCATCTTTATTTTATATTTTACATAAACCATGAATTAAATTAAATATTTATAATTATTAAATAGAAAATAACCAAAGAAATATTTTAGTTTCCCATTTGTATCAATATTCTCGAACTATATATGAAATTCCCACATACCAAAATTTCATTGTCAATTGTAAATGATCAATTCTAAATTGACGTAATGTTTGAAAGAATAAATTAAGTTTAAATTCTGTTAATAAATTTAAGAAAATATGATATACATCCCTGATATGCTAAAAAAGTTTGAATTCAATATAAATAATAATTATTTTTGCAACATACATTTTTTTAACCCACAACATAATATATACAATAATATGAAAAAGTATGACAATTGGTTAGCGTTAGATAGAAGTTAATAAATTGAAATATCAAATGAAATTATATTCAACTGGTGTTTTTTTAAAATATATAAATAAGACATTAATATAATAAAAATCACATTAAAGAAAATTTATTTTAAATACTGAATAAATTAAATTGTAAAATTTATAAAATTTTATGTGATGGTGAAAACTTTATAGTTAAATAAAGGGAATAGTTTCATTATTCTATTCCTTAATATCCTTAATAATGACATTGACTAATATTTGTAATTAATTTTATTATATATATTTACAAAATATATAATTGCAAAATTTATATTTTTCTTATTTGTTTCATTTCAGATTTAATATGAAGCTAACAGTAACAATCATGTCAGTTTTATTAATTGTAACTGCTTTAACTGCATCATGTCAAGGTAAAAATAATTAAATTTATTTCTTAAGTTGAAATTGAGACTCTAAACAAATTGAAACTACTTTAATTAATTTGGGTATAATTAATTGAAATTGATTATTTTAATTATAACACATAAATTACTTTTTACAATAATATTATTGGTTTGATCAATAAATATATAATTAAAATAACAAATTTTATCAATTTACTTTAATGACTTATATTTGAATATTCAGAATTGGGATCAATTAGATCAGTGGGATTTTTCCATTAATAAATTCTATCTATTGTAAGGGTATAATTCGGTTTATCTTATATATTTGATCTGCCTTTATAGGTCAGGATTTGTTATATTTAAACTTTAAAGCGAACTTTAAAAGTAAAGCATATTTATTTTCACTTTATTCATAAGACTATGTAGACCAAATCTTATCAAATAATTATTGATAAATTCTTCCTCAAATGCTTCTTTTCTTCTTTAATGTTTACATACATTACAATGAATTGAATTCAAGTTATAATTTCAATTTGTTTAGTGTCAATTTTAGACACTTTTGTAATTATACATTGAATTAACACTAAGTCCAAGTGTTATATAGTTTATTTTCCGGATCCAGATCCAGAACAGCTAGAAAATTAAAATTCAAGCTATAACGCTAGAAGTTGATTCTCGAATTCTCGGTACTTTATTGATATGATCGTAAATCTGCAAAATGGTGACATTTTTGTCGACTGACATTAAATGAGATGCCGTAACTAGCTTAGTATAAAATCATGACGCTTTGTGTTAAAATAAAAATAATATGTTAACTTTATTTGAAAAATATATGTAAAAGTTCTCGGATTAGAGATGTATGCATTGGAATAAATGATACTATGATTAAATAATATTAAAATATTACATTTTGTCAATTTATTTTTCTCTAGAAATATTTTTGATAGTTTCATTGATTGGCTATGGCTTAGAATATTTGTAACATATATTTTTCAGTAAAGTGAATTTTAAATTCTTTTGAGCTAATTTTTATGTATGTACATTACATAAACAATCCAAAGAAATTTCAATGAAACAGTAAGCAATATACCTGGATTTAAAATTCATCATCTAGAAATTATATTTTCCTCTATCTGGTTACGAAAACATTACATTCATATTCAAGTACGTAAATATTTTGTAGTGTTACGTGATATATTTTCAATATTATATATATTTTTATTAACTTTTGCAAGTTTTTTTTTCAAAAAATATCACATAAAACTCTACACTAATGTCATTTCTCGAAGGGCAAACTTTATTTTGAAAGTGTTGTGAAATTTTAAATAATCTACTATCGTACCAAAAATTACCATTACGATAACTTGTTATTTAAAACATTTATATTTTTTTTAAAGTACAATACAATCTTTTAATTTACTTGAAATTTAAACATCTAGACTAGAACAATGGTAACTAAAATATATTCTAATAAAAATCAAAACTTACGTGAATATTTTTCAACTATATAATAATTTTTCTTTCAACATATAAACTTAGCTGGATATAAATAAATACAATAAAAACTTAAAGATTAATGATATAAAGTTTTATGACTTAAAGTTAGGATTTTTTTATGATTTTCAGGTCTTTTAATCGGTCAGTACAATCATTAAACCACACAGAAAAGTTGTTATTTTATTCAAGAAATAAATATTTAAAAACAATCTTAAGAAAATTTTATTTAAAGATTTTCGTTTATAAAAAAAATAGTATATACAAATATTTTGTATTGTAATTTTAGAAATTTTCTATATTTTCTATTTTGATTTTTAATCAAATACATACTAAATTTATTTGATTTTTAATCAAATACTACATCATTCGTGATGCACCCAAAAATTAAGTTTGTAAACATTTTATTTTGGTTTAGACAAAATACGATATTTTCGGTAATACGATTAAGGATACTTTTACAGAACGGTTACTATATATAAAAGGATATATAAAAGAATCCCTTTATCATCATAATTTATTCTATCTAACGTCCAGTCTCAGAATTCAGGATCTTAATTCAAATATTGTTGATATTATGAGCAATATTAATATTAAAATTTTTAAATTTCTCATGTGGAGAAGATGTAATTTAGTAATCTGAATAAAGTAATTTCACATTTTTTTCAATCTAAAGTCCTTCGAATGGTTTACAGATTTTTTTACAAAATCATTACCACCCACACATAGAGTGCAGATAAAATTTGCAAATAAAATGTCCAAGTTACAAGATCCTAAATCAATTATTATTGGTTTTATGAGCAACATCAACTACATCCATTTTTAGTATTATTTAATAAAAATTATGTATTATTATTATTTATTTGCAACAATGTAGCTATATTTAGAAATTAATGAATCTTTTTCAGAGTTTTCTGAAAACAATAGAAAAAAATATATAAAAACTGTTTATTTTGAATAATTTTAAAATCCTACAAGAATAAAAACCATTAAGAAATCACAAAAATAACAACAATTTTCTATTGAATTGACTTACAATATCAGTTTATGAATGATAATGAACCTTATATTATGAATCTTATCATCAGATACAGAAAGCACACAGGATACAAAATATTATGACGATGAAAGTAAAGATGACATTTATATGAATAAGTTTTCAATTTTTATGAGACTATGATTCTATTTCTGTACTTGTTGCAACTTATTTGCACAGAACGAAAATTATTGTCTGATTTACGAATTTCTAAAATTTATACTTAATTATGTGAACCTTATTAGTAGTGTTATATTTCATTATGTTTGTTACTAATGGGTAATATATGGTTTTGAAACTGGAAACTATATCTGTTTATAAATAATTCTGTAAATTTAGTTTAATGTATTTGACTTCATTATATTCTTTAATATTAGTGAATGAAAAAAATATGTAATTCTGTAAATTTATTGTAAGTTTATTTCTAATGTAGTACAACGCATTGAAATTCTGTATAAAATTTTTCATAATAATTGAAATTTCTTATATTATTTATTAATGTTCTGATATTAGTTACTCAAATATTTTGTATAAATGACGTTGAAATATCAAATTTATGAAAGGTTTAATTGATTAAATATTAAATGATACAAATAAACCTACACGAATATTTGATTTTATAATTTAAGTATGTAGTTGAAAAACTTCGCAAGTTCCTGGCAAATCATCGATAAATTGAAAAATTATATAGCAATTAAAAATTTATCGTTTACATCAGGGCCGTTTTCACAAATTTAATCGTCCTAGAATAAACTAAATTTAAGATATTTTTCAATATATAGACAAACTTAAGTATATACATTGGAAAATTGACTGATATTGTGCTATGCTGTAATGAATTATGTTCTGGGTTTTCATCCAGCCTGAGGCATCGATGCTTTAAGTTGACTCAGCTTTAAATGCATTGGGTACTCAGTAATAAAATTTGCAATAAATAATTGTAGTTTTAATAACAAATGTTTCCCTATTAAAAGCCATTATCATGTTGCAATCAAAAGTTTCTTCACTATAAAGGAACTTATAGTTCGGAATCCATTATAAAATTAGTAGATCGAAATTGCAATGAAAATGTCATGAAACCTCTATCATTGAGGCCCTGTACTGGGATGAATATGGATAAATAAAATCGTAAAACTAATTATTAACCAAAGTTTAAAATATAAAAAAGTAGTAATAATCAAAAAAAAAAAAATATATCAAAAATCAACGTTACTTGGTTTTTTAGGCGCCTGGGCTGCAGCCTATTTACCCCAATAAATGAGAACGGGCTGGTTTTCATACATACAACGAACATTTAATTTTATATAACCTGTCTCAATAATAACCTATAATCCTAAGTTGGTTAGTATCAAATATTATGTGTAAATTTGAGCTCATTGGGCCCAGTAGTTTCATAGTTAATCTTAATCGGTTACATACATAACGAATATAATTTATTTATATATGTAGATATAGAGAATAGATAGATTTAGATAAATATACTTAATAATTAGTATCTCAGGCAACTTATCTTTAATGATGATTTATTCCACTTCCAATATTCATTTAAATGTTTTCTTTTTTTGAAAAACATTTAAAAATTCAGTAAATAAGTTTATTTTTAGTAATTAATATAAATTGATACTTTCTAATGAATCAAAAAACTGATAAATTTGTCTTAATTTTAACAATTTAATAGGAACTAGATGATGAACAAGCTTTAATCATAACAACTAAATCTACTTTGTTTTTCATAAATTTAACATTTATTTTTTGATTTATATATACAACTTAAAATAATCCTATTACTTCTAATTTGGGTATAATATTTAGAAATTTTATAAATATAAATATAAAATATTTTTATCCAATTTCCAGAAAAAAAAAATTGATGACAATAATAAAGAAAATAGTATCTATTTATTTAAGAAAAATATAAAATTAAGTATCTATATAAAAAAAATAATGTTGAGATACATTATAAAATCGATAATTTAAATAAATGGAATAATAACTTTTTTAATTCAATTATTTTACGATTACAAATATTTTTTTTTTATTATAGCCACTTGTAAACAATATGGACATTCGTGTTATGGTGGTCATGGTAAAAGATCTGATGTAAAAGGATATCCAGCACCAACTGTAACTGATTATCAAATATATCAACCACCAAATAAAAATCAAATATATTCACCAAGAAACCGGAATATTTTGACAATTTTACGTGATTTAGTAAGTTAAAAGTGAAAAAATTTGTAAATATAAGAAATATTTCTTAAAAACTATTAATTAAATTATATTTATTAAATAAAAATTCATATTTTTAATCAATAAAATTTTACCTTTATATAAGTTTTATAACAAAATTTGATTAAGTTTTACATCATTCTACTATTATTTGTTTGAAACTTTCGAACAAATGTGATGTTATAAGAAGAAATAAAGTTAAATTCTTACCTTTTGTATGTTGCTATTCTATAATTCACTTAATTACTATATTGGGTTTTAATTAAATTTAATAAAAAATATCATATTAATATAAAGATTGAAGACTGTTAAAATGTGTGATATTTCTAATAACTATATGGGTATTTTTATAATTAAGTTAAAATATTTATAGTTTTAGTTTCGTATTGCTTAGAATTCAAAATTCAAATTGTTTTTTAAATTCAATTTAATGAAAATACAATGACATCGGGAATTGGGAAGTAAACTGACGATTGAGACAATTTGCTGTCCATATAACTTCAATATGACTGAACCTGATAATGATATCACATAATTATAGAAAAGGTCAAGCTATTTATACGTTTCTAAAGTACATTTTTGTATATAAAAGAAACTTATTTTTTTTTAAAAATAATAATATTAATAATCTAAATTTTAGGACTTAGCTCGTCTTATTTAAATACCTATCCAATAATACTAAATATCTAAATTAATTTATGTACTCGTAAATTATTTTGTATCTTTTGGGCAATTCTGTTTATCTTGCACCAGAAAATCGCCTGTAGTCCTAACCCAGGAATGTGATCATACTATGAAAATTTACATGCATAATAGTTTCCCTAGTAAACAGCCAATCAACAATTTCTGGTCAACTCTATTTGTATATTAGCTTTATATAATATCATTTTTTCATGTATGGTGATAATCAGCTGTATACTCAAAAATTACAAAATTTAAAATATAATTTAGCTATAATTAATAATTTGTAAAATTATTTTTTATTTTCAGTTTGAACATAATCGACAGCCATATAATCGAATGCCGAAAAGCACCTATAATCTTGACATTGAATATCCAACATATAATGAACCAAATAATGAAAATACATCATCTGAAAAATGAATCTTCAATAGATGACGATAAATTTATAAATTTATTTGTCTCTAAATATATTATATATTTAACTATCTGAAAATTAAAATAAAAAAATTATTAATTTTTGTTTTCTTATAAATTATCTGCGATATAAAAATTATTATAAAAAATAATGATTGAAATTCATTAAAATAAATTTTAAAATCTTTGATAAAATTCTTTAGTTTCTCTAATATATTTTGCTTTTGTGAATTTAATTATATATATTATGAAAAACGTTAAACCACCTAATAAAAATTTTTATTTAATGTGTCAAAATTACAATTTTCTATGAAATACTAATAAAATTTTACTATATATTTAACATACAAAATTTACTTATTATGGTTGTGTTTATAGATATTTAAGAATTATATAAAAATTTTAAATTACATAAATTTTATTCATATTACATACAATATATATAAATATATAATTAAATAAATAATTTGAAAAAAAAGGTAAAATTTTAATTTATTTGATAAATAAAATTGTGTTAATTGAAATTTTTTTTTTGGCTGGGAAATTTTCATTTAATACAATTTTTATTTTCTAATTTTTTTATTTAAATAAATCTGTAAATGTATATAAATAGTTGTTATATGTAACAAAAAATAAACAAAACATTTTCAATTATAATATTGTTAATAATAATATTGTCAATGAATTTTCAAATGTGAAGGTATGAAAACTCAATGAGAATGTTAAAATTTTACTACATTTTGAACTGATTTTTAATAAAATATATAAAAAAAAACTATTTAAATATAAAAATAAAATTATTATGCATGTGTACAAAAAAAATATCATTGTATGTGTACAATATTTATATATTATCCTTAAATAATTTAGTGTACTTAAAATGAATGACAAATTTAAAAAATTATATATATAAATTTATTATTATCTCCAATATAAAAAAATCATGGTATATTAAAATAAATATCCAACAAAATTTGCGTTTAGTTTTTAAATTTTATAACTTTATGCTGTAGCCGGTAAGTTTTATATACTAATGGTCGATTTCACAGTGAGAGTTAATACTCATGCTTAAAGGCCTAACCATGGAAGACTTTTGCTGGCTTAAGTCGGCTTAAGGAAATGTGCTATTATGTGTAAAGTGTATGGTGCAACCAAACCATACAGACTTATTGCTCTGTTTCGTCAAGTTTCGTTAACTTGAAATGGCTTAAGCGAATGTGATTTCAAAATAGCACACTCCGTGTCAAAATTTGACACTTCAAAAACAAAACATAATAAAATTAATAAAATATGGCGGTAAATGAAAGTGAATATAATTTTATTGAAATTCTAATTATTAGTGTCCAGGAACATAAATGCCTGTACGAAAAACAAAATTAATTTTATTTTAATAAATTAAAAAGAGAAAAACGTGGCAGGATATTGCCAATAAAACCAACAAAACTAGTGAGTAAACTATACATAATTTTTATGATTTTTAAGAAATAATTTTTAAGAATTATTTTTGATAATTTAGTGGACGAATGCAAGGCTAAATGGAAGCAAAAGATTTGGGAAGGAGTTGAAGAAAAGAAAAATTTAAAGGCCAACATTATTTTGTATTTTAAAAAAAAATTATGGTTGTCAATTAAATAAAATGCCAATATTATTTTGTAATTAAAAATAAATGCTTTTTTATTTTGTATTATGTTAAAAAGTTATTTTAATTTTTATTATTTAAAAAATTACATATAAAAACTGACATAAAAGCAAAAGCCCACTTAAGTTGTGTATGGGTAAATAAAGATTTTGACAGGACTTTAGCTGGCTTTTCGTTTACTTTTTCAATTCACTTAAGGTGGGATCGTGGGATACATAGTTTCGATCGGTTTAATTTCGATTCGTTCAGTAAAGTTCAAATTTGACGTCTTTATATATTTTATTGTATGGGAAATCGAATCGAATCGCATCGAATAGAAATTTTTTGGTACGATTGGAATTTTGCGAATCCAAACTGAAGGAAATGTCAAGAGAAATGAAATTTAACAGTTTCAAAAAATAATAATATGTGATTTTATCGATTGCAATCTCTATGTTATGAGTTTACAATAAAAATAAAAAAAAGTTTGAGGTGAGTTTAAAATTATGTATCTTTTCCTTTTGTGACAATAATTATAGACAATTTATCGTAAAATATATTAAAAGAGTTCAAAATAGTTTATAATTTATATTAAATTGTACGTTAAATTTTGAAACATAAATATATATCATCCAGTATATAAATAATACAATTATAGTATGGAGATAAAAGTTATGAAAGTTATATAAAATCGTTGATTAGATAAAAAAAAAAAGCGGTCTTTACTAAGATGCGGCTGTATTCCGGAAATAAAATGAATCAATCGACACGACAGTGACATAAAAGTAGGCACTTTTTGCCTATAGCTGCATGAAAATGCAGATCATTAATCAGAACTCATCTGGGTTTTAAATATTTTGCAAATTAACGCATTTCCCGGCAATAATATAAAGAATAAATAAATTTATTAATTTTTTTAATAGAAGAAAGAAAAAACATATAATTCAATCTCAATCCCTCATTCATAACTCAAACATTTCCATAAAAAATATTGACAGTTTTATAACACATATTTTCCGTGGCCATTCGAAATTGTGTGTCTTATGCTTTTTAATAATCTGTCAAAGTCAATTTCATTTCAATTTTTGTTTACAAATATTTTGCAGAAGAAAAATTATATGACAATTAACTACGGTGAACGAACACGTGTTTCCTATTATATTTTATTTACAATTATAATATTTTTGAAAATATAATTTTAAAAATGTCAGGAAGTAAAGTATTTCGTCGTAATCGTGCTCTAGGATATGTTAGCAATCAAGTACCATCAGTTGTTCGATATATTCAACGTAGAAAAGATAATTTAATAACAACATGTATTGGCAGATCATTTCAAGTATATACTGCTGGTCATTTTCGATTGCTACATGTCAGTAATGTTCATCCAGATGAAATAACATGCATGGCAACCGATAGATTTCATATTTACACTGCCTGCAATAAAATAATTTATGCATGGCGTGCTGGTAAACATATCCGACACACTTACAAAGGACATAATAAAAATATTCATTTACTTTTACCATTTCGAAGTAATTTAATAGCTATTGATGAAGATAATCTACTTAAAGTATGGAATATTGGCGATGAAACTGTTTATTTAGAAATACCATTTAATAAAAATGATTTTTTAATTACGGCAATAGCACATCCACCAACATATGTAAATAAAATTTTATTGGGTAGTGAACAGGGTAAAATACAATTATGGAACATTAAAGAAAATAAATTGATTTACACATTTAATGGACAAGATAGCAAGGTGACTGTAATTGAACCTGCTCCAGCTTTAGATGTAGCAGCAATTGGTTATCAGAATGGACTTGTTCAATTAATAAATTTAAAATTTGATGAAATTATAGTGGAATTCCGTCAAGATTGGGGTCCAATCAGTGGTATATCATTTCGGACAGATGGTCATCCAATAATGGCAACATCTAGTACCAATGGAAATATTGTATTTTGGAATTTAGAAGAACGAAAAATTGCTAGTCAAATAACTGCACATGATTCTAATGTTACAACGACAATTTGTTTCCCAAACGAACCATTAATGTTAACAACATCACCAGACAATTCAATGAAATTGTGGATATTTGATATGCCTGATGGTGGAGCACGTTTATTACGTATTAGAGAAGGACATACTGAACCACCGTTATGTATTAGATATCATGGTTCAAATGGAACAAGTATTTTATCATCCGGGGAAGATAGTTCAATGCGTATATTTAGTACGATATCAGAAACGTTGAATAAAAGTATGGGTAGAGCCAGTTATAACAGGAAAGCATCAAAAAAGAAAAGTATTAATATTTTAAATTTTGATTATAATAAATGTATTTAAACATTATTTTTATATATTTTAAGATCGTCAAGAAGAAGATCCACTTTTAATGCCACCAATTGTGCAATTTACATCAGAAACGACACGAGAAAGAGAATGGGATAGTATTGCTGCTATTCATGCAGGAATTATACAAACTACAACATGGTCCTTTCATAAATGTAAAATGGGAGATTTGAAATTAATTCCAGAAAAATTTCATAATAAAAATCGTAAAGATTTTAATACTGAAACAACATGTTTGATATTAACACACTGCGGCAATTTTGTTATTATAGGTTAGAAATTTTTAAGGTATATATAATTTCATAAAATGTAATTTAAATTAATTGATGTTTAAGGTTATTCATCTGGTGATGTTGAAAGATTTAATGTTCAATCAGGTATACATCGTTGCAGTTATGGTCGCCCAGCACATAACTCTGCAGTACGTGGTGTAGTATGCGATAATTTAAATCAATTTGTTGTATCCGGCAGTTCAGATGGTCATGTAAAATTTTGGAATTTTAAAGAAAATGGTAAGTTAAAGAATATCTTATCAAATATATTTTTAATTATCGTAGGCATTTTACAATAACTCTTAATGTAATTTATTTATATATAAAAAAAACTATTAATCTAAATTGTACTATATAATTTGGTGACATTGCGTTGGCCAGTTTTTAATTTAGTAAACCATCCTGTTAAGCCACCATGTCCAACCTATATAGACGTACATGAACGTTTTAATAACAAAACCATTGTCCTAAAATTAAATAAGGAATATTAATTTTTATTATTTTAACTTACTGCTATAATAATTCGAAAAATATAGACCTCCATATCCTCCAGGAAAACCTAAGCCTAAATGATTACCATATCCACCACCAAATGTATTGCCATATCCTCCAAATCCACCATAGCCACCACCATAACCTCCATATCCTCCAAGGCCACCAAGACCGCCACCGAATCCGCCATATGGATAACCAAAAAGACCACCACCATAACTATATGGATATCCACCACCTAATAATCCACCAAATAATGGTTTAGCTTGGATACAAACTATTAGACATTTGATAATAAATAATATTTTTAAAGCCAACATTATTATATTGATTTTTGTTTTATATATTCCGCTTTAACAGTCGGACTAAATATGTTTCGAAAATGTTTAGAAACTGTTTTATATAGTGACTCGTTTATATTCAGTTAAAAAGATTTATTAACTAAAACCATAAAGGTCGAACAATTAAACGATTTGACACTGACCAATTTAGATCATATATTTAAAAAAAAATGTAATTATTTGACCCATAAATCTAAAAAAATTGATATTTCTGCATGAGTGCTAATAATTCCAAACAAAAATTTATCAGAATCTGTGAAAGATTTAATTTAAAATATAAATAAATAATTCTTATTAATCTTCTGATTTTGTTTTATGCCCAAAATAATCGTTTTCCTTCAGTTACAGAACCAATAGATAAAGTTACCTTACCAAGTGGTGTTGCATTATTTCGATCACATCGTGAGAGTGCAATGTTATGTGTTGGCCTTGATAATTTCACAGTTTGTATTTTGGACTGTGATACAAGAGTAATTGTCCGGAAATTCGAAGGACATACAGCTAAAATTAATGATGCTACATTTAGTCCGGACAGTCGTTGGTTAATTACAGCCGCTATGGATTCAACAATTAAAATATGGGATATACCATCATCATATATGATAGATCATTTTAAGGTAGGTTTTTCCATACAATTAATTTATTGAAATGTTATTTGTAATTGTTTTTTTTTTTAGGTTGAACGCCCTTGTATTTCATTGTCAATGTCACCAACTGGTGATTTTCTGGCCACCGCACATGTAAATTACCTTGGTATTTATTTGTGGGCAAATAAAAGTCTTTTTAATCAAATTTCATTACGTTCAATAAATCCATTTGATGAAGCACCATATATTGATTTGCCAGCTAATCGTCAAGATGAAATCACATTAGAAACAAGTATAGAAGAATTGAATTTGGAAGATGATGATTATGGTGATGAATTGAACTTAAATTATCAAACTCCTGATCAAATATCCGAGGAATTAGTAACACTATCTGGTTTGGCAATATCACGTTGGCAAAATTTACTCGATTTAGACATAATAAAAAAACGTAATAAACCAAAAGCACCACCAAAAGCTCCCAAACAAGCACCATTCTTTTTACCTACCGTTGCTGGTCCAGATTTAAAGTTCGATTTATCAAATGCAATTACTGAACATGAAAATTCAAAAATGCTAGTACCACAAAATTTCAATAATTTAACATCATTTGGTAAATTATTGAACGAAACTGAAATGAATAATGATGGAAAAAATTTGGAAAAATGTGTAAAATATTTAAAAAGTATTGGACCTTCAATGATTGATTTTGAAATAAAATCATTGCATCCAATTGGCGGTGGAAGTTATAAAGTAATGTTAAATTTTATGAAAATGATTGTTTACATGTTTAAAACAAATGCTGATTTCGAGCTAGCACAAGCTTATTTAGCAGTATTTTTAAAAGCAAATGGTAAAAGTTTGACAGAGAAAATCGAATTAATTGATTATTTAAGTGAAGTGGAAGAAGCTCAAGCAAATGGCTGGAAAGTAATTGAACAGCAATTATTTTATGGTTTGGGTGTAGTTACGGCATTAAGAAATTATGTTAGTTGAATTAAAATAAATGTCTTGTTTTCAAACTATATTTTAAATTATAACGAATTTGATATTTAAATTACATTGTTTTTCTTTAATAATTATTAACGTAAACGCCGATAAAACATATTTTTAGTTGTTTTTTTCTGTTCTTTACAAATTACGCCTATAAATTATAACGAGATCGTGATATTGATATTACTTGACCATTGCCCCTATAATTGGTTCTTTTATGTAACATAAATTATTTGTGACATAATTGAATTTATCTTTAAGTGACAATTTATAATAATCATTTAGGGATGGAAACTAAATATCGACTGCTTGATGAAAATATCACAACTTACAAATTAAATGAAAATACTTGCATCATAATTATTCTCTTGGCTCAATATCTTTCCATTCTAAAAAAAACTTCAAAAACAAAAATCAATCGTTTCGTATGTATATATTTTTGTAACATTGTGAATTGTGTACGTTTTATATGAACCATGCAATTAGTAATATATTGAGATAGATGTAGGTAGGAAATGTTTACTTTTCCTCCATTTACATTTCGAGATTACAAGCACTATCGTTGTCCTACATTGCTAAAGGACAGATTACACCGCACAATTTCACTGGGTAATAATAGGAGTGGGAAATATTTAATATACTCCAGGCACGAATATACGACTTCCCAACCAAAAATTCTTAATATGGGTATTTATGCACCATAGTTAAATTGCGCAACTTCGTTGAATTGAACTGAGTTGAATAACAAGTCAAATTATTCTAGTGAAATATGCCTAGAATCAAAGGAATTTTTACAAACATCAATAAAATTAATAAATTATTTTAATTCACATTTCTTTATTTATTTTTGACATGGGAATATAGTTTTTCAATATATGTATAATATATAATGATATGGAAAAACGTTATCCTATCGACAGGGTAAAATATCGACACAAATATAGTGATATGAAAGTTTAATTTGTTTTTCCAAAAATTTCACCAATTTGTTTTACCGCTAAAAAATATTTAATGAAGATTTATGAAACTGTCCACCAATTTTTTAAATATAATTTTATTGAAAATACAATAATTTTCCTTTTTTTTGTTT